>CM066045.1:9531926-10156926 GCA_033557465.1 Ichthyophis bannanicus | reverse complement strand
CCCAAGATCCTGAAAGAATTAGAACTTTTTGGCTCCTTTTCGGGTTTGAAGGTAAATACGGCTAAGTCACTGGGGCTGGATGTAGGCAATAGGCTCCGGAACCAATGGAGGGGGGCGTTTCCCTTGGTGTGGGCAGAGGGCCAGATTCGGTATCTGGGTATACAGATCCCAGATACGATCCTGAAGCTTTATCAAGTAATGTTGAACCAATGTTGGACAAGACCATAGGGCGACTTCGCAAATGGAGGGACCTCCCTGTTTCATTGAAAGGTAGAGTAGCATTATTTAAGATGGTAGAGCTTCCTCGCTGGGTATATTTGCTGCGTCATGTGCCGATTTGGCTTCTGAGGAAAGACTTAAGGTGCCTGCATAGTCATTTATCAAAGTTCCTATGGAAAGGGCGGCGAGCGAGGATCGCCTTGGACGTCCTGCTGCAACCGGCAGAGGAAGGAGGGGTGGGTCTGCTTCCTTTAAGAGATTACAATTTAATTTGTCGCCTGCGATCTTTGCGAGAGATCTTCACGGGGGAGATGGAAACATTGCCTTTAGACTTAGTGGATGTTATGTCAGGGGCTTTACACCGGGCCTATTTACTACACAGAGTCGGTAAGGAGCTGCCACAAGCATGGCGGGCGTCAACTTGCCTTTTGGCTTTCTGGCGAGCATGGTAGGCTCTCTGCCAGCTGATGCAGGTGGATTGGAGAAGCACGGACTGCCTCCCACTACGGGGGAACCAGGATCTCATGCCGGGCCTACAAGGGGGGGGGGAGGGGTGGCACGGAGATGGGAAGCTTGGGGGTTGCGATACATAGGCCAATTGAGAATGAATGGCTCGTCGGTGATTGACCCCTTCCAAAATTTGCAGAGTATTTACCAGCTGGATAAGGGGGATTTCTATTTTTACTTGCAAGCGCGGCATTATTTGGGCACTCTGTACCAATCGGGGCGGGGGGTTTTCAGCCTTTTCCAGAAGTTGGAAGGGAAATTAACTGTTCGTCGACTGCGGGAGGAAGTGAGTGTAGGCCAGACAGGTGGAGGATTGGACGGGTTAGCGCGGAAATGGTGGAAAGATGGAGTCCCCGAAGGTACTGTGGAGCGTCTTCACGAGGCATTCTCAACTGTGAAAGGGGTAGTGGAGTCGGTACAACTGCAAGAGGTTCAATATAAATTTTTGTGGCGGGCATATGTGCATGATGTATGGGCTGCGAAAGCGGGCCTCTCTGTGACAGATGTGTGTAAGTTCTGTGGAGACGAGAAGGGCACTCTAGCACATACGTTTTGGTTCTGTGGGCGCATACAATCACTATGGGGAGGAGTCGGGACTAAATTGCGTGAATGGCTTGGGGTACCAATACCGTTATCTCCAGCCTGGTGCCTATTTGGGTCCTATGAGGATGAGCTCCCTTTGAAAGGGGCGCACAAAAAGCTGTGTGAGAAGGGCTTTCTGGTGGTTAAACAAACCATTTTGCGGCACTGGCTGGGTACAGACGTGCCAAGTGTGGCGGGATGGGAGAGGAGCATGAGGGAGCTCAGAGGTATGGAACAGTATACAGCCCGCATTTTGGGGGGTAACAAATGGGACCTGTTCCTGCAGATTTGGGACACTGTTCCACAATAATGGGGGTAAACATCTTCGGAGGATAGCAGGGTGGGCCGGGAGGGGGTGGGGGGGGAGGCGCAGGGTAAGGGAAGGGGAGGGGAGAAGGGGCTTTGGGAGGGTTGGTGGGGGTTTGTTTATTGGGGTCTGTTTGATTGTTTTGTTAAGTGCACACTAACTGCTGTATACCAGGATATGTGAGCCATATATGAGGTGTATAAGATGTGATACGGGAGGGGTGGTGCGGGGCCTTATACAGAAGTGGTCCTCCAGACCAGTGGGTTATTATGGAGTCCGTATCATGTTCCTAGTATGTTCTAATTATTCAGTATACTCACTGTTCTGACTGTCTTCGCAGTATGTTATTGACTGCTGTTACGGATAGGAGATTCCAGCAATCCTGCCTATTCTGGTTACTGTTTGTTTGTGCGGGGTGCAGTTGTATTGGGGATATGGGTGCTATGTACAACAATATTCACAATAAAAATGATTTTAAATAAAGAAAAATTTATTTTGTTTTTGAAAATGTAATCTATCAGCTGGTTTCTGGTATAGCTATGGGAGCTACTTTTGCCCCCTCAATTGCGACTGTTCATGGGGGAGTATGAGCATAAATGGTTATCTGATGTCCCTTTCAGATCACGGATTAAAGCATGGCGTCTGCTCATAGACAACGTTTTCCTTACTGGGAAGGGATTGTCTAATCTTTGTTGTGGTTTCATATCTGGTTAAATGGACTAGATCCCCATATACAGTTTATTTATTTATTTATTTTTTTATTTACATTCTCTTATATACCGCGCTATTCTGCATCAGTGCGGTTTACATTGAACAAACTGAAATTACATTGAACAGGGCATTATAACTTGGAGATAACTATTTTACACTAAATTACCATGCTGATAAGATTGCTTTTCTGGATGTTCAAGTGATTAGACAATCCAATGGGTGGGAAATGACTGTATATAAGAAGAACACGGAAAGGAACACCTTTCTGCATTTCTCAAGTGCACATCCAGTTAAGTTAATGGAAGGGCTCCCCTTTTCACAGTTTGTACATTTTCAAAGGAATTGTTCATCCACAGTTAATTATAAGATTAAATCTCTGGGTCTAAGGGCAAATTTTAGGGCAAGGGGTTACCCTGGTAAGATAGTTGATAGGGCTTATTGCCGAGCATTACATAATAATAGGGATTGGCTTCTTCAGCCTCACAATGGTAGAGTGCAAGACGAGGATGATGTATGTGTGAGTTTTATTTCCCATTTAACCCCCCTGAGTTCTCAGATTCAATGCATTTTGCGTAGGCATCCCAATATTTTGCAGGTAGTTCTAGGGCTGATGGGTAAACACCTCCGATGTGTTTGGTCTAGAGATCAAGATCTAAAAGAAATACTGAGCCCTGCTTGTCTTTGCCCATTAGTTTGGCTCAAGAGTTGCAGCCAGGCCATTGGGTATATAAAACTTGCTCAATTTGCTTAATTTTGCTGGAGATTACAAAATTTTCATATGGGGGGAGGGATTACAACCTGAGGAAATACACCACATGTGACTTTTGTTACATTGTGTATTGTATACGCTGCTCTTCTGGTCTGATTTATGTAGAGAAAACTATATGTCCTTTTAAAATCAGGATTGGAGAGCACAAAAGTAAACAAAACTGTAGGCGTAGAGAAGCCCCAATTGTGCAACATTGTCTGGAAATGGGCCACCTATTTGCAGATTTAAAATGTTTCTGCACTGATATAATAACTAGCGGAATGGGTTGCTTGAGTAAAGAACGATATTTAATTACATGAGAGCAGAGAGAGATTTTTAAACTTGAGACAGTTTTTCCTGGAGGGTTAAATTCCCAAATAGATTGGGGTATGTGTAAGTGAGGAGCATTAAGGGTGAAGTTTATAGTAGTGGTATACTGAGTATGGTTCTCTTTGAGAGGATCGGTAGAGATTTGATATAAAGCCACATGTGCGGTGTTTCTTTTTTGGAATACTTTGGTGAATATTTGTGGGTGCTGTATGGAGCATGGAGTACAGGTAATGTGGGTTTATATATGGTTTAGTTAGGTTGTCAAAGGTCTTTCAAGTATGCTTGCCATGATGCCGTCATGTTGTTAAGTGCCGTCGAGTCGGAGTCGACTCATGGCAACCCTCTGGATAGCTATCCTAAATTGTGTTCGGTCTTCAGTCAGACGACAGACTGGTACCCGTAGCTGCTGTTATTGTAGCGATCCATCTCATTGCTGGCCTTCCTCTTTTGCGTTGACCTTCTATCTTGCCAAGCATGATGTCTTTCTCTAATGATCTCTCTCTTCGCATGATGTGTCCGAAGTATGAAAGTCGAAGTCTTGTCATCTGAGCTTCTAAAGAAAGCTTAGGTTTGATCTCCTCTAGTACCGACTTGTTTGTTCTTCGGGCAGTCCATGGTATACACAGTATTCGCCGCCAGCACCATAATTCAAAGGCATCAATTTTCTTCCTGTCTGTCTTTTTCACTGTCCAGCTTTCACATCCATATGATGTTATTGAAAATACCATGGCTTGAACAAGTCGAATCTTTGTATGGAGAGACACATCTCTGCTCTTGAGAATCTTATCTAGGTCTTTCATAGCCATTCTGCCAAGAGCAATGCGTCGTCTGATTTCTTGACTGCTTGTTGCTTCTTTATTGATAGTTGATCCAAGTAGGTTAAAGTTGTTCACAATTTCAATTT
The DNA here is from genome assembly GCA_033557465.1 of Ichthyophis bannanicus. NCBI lineage: Eukaryota > Metazoa > Chordata > Amphibia > Gymnophiona > Ichthyophiidae > Ichthyophis > Ichthyophis bannanicus. Next base: position 10,152,618 of record CM066045.1, on the reverse strand, counting down.
CTTCTCCTTCAACGATGAACCTGTTGATTATGCCAGTTGTCATGATCTTTGTCTTCTTTACATTAAGGTGCAGGCCCATTTTGAGACTATGTTCTTTGATTGTGAGAAGCAAATGTTTCAGATCATCTTCGCTTTCAGCCAGTAATGTGGTATCATCAGCATAGCGAAGGTTGTTGATGAGTCTTCCACCAATCTTCACACCTCTGTTGTCTTCATACAGTCCTGCTTCTCTGATGATTTGTTGTGCATATAAATTAAACAGGTAGGGGGAAAGTATGCAGCCTTGTCTTACACCTTTGCTTATTTTAAACCATTCTGTTTCTCCTTGTTCCGTTCGAACTGTTGCTTCTTGATCAATGTACAGATTACGCAAGAGAACGATCAGGTGTTCTGGTATACCCATGCTTCTTAATGTGGCCCAGAGTTTCTCATGGTTTACACAGTCAAAAGCCTTGCTATAGTCGATAAAGCACAAATAGATATCCTTTTGGTATTCTTTAGTCTTTTCAAGGATCCATCTCACATCCGCAATGATGTCTCTCGTTCCTCGCCCTTTCCTGAATCCTGCTTGCACTTCAGGTAGTTCTTGTTCTAGGTATGGCTGTAGTCTCTTTTGAATAATCTTCAGTAGAATCTTGCTGGCATGTGGGATCAGAGCGATTGTGCGATAATTTCCACAGTCAGTTGGATCACCTTTCTTTAGTATTGGTATAAACACAGATCTTTTCCAGTCAGTTGGCCATGATGTTGTCTTCCATATTTCTTGGCAGAGCCTTGTAAGTACGGTAACAGCTGCATCAGATTGCTGCAATACTTCTATGGGAATGCTATCAATGCCTGGTGCTTTGTTCTTTGATAAGGCTTTCAATGCTGCTTCAACTTCTTCTTTCATCACCAATGGTTCCTGATCATAAGGTATAGGTTGAAACGGCTGTTGGTCCACTTGATCTTTATCATATAAAAACTCTGTATATTCCTTCCACCTTTTCTTGATCTTCTCAGCATCATTCAACATAGAACCTTGAGCATCTTGTAACATTCCAATTCGAGGCTGGAACTTTTTCTTTAACTCTCGCAGCTTTAGGAAAGCCGATCTTGTTCTTCCTCTAATAGTTTCTGCTTCTATTTCCTTGCAAGTGTCATTGTAGTACTTTTCCTTGTCCTGTCTTGCTGCACGTTGGAAATCTCTGTTGAGTTCTGCGATTGTCTTTCTTCTCTGCGTTTCTGGGCAATTTTCAGAGTTTCTTCCGTCATCCACTTTGGCCGTTTTTGCTTTTTCACCTTTTGTAGAGACTTCTCGCTTTCTTCCAGCACAACCTTCTTGATGTCATTCCATAACTCTTCCGGAGCTCTGTCATTTGTATCTAAAGCAGCAAATCGATTTTGCAGGCAGTCTTTAAATTCCAGTGGTATATTCTCAAGGTCATATTTTGGTGCATTCATGAGTGGTTTGCTCTTTTTCAACTTTAGCTTGAGTTTGCATACTAGTAGTTGATGATCTGTACCACAGTCAGCTCCAGGTTTTGTCTTTGTTGATGTTACAGAGCTTTTCCATCGTTGACTTCCACAGATGTAGTCACTTTGATTTTTATACAATCCATTGGGTGAAGTCCATGTGTACAGTCGTCGCTTGTGTTGCTGGAAGAAAGTGTTTGAGATGAATAGATCATTGGTCTTGCAGAATTCTATCAGTCTTTCTCCAGCTTCATTTCTGTTGCCAAGTCCATATTTTCCAACTACTTTGCCTTCTTCTTTGTTGCCAACTTTTGCGTTCCAGTCACCCATGACTATCAGGATATCCTGTTTGCATGTTCTGTCAATTTCAGCTTGTACTTGTTCATAGAACTCTTCAATTTCATTCTCTTCTGCAGCTGTTGTTGGGGCATATACTTGAATTATAGTTGTGTTGATAGGCAATCCTCGTAGACGAATAGAGATTAAGCGTTCGCTGACTGCATTGTATTTCATTACAGTTCTTGCAAGTTTCTTCTTTATTATAAATGCAACACCATTTCTTCTTTGTCTTTCATTTCCAGCATAGTAGACCATGTGATCATCTGATGCAAAGTGCCCGATGCCGGTCCATTTCAGTTCGCTGACACCCAACAGATCAAGTTGTACACGTTCCATTTCATTCTTGACCAACTCCAACTTCCCTTGGTTCATGCTTCGTACGTTCCATGTTCCAATGTGTAAGACATCTTTACAGCTTCTGACTCTCATTTCATGCGCAGCTACATCAGCAGTCAGACTTCCCGAGGGCTTTGATCCAACCACATCATAAATGCTGGCTTTACTCTGAAAAGTCTTCAGCTCTTCCCCAGTAGCTAGTTGAGTGCCTTCCGACCTGGGAGTCTCATCTTCCAGCACCATAGCACAATTTGTTTTGTTGTAACTATCCATTGGGTTTTCATGGCAAGATACAGAAGTAGATTGCCGGGCCTTCCTTCCGCGCAGTTTAAGTTTGGTGTTGTTGCCGTTGTCACAGAAATGTGATCCTCCGCCGTCAACACTATCCCATTCTGCTGCTGCCCAGATGGGTGGTTTGTCTTCGTCTGGCACCTCAGCTGAGACCTGTCCATCTTGGGAGACCCTGCCAGTAGTTAAACTACCGATAGTTTAGCTCTCAGCATCACTGATGCACGCAAGCCCTCACAGCACGACAAGCTGCAAACCAAGTGACAGGATGCCGTCATAGCTGATTGTATTTTATACATTTTATTTTTGTTCTCTTCATATCGTATTGTTTAAACATACCTTCTCCTGAGGAAGACATTGGCGAAACGCTAGTTAATTGTCCTGAAGGGGTGTTGGGGAAATGAAGTGTTACTGATGATACTATAAATACTGCTGAAGTGAAGCGGGATGCAAACCTGGGGCTTGGGAGCGCCAGAGGAATTGCGACCATTCGTAAGCAAATGAATTGAGCTAAGTTAAGTATCATGTAGCTATTTCTTCTTGTGGGGGAAGGTATTGTGTAGTTATGCTGTGGAGAAGACAAATGATGATTAATTTGAAAAGGAGAAGTTCTTGTCGGGTCGCTGATAGAAACATAGAAAAATGACAACAGAAAAAGACCACATGGTCTATCTAGTCTGTCCAACTACAACAGTCCCCTTTTTTTCCTTTAGAGATCCTCTGTGTTTGTCCCATGCTTTTTTTGAATTCAGTTACTGTCCTCATCTCTACCACCTCCACTGGGAGACTATTCCACGGACCCACTACTCTTTCCGTAAAGAAATATTTCCGCATATCACTCCTGAATCTATCTCCCTTCACCCTCATCCCATGTCCCCTCGTAGTAGAACTTGCTTTCAATTGAAAGAGGCTCTCTCCCTAAACATTTATGCCACGGAGGTCAATCATATCACCTCTATCCCGCTTTTCCTCTAAGGTGTACATATTAAGATCCTTCAGTCTGTCCTCATATGCTTTATAATGAAGACCACTAATCATTTTAGTAGCCACCCTCTGCACCGACTCCATCCTATTCACATCCTTTTGAAGGTGCGGTCTCCAGAATTGCACACTATACTCCAAATGAGGTCGCACCAAAGACTTATACAGAGGCATTATCACCTCCTTTTTTCTGCTAGCCATTCCTCTCCGTATGCACCCAAGCATCCTTCTAGCTTTTGCCGTCGCCTTTTCTACCTGTTTAGCTACTTCAAGATCATCAGACACAACCACGCCTAGGTCCCGCTCTTCTTTAGTGGACAAAAGTACTTCACCCTCTATACTATATTGCTCCCTTGGATTGCTGCAGCCCAAATGCATGACATTTTTTAACATTAAATCCCAGCTGCCAAATTCTAGACCATTCTTCAAGCTTAGCTAGATCCCTCCTCATGTTATCTACCCCTTCCTGGGTGTCTACTCTATTGCAGATTTTGGTATCATCCACAAAGAGGCAAACCTTACCTGAAAGCCCTTCCGCTATATCACTAACAAAGATGTTAAAAAGAATCGTACCAAGGACAGATCCCTGGGGCACACCACTGATAACATCCTTCTCCTCAGAGTGAGCTCCATTTACTTGTACTCTTTGTCGCCTCCCACCCAACCAATTTCTAACCCAAGCAGTAACTTTAGGATCCATCCCTAGGGTGCTCAGTTTGTTTATAAGTCGCCTGTGAGGAACAGTGTCAAAGGCTTTACTGAAATCTAAATACACCACATCTAGGGCTCTCCCTCGGTCCAACTCCCTGGTCACCCAGTCAAAGAAATCAATCAGATTTGTCTGACAAGACCTGCCTCTGGTGAATCCATGCTGCCTTGGATTCTGTAATCCGTTGGACTCCAGAAACCTCACTGTTTTCTCTTTCAGCAGCGTTTCCAATAATTTACTCACCACCGAAGTTAAACTAACCGGCCTGTAGTTTTCAACCACATCCTTACTTCCGCTTTTGTGTAAAGGCACCACATGAGCCTCTCTCCAGTCCTTTGGCACCACTCCCAACTCCAACGAGGCATTGAAAAGGTCAGTCAGTGGAGCTGCTAGAACGTCCCCAAGTTCCCTCAGTATTATCGGGTGTATCCCATCCAATCCCATCATTTTGTCTGCTTTAAGTTGAGAGAGTTTCTCACGAACACAGTCTTTTGAAAATTGTTCAAGATGTCCTTTGCTTCTGTTCCTATTTGTGGGTGTTTTCTGAGGTTCTTCATCTTTGAACACAGAACAAAAATATTTGTTAAGCAATTCCGCTTTATCCTTATCAGCTTCTACATATTCCTCCCCTGCACCCTTGAGTCTGACAATACCACTCTTGCCCTTCCTCTTCTCTCTAATATATCTGAAAAATGTCTTAGCCAATGCAATAAAATGGGGGATATTTCCTCCTCCTTTTGAATCTTTGCCTTCTTGACTACTTTGCTAGCTTCTCTAAGTTTTTCCAAATACAGATGCCTGTCTTCCTCTCTCTGTGATCTCTTGTATTTCATGAAGGCCTCCCTCTTTTTCTTCACTTTTTCAGCTACTTCTTTCGAAAACCATAGCGGTCTCCTTTTCCTTTTACCTTTATTTACCATTTTAACAAAAAGGTTGGTTGCCCTTAAAATATCCCCTTTCAGTTTTCCCACTGTTTTTCTACATCCCTCAACTGTTACCATCCAACTAACGACTCCCTGAGGTATTGACCCATCTTCGCAAAGTTAGTCTTCCTAAAGTCTAAGATCCTCGCCTTTGAATGGATTCTAACAGCCCTAGTCCTAATACTGAACCACACCATCTGGTGATCACTGGATGCAAAATGATCTCCCACTACAACTTCAGAAACGCTTTCACCATTGGTAAGCTCCAAGTCCAGTATGGCCCCTTCACGTGTGGGGTCTGTTACCAATTGCCTGAATAGTTCTCCCTGTAGAGAATCCAGGCTCTCCTTACTTCTAGATGATACTGCAGCAGGAATGTGCCAATCAACATCTGGCATGTTGAAATCTCCTATCAGTAGCCCTTCCCCTTTCCTAGCAATGCTGCGCATGTCTTCAATTAACTCTGTCCACCTCTTCCTCTTGTGAGGGAGGTCTGTATATCACACCAATGTAAATAGATTTCTCTTTCCCTCTTTCTAGTTTAACCCACAATGCCTCCCCTCTCCCTTTTAAGCTCTGTAATTCCAAAGCTTTAATAGTAGTTTTTACATATAGTGCCACTCCTCCTCCCCTACTTCCTACCCTGTCCTTTCTGAATAAAGTATAGCTAGGTATAGTTACATCCCAATCATGGTTTTCTGTGAACCATGTTTCTGTAACTGCCACTAAATCCAAGTCAGCCACTCCCACCAAAGTTTCAACATCAGGGATCTTATTTCCCATGCTACGGGCATTTATACACACTGTTTTCCATATGTTACCCCTGTTACCCATTTCCATAAAGTTATTTAATGTATCACCTACCTGGGGGCTTTCTTCACCCATCCCCAACGAATCTAGTTTAAAGCCCTCTTCAGTAGATTAGCCAGTCTACTACTGAAGACTCGTTGACCTTTCTTGGACAACTGGATGCCATCTCTGCTCTGCAACCCTTGGAACAGCATCCCATGGTCTAGGAAATCAAAATGCTCTCGATGACACCATCCACGCAGTCATGCATTCATCTCCAGGATGCGAGCCTCTCTGCCTTGGCCTTTACCCTCAACAGGGAGGTTTGAAGAGAACACCACCTGTGCACCCAACTGCTTCACCCTCTGTCCCAGAGCCATGAAGTCACTTTTGATACGTTCCGAGGTATACCTGGCAGTATCATTTGTTCCAACATGGATTAGCAACATTGGGTAATAGTCAGTGGGCTTGATGAGTCTCGGCAAACTCTCCGTAACATCTTGGATTTTGGCACCAGGCAGACAGCATATCTCTCTGGACATCAAGTCTTGTCGGCAGATGGACGCCTCAGTACCCCTCAGATGAGAGTCTCCAACCACCACTACCCTTCGTTTCCTTGTGGTCACTGATTCTGCAACTTTGGGGTACTTGAGCTCTGGTTCTTCCCTTTCCAGGGATGCTTTCACCTCCTCCACTTCCAGGGCTGTCTAATGGTTCTTCAGTTCAAGGGCTGGAGAAGTTGGATTGGTGATTTTGCAGGCCCTGGTGACTTGTGTCCAACCATCGACATTCTGTTGGCACCCATCTTCTCCTCTGCTGGAGAGCTTGGTTGCTGCAAGAAGCATCTCATCAATGTACTTCTCACTGTCTTGAATGCTCCTCAGCCTCGCCACCTCCTCTCTGAGTTCCTCCACTTGTTTCCTCAGAGCTTCAGCATGCAGGCACCCTGCAGATGGAACCGGTCCTTCAACTGGCATTAGGATCTCTGTCTGGACCGAGGCAGAAGCTGTAATGGGGGGCAACAGCTTTAGCGATACGATTTTTCCCAGCCATTGTTCTGTTCGTGGAGCTTAGGTATCTGTTAAAGCAAAACAGAGAGATCTACCAAGTACCAGACTATTTCAGTACCAAAATATCTACCCTCTGACACTCTCTGCCCCACTGCCCTCCTCCCATCTCAAGTCCGCCCCCCTGTTCTCCCCCTTGTTCCCCTCATCTGTCCCATGTCTGGCACTCTTTCCACCTACTCACCTCCTCTGAGCTCATCGCAACTATCACCTCTTCAAAAAAAACTTCCTGTGCTCTAGACCCCATCCCCTCTTCTTGGCTCCTCACCCCCTCTTTAGCCCTTATCCCTCCCATCCTCTCTATGATTAATGCCAATCTCTCCTCTGGGGTATTCCCCCGATCCTGGAAACACGCTCTTGTCCGACTTATCCTTAAAAAGTCCTCTCTCGACCCCATGGTTCCCGCGCACTACCGCCCAGTCTCTAACCTTCCCTTCCTATCTAAAATCCTCGAAAAAGCTGTCTTCTCTCAACTTTCTTCCCACCTTGATTCTACTCACTTTCTCCACCCTCGTCAGTCTGGCTTCCGCCCCGGCCACAGCATCGAAACTGTTCTTCTTGGTTTCCTGAACGAAATTCACAATGCCCATGACCGTGGTGATCTTTCGGTGGCAGTTTCTCTCGACCTCTCCGCTGCTTTCGATCTTGTCGACCACTCCCTCCTCCTAGCCCGTCTTCGCAAGGCGGGCCTCTGCAGCACCGTCCTTCACTGGTTTCACTCTTTTCTCTCCTCTAGGTCCTTCTCAGTTCTCTCTGCCTCCACTCCCCCAACTGCCTCTACACCTACTCCCCTGCTCTGCGGTATCCCCCAGGGCTCTGTTTTGGCTCCTCTCCTTTTCAATGTCTTCCTTACACCTCTTTCACTATTGGTTCAACAACACGAGATTTCTGCCTTCTACTATGCTGATGACCTCCTTCTTCTATACCACACCTCTCCCCTTTCCCCCCGACCTCTCCCCATTGAATACCTGTCTCACAGCTGTAGCCCATTGGCTTACCACTCATTGCCTACACCTTACCAAGACTCTGGCCATCTAGTTCTCACGTGATGGTGCCCCCCTCAGGTTTCACCCTCCTTCTCTGGTTCGCCCATTCCCTTAGTCTCCACCTTTCGCTACCTGGGTGTCCTTTTTGACCCTGGCCTCACCTTTCGGGATCACATTGCTCACGTTTCATAAGAACATATAAGAACATAAGATATGCCATACTGGGTCAGACCAAGGTCCATCAAGCCCAGTATTCTGTTTCCAACAGTGGCCAATCTAGGTCATATGTACCTAGCAGTTTCCCCAAGGGACACAGGTTCCACAATGCTTGTATTGGTTCAAGCATTGATATCCTGGGTCCCTTCTTAATAATGGCTTATGGATCTTTCCTCCAGGAACTTGTCCAAACCTTTTTTAAACCCAGCTACACTAACAGCCTTTACTACATCCTCCGGTAACAAATTCCAGAGTTTGATTACACGTTGAGTGAAAAAATATTTTCTTTTATTAGTCTTAAATAGTTTACCCTGTAGCTTCATTGCATGTCCCCTAGTCTTTCTATATTCTGATAAGGTAAACAATCGATCTACGTTTACCCGTTCCACTCCGCTCATTAATTTATAGACTTCTATCATATCTCCCCTCAGCTGTCTCTTTTCCAGGTTAAAGAGCACTAACCTTTTTAGCCTTTCTTCATAGGAGTATCCTTCCATCCCCTTTACCATTTTGGTGGCTCTTCTCTGAACCTTTTCTAATAACTCTATATCCTTTTTAAGATACGGCGACCAGAATTGCACACAATATTCAAGGTGTGGTCTCACCATGGAACGATATAGAGGCATTATAATATCCTTTGTTTTATTTTCCATTCCTTTCCTTATCATACCTAGCATTCTATTTGCTCTCTTGGCCGCCGCTGCACACTGGGCCGAGGGTTTTAACATGTTATCCACAATGACGCCTAAATCTTTTTCCTGGGTGGTGGTTCCTAATGTGGAACCTTGCATCGTGTAACCATAGTTTGGGTTGTTCTTCCCTAGGTGCATAACCTTGCACTTGTCCACATTAAATTTCATCTGCCATTTTGATGCCCAGTCTTCCAATTTATCAAGATCCTCTTGCAATTTTCCACAATCCTCTTGGGTTTTAACAACTTTAAATAGTTTTGTGTCATCTGCAAATTTGATAACCTCACTCGTTATTCCACTTTCCAGGTCATTTATGAATATGTCAAAAAAGCAGCGGACCCAGCACAGATCCCTGGGGTACACCACTATTCACCTTTCTCCATTGGGAAAATTGGCCATTTAGCCCTACCCTCTGCTTTCTATCTTTTAACCAGTTGCTGATCCACAATAGTACACTGCCTCCTATCCCATGACTCTTTAGTTTTGCCCAAAGTCTCTCATGAGGGACCTTGTCAAAGGCTTTCTGAAAGTCCAAATACACAATATCAACCGACTCACCTTTGTCCACCTGATTATTCACTCCTTCAAAAAAACATAACAGATTAGTAAGACAAGATCTTCCTTGTCTAAAGTCATGTTGGCTGTCTCTCATTAGTTCATGACTATCTACATGCTGAGTAATTTTATTCTTTATGATGATTTCTATCATTTTTCCCGGTATTGACGTCAGGCTCACCGGTCTGTAGTTTCCAGGATCACCCCTGGAACCCTTTTTAAAAATTGGTGTTACATTGGCGATCCTCCAATCTTCAGGTATTAGAGATGATTTTAATGATAGTTTCACAGATTACTAATAGCAGGTCTGCAATCTCATATTTCAGTTCTTTCAATACCCTTGGATGTATACCATCCGGCCCAGGTGATTTGCTACTCTTCAGCTTATCTAATAGTTGTAATACATCTTCTCGATGTATCGATATTTCCTTCAATTCTTCTGCACCTTTAAATACCACTTCAGTCATGGGTAACATCCCTACATCTTCCTCAGTAAAGACTGAAGCAAAGAATTCATTCAGTCTCTCCGCTATCGCCTTGTTGCCTCTTAGTGCTCCTTTAACCCCTTTATCATCTAATGGACCAACTGACACTCTCACAGGTTTTTTGCTACGAATGTACTTGAAAAGGTCTTTACTTCGCATTTTTGCTTCTGCAGCAAGCTTCTTCTCAAATTCTCCCTTTGCCTGCCTTATCAATACCTTGCATTTGACTTGCCAGTGCTTGTGCTGTTTCCAGGTTTCGTCGTTTGGCTCTTTTTTTCCATTTCCTGAAAGATGCTTTTTTGGCAACAGCCTCTCTGACCTCAACTTTAAACCATGCTGGCAGTTTTTTGGACTTCTTTCCACTTTTCTTAAAGCATGGAATACAGCTGGTCTGGGCTTCCAAGATAGTATTTTTCAACAACAGCCAAGCCTGATGTACGTCTTTAACCTTTGCAACTGCTCCTTTTAGTTTTTTCTTGACTGTTTTCCTCATTTTATCATAGTCTCCCTTTCGAAAGTTAAAAGGTAGTACTGTGGATTTCCTTACTATCCCTCCTCCACTAATTAAATCAAAGGCGATCATGCTATGATCACTATTGCCAAGTGGCCCCAACACCCTTATCTCTTGCACTAGATCTGGTGTTCCACTAAGGATTAGGTCTAATATGGCTTCCCCTCTGGTCGGTTCATGAACCAGCTGCTCCAAGAAGCAGTCATTTATTTCATCTATAGGAACTTTATCTCCCTAGCATGTCCTGACGTGACACTGACCCAGTCGATACCGGGGTAGTTGAAATCACCCATTATTATTACTGTGCTGTAACTTTTGTTAGCTTCCTTGATTTCTTTGAGCATTTCATCATCCATTTGGTCATTCTGGCCAGGCGCTCGATAGTACACCCCCACTGCCATTGCCTTCCCCCTTTTACATGGAATTTCAATCCATATAGATTCTACAGCAGATTTTGTTTCCTGCAAAACTTTAATCCTTTCTGACTCAATGCCCTCTCTAACATAGAGAGCAACCCCTCCACCAATTTGATCAGCTCTATCATTACGATATAGTTTGTACCCAGGTATCACAGTGTCCCACTGGTTGTCGTCCTTCCACCATGTCTCTGATATTCCAATCATATCTAACCTTTCATTTAGTGCTATATATTCTAACTCTCCCATCTTATTTTTTAGATTTCTAGCATTTGCATACAAGCATTTTAGAGAATGTATTTTATCCATTTTAATTTGTCTGTTAGACATGAGTAATTTGGGATCTTTAAGCTCTGTCTGCTCCGTACTTGAGGGCATTTGGGCTACTTTACTCTTTTGTGGAACCTCTCTGCTTTTGGTAGTATCCTTCAAAGATACATTCTTCCGAACCATCTGCTCTTGGGCGACTGTCGGCCTTTTCCCCTAATATCTAGTTTAAAAGCTGCTCTATCTCCTTTTTAAAGGTTAATGCCAGCAGCCTGGTTCCATCCCGGTTAAGGTGAAGCCCATCCCTTCGGAAGAGCCCCTCCTTTCCCCAGAATGTTCCCCAATTCCTAACAAATCCAAACCCCTCATCTCTGCACCATTGTCTCATCCACGCATTGAGACTCCGGAGCTCTGTCTGCCTTTTGGGTCCTGCGCGTGGAACAGGAAGCATTTCGGAGAATGCTACCCTAGAAGTTCTGGATTTCAACTTCCTACCTAAAAGCCTAAATTTAGCCTCCAGAACCTCCCTACCACATTTTCCTATGTCATTGGTACCAACATGTACCAAGACAGCAGACTCCTCCCCAGCACTATCTAAGACCTTATCTCGGTGGCGCGTGAGGTCCGCTACCTTCGCACCAGGCAGGCATGTTACCAGGCGATCCTCACGTCCACCAGCCACCCAGCTATCTACATGCCTAATGATCGAATCACCAACTATAACGGCTGTCCTAACCCTTCCCTCATGGGCACATGGCCCTGGAGAAACTTCCTCGGTGCGAGAGGGTTTTACATCACCTGGAGGACAGGTCCTAGTTACAGGATCACTTCCTGCCACACCAGGGTGATGCTCTCCTGTCACGTGACCTCTCTCCTCCATGGCAACAGGGATGCTGCCAGACTGGAGGTGGGACTTCAGGACTATATCCCTGTAGGTCTCGTCTATGTACCTCTCTGTCTGTCTTATGCTTTCCAAGTCTGCTACTTTAGCCTCTAGAGAACGGACTCGTTCCCTGAGAGCAAAGAGCTCCTTGCACCTAGTGCACACGTAAGACCTCTCACCAACTGGGAGAAAATCATACATGTGACACTCAATGCAAAAGACTGGAAAGCCCCCATCCCGCTGCTGGACTGCTGTCTGCATCTTAGTTTTAAGTTTGTGTTTAGATCTAAGTTCTTTACTTACTAAGGGTTGCTATGGATATTTATACTATGGATAAATTATAGCTCTTAGCTGGTGCTAGGCTCTAACTTCTTATGAAATTTAAAGTACAAGCTCTCTGCTGGGTTCTAAATTTAACCAGAAAACTCTTTTCTGTGTTGTAAATTTAAGCTAAAAGAACTTTGCTGATGCTAGGCCCTGAGTGACTATTAAATGTAAACTACAAGCTCTCTGCTGGGTTCCAAATGTAACCAGAAAGCTCTCTTCTGTGTTTTAAATTTAAACTAAAAGTACTTTGCTGTTACTAGGCCCTGAGTGACTATTAAATTTAAAGTACAAGCTCTCTGCTGGGTATGAAATGTAACCAGAGAGTTCTCCTCTGTGTTTTAAATGTAAACTTAAACTGCTGCTACTAGGCCCTGACTGATTTAACAAAAATAGTGGATCACAGATTAATTAGCTTTAATACAAAGAATTCCTTTTAGAAAATTACCAGAAGTAAATACTCACAGTTGCAGATCTCCCTCCAGAAGCAACAGTCCCCCTTACCAGTCTTTCAAAGACCTCGTTCTACTTTCTGCGTCAGATTCGTGCCATTCGGCCCTTTCTCTCCTCACAGGCTCTCTCTACCCTCCTTCTCTCCTTGGTTATATCTCGCATTGATTTCTGCAACTCCGTCCTGTCTGGTCTCCCCGCTTCCCAACTGCTCCGTCTTCAACGTATCCAAAACACTGCTGCCCGGCTCATCTTTCATGCATCTATCCGTGATCATATCACTCCTCTCCTCATCCGTCTCCACTGGCTCCCTGTCAAGTTCCGCACTCATTTCAAGATTCTGGTCCTTCTCCACCGCATCCTCCACACCCACTCCCCTCAGTACCTAGCTGACTTGGTTCACTTTCACAATCCAACTCGTTCCCTACGCTCCTTTCACCTGAATCATTTGCATCTTCCCTCACCCACCCGTGCTCACCTCCAATCCACTCGTTCCTCTGCATTTTTCTTCCTTGCCCCTGCCCTGTGGAACTCTCTCCCCTCTTCTATCCGCCTCGAACAAGATCATGCCACCTTCAAGAACCGCCTTAAAACTCACCCCTTTACCCTTGCCTTTGACCTTCCTGAACCTCCCACATGACTTTGTCTTCCTTTCCCCCTCCCCTCACTTTCCCCTCTACCGTCCTGTTGTATGAATCTGCCTAGTTTGCTTTCCTATCAGTCGATGTAACTTCTTTTCCTTTTTTCCCTTCACCCTATGGTGACCATTATGATTTGAACTCTGTACACCGCTATGATGTTACTTTACGTTTAGCGTTATATTAAGCTAATAAACTTAAACTTAAACCAGCCGGTTTCCCAGCTGTCCTTTCAGAGAAAAAGCAGTTAAATCTCCTTAATTGTATTCAAAATGTGCTGGTCCAATTCTCTGTGCTTTGTCAAATGGGGAGGTGCCCTATAAAGCAAGACTACTCGCTAGGGGTGGGTGGGAGTCGGGGTGGGTAGGGAGGGAACTAACACCTGATTAGGTGTTAGCAGTTCCCAAAGCTGAGGAGGTTACTGGAGTTCAACCACCTACTGTGCTCAAGGAAAGTCCCACTAAAGCACCAAAAAGAAAGTAACCTTGCTTTAAAAATTACAAAAAACCCTTTTAAGAGCTCCCAGTCAGAGAGCTAACAATTTAATATAATAAAACAAAACCTTAAATTCTTACTGTTGGTTGATCTGGAGAGCTCCTGTAGGAAAGCCTGAACAGGGCAGGGCACTGGAGCCTTTTATGCAGGCCCTTAGCTGCTCTCAGATAATCAGGCCCACTAACTCCTGATTAGGTGTTAGCTGTTAGTTTAACTTCAGTGGTGAGTAAATTATTGGAAATGCTCCTGAAAGAGAAAATAGTGAGGTTTCTGGAGTCCAGTGGATTACAAGATCCGAGGCAGAATGGATTCACTAGAGGCAGATCTTGTCCGACAAATATGATTTCTTTGACTGGGTGACCAGGGAGTTGAACCGAGGGAGAGCCCTAGGTGGTGGTGTATTTAGATTTCAGTAAAGCCTTTGACACTGTTCCTCAAGGCGAATTATAAACAAACTGAGAACCCTAGGGATGGACCCTAAAGTTACTGCTTGGGTTATAAATTGGTTGAGTGGGAGGCGACAAAGGGTACAGGTAAATGGAGCTCACTCTGAGAAGAAGGAGGTTACCAGTGGTGTGCCCCAGGGATCTGTCCTTGGTCCAATTCTTTTTAACATCTTTGCTAGTGATATAGTGGAAGGTCTGTCGGATAAGGTTTGCATCTTTGCAGATGATACCAAAATCTGCAATAGAGTAGACACCCAGGAAGGTGTAGATAACATGAGGAAGGATATAGCTAAGCTTGAAGAATGGTCTAGAATTTGGCAGCTGAGATTTAATGTTAAAAAATGCAAGGTCATGCATTTGGGCTGCAGCAATCCAAGGGAGCAATATAGTATAGGGGGTGAAGTACTTTTGTCCACTAAAGAAGAGTGGGACCTAGGCGTGATTGTGTCTGATGATCTTAAAGTAGCTAAATGGGTAGAAAAGGTGACATCAAAAGCTAGAAAGATGCTTGGGTGCATAGGGAGAGAGATGGCCAGCAGAAGAAAGGAGGTGATAGTGCCTCTGTATAAGTCTTTGGTGTAACCTCGTTTGGAGTATTGTGTGCAATTCTGGAGACCGCACCTTCAAAAGGATATAAATAGGCTGGAGTCCATACAGAGGGTGGCTACTAAAATGATTAGTGGTCTTCATTATAAAGAATATGAGAACAGACTTAAGGATCTTAATATGTACACCTTAGAGGAAAGGCGGGATAGAGGTGATATGATTAAGAAGTTTAAATATCTCCATGGCAGAAATGCACAGGAGAAGAGCCTCTTTCGATTGAAAGCAAGATCTGCTTTGAGGGGACATGGGATGAGGGTGAAAGGGGATAGATTCAGGAGTGATATGTGGAAATACAGCATTTCTTTACGGAAAGAGTGGTAGATCCGTGGAATAGTCTCTCAGTGGAGGTGGTAGAGATGAGGACAGTATCTGAAGCCAAAGAAGCATGGGACAAACATAGAGAATGTCTAAAGGAAAAAAGGGGACTGTTGTAGTGGTTGATATGGAAGGACAGACTAGATAGGCCATGTGGTCTTTTTCTGTCCTCATGTTTCTATTCAAAGGCATCAATTTTCATCCTGTCTATCTTTTTCACTGTCCAACTTTCACATCCATATGACGTTACTGAAAATGCCATGGCTTGAAGAAGTAAAATCCTTTTTTGGGGAGAGACATATCAGCTCTTGAGAATCTTGTCTAGATCCTTCATAGGCATTCTGCCAATAGCAATGCATTGTCTGATTTCTTGACTGTTTGTTGCTTCTTTATTGATGGTTGATCCAAGTAGGTTAAAGTCGTCCATGATTTCAATTTCTTCTCCATCAACGATGAACTTATTGATTTTGCCAGTTGTCATGATCTTTGCCGCCTTTACATTAAGGCAAACCAAAAAAGATATCCCAAAGAAAATCGGAAAGCCAAAAAGTATATTTAAGTGAAAAAAAGCATTAACCAAATAAAGATCCAAGCCAGGTGCAAAATTGTCGGAGCATTAAACAATGAAAAGAAAAAGTGATTTGATTCACATAGTGACATGCTCCATTTTAATTGTTTTTGTTATTAATTGCATAAAGTTAAAAGTATTACTTATCTAATGAAGATGCAGCAAATGTGGCTGGTGAATCCCCAAATGACATGGCACGTTTCGAGTCTAAAACATTAAAGTGACTCTGCTTCAGGATATACGATGGGAATAGTCCACAAAATGCATCAACAGCATCTAAGAAAGAGAGTAAGATAGCGCCTTTGAGCAAACTGGTCGTCTGATGTAATAGGGTCAACCACCAATCCCAATGAGAAGGGAGAAACCCACATGGCCGGGAAACCACTTACAGGATTGGTTGACCTAAAGAAGGCTGGGCCAATCAATTTCGAGTTTCAAACCTGAAGGAAAAAGAGTGTCAAATTTAAAGAGCCATTCCTGTTCTCTCTGCTGGAGCCAGGATGTGCGGTCACCACCATGCGGGTCAAGTGGAATGAAATCAATAACCCGCCAATGGCATCTGATCTGGAGCTCTGGGTACAAGACAAACTAGGAAATATTCCTTGTACTGGTAAGAACCTGTTTGGTAAAGATTGGCAGGAAAAGGCCAATGAGTTGGATGCTGACAACTCCACCTTGGATAGATTGTCCAAGTCCACAGCTGATCCTGCAAGGAAGAAATCTTTTAAGAAACCATTCTTTTCTAAAAAGAAAAAGTATTATTCAGCTTATTCTCAGCAGGGACGTTCTGCAGGTCAGCTTGTCAGAAAAGGTCATCAACCACCCAAACAAAGAAAAGCAAAGGCTGCTAAGCCTCAGCTGTCCCAGCAGTCTCAGCCTCCACAAGGCCTTTGACTTTCAGCTAGAGAACTTTGCCTTCCTGGCTCTCATTGGACCAGAGCCTTCTGCCATTCAAGAAAGGTTGTGTCACTTTGCCCCCAGATGGGGGCAGATAACAGCAGAGCATTGGACACTCTCCATCATAAAAGAGGGTTACAAGCTTCATTTTCCAAGCATGCCCCCTCCCACAATAAGGCAGTTCAATTCTCCGAACTCTTATCAACCTGTTAGGTCAGGAGGTCACTGTGCTTCTTGCCCAAGGGGCAATAGAAGAAGTACCCATCCATCAGCAGGGTACAGGCTTTTACTCCCCCTATTTCCTTATCCCAAAGAAAACAGGGGGATACAGACCTATCTTGGACCTCAGAGAATTGAACAAATTCCTGGTCAAAGAGAAATTCAAGATGATTTCTCTCGGAACTCTGCTGCCATACCTTCAGAGTCAGGATTGGCTTTGTTCTCTAGATCTCAAGGATGCGTACACTCATGTTCTCATCCATCCAACTCACAGAAGGTTCCTTCTGTTCCTTTTTCAGGGAAAGCACTACCAATGCAGGGTGCTTCCTTTTGGCCTGGCCTCAGCACCAAGAGTGTTCACGAAATGCATGGCTGTGGTAGCAGCATTTCTCCGCACTCTAGGGATATTCGTCTTCCCCTATTTAGATGACTGGCTCATTCGAACCCCAACAGAGTCAGAGGCCAGGACTTCTCTATCCTGCACAATGCATATCCTTCAGTATTTGGGTCTGGTAACAAACATCCCAAAATCCAGTCTAATCCCACTCAGTCTTTAGAGTTCATAGGAGCTTTGCTGGATACCAGAAACGCAAGGGCCTATCTCCCCAAGGCCCGCTGCCTTTGCATGGTGCACTTAGCTTCTCAAGCAGTGCTAAAGCCTCATCTCACTGCTCGAGAAATGCTACAACTACTAGGCCACATGGCATCTACTGTGCATGTGGTCCCCTATGCCTGTCTCCATATGAGGGTAGCCCAGTGGACTTTATCCACTCAATGGACCCAGGCATCAGGATGCCTGTCAGACAAAATAGAAAACACAAGTCGCCTTATTTTGTCCCTCCAGTGGTGGAAGTCCACTCAAAACCTGTTGCTGGGGTCCCCATTTCAACAACCCTTACCCCAAGAAACTCTCACAACAGATGCTTCCCCTATGGGTTGGGGAGCTCATCTGCAAGACCTCTCCACCCAAGGCACCTGGTCTCCACAGGAGACTCATCTACATATCAACCTCTTGGAGCTCAGAGCAATTTTCCTTGCTCTTCAAGTGTTCCACACCCTGCTCAGCTACAAGACAGTCCTCATTCATACGGACAATCAAGTAGCCATATTTTACGTGAACAAGCAGGGGGGAACAGGCTCTCTGTCGCTTTGCAACTAAGCTTTGCGACTATGGGCCCTCGCCAGAGAGCATCAGATTCATCTCCTGGCAGTGTATCTTCCAGGCATTCAAAACTCTTGGGCAGACAGACTCAGTCGAGTTCTGCTTCCACACGAGTGGTCTCTGCATGCAGACCAGGTGGACAAGATTTTTCAAATTTGGGGAACCCCGGACATAGACCTCTTTGCAAGTCCATGGAATGCCAACCTTCCCCAGTTCTATTCCAGAATTCCGGCTCAGGGGGCTCAGGCCAGGGATGCTTTCCTCCTTTACTGGGGTCAAGACTTCCTGTATGCCTTTCCACCAATTACCCTAATTCCCAAAACCCTGTTCAAGCTTCAGAGAGACAAAGGCCATATGATTCTCATAGCTCCACATTGGCCACGGCAGGTGTGGTACCCTCTGCTTCTACATCTCTCTCAAGCTCCCTCCCTGGAGTTAGGGTCTGCTCCAGATCTCCTATCCCAGGAGGATGGAATGTTATGGCATCCCAATCCCCAGTCTCTGCATCTCAGGGCTTGGTTGCTGAAGGCCTAGATCTCCATGATCTTAATCTCCCTCAGCAAGTAAAAGATATTCTTTTTGCTTCCAGGAAACCTTCCACAAGACGCTCTTATGCTTTCAAGTGGAAAAGGTCTACCATATGGTGTTCGCAGAAGGGTCTTAACCCCCTTGCGATACCTCTGGAATCATTGCTGGAGCATCTCCTTCATTTATCCAATGCAGGACTTAAGACTAACTCAGAAAGAGTCCATTTGAGTGCTATTGCAGCTTCCTTTAAGCCTCTAAATGGACAGCCTATTTCCTCTCATCCCCTTATAGCAAGATTTATGAGAGGCCTTCTTCTAACTAAGCCTCCCATTAGGCCACCACCAGTGGCATGGGACTTAAACCTGGTTCTTGGGCAGCTCATGAAGCCACCTTTTGAACCTTTAGCTACTACCTCCTTGAAATTCCTTTCTTGGAAAGTTATCTTTCTCATTGCTATCACATCAGCACGTCGCATCAGTGAGTTGCAAGCACTAGTAGCTGATCCACCTTATACAAGGTTCCATCATGACAAGGTAGTCCTTAGGACTCATCCACACTTTATGCCAAAGGTGGTTTTGCCTTTTCATCTAAACCAAGCGGTCTACCTACCTGTGTTCTTTCCAAGGCCTCATGCATCAAATGCAGAAAGGAACCTTCATACTTTGGACTGTAAAAGAGCTTTAGCTTTTTACTTACAAAGAACACAGCAACATAGAAAGTCCTCTCAACTCTTTGTTGCTTTTGATCCTTCTCATTTGGGACTTCCAGTCTCCAAAAGAACACTATAATTCTGGTCGCCATATCTTAAAAAATATATAGCAGAATTAGAAAAGGTACAGAGAAGAGCCACCAAAATGGGCTCTTCAACCTGGAAGATGGCTGAGGGGAGATACCCCGCACTCTGCTACTCCTTCTCCTTCTCTCATCTGGAGACATCAACCCCAATCCTGGCCCCCCAAGACTTCTGTCTCACTCTGAGAAGAGATCCTCATGCAACATGTCCAATCTCATCCATATCCCACTTCTTTCCCCCTCCACTCTCCCTTTTTTCATGTGCCTTGTGGAACACACACTCTGCCTCTAATAAACTTGCTTTTACTGATGACCTCTTTATCTCTAATGCTCTACACCTTCTTGCCCTAACTGAGACCTGGCTCCTCCCTGATGATACCGCATCTACTGCTGCTCTCTGTCATGGTGGCTATCAGTTCTCCCACACGCCTCATCCCACTGGCCGTGGGTGGTGGTGTTGGGCTTCTACTCTCTCCCTCTTGCCAATTCCAACCCCTCCTACTGCCTCATGCTCACTCCTTTCTCTCCTTTGAAGTCCACTCCATCTGCCTTTTCACTCCACTTCCTCTCCAGGTAGCTGTTGTTTATCGCCCTCCCAACAAGTCTGCTTCTACCTTTCTCACTGGCTTTGACTTTTGGCTTTCCTTCTTTCTGGATTTCTCTTCCCCCACTCTTATTCTTGGGGATTTTAACATTCATGTCGACAACCCCTCTGATCCTTATGCTTCAAAGCTCCTCTCCCTTACTTCCTCATTTGACCTCCAACTTTGTTCCACCGCCCTCACTCACCAACACGGCCACTGCCTTGACCTGATATTTTTCTCGGGTTGCTTACCCTCGAACTTCTGTAACTCAGTTCTCCCCTTATCTATCACCTTTTAAGCTTTAATCTTCATCGCCCACTGCCTCAGTCTCGTCATGTCTCCTCCAACCTATTTAGAAATCTTCATGCTATTGATCCCTTGGCTCTCTCTTCCACCATTTCTTCATCTCTTTCTTCCACTATGTCATCTAAGTCTGTCGATGAGGCTGTAACTTCCTTTAATGCTGCACTCTCCTCGGCTCTGGATGCCCTTGCTCCACCCATCCCACGTCCTGTGAGACGTTCTGCACCCCAGCCCTGGCTTTCACCCACTACCCGCTATCTATGTTCCTGTGCCCGTATTGCTGAGTGTGCTTGGCTCAAATACCGCTCCCCTGCAGACTTTCTACACTTCAAATTCATGCGTGTCTCTTTCCAGTCAGCCATAGCTCTTGCCAAACAAGACCACTATGTTCATCTGACTAACTTTCTTGCCTCTGATCCTCACCGTCTCTTTACTACTCTCAGCTCTCTCCTCAAAGTGCCGCTGCCTCTGATCCCTCCCTCCCTTTCTGCCTAAATCCTAGCTGACTATTTCCATAACAAAATCCACAAGATCACCCTCCAATTCCCCTCCTCCCCCTCTCCACTCCCAACTCTCCCCCTACCTCTGCTACCCTCTCTTCCTTTCCTGTGATCTCTGACGAGGAAACCGCACACCTTCTTTCTTCCTCCAAACTCACCACCTGCTCCTCTGATCCTATCCCCACCCATCTCCTAAGCACCATCTCCTCCACCGTTGTCCCTTCCATCTCTCATATTCTCAACCTATCGCTCTCCACCGCAACAGTCCCTGCAAACTTCAAGCATGCTGTAGTCACACCTCTCCTCAAGAAACCCTCACTTGATCCCACCTGTCCTTCTAACTATCGACCCATCTCTATCCTCCCCTTCATTTCTAAACTACTCAAATGCGCGGTTCACCGCCGCTGCCTCGACTTCCTCTCCTCTCATGCCCTCCTGGATCCCTTACAGTCTGGTTGTCGTCCTCTACACTCTACTGAAATGGCTCTTGCCAAAGTCTCCAGTGACTTGTTCCTGGCAAAATCCAAGGGCCTTTACTCTGTCCTCATCCTTCTTGATCTCTCTGCTGCTTTTGACACTGTTGACCACAACCTTCTCCTCGATACCCAGTCCTCGCTTGGTTTTAGTGGCTCTGTAATATCCTGGTTCTCCTCCTATCTCTCCCTTCGCTCCTTCAATGTGTGTTCTGGTGGCTCCTCCTCCTCTGCTACCCTGCTTCCAGTTGGTGTACCCCAAGGATCTGTCTTGGGTCTGCTCCTTTTCTCTCTCTATACCCAGTCCTTTGGTGCACTTATCTCTTCCCACGGCTTTCAGTAACATCTGTATGCCGATGACTCCCAGATCTACCTCTCTACACCTGAAATCTCTCCGGCAATCCAGACCCGGATCTCTGCCTGCCTTTCTGACATTGCTACCTGGATGTCTCATCACCGCTTGAAATTAAACATGGCCAAGACTGAACATCTCATCTTTCCCCCAAAACCCTCCCCTCCTCCTCCTCCTCCTCCTTTCTCCGTCTCTGTGGATAACTTTGTACTCCTTCCTGTTTCCTCGGCCTGCAATCTGGGGGTTGTCTTTGATTCCTCTCTCTTTCTCCACACATATTCAGCTCGTAGCTAAGACCTGCCGTTTCTTTCTCTATAACATTAGCAAGATTCGCCCTTTCCTTTCTGAACACACTACTAAAACACTTGTCCACTCCTTGACTACTGTACCCTACTCCTTGCTGGTCTCCCTTTGAATCATCTTCAATCTGTTCAGCACTCTGCTGCGAGACTAGTCTTCCGCCAGCCTCGTCACGCCCATATTACTCCTCTTCTCGAGTCACTTCATTGGCTCCCTATCCATTTCTCTTTGGTCTGCACAGCTCCCAGGAGGAAGTTACATCTTGCTCACCTAGGGGCCGGTCTCCGGACGTCCCATCGTGCTCCTGCTGCCCAATTGGGGCAGTTTCACCGCACTCAAAAGCACGTGACAGCACCACATCCTCCTCTTTGGTCTGCACAGCTCCCAGGAGGGAGTTGCATCTTGCTCACCTAGGGGCCGGTCTCCGGACATCCCATCGTGCTCCCGCTGCCCAATCGGGGCAGTTTCACCGCACTCAAAAGCACGCGATAGCACCACATCCTCCTCTTTGGTCTGCACAGCTCCCAGGAGGGAGTTGCAGCTTGCTCACCTAGGGGCCGGTCTCCGGATGTCCCATCGTGCTCCTGCTGCCCAATCGGGGCAGTTTCACCGCACTCAAAAGCACGCGATAGCAGGCGCGCCCGCGCCTGTCGGGCCCGCGCCCGAGGGCCCTTTGGCGTGGCCCTTAGGCAGTTGGCCCACATTTGAGTCACTCAGAACAACCGCCGGAAAACTCCACGCCTGTCCCCCTGAAGGACACATAGACACAAACATCCAGCAGCTTGAGCTCCCTCTGGGTTGAGCTCGCTCTCCAAATGACTCAATCATAGTAATACTCTCACGGACAGCTCAACGCCTGCAAACAGTCACCACCCGACAGCACCTGAACCGGCATCTTTCTCCAGATAACTGCTCCCCCCTGCTACAAGCCGCACGTATTGCCATCACTATTTTGTTTTGTAATTATTGTCCTTCAGTATTTACATCAACAAATCTCTGCTACCACACCTGCAAGATATTTGCCACTGTTATTGATAGCACTATTACTACTTTTCTTACCAATACTCTCTACTCCTGATTCAGGTATTTGCTGTTACTAATACCTGCTAACTGTCAGTGCTGTTGCCAGTATCTGCTACTATTGTTTGCCAGTATAGTGATACTATTATCTACTGCCAGTACTGTTGCCAATATAGTGATACTATTGTCTTCTGCTAGTACTATTGCCAGCATCCTGCTACTATTGTCAGCAGTATATTGATAATATTGTCTACAACTCCTAACTTCCCCAACATGACCATCTCCCTATTCGCCATTTCTAGTCTTTACCTACTAGCCAATGTCGTCCAGAACATATCAGCCTTTTCACCTGACAATAATTACAACCACATCCCTATCCTACACAGCCTAGGAAGAAGAAACCATACCAGTTCCCACCACACACTCCCATATCCACACCACGTTAGACATTCACACCTACTCTATGTATCTATTAACAGTCACACCAGCTCCAAACCTGAACCTACTCTAAGACTTAGTTGTCTGAGGTGTGCTCTCATCAACTCATGATCAGTTCGTAAAAAGTGGCCAGTGATATCAGATCTTATTACTAATCTGTATCTTGACATCCTAATGGTCACAGAATCTTGGCTCTCTGACACAGACACGGTCATCATGAACCAACTTATCCCCCCAGACTTTTCCATACACACATGTCATAGAACCAACCGGAGAGGAGGTGGAGTCTTTATCTTAGTTAGAACTAATCTCCAGTTCCAGCTACGTTCCTCCAGGAGTCTCATGCACATTGACATGGTGAGCATATCCAATAAAGCACATCAGCATTAATCTCATATATAGAGCCCCCTCCCCCCCCCCCCCGAAGACCTCTCTAACATAACACAGGTACACTAAAAAAATTTTTTTTTAAACTGCCTCTAATGTTTCGATTGATTTTTACGTTTTTTGGTGCGCTGAATCCAAATCTGGTAACCAATTTGCTCCATCACGTACAGATTTTTTGCTACATTGGGTTAGCAGTTTGAGGTGAACGTTTCAGATTGAGTGCGATCGAGATAAAAGTTTCTTGGATGAATTCTTTATACTAATTGTTTAGTAGTTATTCAAATAAGAATAAAGAAAATTGTAACAAGGCAGCACATAAGAATAGAGTAATGTCAACAAAATACAGTGTGATGGTAGCAAAATTGTCTGCACTTAAAACAGCCACATACATGTGCACAAACACTGAGCATATAAGAGCGAGGTTAGACACAAAGCAAAGCAAAGAAATGTGCAAAAAATGTTGTACAGGTATGTATGTAAGAATAGAAAACGCAAACCGCACCATTGCAATACATGAAGACAAACACCCGATGGTGTGAAAATAAAATTCTAATAAATGAGATCCGACACTGTGGTAATAACTAGCAAATTTTTATTTCAAAGTTTAGTAAAAACACGATATTTGTCAACACAGTTTAGATTTTAAAGTCATTCTTGGGTCAATCAATCTCCTGGTGGGCCCGTTTCTTCTTCCCCCGAATGCTTCTCTTGGTGCGCTGCTTGGCGTATTTTTCATCTAGGGTTTCCCGCAGCAGCAACCAGCAGAAATCAGCCATCATAGTGGTGTTCCATCTTCCTTGGTACCTTCTCTCTGCGTCCTTGATGTCCTGGTGAAACCTTTCACCTTGCTCTTCACTGTACGCCCCCAAGTTTTCGGGAAAGTAGTTCACATGGGAGTGCAAGAAATGGACTTTCAGGCTCATGTTACAGCCTTGTTCTTTGAAGGCATTGAGCATCCTGGCAACAATATCCTTATAGTTCTCATCCCGCCTGTTCCCCAAGAATTTGAGAACAACATCCTTGAAGGAATCCCAGGCTTCTTTTTCCTTCTCAGACATCGTTTCAGCGAATGCTCCATCTGAAATGAGTTTCCTTATATCCGGGCCAACAAACACTCCTTCC
Source organism: Ichthyophis bannanicus (assembly GCA_033557465.1). NCBI lineage: Eukaryota > Metazoa > Chordata > Amphibia > Gymnophiona > Ichthyophiidae > Ichthyophis > Ichthyophis bannanicus. The sequence goes on along the minus strand of CM066045.1, from coordinate 10,127,801 downwards.
TTTAGCTTTGCTTCAGAAAGTCGGGGGAACTTTGAGCAAAGGTACCGAAAGCACTCACCATCTTTTGGAAGGGACTTGATGAATTGCTTAATGAGACCCAACTTAATGTGGAGAGGTGGTAATAGAATTTTATCACGAGGTACCAAGCTCTCATGAAGAACATTTTTCTCACCGGGTCTCAAATACTCCCGAATTGGCCAGTCTTTTTTCCCCCAGTGTAGGTCGCGGGCCTGGCTATCCCACAAGCAAAGGAAGCAGGGATATTTGGTGAAACCGGATTGCTGCCCTAATAGCATGGATAGAATTTTAAAGTCTCCACAAATCATCCACTTATGCTCATCATAACGAATCTTCTGAAGAATCAGGGCCAAATTCTCGTATTTTTCTTGGAGAATAACAGAGTGAGCAATAGGAACTGAAGCGAATGTGTTGCCATTATGAAGAAGAACACCTTTTATGCTGTCTTTTGACGAATCAATGAACAGCCGCCATTCAGCAGGATCATACTTGAGTTTAAACTTTTCCATCACTCCGTATATATCGTTGCAAAATACCAAATCTTCCTCTTTGCTGAAATACTTCAAAAATTGTGTCTCGCGGTTGCGGTACCAAAAAAAAGTTGTTCCTGGTGACAATAGATTTTTCTGTTTAAGCCGAGAACCTAGCAGTTGGGCAGCATCTTTTGGGAGTCCTAAATCCCGGACTAAATCATTCAATTCAGCTTGAGAGAAAAGTTCAGGTTTCGGATCTGGTTCAGTTTCAAACTCGGAAGTACTGGACTCATCGGGAAAAGCCATCTGATGAGTCTCATCATGATCAGAACCGTCCACACAAATATGATCCAAAGATTTTGGTGGTTCAGGCACAGGTACTTCGTTGCTATGAGGCATAGGCCTAATTGCTGAGGGAAGGTTGGGGTAACTTATTACGTTCTTATTTTTTAAGTTGTATCCCTTCACAATGCAAGAGCAAAAATAGCAGTCACTGCTGTGGTCTCTTTGTTCACGCCACATCATAGGTATTCCGAAACGAAATGCTTGTTTTTTACCTTTCATCCATAAGCGTAGATCTTCCTCACATGTCTTGCACACTTTGTGAGGAGCCCACGGTTTGTCTTGATCGCCTAACTTCAAACCGAAATAGGCGAAATATACTTTTTTAATAAATGCAGAAATGTTCCTCTGCCGCTTTTTCACGGTATATTCCCCACAAATAAAACAAAAACTGTCCGGAGAGTTGACGCAACCTCTGGCTCTGTGAGCCATCACAAATACACAGCACTGCAAACTACAACTGTAGTGAACCACTTTGGAATAAAGCTGGATTACGACTGAGCAAACAAAAGGTAATAATGAACTTGCAAGAAACTGAAATTTGACAGGAACGTTCATGTCGCAACCACCGTGTTTGAACGAGCGAACGAGGCGAGGTGAACAGGAAAGAACATGCGCCAGCGCGAGTACTGGATTTAGCCCCCCGCCTCCCAATTGTCCTGTTAATGTATAAAATGAATACAAAACACTCTAAAATATCATGAGGGAGTGTTTCTAGTTAGTTAACCATTACAACCTCTATTTTGGGCCAAGAAAATAAACTGCAGTCGGCTAAAAAGAAATTATGTGAACATTCCTTATATGGGTAAGAAATCTAATTTTGCAAGAAAACGTGACGTGATGGAACATTTTGGCTATTTTTCCTGGATTCAGCACCCCAAAATCTATAGGAATCAGTTGCAAAACTGGAGGCAGTTTTTTGGTAGTGTACCTGTGTAATAGACAGGGATTGCAACCCCGAAAGCCCACGTAAACCTAACTGGTTATTTGGTGACTTTAACCTTACATCCCTGCAACCCTCACACTCTAACACCTTCCTTGATGCTATGGCTGACCTTAACTACATACAGATGGTTGACGCTCCTACACACCTCAAGGGAAACACTCTTGATCTCATTTTTGCCCCCCAGTCAGAATCAAACCACAGCCTCAACCTTTCATTCACTCCTGTGCGATGGTCAGACCACAACCTAATCACCTTCCAAATCCCCTCTCAAAAACATCAAACTCCAACCACCCACACAAAGACAACCCCCGCAGGAAAGGCATACCGCTTCAAACCCTTGGACAGGGATGAGTTTATCAACAACGCCCTTCCAGCACTCCATCAACCTGCTCTGAATCTGGAAGATATGATCCATAGATGGGAATACTACTCTTAAATCCTGTTCACAACTATTTTCCTCAAATATAACACCTTCCTCCAACCATCCACCAAAAAACAGGACAGCAGCTCCATGGTATTTGGCTGAGTTGCGGTCATCAGCTTCTAAGGAAGCATGAAAGAAAATGGCGTCATTCCCGTTCTTCAACGGACCAAACGACTTACAACAACCTCCTAAAGCATCACTGCGAGCTAATATCTGAAAAGAGGAGCGAACACTATACTGAGCTTCTCCGCTGCTCGATCAACAAACCACGTGACCTTTTTAGCATTGTTAAATCCCTAACCAAGGCAACATCTCCCCCTCAGACAACACCAATTCAACCTCAACTCTATGCCAGTTACCTCCAATCCAAAATCCTCAAAACAAATGCTATCTCGAGTCCCACTCCCAGCCACATCCCTCAGACACAGCCTCCGCTAACAGAGTTCATCCCCCCAGCAGAGAAATATATCTCGGACATTATTGCGTCAATCAACACCACTACAGCGCCAAACGATCCATGTCCAGCTTACTGGATCAGGATGATGGCGTTCAGAACTCAGCCCTATTCTAGCTCACATTATGAAGCTCTCATTCTCATCTGGATCATTCCCATCAACACTTAAACGTCCATACGCCCTCTCCTGAAAAACAACCGACTTGACCCGGCTATGGCAGACTCATACCGTCCGATCTCAAGCATACCCCTTCTAGCCAAACTTATTGAGAAGGTGGTCCAAATGCAGTTGCAGCAGCATATCGATATATCAGCCCCCCTCAATCCCTGCCAACACGGATTCTGTGAAGCCCATGGTGTAGAAACCCTACTTACCATACTTTCTAATGCATTATCCAGAGGTATAGACAAAATAGAAGATGAGTTTGTACTCATCTTCCTCGATATAGCTGCTGCGTTCGACTCTGTTAACCATGAACTGCTCCTCTCCAGACTCCAGGAAAAAGGAATTCAGGGATTGGTTTGGGAGTGGTGTAAATCTTATCTAATCGACCGCTGGCAACATGTTCGGATAGGATCATCAACATCGGAGCATTTCCAGCAACAGCAGGGAGTTCCCCAAGGCTCCTCCCTGTCGGCTCTACTTTTCAACATCTATATGCAACCAATTTGCAATATCATCTGCTCATTCAATATATCCAGTCTTATCTATGCAGATGACGTCTTGCTCTTCACCCCAGTCAAAATCATGCATCCTGACTTTTCCCCTCTAGTTAAGTGTTTCAACACAATCACTGACTGGCTCCTATCTCAGAATTTAAGGATAAACTTCAAGAAAACCGAGGTTTTATTCATCTCTAAGAACAAGAGTTCCCCCCCCCCCCCACTACCTTGAAGGTACGGGATGCAGAACTCCCATGTAAATCTGCAATTTGTTACCTGGGCGTCACACTTGACCATCATTTCAACTTCAAAGAACACATGAAGAACACCACCAAGTCCATCTACAATAAAATCATGACATTAAGGTACCTAAGACCATTACTAGTCCCAGATTATTATTATTATTATTTAACAATTCTTCTATACCGCGCTATTAAAATCAGCGCGGTGTACATCGAACAAAGATACTACAATGTATACAAACAACATCGAGTTTTACAGAGAACAGGGAATTGAACATGGAAGAAAAACCGGGGAAACTATATACATATTATACAGATGACTTCAGAACTATATTCCAGGCGCTCGTAATTCCACATTTCGATTATGCAAACATCATCCTGCATGGTCTCCCTAAGAGCACCCTCAACCCTCTTCAAATGGCCATGAATGCAGCATCTCGCATTCTCTGCGTCATATCCAGAAATGATTACATCACACCCATACTTATGGAATTGCACTGGCTACCGCTGCATAGCAGGCTCTCCTACAAGACACTACTCCTAACCTTTAAAGCAATGAACCGGTTATCTCCTTCATCCCTCACCGCACTCCTTACCATCACCCCCAACAACAGGTTGAGAAGGTCAGCAGCCACCAACACGCTAACTGTACCCCCAGAATCTACAAAATGCAATCAAACAACCAGGAACAGGTTCTTTGCATTCTACACCCTGAGATGCTGGAATGACCTCCCCCCACATATTGGATCAATTAGTGACCTTTCTCAATTTAGAAAAGCCCTAAAACATCACTTATTCCTCCTTCATTTTTCCCACCCTAACCCTACACAACCACCCACCACACCTCAACTTATTCACCCAAACTCTGCCTCTCCCACAACCTGACCTATGACGAAGCTCACAACAGCTCACCATGTCAGGTACATTTCACAGACTTCTTAAACTAATAACCAATGCATTATGAATACCAGCTTGTAATATAAACTGTAAATAGTTTTCAATAACCTTGTTATTGACTTGTATATAGTCTCCCTAATTTTTCAGCCCAAGATTATCTCTCCTGTTACGATGTAAGCATTAAGATCACTTGTTCTGATGCAAAGTTTTTGTTATTTGTAAACCGCACTGATACTGAATAGCGCGGTATATAAGAATGAATAACTAAATAAATAAATAAATAAATTTCCCCATCCAGTTCAAGCTTCTTCTGCTGACCACCTTCTGCTGACATTCACTCTGCTGCTCCTCAGTACCTTTCTTCTCTTATTTCTCCTTACAACCCCTCTCGGGCACTCCGCTGTTCTAGCAAACTACTCTTATCTATGCCCTCCTCTTCTACTGCTAACTCCAGACTTCGCTCCTTTCACCTTGCTGCACCTTATGCCTGGAACAAACTATCTGTGTCTGTACGCCAGGCACCCTCTCTAACCCTCTTCAAATCCAGGTTGAAAACTCACCTCTTCGCTGCTGCCTTTGGATCTTGACTAACCTGATCTCCCTTGCCTTCCCCTTTTCTTATCCCTGCTTACACCTTCTGTGTTCTGTCTTGTGTTTTGTCTTGATTAGATTGTAAGCTCTGATGGACAGGGCTGTCTCTTACATGTCTGTGCAGTGCTGCGTGCGACTGGTAGCGCTTTATAAATGCTCAATAGTAGTAGTAGTAGGTCTATAAATTAATGAATGGGGTGGAATGGGTAAACTTAGATTGTTTATGCCTTCAAAATACTACTACTACTAGCATTTGTATAGTGCTACAAGTCATACACAGCGCTGCACAGACATGTAAGAGACAGTCCCTGCACATCAGAGCTTACAATCTAGTCAAGACAGACAACACAGAAGGTGCAGACAGGGATAAAACAAGGGGGAGTGATAAAGAAACAAAGAGATCAGGTGAGTCAAGAACCAAAAGCAGCAGCGAAGAAGTGAGTTTTCAGCCTGGATTTGAAAAGGGTCAGAGAAGGTGCCTGGCATACAGACACAGGTAGTTTGTTCCAGGCGTAAGGTGCAGCAAGGTGAAAGGAGTGAAGTCTGGAGTTAGCAAAAGAAGAGAAAGGCACAGATAGAAGCGATTTGCCAGAAGAGCAGAGTTCCCGAGGGGGGGGGGGAGGTGTAAGGAGAGAGAAGAGAAGAAAGGTAGTGAGGAGCTACAGAGCGAATGCATTTTATAGGTCAGCAAGACAAATTTGAACTAGATGCGGAAACGGATAGGGAGCCAATGAAGTGACTTAAGAAGAGGGGTAATATGGGCATGACGAGGCTGGCGGAAGATTAGCCATGCAGCAGAGTGCTGAACAGATTGAAGGGGAGTGAGATTATTCAAAGGAAGACCAGCAAGGAGTAGGTTGCAGTAGTCAAGACGAGAGGTGATTAAGGAGTGGATAAGTGTCTTAGTAGTGTGTTCAGAAAGGAAAGGGTGGATTTTGTTGTTGATATAGAGAAAGAAATGGCAGGTCTTAGCTATCAGATGGATGTGTGTGGAGAAGGAGAGAGAGGAGTCAGACAACCCGAAGGTTGCGAGCCGAGGAAAAAGAAAGGAGTAGAGAGTTATCCACAGAGACTGAGAAAGAAGGAAGAGGAGAGGAGGTTTTAGGGGGAAAGATAAGAAGCTCAGTCTTGGCCAAGTTCAATTTCAAGCGGCGGTGAGACATCCAAGCAGCAATGTCCGAAAGGCAGGCAGAGATCCGGATCTGGATTGTCGGGGAGATTTCAGGCATAGAGAGGTAGATCTGTGAGTCATCTGCATAAAGATGGTACCGAAAGCCATGGAAAGAGATGAGCGCACCGAGGGACTGGGTATAGAGAGAGAAGACCCAAGACAGATCCTTGGGGCACACCAACTGAGAGCGGGATAGCAGCAGAGAAGGATCCACCAGAACAAACACTGAAAGAGTGATGGGAGAGAGATGAGGAGAACCAGGATAGTACAGAGCCCTTAAAACCAAGCGAGGACAGGGTATCGAGGAGAAGGTTGTGGACAACAGTGTCGAAAGCAGAAAGGTCAAGAAGGATGAGGACTGAATAAAGATCCTTGAATTTAGTTAGGAACAAGTCACTGGAGACTTTGGTAAGAGCCATTTCAGTAGAATGTAAAGGAAGAAAACCAGATTGTAAAGCATCCACGAAGGCATGAGTGGAGAGGAAGTCAAGGCAGCAGCAATGAACCACGCGTTCAAGTAGTTTAGAAACTAAGGGGAGGAGGGAGATGGGTCGATAACTAGAAAGACAGGTGGACTAGGGGACATACAAGAAAACTAACCCATTTAAGACTAATAAGAGAAAATATTTTTTCACTCAATGCATAATCAAACTCTGGAATTTGTTACCGGAGGATGTAGTAAAAGCTGTTAGGGTAGCTGGGTTTAAAAAAGGTTTGGACAAATTCTTGGAGGAAAGGTCTATAAACCATTATTAAAGGGGACCCAGCTAATCTATTGCTTGCCCCAAATACAAGAATTGTGGAACCTGTGTGTCTTTTGGGGAAACTGCTAGGTACTTATGACCTAGACTGGCCACTTTTGGAAAAGGATACTGGGCTTGATGGATTTTGGTCTGACCCAGTATGGCACATCTTATCTTCTTATGTTCTTTGACTTCTCTCTCTGTGTGAATAAACAGATAGGCAAAGGTGAGTCGGTTGATATAGTGTATCTGGACTTTCAGAAAGCCTTTGACAAGGTCCCTCATCAGAGACTTTTGGCAAAACTAAAAAGTCATGGGATAGGAGGCAGTGTACTATTGTGGATCAGGAACTGGTTAAAAGATAGAAAGCAGAGGGTAGGGCTACATGGCCAATTTTCCCAATGGCAAAAGTTGAATAGTGGAGTACTGCAGGGATCTTTGCTGGGTCCGCTGCTTTTTGACATATTCATAAATGACCTGGAAAAGGGAATAATGAGTGAGGTTATCAAATTTGCAGATGACACAAAACTATTTAAAGTTGTTAAAACCCAAGAGGATTGTGGAAAATTGCAAGAAGATCTTGATAAATTGGAAGACTTGGCATCCAAATGGCAGATGAAATTTAATGTGGACAAGTGCAAAGTTATGCACCTAGGAAAGAACAACCCAAACTATGGTTACACGATGTAAGGTTCCACATTGGGAACCACCACCCAGGAAAAAGATTCAGACATTGTGGATAACATGTTAAAACCCTCGGCCCAGTGTGCAGCAGCAGCCAAGAGAACCAATAGAATGCTAGGTATCATAAAAAAAGGAATGGAAAATAAAACAAAGGATGATATAATGCCTCTGTATCGTTCCATGGTGTGACTGCACCTTGAATATTGTGTGCAGTTCTGGTAACCGTATCTTAAAAAGGATATAGCGTTAATAGAAAAGGTACAGAGAAGAGCCACCAAAATGGTAAAGGGGATGGAAGGATACTCCTATGAAGAAAAGAGACGGCTGAGGGGATTGTAAGCTCTGGGCAGGGACTGTCTCTTACATGTCTGTACAGCGCTGCGTACGACTGGTAGCGCTATATAAATGCTCAGTAGTAGTAGTAGTAGTAGATATGATAAATTAATGAATGGAATGGAACGTAGATTGACTGTTTGCATCATCAGAATATAAAAAGACTAGGGGACATGGAATGAAGCTACAGGGTAATCAATTTAAGACTAATAAGAGAACATATTTTTTCACTCAAAGTGTAATCAAACTCTGGAATTTGTTACTGGAGGATGTAGTAAAGCACAGTTACTTACCTGTAACAGGTGATCTCTGGGAACAGCAGGAATTAGTCTTCACATATAGTACGTCGGTACCGATGGAGCCTGCACGGGAACGCTGCCCAGCTTCCAATCAGAAAGCTTTTGGCAGCATCCCTCGCACCTGCGCGCTGACTTCCCGCCTTCTCCAGAGCCTCTCTTCAGTTGAGTTTCAAAGCTGAGACAAAGGCGAGGAGAGAAAAGGAAGAAGAAGATAAAGAGATGCAACTCCTAGGGGAGGTGGGAGGGTTGTGAAGACTAATTCCTGCTGTTCCCAGAGATCACCTGTTACAGGTAAGTAACTGTGCTATCTCCAGGAACAAGCAGGAATGAGTCTTCACATATGGGGACTCCCTAGCTAGGGATGCCAGAGGGAGATCCCATAAAAATGCAGGAGCCTGGACCAGGGGTGCATTTTGTCTCCAGGAATCCCCGGCATCCAATGTGGGATGGAGGGTAGGAGTTGACAATAAAGGAGCTGTGAGGAAAGAAACAGCATAACCAAGGACTACAGGGTCCTACAGACTACAGGAGTCCTTGGTATATATGATGAGTAGCATTAAAACACATTTAATGTACACTGAAAATATGCAGCTTACCTACTGTATTGTAGGAAGTAGAGAGCATGATGGAGTCTACTGGATAAGCAGTGGCGGAATCTTCAAGGTGACCTCTCAGCAGTGAGGATGAAGGTCCAGACCTGGAGGTAGCAGACGATCCAGGTGTCAACTGGGTAGGAGTAGACGTCAGGTCTTCAATGGCAAGCTTTATGGGAAAAAGCTGAAAACTCCTTTAGGCATAAAGTCATGAACATTGAGGACTAAAGGAAGAAGACTGACGGAGTTGGAGAACTAGCCCAGTCCTGGCGGGAAGAGGGGAACTGGAAAAACCCCTATTCCCAAGGAGAACAGCTGTGTACTCAAAGAGAAAGATGTACACTATTTTTCCTAGCTGGCGAGAGATAGGAAAAATATTGAAGCTTGATGCTTCAAGGACTTAAAAAAATGGAAGATGTTAGCACCACAGTAGTCATTGGTGCATAACAGTTTCTGCATCGTAATATGGTATGCGAAGTAGGGCGATAGACTGTCTAAAACCTCTAGAAGGTAAAACATTTAGTATAGACAGTAAGGGTGATAGTGTGTAAGACATATCAACCCTTAAGAAGCCCCCCCAACAGACACATATATATACAGATATATATATGTGGATGGAATATATATATATAGATATATACATATGTCCATATGTGTATATTAGGAAATGGGTGGAGAAATGTATCAAAATATATAGATAAAGATATATATATATATATATATATAGATATGATATACCTAAATATCTATACATTTGTGGGGCATGGTTTTGCACCACCAGAGTAATGATATAGGTATGTAGACATATATGGAGATGCTACATACAAGACAACAGGTTGAAGATACATGTCTACCACCCAGCCCCATAATTGTACATGGGGAATATAAAAGAAAAAAATTCTTCGCTCTACAAGAGGGTGAACCCACTTGGGATATGTAGAGAGAATCTATTTCCGTGGATTGAGGGATGCAGGAAGGCAATCCAACAAGATAACCGTGATGTTTGCGTGAGAACAGATGATCATATGAATCTGTAAGGAACAAGGCGGGAGTTCCACAGAACACTGATATGGCAGATGTGCAGAATCGCAGAAGAAGATACCAGAGGGACCTACTGGAGGGACCCAGAGGTAGCATGCGTAAACATCAGCCTTGGAGTTTCACGCAGAAGAACTTATATTTCATGTTAACACCCCAGGCCAGAGGGTGTGGAGAAACCTCACAGGCATGGGAAGGGATTATAAGCTTTTCCCTACTAATAGAGAAGCTTCAGAGACAAGGTCAATGCTCTATAGCAAGGCCCTCATAGTAGAAAGCTTCTCTGAAGACTGCAGAGAGCATTGTGCAGGAGAGATATGAGATAAACTGACTGAAGTCAGGTGTGTTGCCATATCCTAGGAGAGGAGATGGATAGAATATTGTGAGAAAGCCTAAAAGAGTAGGAGGATCCAAGATAGCTGACGAGTAGCATGGAATCACTACTGAGGCTAGACAAAAGTTTGAACAAGGGACTGGAACTTGTAAAAAGTACCAGTAGTACAATCACTGTAACTCCTGCAGGCACAGCTGCTGACGGAAACAGCAGAGAGATTGTCCTGTGCCCAATAAAGAAAAACAGACAAGAAAGGAGAGGAGATATCCCTTCTCCCTGTCTGAGGAATGAGCTTGCTAGAGAAGCTTTTCAGTATGGTACCCCTCAGTCAGGGAAAAAACCAGGTTGAGAGGGTAGAGCAAGTAATTGGAGGGTGACGTACCCATAGGGTAAGTCAACTGAAGGAAAAAATGTTCAGTTGGGACAGAACTATCAGGGGATAGTTGCAACTGCTCTTCTAGAGAGTAAGAAGAGGAGAAGTCTGTAGCCCCTGAACAAAACTTTTTCGACAGCTTAGTACACTGAAAAAGAAAAGCACAGTGAATAAACTTCTAATGAGTAGAAGTGAACTGTAGAGTATAATTCCCAGCCCCTATGGTTGCTGGGAATGCTGAGACTGGCTAGAGCTGGAGGACTTCAGACTAGGCTGAGGTGTCCCTTGTTTAGGTACAGCCGAATGATGGGCAGGAGATGAATGAAACTTTCTTTTCTTAGGGAAAGAAGGTTTGGTAGGACATTTCCTACCTCTCGAAGAAGGAGGTGGCTTAGAATGGTCCTTAGTGGAAGGAGAGTCAGCGGAGCATTGAGCAACCTGACGTAAAGCCTCCTTATTGAAGAGACCTTCTCCTGTACAAGGAGAATGAGCCAAGATAGTTTGTGCCGATCTGCTCAAGTCTGAAGCTTCGAGCCAGGCTCTGCGACGTGCTGCAATGGCAATAGCAGAGGATCTGCTAACAGACTCAAAAGAGTCTATAGAAGCACGAGAAAGGAACCAAGATATATTCCGGCTATGATTGAGTAGCAAGGAATAATTAGTAGCCTTGGGCTCTGGCAAAAAAGGGGTCAAAAGAGACAATCTCTCTGTGACCTCCTGGAGTGTGAGACTCATGTGGAAAATATATGAAAGAATTCTGGAGGCCAGCATAGATGTTTGGAAGGCTTGACGACCAAAGGCATCGAGTGTTCTTGAAGAACGACCTGGCGGATACGAAGAATGCTGCTTCTTGCTCTTAACCCTCCTCAGTGCTGATTCCACTACAAGGGAACGATGAGGGAGTTGAGGCTTCTGAAATCCTGGAGAGGGAGGCACCCGGTACCGAACCTCAGTGGCTGTAGAAGCTAGAGGAAGCCGTAAGGGTGATTTCCAGACCCTCAGAAGGAGATCCTGGAGAGCAGGATGTAAAGGAAGCATCATATTTTCCATTTGTGCCAGTGAGCCATGAATAGCATCACAACCAGGGATAGAGATATTAGGAAAGGTTGCCATATCCAGGAGAAAAGCCGGAAAAGACTGATCTCCTATGGGAACCTTCCCTGGTAAGGCTAAAGAAAGAGGCTGAGCACCAGAGGACGTACCGTGGTGTGAGGAGAGAAACCTAGTAGATGGACAAGGATACTGGCATGGTAACTTAGAGGCAGTGAGTACTGCATCAGCAACCCCAGGTATCGGTTCCAAACTAGGCATCGGTGCAAGAACAGGCATCGACATCGATACTGACACAGGGCCAGCAGTTGAAGTTGCCATCGGGAACTGCTGCAATGGTACCGAGATCATGCGAGAGTTATGGCTAGGATCCTCGGAACTGCTTATCTGGAAACGACGGGAGTCGGTTCCGGGACGCGTTGATACCCAGTCCTCGAGACTAGATATCGATTCAAGAGTCGGCATCGAAGGAAGCGAGTCTATCGATGCATGTCTCGAGGGTACCGATGTCAGGGATAGTATCGGCAATGCCGATACCGATACCGGTAAGGCAGTCTGGGTTACATCGATCGGTCCCGAAGGTACCGAGGATGCCCGATGACAACTTCTCGCCGGGAGAACGTTATCCCACACCGGTGCCGATGCCGGGGTATCGGAACCGATCGAAGCCGGTACCGTCCCGGAGCACGGCTGAGATATGGAAATGTCCATCGGTATCGTATCGACCGGCCCCAAAGGCGCTGAGGATGCTAGAGGACGATTCCTGGTGAAGAGTGGAACACTCGACACCGGTGCCGATGCCGGGGAATCGGTACTGCTCGAAGTGGATACCCGTACCGTACACAGCTGGGTTTGAGGGAAGTCAATTCGGTGCGTATCGATCGGTCCTGAAGGTACCGAGGATGCCCGATGACGATCCCTGGTGAAGAGTGGAACACTCGACACCGGTGCCGATGCCGGGGGATCGGTACCGCTCGAAGCGGATACCACCCCTGAACATGGCTCAGGTATGTTCTGTGAGGGGTGAGCCCCAGGAACAACCTGAAACCCCTTTAATGCTTTAGAGCCCGCAGACTCCCGCAGGGGTAATGCCAATGGATTCTTGAGGGTAAGGCCGGAGCCGTCACGATGCTGGGCATGGGACATACCACTCAAGCATTGACTAGTCTTAATAGACTGTTTGTGGGTTACCTGATCCTGTGAAGAGGAGAAACCGGGTTCCCGCAGTGCCGAATAAAAAATGGTATCGAGGGAAATTCTAAAAACTGAAGGTTTCCTCACAGAAGTATCCCCTGACAAGTCAGGGGAAAAAGGGTCAGGACACACAAGTGAGACACCAACTATTGGAGTCTAAAAGGAAACGGGTGTTTCCACATCAAATGCACTTCTTAGGAAAAGAAGGCTCCATGAGGAAGAGGCCTGGTAAGCCCAACAAGTTAAGGCAAAAAACTGAAGAAAAAGTTTCTCAGAATTTAGTCAAAAATCCACCGGGGATACCGGTGGCGGCGGGAAATACAGCCGCGACCACAAGAAAACAAAAACTAAAGTAATTAAAGTAAGTAAAAAGAAAGGTTTCTGCGGTGACAGGAGGACGTCCTACCGGCTCCGCGGAAAAACGAAAACTGAAGAGAGGCTCTGGAGAAGGCGGGAAGTCAGCGCGCAGGCGCGAGGGATGCTGCCAAAAGCTTTCTGATTGGAAGCTGGGCAGCGTTCCCGTGCAGGCTCCGTCGGTACCGACGTACCATATGTGAAGACTCATTCCTGCTTGTTCCTGGAGATAAGCTGTTAGTGTAACCCATAGGTGTCAAACTCTGGCCCGCGGGCCAAATTTGGCCCGTAGTGTAATTATATTTGGCCCGCGAGGCTATACCAAATGACTACTAGAGCTAGCCCGCCGGTATTATACAGCGCATTCATTCATCGCTAATACTACAAATCCCATAATGCCTTGCTGTTGTTTTGGCGCGTCAATCAGGACAGGTCCCAGAAACGCCCTCTCCTGTGTGACAGAAGTCATAGCGATCTCAAGCTACAACTGTCACTGTGGAACCCCTTCCCAAAAATGGCAAAAAGAAAGGCAGACAACAGGAACTTTCTGGACAGGTGGGAGACAGAATATTTGTTTACATATGTAAAAGACAGACCTGTTTGTCTGATTTGTGGAGTCAACGTGGCTATAACTAAGGAGTATAACATTCGACGACACTATGAAACAAAACACCATGACAAGTACAAGGACCTGGACATGACTCAAAGGAGCCAGAAAGTGGAGGAGATGAAAAGAAGTTTGGTTTCACAACAGAATATGTTCAAAAAAGCCACATCACAAAGTGAGGCTGCTGTAAAGGCTAGTTATATTGTGGCAGCAGAGATCGCAAAATCAGCCCGGCCCTTTAATGAGGGAGAGTTTGTGAAAAAGTGCATGTTGAAAGTTTGTGACATCGTGTGCCCAGAGAAAAAGCAAGCCTTTTCAAACGTGAGCCTGAGCAGAAACACAGTAGCTGATCGCACATGTGATCTTGCCACCAATCTGTATGACCAGCTTTTGGAAAAGGGAAAAGATTTCGTTGCATTCTCCCTTGCTGTGGATGAGAGCAGCGACGCATCTGATACTGCTCAGCTGTCAGTCTTCATCCGTGGAGTGGACTCAAATATGTGTGTTACGGAGGAGCTATTGGGATTCAAATCAATGCATGGCACAACCACAGGAAAGGAAATTTTTGAGGAGGTTTCCAAATGCGTAACTGAAATAAAGCTGCCGTGGGATAAACTCGTGGGATTAACGACAGATGGTGCGCCAGCGATGTGCGGTAAAACAAGTGGACTGGTGGGCAGGGTCCGGGAGAAGATGCAGGAAGAGAACTGTGCAGGTGAACTAACTGTTTATCACTGCATCATACATCAGGAATCATTGTGTGGCAAAGCCCTAAAGATGGAACATGTTATGACCACAGTAACACAAGTAGTTAACTTTATAAGAGCCAAAGGTCTGAATCACCGCCAGTTTAAGTCTTTTCTGGAGGAGTGTGGTTCGGAATACGCAGACGTTCCGTATCACACAGAGGTGAGATGGTTAAGCCGAGGAAAAGTACTGAATAGATGTTTTGAGCTGCATGAGGAAATATGTCAGTTTCTGGAAAGCAAAGGGAAGGACACAGCAGAGCTTCGGGAGAAAAAGTTTCTTTGTGAGCTGGCCTTTCTGTGTGACATCTCGAGCCATCTCGATGCGCTGAACCTGCAGCTTCAGGGGCGGGGGCGCATCATCACAGACATGTATGCTGCAGTGAGGGCTTTTAAAACTAAACTCTGCCTGTGGGAGAATCAGATGCTGCAAGGAAACCTTGGCCATTTTCCCTGCTGCCAAACCATGAAAACACAGTTCTTTACCAACTTGTTCCCATGCGCACAGTTTGCTGAAAAACTCAGTGTACTTGGCGCTGAGTTTAGCCGGCGATTTGCCGACTTTGATGTCCAGAAATGTAGGTTTGAACTGCTCAGTAATCCCTTTGCAGTTAATGTGGAAAACGCACCAACCAACCTCCAAATGGAGCTAATTGAACTCCAGTGTAATGACACGCTGAAGTCAAAGTATGATGCTGTGGGCGCCGCCCAGTTTCCACAGTTCATCCCTGACACAATGCCTCAGCTCCGCACCCAAGCTGCTCAGATGCTCTCCATGTTCGGCAGCACTTATCTATGTGAGCAACTTTTCTCCTCGATGAAGATGACCAAAACATCTCACAGGAGACGTCTGACTGATGAACACCTTCGCTCGATACTGAGGATTTCCTCAGCTCAAAGCCTGAGCCCAGACATTGATGAACTATCATCCAAGAAGAGATGCCAGGTATCTGGCTTGGGCACATCAGATTAGATCAGTGTGCAGCAAACTGAGCAATAATTAACGTTTTCTTTATGCACTTTTTCTTGCTACTCCAAGACATGGGCTTGAATGGTTGATTAATTTTATTATTGTTATTTTATTTTAACAATTATTATTTATTATTATTTAAATCTTATTTAATAAATGAATGTCATTGATGTTTTTTTTTATTTGAAATTGGTTTTTGCATATCTGAACTATTAAGTTATAAATTGTATAGTAATAAGTGTTGCTTCATATTCAATGTTAAAGCAAATCTTGTTTGGGTCCATATTAAAAGGTTCATTTGTTCAATGCTGGCCCGCGACTTTGTTCAAGTTTTACATTTTGGCCCACTGTGTATTTGAGTTTGACACCCCTGGTGTAACCCATTCCTTTCTGAACAAACTACTAAGACACCTATCCACTCCTTAATCACCTCCCATCTTGATTATTGTAACATACTCCTTGCTGGTCTCTCTCTGAATCATCTCTCTCCCCTTCAATCTGTTTAACACTCTTCTGTGTGGCTCATCTTCCATCAGCCTCCTCATGCTCATTTTACCCCTCTTCTCAAGTCACTTCATTGGTTCTCTATCCATTTCTACATCCAGTTCAAACTTCTCCTGCTGATCTATAAGTGCATTCACTCTGCAGCTCCTCACTACCAATCCTCTCTTATCTCTCCCTACACCCTTCCCTGGGAACTCCCCTCTTTTGGCAAATTGCTTCTATCTGTGCCCTTCTCGTCTTTTGCTAGCTCCAGTCTTCGCTCCTTTCACCTTGCTGCTCCTTATGCCTGGGACAAACTACCTGAGTCTGTACATCAGATGCCTTCTCTGGCCCTTTTCAAATCGAGGCTGAAAACTCATCTCTTTGCTGCCGCTTTCGGATCTTGACTCACCTGATCTCCTTTGTGTTTCCTTACCATTTCCTCTAGATGCATCCCTATCTATACCTACTGTGCTGTCTGTCTTGACTAGATTGTAAGCTCTGATGAGCGGGACCATCCTTTTACATGTGTCTGTGCAGTGCTGGGTATGTCTTGCAGTGCTATACAAATGCTCAGTAGTAGTAGTAGTAGTTGTAATTCTATGGTGCGACCATACCTTGAATATTGTGTGCAGTTTTGGTCGCTGTATCTTAAAAAGGATATAGCGGAATTAGAAAAGGTACAGAGAAGAGCCACCAAAATGGTAAAGCAGATGGAAGGATACCCCTATGAGAAGAGTCTTAAAAGGTTAGTGTTTTTCAACCTTGAAAAGATGGCTGAGGGGAGATATGATAGAGCTCTATAAATTAGTGAATGGACTGGGGACATGCATTTTAAGCTACAATATAACCCATTTAAGATTAATAAGAAAATATTTTTTCACTCAACGTGTAATCATCAAACTCTGGAATTCGTTACAGGAGGATGTAGTAAAAGCTGTTTGTATAGCTGGGTTTAAAAAAGGTTTGGACAAGTTCCTGGAGTAAAGATCAATAACCCATTATTAAAGAGGACCCAGAAAATCCATTGCTTGCCCCCAATATATAAGCATTGTGGAATCTGTGTGTCTTTTTGGGGACCTGCTAGGTACTTGTGACCTGGATTGGCCACTTGTTGGAAACAGGATCCTGGGCTTGATGGACCTTGGTCTTGCCCAGTATGGTATATCTTATGTTCTTATTAGGTCAGTCAGGTGCTATTAAATAAGAGTCTGGAGCTGAATGTATCCATAAACTGTATATTACAGTGGATGGGCAAATGGAGGATCTCTGAATGAGAGGAAGAGATTGTGGAGTTCATTGGTGTGGATAGGCAGACTAGATAAGCTGTATTTACCTTTTCTTCGGCCATGTTCTATGTTTCTTTAAGCTACACATGCCCTATTTCTCAAATGAATGATTCTGAGCACCTGCTTTGTTGCTTTTGAGACCTGATGCTAGGCTTGATAGACTTTTGATTGATCTAGTTTGGCATTTCTTACTTTATATTCTTTATCATTTTTTTACTGTTTTTTTTTTTGCAGGTCCCGCAGGATAGTAGTGAAGTTGAAACGGAAACTGGAACTTCTGAGAGGAAGCTCTTCTGACAAATTAGTACAGGTCTGACAATCTCCTCTCTAGACACAGATTACTGCAAGTGTTGCCTCCCTTTCAATCAGAACACAGGAATGTATTTGAAATATTCTGTAAATGATCAATAAACAGATAAAGTGACCAAATTATGCCCTATCTATCTACCTTCCTTGCAACTGACCTTTTTAAACCCTGTGAGGTTCCCAGATAAATGGGGACATGCTCTGATATCTCTTTTACCTGGGAAGATGGATAATGGAGGAGGGGATGCCTTGGAGAGGGTTATGGCCTTGAAAGAGTATCCTATACCAAGAAGGGCGGAATGCTATGTTGTAAGAAAGTGATTCCTATGATGCAGAGTGCTGATACTCCCTGGGGTGGTGTGGAAAGGGGACATTAATTTGCACCGAGTTGAAAACAAATGGGCTGGTTGACAGGTACCTAATATGAATGGCATAGGTTTTCTTGTTATGGTGCATGTTACTACTATAACTCCTCTGTTGTGGTTAAGTGCCATTGAGTCGGTGTTGACTCAGTAGCAAAAATGTAGCATGTACAACTGTTTGCATAGCTTATTTTAATGTACACGTTAATTTTTTAATGAGTCTCGCAAAAATTTTTTTAGGATGATTTTTTTCTGCTCATATCTTTATTAGTATTTTCAGAAGAACCTCAACAACACAACCAATAACAATCGCTAACTGCTTGGTTACATTGTACAATCCCACACTAATCAGCTTAACCCGTTTGGACAGCTCGCATATTTGTTCTCTGTTCTGGATGATTTATTAGATTTGTTACACTCAAACAACTATGAAATACTGGCAATAATAAAAAATATTAAAACTTTGCAGAAAATAGAAGTTTCACATAG
This sequence comes from Ichthyophis bannanicus, assembly GCA_033557465.1. Lineage (NCBI taxonomy): Eukaryota > Metazoa > Chordata > Amphibia > Gymnophiona > Ichthyophiidae > Ichthyophis > Ichthyophis bannanicus. The sequence continues at coordinate 10,109,333 of CM066045.1, read as the reverse complement.
TGTATGTTTTTCATACACTGGTCCAATATAGTATATTGACTGTCTTCAGAAAAGATAGGATTCAGTTCCAATATTCATTGACAAACATACTGTATGATACTACTGAAACTGCAGTTTTCATTTAAAACACTTTATTATGATATAATATAGTTTGTCAACAGTCCAATCTGACAGCGGAATATGATACACATGAAAACATTTTTGATGCAGTGCGTCGATATTGCACCATTGAAACACCTAGAACAGAATGCTTGACAGCAATTAGTTTCGACAACATATTAGCCCAGCGTATGAAAAACATACAAGGCCGATATACGCACCACTAACTCTGACACTAAGTAATTTACAGTTATCTAAACCTATTTTCTAAAGTCTACAAATACTTTTATTTGCAAAATAGTAGCTATTACAGCATTATAAACTACTTACTATTTTTTTGTGATCTTTTTATGTTGAGCCGCCAGTACCGTCAAAATCAGCAAACTTCGAATACTTATTAAACTAACTAGATCTGTGATTAAAAAAAATCTGTATATAACGCTTTTTGACATAACCATAATAGCTAAATATAGTTCCATTGAATTTATAACCATTAATTAGTAAACAGTTGAGTAGTAAGTATGGAAACCTTATGTATGCAAAACATATGCTGGTCCAAAATGGGTTAAAGATACAAACTCATTTAGTTTACCTTGCATTCACAATTGCTTTCCTGACACACCTTACATAACAAAGTCCACCACTGATTTATCTCTATTTATCAGTAAATAATTAGGATTCTATGATGGGGATTATTTTAGAAGCTGTGTTTTACATGTGGGTGTACCAGCACAAGCAGGCAAATTACATCCACAAGCAAATAGCCATTTCAGAATATCTGATTTTGCATGTTTGCCCCAATCATACCCAAGTTGGGGGAGGGGGCGTGTCATGGACGTGGTCTGAGCAGGACAAAAAGCAGATGCACATTTGAGGCCAAAATCAGCCATGCCCAGATTTGCACTTGCTCCATAGCATGAATGGGCATTTAAAAAGTGTTTATTTCAGCCAGCCCTCTACAGTATGGATTTAAGGGGCAGATGCCCTTTAATCCCTTAGTGTTTATTTGCTCCTCCAAATTGAACAAAAGTAAATAGCGAGTCCTTTGATTGATTGAGAGTGACTGCACATCTAGGTTTGCAAAATGGCTCGGATACATGTGTAAGTGCTGGCATTTACACGTGTTTATGGTTTAGTAAGATTTGATATACCACCCTTCGTACCGGCAGAGTGGTGTACAATATAAACAAAATTAAAAACAATTGGAAAGAGGAAAAGAACACCAGTTAAAATGGTAGGACAGTTAAAAGAGAAGTGGAAGTGGGGTGAAGGGGGAGTCGAAGGGGTGCAGAATCCAATGTGATCTAGAAAGAAAGATCAGAGGTGAGCTGAAACAGATGAGTTTTCAGGGTAGACTTGAATTTGGGTTAGGATGGCTCGAGGCAGATATCAGTGGGGAGAGAATTTCAAAGACTAGGATCTAAAAAGTAAAATGTGGAGTGTCAGAGAATCAAGGCAGACCTGAGATGGTGAGGGGAGATAGAGATGGCTTGCATGAATTGATCGAAGGACAGAGCATATGGGATAAGGTGGGAAGATAAATAAGCGGGGCTACCCCAGGGCTCATGATTTTGTGGGTGAGAGTAAGCAGTTTAAGTTGTATGCGATGAGTGAGAGGAAGCCAGTGGGACTTGATGAGTACAGGGGATCAGGATCATATTTGATGTTATGGTGAAGTAAACGGACTGCAGTTTTTGGACTGAAGTGCAGGTACCTAAAGGTGTTAGCTGAGGATTTCCCTGGTAGACTTTGTAAAATGGTGCCTCCTGCTGCACATGGATGTCCTCCAATTCTTCCTGTGATTTAAAACCCACATCCATATTGAGGGGCAGGAATACGCCAATTTACATCAAACCTACATGTGAACGTCCTCTCTTTTAAAATCAACAAAGATTTCAGGCATTTTCACTTCCACATCACTATAGTCACATACTGAATGTGTAATAGTTAAAGTTACCATACAATCCAGAAACTCGGCATCTGCAGTCACCAACTATGAATGTTACCCTGACAATCGCAGGATGCACAAAGTCCTTATCCACACATCAACCCAGAACCCCTGTACTGATATAGAGTGGAGGAGTAGCCCAGTGGTTAGAGCACTAACTTGGGAACCAAGAGACCAGGGTTTGATTCCTACTAACACTCCTTGTAGCATTGGACAAGTCACTCCATTGCCTCAGAAGAATCAAACTCCATTGCTCGCCCCAGATTAAAATCTCGTGCATCCCTAATCTATGAAGCTCAAAACTTATGCTAATTTGCTGTAAATAGTTGTGAATATTTGTTATTATCTTATCTTATCTTTAACCCCATTTATCCCTGTTTTCACTCCCTGTTATCTGTAAACTTGACATATGTTTTATGCTTAAGTACAAGGTTGTTAAAATGTAAACCGCGCTGATGATGAATAGCGCGGTATATAAAAACTGTTAAATAAATAAATAAATAAATAAATAATGTTATCATAAGATATTAGATATGCCATACTGGGTCAGACCAAGGTCCATCAAGCCCAGCATCCTGTTTCCAACAGTGGCCAATCTAGGTCATACGTACTGTCACATGTCCCTATCCCCAGCCATGTGCTTAGGGGATTAGGGTTGCCATTTTAGTCCTCTTTAAAGGGTTTGAAAACTATTTCCTTCAGGAGCAGTGCCCTCTGGGAGTTGTAGTTTCCCTCTTAAAAAGGATAGTCGTGGAGACATCGAGTGAAGGCAAATATGACACAGTTTATTTCCCCAAAATATGCACAAATAAGGTTCAAATGCAAAGTATCTGGATATTTCCTCCAGGACAAAAAGTACAGAAAATATTTACATCCTTAAGCTGAGTAACTTCTCAAAGGCATTAAACAGATGCAGAAGTTTCATCAATCAAAACAGGCAAATCAAAAGTACAGCTTCTTAGGTTCAGCAAAGTAAAGAATGTCTTTCTGCTTCCTTAGTGAGATAATATACAGTGCTGTGCAAGCTTGTCTTGCTTAACCGGGTTCCTACCTTAGCAAGGTTAAGTTTTCTTGGTAGTGCTTTTTCCCAAAAGCATTTACTCAGGCTGCTACTCCTTAACCAAGGATTCAGTAGCCTCTGCACAACACAAAGAACAGTCCATTGGCAGTTCAGTAATCAAGGGGTCTGGTTCATTATACTCCACTTGCATTTCCTCCTGCTCTGGAATTATAATATCCTGCACTGAGCCCTCATGACCTGCCTCTGGTGGAATTCTTGCTGAGGATTCCTGTAACTCCCTCCAGGACCTCTCTACCTGGTAAGGAATATGGAGAACTGTATTACTGGATATCTTTCTTTGGTTCTCTTGCCCCAGTTCCTCTCTGAGGTTTAACCACGGCTCTCTGTTGGAGGCTGGGTTCTTCTGCCTCCTGGTTTGAAACCTAGGCACCCACCTCTGAGTGTTGTGAACCTCTTGGTCAGGAACAGAAGTTTGGAACCTGCCCTGCTCTCTCCGTCTGAGCAGCTCTTGCCTGGTTTCCCTTGTGCCAGACTCTTTCCAGATCCTTCTTCTTTCCTCTGCTTGGAACTTTCTTTCTGGGAACTTCCAGCTCAATTTCCAGTCCTGCTCTGAGTCCGTCTCTGACTCTGTCTTCCTGGACTCTCTCCTTGAGTGTTTGCTTGCTCTGCTCTTCCCTTCTGAGTAACCTTTTTCTCCTGAGCAGCTCTTCTCTCCTCTGCTTTTCCCTAAGCAGGGTTTATAAAGGTGCTTCCTGGGCAGCGTTTCTCTCTGCCTTAACAGGTGTTCATAATCATGCTCCAAGCCTGCTACTCCGTCAGCAGAGCTTGGGTGTGGCAGCCTAGCCTCAGAAACTCTAAGCTTGGTCTGAAGCCTGTGCACTGCTGGAATGTTTTTAAAGGTACAATCACTGATTTTCTCTAACTCTGCAGGCTCACCAGTGCCTTCCTCATCACAGTACCTAGCAGTTTCCCCAAAAGACTCAGGTTCCACATTGCTTGTATTGGGTCAACCATTGATATCCTGGGTCCCTTTTTAATAATGGTTTATGGACCTTTCCTCCAGAAACTTGTCCAAACCTTTTTTTAAACCCAGCTACACTAACAGCCTTTACTACATCCTCCGGTAACAAATTCCAGAGTTTGATTACACGCTGAGTGAAAAAATATTTTCTCTTATTTGTCTTAAATAGTTTACCCTGTAGCTTCATTGCATGTCCCCTAGTCTTTCTATATTCTGATAATGTAAACAATCGATCTGCGTTTACCCGTTCCACTCCATTCTTTGAGTGGAACTATCAATTATATTATCAATGTGCTTGTTTAATGTACATTGCCAAGTTTAAGTTACAATGTAAACTGCTTTGACTAAAATGATAAAGCAGTATAAAAAAAACTGTTAAATACAGAAATATATCATATGCAACAGAGTCCGCACTGCACTCCTACATGTCCAGCATTTTTATCATTCATTCATACCTTAGACTTCCTAAGAGATACGGAGCTGCCAATCTCCTGTTCCTACACCCTCTCTATTCCCACACAGACCTTTTTAAGGCCATTCCATAAATATTGATAGAAATTGGGCCCTGACCCTAGGGAGTGTCACAAAAGCCCTCATAGTAGTTAAGAAACTCGACTCATCTGATAACTGCTAGTTTGATACTGTAGCAAATGGAGTGACACAGTTACACTCACTGATGATATTGCACAGGGTTAGGGGGTTTCCAGATATTTGGTCATTTCATTTCACCTTCTCTGTAGCCAAAACCTGATATACAGTCCAGATATTCATCTGTTGCCAAACCCGCCTGCTAACTAGTTTATTATCTTACCATTGTGGTATGATGACAAGATTATTTGCCCTCACTTGCTTTGCAGCTTGTCGTGCTGTGAGGGCTTGTGTTCATCAGTGATGTTGAGAGCTAAACTATCGGTAGTTTAACTACTGGCAGGGTCTCCCAAGATGGACCGGTCTCAGCTGAGGTGCCAGACCAAGACAAACCCTCCGAATCAACGTGTACGCACCCCAAATTTTACTGTACTGATTTGACAGTTCTCCTTATGTAATCAGACCGCTGCTGATCGCTGGAAGTAGCGGTATATAAATGTTTGTCAAATAAATAAATAAATAAACCACCCATCTGGGCAGCAGCAGAATGGGATAGTGTTGACGGCGTAGGATCACATTTCTGTGACAATGGCAACAACACCAAACTTAAACTGCGCGGAAGAAAGGCCCAGCAATCTACTTCTGTATCTTGCCTTGAAAACCCAATGGATAGTTACAACAAAACAAATTGTGCTATAGTGCTAGAAGATGAGACCCCCAGGTCGGAAAGCACTGAACTAGCTACTGGGGAAGAGCTGAAGACTTTTCAGAGTAAAGCCAGCATTTATGATGTGGTTGGATCAAAGCCCTCGGGACGTCTGACTGCTGATGTAGCTGCGCATGAAATGAGAGTCAGAAGCTGTAAAGATGTCTTACGCATTGGAACATGGAACGTATGAAGCATGAACCACGGGAAGTTGGAGGTGGTCAAGAATGAAATGGAACGTGTACAACTTGATCTGTTGGGTGTCAGCGAACTGAAATGGACGGGCATCGAGCACTTTGCATCAGATGATCACATGGTCTACTATGCTGGAAATGAAAGACAAAGAAGAAATGGTGTTGCATTTATAATAAAGAAGAAACTTGCAAGAACTGTAATGAAATACAATGCAGTCAGCGAACGCTTAATCTCTATTCGTCTACGAGGAATGCCTATCAATACAACTATAATTCAAGTATATGCCCCAACAACAGCTGCAGAAGAGAATGAAACTGAAGAGTTCTATGAACAAGTACAAGCTGAAATTGACAGAACATGCAAACAGGATATCCTGATAGTCATGGGTGATTGGACCGCAAAGGTTGGCAACAAAGAAGAAGACAAAGTAGTTGGAAAATATGGACTTGGCAACAGAAATGAAGCTGGAGAAAGACTGATAGAATTCTGCAAGACCAACGATTTATTCATCTCAAACACTTTCTTCCATCAACACAAGCGGCGACTGTACACATGGACGTCACCCAATGGATTGTATAAAAATCAAATTGACTACATCTGTGGAAGTCAACGATGGAAAAGTTCTATAACATCAACAAAGACAAAACCTGGAGCTGACTGTGGTACAGATCATCAACTACTAGTATGCCAAACTCAAGCTAAAGTTGAAAAAGAGCAAACCACTCATGAATGCAGCAAAATATGACCTTGAGAATATACCACTGGAATTTAAAGACTGCCTGCAAAATCGATTTGCTGCTTTAGATACAAATGATAGAACTCCAGAAGAGTTGTGGAATGACATCAAAAAGGTTGTGTTGAAAGAAAGCGAGAAGTCTCTACAAAAGGTGAAAAAGCAAAAACGGCCAAAATGGATGACGGAAGAAACTCTGAAAATTGCCCAGAAACGCAGAGAAGCTAAAGCCAGAGGAGAAAGAAAGACAATCACAGAACTCAACAGAGATTTCCAACGTGCAGCAAGACAGGACAAGGAAAAGTACTACGACGACGCATGCAAGGAAATAGAAGCAGAAACTATTAAAGGAAGAACAAGATCGGCTCTCCTAAAGTTACGAGAGTTAAAGAAAAAGTTCCAGCCTCGAATTGGAATGTTACAAGATGTTCAAGGTTCTATGTTGAATGATGCTGAGAAGATCAAGAAAAGGTGGAAGGAATATACAGAGTTTTTATATGATAAAGATCAAGGGCCCTTTTGAGGCTTTCCTAACCAGGGCTCCACAGATCAAACAGTAAGGATTTGAGGGTTTCTTTGTTTGTTTTATTATATTACATTGCTAGCTCTCTGACTGGGAGCTCTTAAAAGGGTTTTGTGTATATTTTTTAAAGCATGGTTACTTTCATTTTTGCTGTTTTAGGGGAACTTTCCTTGAGCACAGTAGGTTGCTGAACTCCAGTAACCTCCTCAGGTTTAGAAACTGCTAACACCTAGTTAGTGGGCCTGTTTCCTGAGTTCAGTTGAAGCCTGCATAAAAGGCTCCAGTGCCCTGCCCTTTTGAGGCTTTCCTAACCAGGGCCCCACAGATCAAACAGTAAGGATTTGAGGGTTTCTTTGTTTTATTATATTACATTGCTAGCTCTCTGACTGGGAGCTCTTAAAAGGGTTTTGTGTATATTTTTTAAAGCATGGTTACTTTCATTTTTGCTGTTTTAGGGGAACTTTCCTTGAGCACAGTAGGTTGCTGAACTCCAGTAACCTCCTCAGGTTTAGAAACTGCTAACACCTAGTTAGTGGGCCTGTTTCCTGAGTTCAGTTGAAGCCTGCATAAAAGGCTCCAGTGCCCTGCCCTTTTGAGGCTTTCCTAACCAGGGCCCCATAGATCAAACAGTAAGGATTTGAGGGTTTCTTTGTTTGTTTTATTATATTACATTGCTAGCTCTCTGACTGGGAGCTCTTAAAAAGGTTTTGTGTATATTTTTCAAAGCAAGGTTACTTTCGTTTTTGCTGTTTTAGGGGAACTTTCCTTGAGCACAGTAGGTTGCTGAATTCCAGTAACCTCCTCAGGTTTAGAAACTGCTAACACCTAATCAGGAGTTAGTGGGCCTGTTTCCTGAGTGCAGTTGAAGCCTGCATAAAAGGCTCCAGTGCCCTGCCCTTTTGAGGCTTTCCTAACCAGGGCTCCACAGATCAAACAGTAAGGATTTGAGGGTTTCTTTGTTTTATTATATTACATTGCTAGCTCTCTGACTGGGAGCTCTTAAAAGGGTTTTGTGTATATTTTTCAAAGCAAGGTTACTTTCATTTTTGCTGTTTTAGGGGAACTTTCCTTGAGCACAGTAGGTTGCTGAACTCCAGTAACCTCCTCAGGTTTAGAAACTGCTAAACACCTAATCAAGTGTTAGTTCCCTCCCTACCCACCCTGACTCCCACCCACCCCTAGTAAGCAGTCTTGCTTTATAGGGCACCTCCCCCTTTAACAAATCACAGTGAATTGAACCAGCACATTTGTATATAATTAAAGAGATTTAACTGCTTTTTCTCTGAAAGGACAGCTGCGAAACCGGCTGGTACTTGGTAGATCTCTCTCTTTCGCTTTAACAGATACCTAAGCTCCATGAACAGAACAATGGCTGGGAAAAATCGTATTGCTAAAGCTGTTTCCCCCGTTACAGCTTCTGCCTCGGTCCAGACAGAGTTCCTAATGCCAGTTGAAGGACAGGTTCCATGTGCAGGGTGCCTGCATGCTGAAGCTCTGAGGAAACAAGTGGAGGAACTCAGAGAGGAGGTGGCGAGGCTGAGGAGCATTCAAGACAGTGAGAAGTACATTGATGAGATGCTTCTTGCAGCAACCAGGCTCTCCAGCACAGTAGAAGATGGGTGCCAACAGAATGTCGATGGTTGGACACAAGTCACCAGGGCCTGCAAAATCACCAATCCAACTTCTCCAGCCCTTGAATTGAAGAACCATTATGCAGCCCTGGAAGTGGAGGAGGTGAAAGCATCCCTGGAAAGGGAAGAACCAGAGTTCAAGTACCCCAAAGTTGCGGAATCAGTGACCAGAAGGAAACGAAGGGTAGTGGTGGTTGGAGACTCTCTTCTGAGGGGTACTGAGGCGTCCATCTGCCGACCAGACTTGATGTCCAGAGAGGTATGCTGTCTGCCTGGTGCCAAAATCCAAGATGTTACGGAGAGTTTGCCGAGACTCATCAAGCCCACTGACTATTACCCAGTGTTGCTAATCCATGTTGGAACAAATGATACTGCCAGGTATACCTCGGAACGTATCAAAAGTGACTTCATGGCTCTGGGACAGAGGGTGAAGCAGTTAGGTGCACAGGTGGTGTTCTCTTCAATCCTCCCTCTTGAGTGTAAAGGCCAAGGCAGAGAGGCTCGCATCCTGGAGATGAATGCATGGCTGCGTGGATGGTGTCATCGAGATCGTTTTGGTTTCCTAGACCATGGGATGCTGTTCCAAGGGTTGCAGAGCAGAGATGGCATCCATCTGTCCAAGAAAGGTCAACGCATCTTTGGTAGTAGACTGGCTAATCTACTGAAGAGGGCTTTAAACTAGATTCGTTGGGGATGGGTGAAGAAAGCCCCCAGGTAAGTGAAAGCCCCCATGTAGGTGATACATTAAATACCTTTATGGAAATGGGTAATAGGGGTAACATATGGAAAGCAGTGTGTATAAATGTCCGTAGCATGAGAAATAAGATCCCTGATGTTGAAGCTTGTCAGACGGCTGCCTGGGTGAGAATGTTCACAGTTTTGGCAAGTGCATATATCAATATGATTGGCAAGGGATTGTGGGCAATGCAGTCCATTCACACCAGACACAGCTGCTCACAATAAATAGTTGTGCTTGAGGGTAAAGCCAATAAGATATTTATTTATGGGGCTATTTCTCCCAACACAGATATGCTTGGTAGCACATAAATCAGGTTACTTGCTTTCAGTGTTAAACTTGGAAAAACAAAATCAGGAAAACAACATTTGAACTTGTCAGACAATCAAAACAAAAGAATAAAGACCTGGTTGGTAACAAACTGGTCTTTTCTGTAGGCTTTAGCTAATATTTTCTTAGCAGTGTATCAAACAACAAACAAAATCCACAAAGAAAAGAAAAACTGTTCTTTTCAGGTTAACTTCTTATATCTTCCCACATAGATTCAAAAGTGATTCCCTCAGAGCTCACAAGCAATTAGGTATGGCTCAATTGCTAGCAGTTACCCAGCTGAAACCCCTTAGCTGGCTTGCTTTCTACTGCGTGGCTAAAAATCCTACTCAGGAGCTTTTCTGAGTAGATTAAAGAACAAGTTTGTATTTCTTTGTGATGGTTGCTGTATTTTATAACAGAAAATCACCAAAGGAGTTTAGACAGAGAGCAGTCCATGTAAACACATTCTTCATCTGCAATCTCTCCCCCTTCTTCAACAATCATAGGTTCAATATCATGGATTGGCACAGATGAATTTCTCAATGGAGCACTTTCAGGAGAATACTTGTTTCCCTGCTGTCTTTCAAGGTTATAGCTAGGGCATAGATCAGTGTTCATACCTGAGCTTCCATTGCTGTTAGAGTTCCTCTCTATATAGCCTGGCCAGTATGTAGTCCAGTTCTTATGTCCAGCCTTCCAATCCAGATCCCTGGACACTGGATCTCTCTTCACATACCTTCTGGCACGGGTCTTAGGGTCCCTTCCACGTGCAGCCGTCTCCCTCACAGGTACCGTCTGGAGATTCCTAGCTCTGCAGCACCATTCCTCTGGCTTTCCCCAGTCCAATGGTGTATGCTGGCCCTTCGAATGCCTCCCAGTATACGTACTGCTCCAGACTCCTCTAGACCTCCCAAAGGCTTTTCTCTTCTTTCTTCCAAAGGGTTTCTTGCCCTCTCTGTCCGTCCGGTTTGGCTTCTGCTTCTGATGATCCTACAGATGAAACTGAGGATATCCAAGCTGATCATGAAGATGATGAGGATTCTGAGTGTGAGGATAATTCTCTGTAGAATAAACTCTACCTTTATTCTGCCTAGATGAGTGCTCCACCCTAACACAGCGCAGCTGTGCTGAATCAGGCCCTGCCCTTTGAGATGAGTGCTTAGGGATTACCTCATAGCCCTCCTGATTGAACACACGTTTCCCCACTTCAGCTCCTCTAATGGCTGTTGGAAACCTGGTGCATTCTGGGACTGGTAGTCTTTTATGGGAAAATTCTGTTTTCTTATTTCTACCAGAACTGACAGGTTGCTTGTTCAGAGTCACTTCACCTTTTCTACAGCTCCTTCCTGAGCTATGATAAGCTTCCTTATCACAAGCTTTGGTGGGAGTGGCTGACTTGGATTTAGTGGCAGTTACAGAAACATGGTTCACAGAAAACCATGACTGGGATGTAACTATACCTGGCTATACTTTATTCAGAAAGGACAGGGTAGGAAGAAGGGGAGGAGGAGTGGTACTATATGTAAAAACTACTATTAAAGCTTTGGAATTACAGAGCTTAAAAGGGAGAGAGGAGGCATTGTGGGTTAAACTAGAAAGAGGGAAAGAGAAATCTATTTGCATTGGTGTGATATACAGACCTCCCTCACAAGAGGAAGAGGTGGACAGAGTTAATTGAAGACATACGCAGCATTGCTAGGAAAGGGGAAGTGCTACTGATAGGAGATTTCAATATGCCAGATGTTGATTGGCACATTCCTGCTGCAGTATCATCTAGAAGTAAGGAGATCCTGGATTCTCTACAGGGAGAACTATTCAGGCAATTGGTAACAGACTCCACACGTGAAGGGGCCATACTGGACTTGGTGCTTACTGTGATAAGGAAGCTTATCATAGCTCAGGTAGGAGCTATAGAAAAGATGATGTGACTCTGAACAAGCAACCTGTCAGTTCTGGTAGAATTGAGAAAACAGAGTTTTCACATAAAAGACTACCAGTCCCAGAATGCACCAGCTTTCCAGCAGCCATGAGAGGGGCTGAAGTGAGAGAATGTGTGTGCAATCAAGAGAGCTATGAGGTAATCCCTAAGCACTCATCTCAAAGGGCAGGGCTTGATTCAACACAGCTGCGCTGTGTTAGGGAGCAGCACACATTAGGAAAGAATAAGAATAGAGATTATTCTTCAGGAAACAGTTTCAGCAACAGTTTCAAGAACAGCTTCAGGAAGAGATACAGAGGGGAGAGCTTCAGCAACGGCTACAAGCACCAGTATCACCTGGAGAAACAGAAGCCAAGCCAAGCAGATAGAGAGAGAAGGAAACTCTCTGGAAGGAAGAGAAGAAAGGCCATTGGAAGGACTGGGAGATTCCAAGGCAGTACTCATACTGGGAGGTATTCCAAAAGCCAGCAGAGTCCATTGGACTGGATTCAGCCAGAGGAATGGAGCGGCAGAGATAGGAATCACCAGTGGCTACCTGGAAGAGAGAAGACTGCATGTGGAAGGGACTTTCAGACCAAGGCCAGAAGGTATGTGAGAGAAGATCCAGTGTCCAGGGATCAAGATTGGAAGGCTGGACATCAGAATTGGATTACATATTGGCCAGGCTATACAGAGAGGAATAATGATAGCAGGAGAGGCTCAGGTATGAACACTGATCCAGACCCTATCTATAATAGAGAATGGCAGCAAGGGAATAAGCATTCTCATGATAGTGCCTTAATGAAAGACTCATCTGTGCCAATGTATGATATTGACCCTATGATTGTTGATGCAGGGGGAGATACAGCAGATGAAAATACAGTTTACATGGACTGTTCTCTATCTAAATGCTATTACTAGTTTTCTATGAGCAAACACATCAGCCATCACAAAGAAACCTAACTTTGTTCTTTATTTCCACTGCAAACAGCTCTTAAAGCAGGATTTGGGTTCACACAGTAGCAGCCAGCCAGCTAAAGGCTTACAGCTGGTCAATTGATAGTAATTAAAGCTGCACCTGATTGTGTGTGTGAGCAGGGGAGAATCACTGCTGAGATCTGCGTGGAAAATAAGCAGAGGTTAACCTAACCAGCAAAGTTTATTCTTTTCTTTGTGCCTTTGTATTTGGTAATTATTTGCTAAGAAAACATTAGCTAATTGCCTGACAAGCTGAAGGTTGTTTCTGGTTTACTTTGTGACTTTTTGTTATCCATTTTAAACACTGCAAGCAAGTAACCTCATTTATAGTGCTATCAAGCATACATGTGCTGGGTGAATTAAACCCCATCAATAAAAGAAGTATTTTATTGATCTTACCACTTGGTTTCACAACTCAAATTATTGTCATCAGCTGTGTTTGGGAGTGAATGAACTACAATACCCACAATACCTTGCAAGAATCATATGAATATAGGCATCGTCAAGATTGTGTAAGTTCTCACCCTAGGCAGCCGTCTGACATTACCAATGGTGAAAGTGTTTCTGATGTTGTAGTGGGAGATCATTTTGCATCCAGTGATCACCAGATGGTGTGGTTCAGTATTAGGACTAGGGCTGTTAGAATCCATTCCAAGGTGAGGATCTTAGACTTTAGGAAGACTAACTTTGCGAAGATGGGCCAATACCTCTGGGAGTCGTTAGTGGGATGGGAACAGCTGGGGGAAGTAGAAAAACAGTGGGCAAAACTGAAAGGGGGTATTTTAAAGGCAACCAACCTTTTTTTTAAAATAGTAAATAAAGGCAAAAGGAACAGGAGACTGCTATGGTTTTCGAAGGAAGTAGCTGAAAAAGTGAAGAAAAAGAGGGAGGCCTTCATGAAATACAAGAGATCACAGAGAGAGGAAGACGGGCATCTGTATTTGGAAAAACTTAGAGAAGCTAGCAAAGTAGTCAAGAAGGCAAAGATTCAAAAGGAGGAGGAAATAGCCAATGCAATAAAGTGGGGGGATAAGACATTTTTCAGATATATTAGTGAGAAGAGGAAGGGCAAAAGTGGTATAGTCAGACTCAAGGGTGCAGGGGGGGAATATGTATTAGTTGATAAGGATAAAGCGGAATTGCTTAACAAATATTTTTGTTCTGTGTTCACAGATGAAGAACCAGGAGCAGGACCTCAGAAAACACCCACAAATAAGAACAGAAGCGAGGGACATCTTGAACAATTTTCAGAAGACTGTGTTCGTGAGAAACTAGCTCAACTTAAAGTAGACAAAGCGATGGGACCGGATGGGATACACCCGAGAATACTGAGGGAACTTGGGGACGTTCTAGCAACTCCACTGACTGACCTTTTCAATGCCTCGTTGGAGTCGGGAGTGGTGCCAAAGGACTGGAGAGAGGCTCATGTGGTGCCTTTACACAAAAGCGATAGTAAGGATGTGGTTGAAAACTACAGGCCGGTTAGTTTAACTTCGGTGGTGAGTAAATTATTGGAAACGCTGCTGAAAGAGAAAATAGTGAGGTTTCTGGAGTCCAGCGGATTACAGGATCCGAGGCAGCATGGATTCACCAGAGGCAGGTCTTGTCAGACAAATCTGATTAATTTCTTTGACTGGGTGACCAGGGAGTTGGACCGAGGGAGAGCTCTAGATGTGGTGTATTTAGATTTCAGTAAAGCCTTTGACACTGTTCCTCACAGGCGACTTATAAACAAACTGAGCACCCTAGGGATGGACCCTAAAGTTACTGCTTGGGGTAGAAATTGGTTGGGTGGGAGGCGACAAAGGGTACAAGTAAATGGAGCTCACTCTGAGGAGAAGGATGTTACCAGTGGTGTGCCCCTGGGATCTGTCCTTGGTCCGATTCTTTTTAAGATCTTTGTTAGTGATATAGCGGAAGGGCTGTCGGGTAAGGTTTGCCTCTTTGCGGATGACACCAAAATCTGCAATAGAGTAGACACCCAGGAAGGTGTAGATAACATGAGGAGGGATCTAGCTAAGCTTGAAGAATGGTCTAGAGTTTGGCAGCTGGGATTTAATGTTAAAAAATGTAAGGTCATGCATTTGGGCTGCAGCAATCCAAGGGAGCAATACAGTATAGGAGGTGAAGTACTTTTGTCCACTAAAGAAGAGCGGGACCTAGGCGTGGTTGTGTCTGATGATCTTAAAGTAGCTAAACACGTAGAAAAGGCGACGGCAAAAGCTAGAAGGATGCTTGGGTGCATACGGAGAGGAATGGCTAGTAGAAAAAAGGAGGGGATAATGCCTCTGTATAAGTCTTTGGTGCGACCTCATTTGGAGTATGGTGTGCAATTCTGGAGACCGCACCTTCAAAAGGATGTGAACAGGATGGAGTCGGTGCAGAGGGTTGCTACTAAAATGATTAATGGGCTTCATTATAAAGCATATGAGGACAGACTTAAGGATCTTAATATGTACACCTTAGAGGAAAGGTGGGATATAGGTGATATGATTGAGTTGTTTATCTTTATCTTTATTAAAACACTTGATAGACCGCCCAGGCCAAAGCGTCAGGGCGGTGTACAATCATAAAATGTGACAGCTGCTGAGAAAGGAAA
Source organism: Ichthyophis bannanicus (assembly GCA_033557465.1). Classification (NCBI taxonomy): domain Eukaryota; kingdom Metazoa; phylum Chordata; class Amphibia; order Gymnophiona; family Ichthyophiidae; genus Ichthyophis; species Ichthyophis bannanicus. Next base: position 10,094,325 of record CM066045.1, on the reverse strand, counting down.
AAGAAAAGAACGCCAAAAAATAATAGAACAGCAAAAGAAATAGCAAAGAATAAAGAGAGAGCAATACAGTAAGACAGTAAAACTGATAAAACAAAATTGTAAAAGCAATAAAAATAATAACTTAAAAATAAAACGGATTAAAGACAGGGGAGGGGAGGAGGAAACACGAGCCAGATATATGTGGAATAGGGGGCGAGACTGGGGGGGACAAACACCATCAGTAGGGAGAACAGAAGGGAATAGGGGGAGGAAAAGAAATGGGAAACTAGGAGGGGAAAACATCATCATTAGGGGGAGGGAGATCGAACGCTTGACAGAAAAGGTGGGTCTTGAGGAGGGCTTTAAAACGAGTGTAGGATAGTTCTAAGCGAAGAGGTAAGGGAAGAGAGTTCCAGAGGGCGGGACATAGAAAAAAGAAAGCAGAGTGTCGGGTGGATTCGAGGCGGGCCTGAGTGGGTGAGGGAAGAAAGAGGCGGTTACCATGGGCAGAGCGGAGAAGGCGGGGAGAGGGCTGAAGATGAATAATGTTAGCTAAATACTGGGGGGAGTCAGAGAAAAGAGCCTTGTGTGCAAGGATGAGTAATTTAAACATGAACCGAAACTTGATAGGGAGCCAATGTAAGGAAAGAAGACAGGGAGAGACATGAAAACGAAGAGGGGATAAAGTAATAAAACAGGCAGCGGCATTTTGAACGAGTTGAAGACGGTGAAGTTGGTGAGAGGGAAGACCGGCATAAACAGCATTACAGTAATCAAGTCGCGAAATAACTAGGGATAAGACCAGAGTGATAATAGAAGAGTGTGAAAAATAAGAGCGAACAGCCTTAATGCGGCGTAGATGAAAGAAGGAGGAGCGAACAACAGAAGAGATATGGTCGTGAAAAGAAAGAGATGAATCTAAGGTAACACCCAGATAACGGAGGGTGGGGGTGGAAGGGATAGAATGGGGACCCATAACAGGAAACACTGAAGGGGAAGGACGACCGAAAGTGACCCAGAGAGCAGCAGATTTAGTGGGATTAACATGCATGAAATTTGACTCAAACCAGGATGTGATGGAGGAAAGACCTCCGTGGCATAAATGTTCAGGGAGAGAGCCTCTTTCAATTGAAAACAAGTTCTGCTACGAGGGGACATGGGATGAGGGTGAAGGGAGATAGATTCAGGAGTGATATGTGGAAATATTTCTTTACAGAAAGAGTAGTGGATCCATGGAATAGTCTCCCAGTGGAGGTGGTAGAGATGAGGACAGTAACTGAATTCAAAAAAGCATGGGACCAAAACAGAGGATCTCTAAAGGTAAAAAGTGGACTGTTGTAGTTGTTGTTATGGAAGGACAGACTAGATAGGCCATGTGGTCTTTTTCTGTCATCATGTTTCTATGTTTCTATGTTAAGTGGACCAACAGCCGTTTCAACCTGTACCTTATGATCGGGAACCATTGGCTATGAAAGAAGAAGTTGAAGCAGCATTGAAAGCCTTATCAAAGAACAAACTAATCAACCTAACACCAATTTCTACCCTATAAATCGCAAAACAATAAGTAGAAAGGAAACAAGGCTAAACGCTAACAATTACAAATGTAGTAATGTGCAATGAAATGTCGGAAGCGTAGCCTTGAGATACTATGCACCTCTTGAAGCTATCAATTCCATTTTGCTCAAATTTTGAGCTCCCAGAGCTTTCACTATAAACGAGGTAAAACACCACCATTAAAGTGTAACCCTTAAAATTGAAATGTATAAATACTGGTAAAACTTTTTGTGTCTCTGTGAGAAAAGAACTCCAACAAGATAACGTTGCTTAACAATCTAATACCACACGGAAGTCACTTATCTGAATATTCCGTTGTTGGTAAACTGTTTTCGCAATGAAATTTTAGAATCTTGCTGTTCTTCTTCAAAAAGGACTAGTAATCCAATGCAACAAAAAATAGCGCGAACACAGCACTGAGTTTCGGGCGGTCAAACTTTTCGTCGCCCTGCTTTAACGCTCAAGCTACCGCATCAGAAGAAGTCCATATGTGAATTGCTGAAAAAACGCCAGTGCATGCTCAATAGCAATCTGACACAGACAACAGGATCCCGCGATTTAAATAGCCAGAAAAAAAGGGGGGGAGAAAAGTGCCAATGATATACTAATGTGATTTTAAAAGTTTGTATACTGAATTCTGGCACAAATATGAATCAATGAAAAAAGTCACAAAAGTGAAGATTTTGTCAAAGCACACTTATCCAATCCAATTCTCTATTCAAGCCAAGCGGTTGCACAGTAGACCACTTGAAAATCCATTGTTGTTCTAAAACTTGAAGTTGTTGTTCTCTATCACCCCCTCGAGGGTGCTGAGGCACATGGTCCAACACTCGCCAATGAAAGTCCTCAAAAAGATGGTTAAAATCCAAAGAATGTTGAGCCATGGGAGCGGATAGTACAGAATTTTTCAACCGAGAAGAATGTTCATTTAAACGGGTTCTGACTGGATGGATGGTACGCCCAATATATATTAAATTGCAAGGGCAGATTAACATATAAACAACATGAGAGCTGGAACAAGTAGTGTACCATCGGGCAGAATGGGTGAAAGCTGAATTAGGGACTACCCATTGAAGCCCTTCAATTGTCCGTTCACAATGAGAGCAAGATCCACATCTGTAGTGTCCTAAAGTAGATGGTTTGTCAATCCTTCTATCCAAAGGAGAGGAGGTAATGCCTACTATGTCCCGTAAATTGGATCCCCGAGAATGTGCAATTTGTAACGATTTTTGAAAACACGGATGTAATTGTAATATATGCCAGTGCTTAAATAAAATTTGTTTAATTTGTTGAGAATGAAACATATATGGTATAACTCCCACAAAAACTTGAGAGATGTCTTTAATATTGGGGAACTGAGAGGAGAGCAGCCATTCCCGATGAGTAAATTTAGCTCTTACGAAAGCTTGTCGAATGGCCCGCTTTGGATATCCGCGTTGCAAAAGACGCAGAGATAATTCATGGGCATGAAGCAAAAAATCATCCATAGTGGAGCAAATACGCCGAAGTCGAAGGAATTGCCCATATGGGAGACCTCTCTTCAAAGGCTCAGGATGAAAACTGGAATAGTACAGCAAGGTGTTACGCTGGACCGGCTTTCTATATAACGTCGTTCGTAAAGAATCTTGACTCTTGAAAACTGTGACATCCAAAAAATGGAAATTACACTAACCTGGTAATTGTAGTTCCTGGAGGGTCCAGTTTAGTCCTCCACAATCGGGTAGTGCCCCTCCTCCTGCAGCCTGGAGACTGGACCAATCAAGTCTTCTGTAGTATATATGCAGACGGAGCTCCCAGAAGCCCCCAGTGTACTAGTAACAAAGCAAAGCATACTTAACGAAGCAACACATTAGATTAATATACAAAATGACATAATGAAAATGACATAATTAAGGAACAATTTGTTTCCCCCCACAAACATATCCAACTTTCTCCCCAAACGAGGAAGTCAGAACACTGTATTGCGCTGGAACAGACGCCCCAGAAACCAAAACACAGCTCCGTATCAGAAATCTCAGGAGCTGACTGAACACCTGAGAAAGAAAGAGCCATAGCCAAAAACGCGGCTGCAAAAAAAAGGTTCGAACGGCAAGAGGAACCGTCTTATGATCCACCGTTCGGAAAGCGCGCCGCATTATTATATCAGATAGTCGGGAGGGAAGGAGGACTAAACTGGACCCTCCAGGAACTACAATTACCAGGTTAGTGTAATTTCCATTTCCTGTTCGGTAATCCAGTTTAGTCCTCCACAATTGGGATGTAACAGAGCAGTCAAGACCGGGCGGGACCTTACCATCCGGCGCGCCGAACCGCCGAACAAAACAGGAATCCCGAGCCGCTGACACATCTAAACGATAGTGTTTACTGAAAGCATGCAGAGACGACCAAGCGGCCGCCTTACAGATATCTGCTGGCGGAACTAGGCTATACTCCGCCCAAGAGGTCGCCTGAGCCCTAGTGGAATGAGCCAGTAGCCCCTCCGGAATAGACCGCTGCTGCAACAGATACGCAGACGCGAACGCTTCCTTGAGCCATCTTGCAATGGAGGCCTTAGCCACCGCTTCCCCTTTACGTGCACCACCGAAGAGCACGAATAGCCGGTCAGTCTTCCTAAAAGATTTGGTAGCCTTCAAATAACGACGAAGTGCACAACCCACATCGAGACGGTGAAGACTTTTGTCCGCCGACCCGACAGAGTGCGAAGAAAGAACTGGAAGAAACACTGCCTGATTCACATGAATAGGAGAAACCACCATTGGCAAAAAAGGAAGAGACCGGAGAAAAAGACAAAAAAGGTTCTCGGCAGGACAACGCATGTAGATCTGAAATACGCCGTGCCGAACAGACGGCTACAAGAAAAACCGTCTTCAGCGTAAGATCTTTCAGAGACGCCCTACTCAGGGGTTCAAAAGGTTCACGAACCAGGGCCCGCGGCACTAGATTCAAGTCCCACGGAGGAACGTAAATCCTGCGGGAGGGCCGCAAATGAACAACAGCCGTAACAAAACGACGTACGTCCGGATAAGAACCGAGGAGACAGCCTAAAACTTTGCCTCGATAACAAGAGATAGCCGCCAACCGGACTTTCAGGGAACTAGCCGCAAGGCCCTTATCAAAAGTATCCTGAAGAAACTTAAAACGACGGAAACAGAAACCGTCGCCGCCCGGACTCCACGCCGAGAGCACCAGTCTTCAAAGATCCCCCAAATCCGAACGTAAGTAAGAGAAGTGGACTTTTTCCTCGCCCGCCGTAGGGTAGAAATCACCGCGGGGGAGTAACCCATCTTTTTCAGCCGAGCCCTCTCAATGGCCAAACCGTAAGCGAGAATCGACCCACGTGGGGCATCCACAAGGGTCCCTGAAGAAGAAGATCCGGCCGCACGGACCGGAGCCAAGGAATGCCGTCGCGCAACCGGACCAGATCGTCATACCGGGGCCTCCGAGGCCAATCCGGGGCCACCAGGAACACTCAACCCCGATGGCCCTCGATGCGCTGAACGACCCGGCCGATCAGAGCCCACGGAGGAAAGACATAAAGAAGACCGGACGTTGGCCACGGCTGAATGAGAGCGTTGAGCCCCTCGGACATGCGCTCCCTTCGCCTGCTGAAGAAGCGTCCTGTCCTGGCCGATTGAAATGTCGCCATGAGATCCATGATGGGCGGCCCCCACCGACGAACTATTTGCGCGTAAACTTGCGGGCTTAGCTGCCACCCTCCGGGGTCCACCCGCACTCTGCTGAGAAAATCGGCCTGACCATTGTCTGCGCCTGCAATATGCGCTGCCGGGATGGCCAGAAGACGAGACTGCACCCAATTGACCAAGGACGTCGCTTCTGAATCCAGGGCCACGCTGCCGGTGCCCCCTTGGCGATTGATGTAAACTACGCTGGTCGCCTTGTCCGAGAGGACTCGCACCGGCCGGTCGAGAACTAGGGCTTCGAGGGCCAAGAGGGCTAGCCGCACCGCCCGTAATTCGAGGCGGATTGATCGACCAAGAAGTCTCCAGGGGAGACCATTCCCCTTGAGCGAAGCGGGTCTCGCAGTGAGCCCCCCAGCCAGTTAAGCTGGCATCCGTTGTGAACGGAACCCAAAGTGGAGGCTCCAGGGAATCCCCGCGTCAGGTTCTCGGAGGAGAGCCACCACCGGAGTGAACGGCGAACCGCCCTTGAGCAAGGCAATCTCCTGTTCAACGAGTCGAACTGGTTGGACCAACGGCGCAGCAGAGCACTCTGCAGCGGGCGCATGTGGAAGCGCGCCCAGGGCACCACCTCCAAGGTTGCTGCCATCGTACCGAGGAGCTGCAGGTACCACCATGCAGACGGAGCGGGCATCCCCTTGAAGAGTCGGACAAAAGACCGAATGCGGCGCTCCGGCAGGCACACCAAGCCCCGTGCTGTGTCGAGGCGCACTCCCAGATACTCGAGATCCTGCGTCGGGCACAGACAACTCTTGCATTCTTTCACCACCCAGCCGAGGGACCGCAGCAGAGCCACCACCCTGCTCGTGACGTGCACACACTCCCGACTGGACTTTGCCCGAATCAACCAGTCGTCGAGATACGGATGGACCAGGACGCCCTCTTTGCACAAGGCCGCCGCGACCACTACCATCATGTTTGTGAAGGTGCGGGGGGCCGTGGCGAGACCAAACGGCATGGCCGGAAATTGGAAGGGGCCCCACGGAAGAGCGAAGCGGAGAAACCGTTGATGAGACGGCCGGATGGGAATGTGTAATGTGGTCTTCAGCGGCTGTGGAAGATCCTGCAGCAGGGGCTCTGAGGAGGGGGGAGATAAGGTGCTGAGGGACCCAGCTAGCAACGCAGTGGGTATGGGGAAAATCTCCGGGATGCAGCGTGCAGGTGGAACACAAGCAAGCTATTAATGTTCCCTTCGGCTGAGTACATTTCACCTATAATACAGCCAGAGAAAAAGGCATTGTAGAGACTTAAACCACCTTTCCTCTTCTTGTGTGGGGTTTTATTTATTTATTTATTTTTTTTGCATTGAAAACAAAAAGCAAGGAAGGCTCAGGGAAACCCAAGACTCTTCAAGAAACGGATTGTGAAACTCCACGTGCCTCCACAGCATGATTAAATGTGTGGAAACTGCTGTTTAGAGCTGTTTCCTCTAAAAAGAAACACTGAAGAGAAAAACAAAACAGCCGCTGGCACCGAAAAACTGTCAGGTATTCACAGAACTGAGAAGGGAACTGGCAGTCATTCACTGTGCTGGCATAGAGAAACTTTCAAAGTCAGGGTAAGGCAATTACAGTGACTGAAAGTAGGGAAATTAGAGTGGGATCCCTCCGCTGCCATTCAGACCTCCATGGTAGGGGCTGAAAGGTGTTTCTGGGGAGGGATGTAGAAGCGCAATCCAGCCGTAGGAAAATTACAGTGAGCATGCTTAATTAGGCCGAGCCCAAAACAGACAGGATCCAAAACACTGACTTAAAACCTCAACCAAATGGTATATTGAATAAGACAGGTACAATAATCAGTAGGACGTACAAAGTAACCCGGCTGCAGTTTGGGGACTAAAAATTTAAAATAGGAACTTCAAAACTCAGAGGCAGCCGGTCCGGATACAGCTGAAATCATCCCAGAGCAGCTGAGGCGAGGAAGAAAAAACAAAAACAGAGTACTCAGTTTTCATACAAAAAATGATACCTGAACTTCCTGGAGGTATCCAAACTCTCGTGGTAAAGACTCAGTGCAGCGTAAAGCCAATGGAGAGCTCCCCTGAAGCCAAGCTCCGGAGTTCCCAAGGTCATCTGGGGAAGCAAGATGCTGGGGGAAGAGCAGAGCGGATGCATGAGGTCCCTGTGTCTCTTCTGACAGCCTATGCAGCGTAACCGGAATAAGGCACAGGGAGAACTAAAAACAAATAACTGCGTCCCGCAGGAACAGGCATTCAACAATATTCCCCATAATAGGTAATGCCTCAGCCAGCCTTCTTTGTTGGGCACAGTGGGGAATGTAACCCATGAGCCCTGCACCCTTCGTCAGTGACTCAGCATTGTACTGTGGCTCTGAATTGCATACTGTTCTCTATCCATGCCTTCTGTACTTTCTATCCCTTATGTTCATACATAGGCAGAGAAAAAAGTAACCTCTGCACAACTGACATCTAGCAAGTGTTGTGGAAAAAAAAAAACTGAAACAGCAATATAGCTGTGAGAAGCCAGCAGAGAAGCAATCTGGCTTCCCGCCCAAAACCGAGGCTCATTAGCTATTCAAAATGGCCACCAGCAAAAATAAAACACAAAAAGAGTGAATTAAAACCCCCAAAAACTAAGGAATTAACTTAAAAAGTCAAAGGAGAAGGTGGGAGGGTTGCAGGCATGAGAGAAATGCCTAAAATCGCTGAAAAATCAAGAAAAATCAATCGAGTTACCACAGAGCTGCAGACAGCAGTGGGAGAAAGACATTCCAGGTCTGAAGAAACTGAGGTGCAGCCCCTGCAGATGCCAGAGTCAGTCACTGCACCTCTGCGGGACCCGCAAATCACGTATTGGGGTTTGGCATACATGCTAAGGCAACCTCCGCTCAGCGGGAAAGAATGGAACAGAACCAGGGAAGCCCACACCAAAGGGACCAACCCTATGTAAAACAGTACAGACTGAAATTTAAAACGTTTTTTTTTTTTTTTTTTTTTTACAGACAACAAAACACTCCCCAGAATCCTAGGGGTGCCCTGAGCAAAATCGCCAGCAAAAGAAACCCCAAAAATGCAAGGGGAACCCGTGCACAAGTGTTAAAAAGTGCCTTTAAAAAGCACACTTTAGAAATTCAAAATGGCCGCCGCACTTTTTCACCCGCGGTAAAAAAGGGCGCGAAAATACAAAGGTAACCAAATAATATGGAAAAGAAAGAAAACGACCCTCTAATACAGGGCAAGCGAAAAAAATCAGGAAAAAGTGCAATTTGGGAGCCAGGGGAGCCGACAGAGCCTCTGACAATGCAAACAACAGGGAGCTGAAAAGTTAAAGCAAGGAAAATTCCTACCAGCTCAGGAAACAGCAAGGAACTCAGCCAACTTCTCCAAGTGACAGGCAATGCTGAATCAGGTATGGCTCTTCCCCGTACAGCCTAGGGGAGAGCTCAACCCAGGGTTCAGAAATTCCCAGGCAGGAAGGCAGGAGCCCAAGCAGGTCTGGCTTCCCCCAGGATGTCCCCTGTGCAATGCTTTTTTTTTTTTTTTTTAAAGATACAGCTACCTAGCAAATAAATGGTAAATAAAGGACCAAAACAAAACCCCAAAAGAACTAACTAACTAGTGTTGCTCCTTCAAGTGTCACTTAGTGTGCCCAGAAAGGGCACAGAAGTCCTCAAGCTGCAAGGAGACTGGACACACTGGGGGCTTCTGGGAGCTCCGTCTGCATATATACTACAGAAGACTTGATTGGTCCAGTCTCCAGGCTGCAGGAGGAGGGGCACTACCCGATTGTGGAGGACTAAACTGGATTACCAAACAGGAACTGAATTTGAGAAAAATCATATTGTAAAGTGAAAGATAAATTTGACCGGAGGGAATTTAACCATTCAACAAACTGATGCAAAGCTTCCTCCGTGCCCCGCCATAAGAAGAAGATGTCATCTAAAAAGCGCACCCATAAAACAACATGGGTGAACCATGGAGAAGGGTAAACTGTCGATGACTCAAAATCTGCCATATACAGAGTGGCTACAGACGGGGCAACCGTAGCCCCCATCGCTATTCCCTGAACCTAAAACTCCGTTTATTTATACGGTCCCTAAAATACATAAATCTTTGTCTGCCCCTCCGGGCAGACCTATTGTTTCATGCCGGGGATCGGTATTAGAGCCGTTGTCCAAGTTCTGTGACAAATTTTTACAACCTTGTGCTCAACGTGTAACATCTTTTTTGAAAGACACAACTCACTTTTTAACCAAGCTTCAAAATCTTCAGGGTGATAGCACCTCTTGGTGGTTGGCTTCGTTAGATGTCACAGCAATGTACACTAACATTAATCAGGATCAGGCCCTAGAGGTGATTACACAGTTGGATCTTGCCTTGCCAGACCGTATCCCCCATTCCTTTTTTATGGAATTGCTTACCCTTGTTTTGACTCGTAATTATTTTCAGTTTGAGCAACGAACATATCATCAGGTTCAGTTTGTTGAATTTACTCATCGGGAATGGCTGCTCTCCTCTCAGTTCCCCAATATTAAAGACATCTCTCAAGTTTTTGTGGGAGTTATACCATATATGTTTCATTCTCAACAAATTAAACAAATTTTATTTAAGCACTGGCATATATTACAATTACATCCGTGTTTTCAAAAATCGTTACAAATTGCACATTCTCGGGGATCCAATTTACGGGACATAGTAGGCATTACCTCCTCTCCTTTGGATAGAAGGATTGACAAACCATCTACTTTAGGACACTACAGATGTGGATCTTGCTCTCATTGTGAACGGACAATTGAAGGGCTTCAATGGGTAGTCCCTAATTCAGCTTTCACCCATTCTGCCCGATGGTACACTACTTGTTCCAGCTCTCATGTTGTTTATATGTTAATCTGCCCTTGCAATTTAATATATATTGGGCGTACCATCCGTCCAGTCAGAACCTGTTTAAATGAACATTCTTCTCGGTTGAAAAATTCTGTACTATCCGCTCCCATGGTTCAACATTCTTTGGATTTTAACCATCTTTTTGAGGACTTTCATTGGCGAGTGTTGGACCATGTGCCTCAGCACCCTCGAGGGGGTGATAGAGAACAACAACTTCAAGTTTTAGAACAACAATGGATTTACAAGTGGTCTACTGTGCAACCGCTTGGCTTGAATAGAGAATTGGATTGGATAAGTGTGCTTTGACAAAATCTTCACTTTTGTGACTTTTTTCATTGATTCATATTTGTGCCAGAATTCAGTATACAAACTTTTAAAATCACATTAGTATATCATTGGCACTTTTCTCCCCCCCCTTTTTTTCTGGCTATCTAAATCGCGGGATCCTGTTGTCTGTGTCAGATTGCTATTGAGCATGCGCTGGCGTTTTTTCAGCAATTCACATATGGACTTCTTCTGATGCGGTAGCTTGAGCGTTGAAGCAGGGCGACGAAAATTTTGACCGCCCGAAACGCAGTGCTGTGTCCGCGCTATTTTTTGTTGCATTGGATTACTAGTCCTTTTTGAAGAAGAACAGCAAGATTCTAAAATTTCATTGCGAAAACAGTTTACCAACAACGGAATATTCAGATAAGTGACTTCCGTGTGGTATTAGATTGTTAAGCAACGTTATCTTGTTGGAGTTCTTTTCTCACAGAGACACAAAAAGTTTTACCAGTATTTATACATTTCAATTTTAAGGGTTACACTTTAATGGTGGTGTTTTACCTTGTTTATAGTGAAAGCTCCTTTGGGAGCTCAAAATTTGAGCAAAATGGAATTGATAGCTTCAAGAGGTGCATAGTATCTCAAGGCTACGCTTCCGACATTTCATTGCACATTACTACATTTGTAATCGTTAGCGTTTAGCCTTGTTTCCTTTCTACTTATTGTTTTGCGTTATCAAAGAACAAAGCACCAGGAATTGATAGCATTCCCATAGAAGTATTACAGCAATCTGATGCAGCTGTTACCGTACTTACAAGGCTCTGCCAAGAAATATGGAAGACAACATCATGGCCAACTGACTGGAAAAGATCTGTGTTTATACCAATACTAAAGAAAGGTGATCCAACTGACTGTGGAAATTATCGCACAATCGCTCTGATCCCACATGCCAGCAAGATTCTACTGAAGATTATTCAAAAGAGACTACAACAATACCTGGAACAAGAACTCCCTGAAGTGCAAGCAGGGTTCAGGAAAGGGCGAGGAACGAGAGACATCATTGTGGATGTGAGATGGATCCTTGAAAAGACTAAAGAATACCAAAAGGATATCTATTTGTGCTTTATCGACTATAGCAAGGCTTTTGACTGTGTAAACCATGAGAAACTCTGGGCCACATTAAGAAGCGTGGGTATACCAGAACACCTGATCGTACTCTTGCACAATCTGTACATTGATCAAGAAGCAACAGTTCGAACGGAAGAAGGAGAAACGGAATGGTTTAAAATAAGCAAAGGTGTAAGACAAGGCTGCATACTTTCCCCCTGCCTGTTTAATTTATATGCAGAACAAATCATCAGAGAAGCAGGATTGTATGAAGACAACAGAGGTGTGAAGATTGGTGGAAGACTCATCAACAACCTTCGCTATGCTGATGATACCACATTACTGGCTGAAAGTGAAGATGATCTGAAACATTTGCTTCTCACAATCAAAGAACATAGTCTCAAAATGGGCCTGCACCTTAATGTAAAGAAGACAAAGATCATGACAACTGGCATAATCAACAGGTTCATAGTTGAAGGGGAAGAAATTGAAATCGTGAACAACTTTAACCTACTTCGATCAACTATCAATAAAGAAGCAACAAGCAGTCAAGAAATCACGACTCATTGCTCTTGGCAGAATGGCTATGAAAGACCTAGATAAGATTCTCAATAGCAGAGATGTCTCTCTCCATACAAATATTTGACTCGTTCAAGCCATGGTATTTTCAATAACATCACATGGATGTGAAAGCTGGACAGTGAAAAAGATAGACAGGAAGAAAATTGATGCCTTTGAATTATGGTGCTGGCGGCGAATACTGTGTATACCATGGACTTCCCAAAGAACAAACCAGTTGGTACTAGAGGAGATCAAACCTAAGCTTTCTTTAGAAGCTCAGATGACAAGACTTCGCCTTTCATACTTTGAACACATCATGCGAAGAGAGAGATCGTTAGAGAAAGACATCATGCTTGGCAAGATAGAAGGTCAACGTAAAAGAGGAAGGCCAGCAATGAGATGGATCGATACAATAACAGCAGCTACGGGTACCAGTCTGTCAACAATGAGCCGCCTGACTCAAGACCGAACACAATTTAGGATAGCTATCCAGAGGGTTGCCATGAGTCGACTCCGACTCGACGGCACTTAACAACAACAACATTTTCACAACCTTTCATCTGAATCTAAACATAAGACCAATTGCTGGAATACTGCTATCCACTGGCAACTGCTCTGCAAACCTCTGTGGCAGACACATCCCTGGAAGCAATACCACAGGCAATGGCTTCAATATTTCCTCTTCCAGCACTAACCATTTGGACTTAGAAGTTTCCTTCACTTCTGTGACCCAAAAATCTCCTTGAAACAGAAAAGTCACATAATAGAATGCCAAATCCAGAAAACCCATATCTCCTACCACTTTAGATAGCACTCGCCCGCACAGCTGCAGAGGGCCCTTTGGCGGGTCACAGAGGCTGCAACACCGCTCTCTACCAACACTCACAGACTCAACCAACCCAGCATCAACCTAAACCTTCCACCAACTAACGAACCTCGACTCCTCACCACCAGAGCAAGACCTGAAGCAGACTCCATCGCCTCCCCAGCAAGCAGACCCTATCTCCACCGAGATCTGCCCCAGGACCCCCAGGTACACCTGCAACCATGCCACCCTTCCTGGCTCCAGTATACCTCCTAACAACATTCCTGATCAACTTGGCCTACTATCTCATTACTGCCAGCACACACCCTAACTGCCGCACTCCAAACACCACATCTATCCAACCTACAAATATCAACAAACCCCCCTCTACATGGGGCAGCGTTCATACACCTCCCACACCCCTAACCTCACAAACAGCAACTCTCTCTCTATCACCCTAATAAATGCTCGCTCCGTCAGAAACAAACTCCCCATGCCCCAAGACCTGATCATATCCCAAAAGATCGACATCCTCTGCATAACCAAAACATGGTTGACTGACTCCAACACAGTACTCATGAACCAACTGACACCTAATGGATACAGTCTACACAACTGCTCCCGAGCTCACACCAGATGAGGAGGAGTAGCCATCATTGCGAAATCCAACCTCCACCTTAGAAATCACGCATCAGAAACAACCAATGAAGCAGACATACTCACTCACCAACAAACACCTCTCCATATGCCTAATCTACTGAGCACCCACTGCACATACCGATTTATCAGACATACTAAAACGTGTATCGGAGAGCATCATCACCACCAAAGAACAAGTAATCCTCGGAGACTTCAGCCTCCCCTCGCTGCAAGATAAACATGCTGAAGCCTTCATCAGTGCTATGGAAGCAACGGACCTGACTCAGATCATACACGAACCAACACACGATAAAGGGAATACTCTTGACCTGATATTCCTGAATTCCCAAAACACCATCTCATGCAAGAACCCTAAGATCATATGTGTACCATGGTCTGACCACCATCTCATTAACCTTACCTACATCTACCAGCACACCAGCGTCAAAGAGAACAACCAACTCGCAAGAAGATTTAAGCCATTTAACAAAGACAACTTCCTAGCAAAAATATTACCTAAACTCCAAACAAACACCTCCAAAATCGAAGACCTGATCAACATCTGGAATACTGCAATATCTTCCGCATCATGTACAACAACAAACAGCATCAAAGCCAGAGTTATGCAACAAGAGCCCAGTGGTTCACCCCCGACCTACAGAGACTAAAGACCCAACTCAGGAGAACCGAGAGAAAATGGAGAAAGACCAAAAAAGAAGCCAACAAAGCAAAATACATGAGTGAACTAGACACTTACCGCACAGAAACAGATAAAGCAAAAAGGACCTACCACTCAAATCATAAATACTTCAATAAACAAACCACGTGAGCTCTTTGAGATTGTCAAGAAGCTAACAAAGGCACCCAACCACTCCAATCAGCCCCCAAACATCCCACCGGAACTACTAGCATGCCAATACAAACAGCTCCAACAACCACCCAACCCACAATTGAATGCAACGACAACGCCAACAACCTACCCTACTACTAAAGGCACAGACTGGAGTACATTTGAAACAATCACCAAAGAAAAGATAGAATCCACTATCTCCTGCCTAAACACTGCTACCTCTCCATTAGATCCCTGCCCTGTGGAGTGGATAAAGAAATCTAAAGAGGACATAAGCGCAGCCCTAACCCACATTGTCAATGAAGCTCTCAAGCAAGGACACATGCCAGAGATCTTCAAAACCTCCGTCATTCGCCCAACCCTAAAAAAACACAACCTGGACCCCCTCGACCCGCCTCCTTCAGGCCTATAGTAAGTCTCCCATTCACCTCCAAAGTCATCGAGAAGATAATTCAACAGCAGCTCCAAGACCACCTGGATACCAACAATGTCCTGGACCCACAACAACATGGATTCCGCCCATTGCATGGAGTCGAGACCCTCATGATATCACTACTGAACACCCTTATCAAAGGTACGCAGACTAAACACTCTGGATATGCTATGCTCTTCCTAGACATATCCGCAGCTTTTGACACCATCTCCCACAACACCCTCCTACACAGACTTCAGTAAATTGGCATCAAGGACATCGTGCTTCAATGGTTACGCTCCTACCTGACCAATAGACAACAACTGATCCGCACAAGCATGGCACCCCCCCCCACCCCTTTTGACAGCACCAAGGAGTACCCCAGGGCTCTACACTATCCGTCATGCTCTTCAATATCTGCCCGCAGCCACTCTGATCGATAATGCGCGCTCATAACATCAACTACCATATCTACGCAGATGACATAATGCTTTATGAACCCATCACAACCACCAACCCAACAAACAATCACCTGTCAGACTGCTTCATTGAGGTCTCCAGCTGGCTACAAGAGAACCTATCCATCAACATTAAAAAACAGAAGCCCTCATGGTGACCAAGAACCCTAACTTCACCCCGCCACCACACCTCATCTTGGGAACCACCCAAATACAAATTCAAACCCACATAAAATATTTGGGCATTATCATTGATCAAGCGCTTACATTTAACCAACAGATTAAAAAGACTACCAGAACAATATTCCACAAAGCAAAAACGGTACAACGGCTCAAACTACTCATCGACCCACAGGACTTCAGAACAGTCATGCAGGCTATGACGCTTCCCCACCTGGACTACTGTAATGCAATTTATCACAGACTACCCGCCACCCACACCAACCCCCTACAAACTGCCTTAAACACCACCGCAAGAATCATCCAGAAAGTGAAAAAACATGATCACATTGCCCCAGTCCTGAGAGAACTTCACATCCTGCCACTCGAAGCAATTAAATACAAATCTATCCTACTTATCCACAAAGCCCTCCATCAAAAGCAGACTTCTCAACTCCGGACTCTACTACCCCAGCCTACCCTCAACAGACCAACCCCACAGACCACCAGCAACACTCTCACTATCCCCCACAAACGAACTAAGTTCAATCAACAGACCTGCAACAGAGCATTCGAACTGTACGCACCCTCCCTCTGGAACTCCCTTCCGAGCCAGATCCGAAGCAACAGCGACCTCTCCACATTCCAGAAACAATTAAAAACTATCCTGTTTCATGAATATCTTGGACCTGAAACGACATCTCTCACTGACTGCACATCCAGACCTTCTGACCTATCCCCTCTGCTACCAACTAAGAGACTTACGTTAACTGTCTAATTGGTTAATTTCTGTTCAGATCATCAATGTTGGCCCTCATGGTGACGGCCCCCCTTCTCTCTCAAATTGATTATTGTCTCCCCCCCCCCCCCCTTTTTGTTAAACTGCTTTGACCCGGTGAAAAGCGGGATATAAATGCAGCTAAATAAATAAATAAATAAAATAAATAATAGTTTATTCTTCCAAAGGAATCTCGCTAACAACCCTTCCAATCAGTTATACAATGCTGGAAAGAAGACTAACAGGAGCATCTAGAGTAATACATATCTTGGGAACCATTTTAAATAATTCTAAATATCATGGCACTCAAATCATTCTTAACTGTAGACACCAAAATATCTTCATTTCTATCCACAGTTTCCTCTAACATTAACATTAAAGCAAACCATACTCCCAAGTACTTGAGCCCTTCTTTACTTACTCCAAATGGGAACAGATCTAGGTCAGGCTGCTGCACATATTTATTCAAAGTGAAAATCTCTGCTTTCTACCAATTGACATTAACCAGAAAATCTATTCAATGCATCTAGTTTGATCCCGGTCTGTTGCTCAGAATAATCTCCACAAAAAGTAAAATATCTGCATAAGCCACAAAGCACAGTTACTTACCTGTAACAGGTGATCTCTGGGAACAGCAGGAATAAGTCTTCACATATGGGTACGTCCGTACCGACGGAGTCTGCGCGGGAACGCTTCCCAGCATCCAATCAGAAAGCTTTTGGAAGCATCCCAACATGCCTGCGTGCTGCCTTCCCGCCTTCCCAACTGTCTCTCCTCAGTTGAGTTTTAAAGCTGAGACAAAGAGAGAGAGAGGGAAAAGAAAGATAGATAGAGAGATACAACTCCTAGGAGAGGTGGGTGGGTTGTGAAGACTTATTCCTGCTGTTCCCAGAGATCACCTGTACAGGTAAGTAACTGTGCTATCTCCAGGAACAAGCAAGAATTAGTCTTCACATATGGGGACTCCCAAGCTCAGATGCCCTGAGGGAGTCCTAGCTTGTTGCAAGTCTAGAAGGAGCCATGCTATTCCTCAGGACCTCAGGCAGCCTGGGGATGGAGGGTAGGAGTTGAATACAGAAAAGGAGCTGTGGAACAGCTGGCTAGAACAGGGCTTCAAGAGGGGAAGACCCTGTAGCAAGGGCATTTAGTAATGAAATATTGTAATCTGGGCCTCCCTTGTTGGTATTGCACAAGTGCACTGTGCTACATATGGATCTGATGGAAGAGCCAGTGAATGTGCTCAAGGGGTACCTCACTGAGAAGTAGAGGTGATAAAGTAGAATAAAAGCAAGTGGAGGTCAGAACCCTTCAGGGTGAGAAATAGCCCCAGGGGAAAAACTGGGGTAGTATGAGAGGTAGAGCTTCAGCGGAGACGCAGAAGGTACTATTAAAGAAAGCTTAAGCTGTTGTGGTCCAAAAATAGTACAAATGTAGGACCAAGAGAAAAAATGAGTCTGACCCAACTGGACTGGGGTTGGAATCAGTCCATGTAGGGAAGAAAGGGTATGGAGACCCTTGTGTCTGATAAGAAAGTAAGGACAGACTCAGGAGCGGTAAGCTTTAGAGCAACTGAAGATGCACAATGTCTTTCCTAAATGGGGTCAATTAGGAAAGAAAAAGGGTACATTGAGAGCTTCAGGAGTACCTAATCTGAAAAGGATATGGTAAGGAAAAAATTGTTAATTACCACAGGGAGTGGTTATAGGTGTAGCCCCCTAAGTATGCTGGCACAGCATTGATAGGGGTAATGCCCATCTGTCAGGATCAGATAGGAATGTAAGGATATTTGAACGTAACAGACAGATAAGTAGATGGATACAGATCTATCTGAAAATATATCTCATATTTATAAATATATATGTGTGTATAATAAATATATATATATACACACATATAGGGTATATATGCATATATCTATAAAGAGATATGTATGGGCAGAAGACACTCAGATAGATATAGATAAGTATATATATATCTATATATATCTAAATATCCCTAGACGAAATAGGTAGGCATATAGACACATGTCTCCAGGCGTATGGATGGAGAGATGTCCATAGAACCTCATCCCCTTTAGGTATAGAGGGAGAGGGGAAGATTCATCTGACAGCAAGAAGGTGGATACCTGCTTGAATAGGTAAATAGAGAATCCTCTTTTCCTGGTTATGACTGGCAGAGTCAGAGGAAAGACCACCCTGACAAGTGGAAGGCTAAATTCTTTGCAGAATTTGAGCTCTTGAATAACCAGGATGGCCTACGTGAAAATGGCAGAGGATAACATCAGTCCAGATATCTCCAGAATTGCAGTATGGAGACTGAATAGAGGACGCCTCTGGAGGAAGATACCCTAGTGATCCGCCTATGAGGGCAAGATGGGTATTAGGCGTCCTCTAGCTGCCATTGGAGAAAGGTATTTCTGACGAGAAGACTCAAGGAGATATGGGCCAAGCCAGGGAATTGGCCCTCCTTTAGGCTTTCACGTAATGAAAGGCCTGAGGCTTATGCCTCAAAAGAGATTTAGGATAAGATGGAAAAGGCAGGGAATACCCGCCAGACATGACTGGGGGAACCCCCTCCCCCTAATCATCTGGGGTTATCTGCTAGGCAAGATACTAATGCTCTCTAGCAAGGGCCCATAGTGCAAAGCTACTCTGTAGAGATGCAGAGAACATGCTGCAGGTTGGTAGAAGAAAAACTGGCAGTGGAAAGCCAGTAGGTGACCAGCTATTCTGCCAAGGCAAAGAATAGAAGTTAACCAACCAGACTGTGATAATGGGGTTTCCCAAACAAGGTTAATAACCTGTTTGGGACTTAGCACTGAGGCTAGGAGGATTGCTAGTGGAGGGGAAGCCCTGGTTGCGTAGGGAACACAACCAGTGGCCTAACCACTAGGAATTGCTGTATCTGCAGCAACTACCAGGGCAGCATAGAAGAATTTTCTTTTCCCTTTTCCCTTCTTTAGAATGGGAAAAAGAAACAACAGTCCTGATAGGACTTCCTATTGTGATGAGCTGCCCTAAGGTAACAAGGGGGAAAAAGAACTCCAGAAGGGAGAATCCCCCAGTAAAACAGGTAGAGGACTATAGGAGCTTACCGGTGTAAAAGAACCACTCTTACAACCAGATGTTGTAGAAGAGGGAGGTAAGACAGAATTGCAAGAGATCGACTATGGAGGAAGTCTGACAGGTGAGATGATACATGCCAGTATAGGGAAACAACTGTCCCTTGATAGTTGTTACCTCTCTTTCCTTCAATGATTAATGGTCTTCATTATAAAGCATATGAGGACAGACTTAAGGATCTTAATATGTACACCTTAGAGGAAAGGCGGGATAGAGGTGATATGATTGAGATGTTTAAATACCTCCGTGGCATAAATGTTCAGGGAGAGAGCCTCTTTCAATTGAAAGCAAGTTCTGCTACGAGGGGGACATGGGATGAGGGTGAAGGGAGATAGATTCAGGAATGATATGCGGAAATATTTCTTTACAGAAAGAGTAGTGGATCCATGGAATAGTCTCCCAGTGGAGGTGGTAGAGATGAGGACAGTAACTGAATTCAAAAAAGCATGGGACCAACACAGAGGATCTCTAAAGGTAAAAAGTGGACTGTTGTAGTTGTTATGGAAGGACAGACTAGATGGGCCATGTGGTCTTTTTCTGTCATCATGTTTCTATGTTTCTAAGAGGAAACTGTGAAGTATGGGCATGATCATCATAAGACTCTTAGAAAAAAGATGTCTCATGAAGAGATATCTAGGTAGGTTAGGATAAATTTAGTGCAGATACTGTCAGTGAAAGAGGCAGACTAACACCCTAACCACCAACCAAGAGGGACAATGGACTATTTGAAACCCTGTGACTGCTGGGTTTGTTGACCCTGTTGATGATGTGGATTCTTCAGACCAGGGCGATGTTTCCCCTGTTTGGGAACATCCGTATGATGGGCAGATGATGGGTAAAACCTTCTCCCCCTCGGGGAAGAAAGTTTGGTAGGACATTTGCTACCTACTGGGAAAGAAGAAGGCGTAGAACAGCCTCTGGAAAAGGGAAAGTCAGTGGCTGAGTAACCTGGAGTAAAGACTCATTGTTGAAGAGATTTTCTCCAGTGCAAGGAGTATTTCCCAGTCTTTCTTGTGCCCATTTGTCCAAGTCTGAAGCTTGAAGCCAGGCTCTACGTCGTGCCCCTATAGCCACAGCAGAAGTCCTGCTAACAGACGAGTAAGAAACCTAGAGATATTTTGAGTATGACTAACCAGTGTGGAATAGTCTTTACTCTTGGGCTCTTGAAGAAAAGGAGTCAAAAGATGTAATTTCTTTGTGACCTCCTCAAGAGATAGACCCATATAAAAAAAAATATGAGAGAATTCTTGCTGAAAGCATGGATGTCTGGAAGGTTTGACGTCCAAAGGCATCTAGTGTCTTAGACTCACGACCTGGCGGACAAGAAGAGTGCTTTTTATTACTCTTCACTCGCCTCATTGCTGATTCTACCACAATGGAATGATGAGGAAGTTGAGTCTTTTGAAACCCTGGAGAGGGGAGCACCTGATATAGGAGATCAGTTGCTCTGGAAGGTGGGGGGTACCTTTTTAAAGGAGCTTCCCACATTCGGCGAAGGAGATCCTGCAAAGAATGATGCAAAGGAAGCATTATATTCTCCTTTGCTTTGCTAGGAACAGAGAGGTATTCTGTATCTCCTTGTGTAGGATCTTGTCCAGGAATAGGAATGGCAAGTGATTTTGCCATATCCAGGAGGAAAGTCTGGAAAGAAGGATCCCCAGAGGGCACTTCCCTTGGATAGGCTAGATCTGATGAAGAACTAGCGTTGGCACCGAGGGATCTATTCAAGTATATAGGAATAGAAGATCCTGAATGGTGCAGTATGGGATCCTTAGATGGTGGTCTCTGGTACTGCAAGTCAGAACCAGAGACAGTTGGTAACAGATCGTCCATGCTAGGGATCGATTCCAAACTCGGCATCGAGGGAAGCGATCCTGAGGAGAGAAGCATGGAAGGTACCGACAGCAATGGTACTGTGGATATCGGTACCGACCTCGGTACCGTATCTGATACCGGTGGAAGAAGGCCAGCCGGTGGCAACTCTAACGATATCGGAGGAACCGAGAGTTGCGGATCTGAATTATCGGAACCGAGCCTTCGGTACCAACGGGAGTCGGTACCAAGGCGAGTCGGTACCCAGTCCTCCAGACTGGAGATCGATTCCAGACTCGGCATCGAAGGAAGCGAGTCTATCGATGCATGTCTGGAGGGTACCGACGTCGGTACTAGTATCGGTGCCGGTACCGATACTGGAAGGTCGATCTGGAGCATATCCACCAGCCCCGCAGGTACCGAGGACGCCAGACGATGATCCTTGGTGAGGAATGTTTCATCCAACACCAGTGCCAATGCCGGGGTACTGGTACCGCTCGAAGCGGATGGCATCACCGGGCATGGCTCAGGTATGTTCTGTGAGGGGTGAACCTCAGGAACAACCTGAAACTCCACACAGGTTTTGGAGGCTGAAAACTCCCACCGGGGTTTTGAAGCCAGTGGATTCTCGAGGACAAAGCCATAGGCATCTCTATGCTGTGCATGAGAACTGCCGCTCGAGGACTGGCTAGTCTTAACAGACTGTTTTTGGGTTACCTGATCCTGTGTAGAAGAAGATATGGTCGGTGCCCTGAAGTTGGAGGGGGACTGCGTGTCGAGGGGAACTCGATGTTGAAAACTTCTTCTCACAAAACTATTGCCTGAGGGCTGTCAGACGGCTACCTGGGTGAGAATCTTCACAGTCTTGGCAAGTGCATATATCTATATGATTTGCAAGGGATTGTGGGCAATGCAGTTCATTCACACCAGACACAGCTGCTCACAATAATTAGTTGTGCTTTTGGGTAAAGCCAATAAGATATTTATTTATGGGGTTATTTCTCCCAACACAGATATGCTTGGTAGCACATAAATCAGGTTACTTGCTTTCAGTGTTAAACTTGAAAAAACAAAACCAGGAAAACAACATTTGAACTTCTCAGGCAATCAAAGCAAAAGAAATAAGACCTGGTTGGCAACAAACTGGTCTTTTCTGTAGGCTTTAGCTAATATTCTCTTAGCAATGTATCAAACAACAAACCAAAAGCCACAAAGAAAGAAAAAAACTGTTCTTTTCAAGTAAACTTCTTATATCTTCCCACATAGATTCAGAAGTGATTCTCACAGAGCTCACAAGCAATTAGGTAAGGCTCAATTGCTAGCAGTTATCCAGCTGAAACCCCTTAGCTGGCTTGCTTTCTACTGCGTGGCTAAAAATCCTACTCAGGAGCTTTTCTGAGTAGATTAAAGAACAAGTTTGTATTTCTTTGTGATGGTTGCTGTACTTTATAACAGAAAATCACCAAAGGAGTTTAGACAGAGAGCAGTCCATGTAAACAGATTCTTCATCTGCTACCACCCCCTCTTCTTCAACAAGCATGGGTTCAATATAATAGATTGGCACAGATGAATCTCCCAATGGAGCACTTTCAGGAGAATACTTGTTTCCCTGCTGTCTTTCAAGGTTATAGCTAGGGCATAGATCAGTGTTCATACCTGAGCTTCCATTGCTGTTAGAGTTCCTCTCTATATAGCCTGGCCAGTATGTAGTCCAGTTCTTATGTCCAGCCTTCCAATCCTGATCCCTGGACACTGGATCTCTCTTCACATACCTTCTGGCACGGGTCTTAGGGTCCCTTCCAAGTGCAGCTGTCTCCCTCACAGGTACCGTCTGGAGATTCCTAGCTCTGCAGCACCATTCCTCTGGCTTTCCCCAGTCCAATGGTGTAGGCTGGCCCTTGGAATGCCTCCCAGTATACGTACTGCTCTGGACTCTTCTAGACCTCTCAAAGGCTTTTCTCTTCCTTCTTCCAAAGGGTTTCTTTCCCTCTCTGTCCGTCCGGTTTGGCTTCTGCTTCTGATGATCCTGAGGATAATTCTCTGTAGAATAAACTCTACCTTTATTCTGCTTAGATGAGTGCTCCTCCCTAACACAGCGCAGCTGTGCTGAATCAGGCCCTGCCCTTTGAGATGAGTGCTTAGGGATTACCTCATAGCCCTCCTGATTGAACACACGTTTCCCCACTTCAGCTCCTCTAATGGCTGTTGGAAACCTGGTGCATTCTGGGACTGGTAGTCTTTTATGGGAAAATTCTGTTTTCTTATTTCTACCAGAACTGACAGGTTGCTTGTTCAGAGTTACTTCACCTTTTCTATAGCTCCTTCCTGAGCTATGATAAGCTTCCTTATCACAGGGCTCCGGAGGAAAATGGTCAGGACCCAAGCAGGTTAGACACCAATTGTGAGTGTCTAAAAATAAAGTAGTACCGCCACAGTTTGTACATTTCTTGGGGAAAGTGGCTGGCGGTTCCATGAAGAAAAATGGAGAGGCCTAGAAGGCCTGAGAACCGTGAGACACTAAGGAAGAAAAAATATATTCCTTAAAAAGGAAAATTTTACAAGAAAGGAAAAAAAGAAACACCGGCGGTACCGGTGGCATTGGGGAAGGCAGCCGCGACCACAAGAAAACTAAAATATAAAAGAAGAATTTTCTGCGGTGACAGGAGGACGTCCTGCCGGCTCCGCGGAAAAACGAAAACTGAGGAGAGGCAGTTGGGAAGGCGGGAAGGCAGCACGCAGGCGTGTTGGGATGCTTCCAAAAGCTTTCTGATTGGACGCTGGGAAGTGTTCCCACGCAGACTCCGTCGGTACCGACGTACCCATATGTGAAGACTCATTCCTGCTTGTTCCTGGAGATTTTTATTTTCATTCCCTTTGAATTTAACATCTTGGAGTCCATGTTTTTAATAGACAAGATAAGTGGCTCTATAACCAAATCAAACAAGGGAATCTGATAGAAGAAGGAGCCTCTGAGCTTAACTGAGCACAACTTTGCTTGTAAAGTTTGGTGATTTAAAGCTTGGGACAAAAGAGATTCTAGACTTATTTGGAAAATTCTTGATTTCAAATTCTTTAAAAGCCTAAAATAGTCTTTGTCTTGGCCTGAAGTTTTAGAATTAATTTGCCGTAATCTATAGTTAGGCCTTCTAGAGTTTTAAAACAAAATGGGTAATTAATCTTTCTCCATGGACAAGCAGGAATGAACTCCTCATGTATGGGGTGATGATGTTGATGGAGCCCCCTGTTGAAACGCCTCCCAGCTTCTATTAGAAGCTTATGGGAGGGAGGCTCCACTGCGCCTGTGTGCCTGTCATTCCTCCTGCCATTGTGCCATCTTCTCCAGTCTTTGTTTTCCACGGAGCCCTACAGATGTGGAATCGGTCATCTGATGGTAAATATTTCGGGCCTGATACTCAAAGGTATTTGCACTGTTTTACAAAGCTGTAAACCGTGTAAATGCCCCTAAGTGGGCTATTCAGTGGCACTAACATGGTTAGTGCCGCAGAATATCCCTTACTAATGCTACTACACGCTATGATGTTTACCGCTTAGTACACATAGATAACCATGCAGAGGCGATATTCAGCCGACGTCCGGTTATCCTTAACAGCGAAAGTTAGGTACAGCAAAAGCTGTCCTAACTTTCGCCACCAAATCGAGCTGGGTAGCGGCTGAATATCGCCGCTGCACGGTCAGCTTCTGCACCATGTGCGGCTGTGTGGCGACCCCGGATATGCAGCAACTGGAGTTCATTGGGGACCTCCTTGAAATGACTCATAGAAACATAGAAATATGACGACAGAAAAAGACCACATGGCCTATCTAGTCTGTCCTTCCATATCAACAGTCCCCTTTTTACTTTTAGAGATTCTCTGTGTTTGTCCCATGCTTTTTTGAATTCAGTTACTGTCCTCATCTCTACCACCTCCACTGGGAGACTATTCCACAGATCCACTACTCTTTCCGTAAAGAAATATTTCCGCATATCACTCCTGAATCTATCTCCCTTCATCCTCATTCCATGTCCCATAGAAACATAGATAGACTTAAGCAAAGGCCTTTCTCCTGCTGGACCATCTCCAGAGATTGACTGACTGCTTTGGTTCGTGTTACCCAACAGAGTCGTGAGAGTCATAGGATGCTGACCGTGCCTAGGTCACATGGTCTCCATGGTGCATGTTACACCCATGGCTCATCTGTCAATTAGACAAGCTCAATGGACACTGAGCACTCAGTGGAAACAGGCCATCAGCTGCCTTTGGGACTGGGTGGCGGTCACCATACTTCTCATCCAGTCCCTGCACTGGTAGTTTGATCATCAGAACCTGCTCAGGGTTTTTTTCAGAAGGTGCCACCCCAGAAAACACTGACAGCAGACGCATCCAAGCTGGGTTGGGAAAACATTTCGATGGCCTCCACACTCAAGGCATCTGGACCGAACAGGAGAGCCTGCACCAGATCAACCTTTTGGAATTACAAGTCATAAGGAACACCCTCGGGGCTTTCCGAGTTTGGCTAGGCAACCAGATTGTACTGATTCAAACCAACAATCAGGTCACAATGTCCTAAATAAACAGGGAGGCACAGGTTTGTATCTGCTGTGCTATGAGGCAGTCCAGTTATGGAAGTTTGCCATCACTCATGGAATGGAGGTAAGGGCCACATATCTGCCAGTTGAGAAGAATATCCTGGCAGACAAGCTGAGCCACGTTTTCCAGCTGCACGAGTGGACTCTGGACAGGGCATCATGGCCCAGATCTTTCAGAAGTGGGGTATCCGCTCAATAGATCTGTTCGCCATGCAGCACAACACCCAGGTGGATCAGTTCTGCTCCAAAGTCGTGTCACACAGCAGGCTGGCACTGGATGCTTTCCTCCTGCACTGGGGAGGAGGGAGGGTCTGTTATACGCATATCCTCCCATACCTCTTAGTGAAGACCCTGCTGAAACTCCAGACAGACAGGGGAACGATGATACTCATCATGCCATATTGGCCCAAACAGCTGTGGTTTCCCCTTCTAATTCAACTCTCCCAGCGGGAATCTCTGTGGTTGGGCTCTGCTCCAGACCTTATATCACAGGAGGATGGGAGAAGGATGCATTCCAATGTCTGGTCCTTGGCTCTCGCTGTGTGGATGTTGAGAGACTAGTCCTGTCTGAGCTTAACCACCCAATGGAGTAGCGGATGTTGGTCTTATGCTTTCAAGTGGAAGGGATTTACTTCCTGGTGCACAGAATGGATGATGGATCCCTTTAATTGTTCCATTTACAGACTTCTTGAGTCATTCACTTAGAGAAGAACAATCCAAATTATTGTTACAGGATGTAAGGTGGAATCACCACCCAGGAAAAAGATCTAGGTGTCATTGTTAATGTTTTATTTATTTAACAGGTTTTTTTATACTGCTTTATCATTTCAATCAAAGCGATTTACATGGTAACTTAAACTTGGTAAATGTACATTAAACAGGGACATTGATAACTTGGATTTTTCTGAGCAATGGAGGGTTAAGTGACTTGTTGAAACCCTCTGCTCAGTGTGCAGCGGTGGCAAAGAAAGCAAATAGAAAGCTGAGCATTTCTTGGGGAAACTGAGCATCTCTTGGGGAAACTGCTAGTTACATATGACCTAGATTGGCCACTGTTGGAAACAGAATACTGGGCTTGATGGACCTTGGTCTGACCCAGTATGGCATATCTTATGTTCTTATAAGAAAAGGAATGGAGACTAAAATAGAGGACTTCATGGTGCCTCTGCATCGCTCCATGGTGCAACCGCACCGTGAATATTGTGTGCAGTTCTGGCTGCCCTATTTTAAAAACAATAGAGTGGACTTAAAAAAAGTTATAGAGAAGAGCAATCAAAATGATAAAAGGGATCAAAGGATACCCCTACGAGGAAAGGCTTAAAAGGTTAGGGCTCTTTAACTTGGAAAAGAAATGACTGAGGGATAGTGGCATGCCAGGAGGGGGTGCTGAAATTCTGGGCTCAGTGTTGGTCAAGTAGAGGAGTGATGTGATATTTTTATTTATTCAGTGAAGGAGTTTATTGGTGGTATTTTGCATATAGGTGGAGCCTTTTTAACTCCACAGTCCTAATCCCATTATAAATCACATTACAGTAATCTAATCTTGAGATCATTGTGGCATGTATTAGCGAGTGTAATGCCTGAACATCCAAAAGATGTCTGATAGAGAATAGGGCTCAGCGTTCACCCTAGAATGGGAACCATTGAGTACAGAGCATATTTTGAATTTATAGTAAGATAAGTGCTAGCTGATGGGCTTATTTTTAAAGAATTCTTTTGAAAAAGTATATATTTTGTGCTGTTTTAGAAAAAAAAACATATTTTTGAAAAAAGAAAATATTTATTGGTAATTGGGATGGAGGAAGGTTTTTAAGATATTGGAATGGCCTGATTTATGGCCTTGAGATATACAGTAGGAATACAAAGGGAGCAAGGCCCTCGCAACAACAAACGGAAAGACAAAATGGCCGAAGGCCAGTAGAGGTCACAGGTGCTAAATTTATTGATGAAGTTCCCCTATGCGTTTCGGCGTCAAGCCTTCATCGGGGGGGGTGGGGGGTATGCATCTAAAAAACAATTATAACACATAATAATAACACTGCATATTAAAAAGTACATAAATAATATGAAAACATGAATATATGAAAATGATCTATACATAAAAATTGTCACTAAAATATATATCTAAAACAATAATAATATTCAAAAGTGAAAGTTAAACAATGGTAATGAAAATAAAAATAAAAAATAATAGATAAATAAAGCACAGTTACTTACCTGTAACAGGTGATCTCTGGGAACAGCAGGAATAAGTCTTCACATATGGGTATCGTCAGCACCGACGGAGCCTGCGCAGGAATGCTCCCCAGCGTCCAAAAGGAAAGCCTTTGGGAGCATCCCACAGCGCCTGCGCGCTGCCTTCCCGCCTTTCCTAACTGCCTCTCTCCAGTTCGAGTTTTAAGCTGAGACAAAGAGAGAGAGAGAGAGAGAGAGAGAAAGGAAAGATAGAGAGATACAACTCCTAGGGGAGGTGGATGGGTTGTGAAGACTTATTCCTGCTGTTCCCAGAGATCACCTGTTACAGGTAAGTAACTGTGCTATCTCCAGGAACAAGCAGGAATGAGTCTTCACATATGGGGACTCCCCAGCTAGAGATGCCTGGGAGATCTCCCAGGTTGTGAGTCCCTGGGAAGGGCTCTACCTCCACCCATGAATTTCAGGCATCCAGCCAGGGATGGAGGGTAGGAGTTGGTTAGGTATGGAACAGGTGTTTGAGAACAGCCTGACCAAACAAGGCATCCCGGCGGGAGTCCTTGTCCAAACAGTAATGGGCTGTGAAGGTATGAACCGAGGCCCAGGTGGCCGCTCGACAGATCTGGTCGATGGACACAGAATTTAGATGAGCCATAGAGGCTGCCATGGCCCTCACATTGTGAGCTGTGACATGGCCCTCCAGAGAAAGGTTCTTACTCTGGTAGGCGAAAGATATGCATTGAGCAATCCAATTGGATAGAGTTCTTTTAGAGACTGGAAGTCCTAAATGAGAGGGATCAAAAGCAACAAAGAGCTGAGAGGACTTTCTGTGTTGCTGTGTCCTTTGTAAGTAAAAGGCAAGAGCTCTTTTACAATCCAGGGTATGAAGATTCCTCTCTGCACTTGAAGCATGAGGTCCTGGAAAAAAGACAGGTAAATAAACCTCCTGGTTCAGGTGAAAAGGTGAGACCACTTTAGGCATAAAGTGTGGATTAGTCCTGAGGACTACCTTGTCATGATGGAACCTGGTATAAGGAGGATTAGCCACCAAGGCTTGCAGCTCACTGATGCGGCGAGCTGAAGTGACTGCAATGAGAAAAATAACCTTCCAGGAAAGGAATTTCAAGGAGGCAGTGGCTAAGGGTTCAAAGGGTGGCTGCATCAGCTGGCCAAGAACCAGATTCAAATCCCATGCCACTGGAGGTGGTTTGATGGGAGGTTTGGTTAAAAGAAGGCCTCTCATGAATCTTGCTATAAGAGGATGAGAGGAAATAGGCTGTCCATTGAGAGGTTTAAGGGATGCTGCAATAGCACACAAATGGACTCTTACTGAATTCGTTTTAAGGCCTGCATGGGATAAATGCAGCAAATACTCTAGTAAAGAATTCAGAGGTATTGCAAGAGGGTTAAGACCCTTCTCTGCACACCAAATGGTAAACCTTTTCCATTGAAAAGCATAGGAACGTCTAGTGGAAGGCTTTCTGGAAGCATAAAGGATATCCTTTACTTGCTGAGAAAGATGCAAATCTTGAAGGTCTAGGCCTTCAGCAACCAGGCTCTGAGGTGAAGAGACTGGGGATTTGGGTGCCACAACGTTCCCTCCTCCTGGGACAGGAGGTCTGGAGCAGATCCCAAGTCCAGGGAGGGAGCTTGAGAGAGATGCAGAAGTAGAGGGTACCACACTTGGCGTGGCCAATGTGGTGCTATGAGGATCATAGACCCCTTGTCTCTCTGAAGTTTGAAGAGTGTCTTGGGAATTAGGGGAATGGGTGGAAAGGCATAGAGGAAGTCTTGCCCCCAGTGGAGGAGGAAGGTATCCCTGGCCTGAACTCCCTGACACGGAATTCTGGAACAGAACCGGGGAAGTTTGGCATTCCATGGACTTGCAAACAAGTCTGTCTGGGGTTACCCAAATTCGAAAAATCCTGGCTACCTGGTCTCCATGGAGGGACCATTCGTGTGGAAGCAAAACTCGACTGAGTCTGTCTGCCCAAGAGTTTTGAACCCCTGGAAGATGCACTGCCATGAGATGGATTTGATGCTCTCTGGCGAAGGCCCACAATCTCAGAGCTTCGTTGCAAAGCGACAGAGAGCCAGTCCCCCCCCTGCTTGTTCACGGAGAACATGGCTACTTGGTTGTCCGTGTGGATAAGGACTGTCTTGTAGCTGAGCAGGGTGTAGAAGACTCTGAGAGCCGGAAAGATTGCTCTGAGCTCTAAGAGGTTGATATGTAGAGATGTCTCCTGTGGAGAACAGATGCCTTGGGTGGAGAGGTCTTGTAGATGAGCTCCCCAACCCTTTGGAGAGGCATCTGTTGTAAGGGTTGCTTGGGGTATCAACTGTTGAAAGGGGGACCCCAGCAACAGATTTTGAGTGGACTTCCACCACTGGAGGGATCAAAAAAGGCGACTGGAGGTTACTATTTTGTCTGACAGGCATCCAGATGCCTGGGTCCATTGGGTGGATAGAGTCCACTGAGCTGCCCTCATGTGCAGGCGAGCATAGGGGACCACATGCACGGTGGATGCTATGTGGCCTAACAGTTGTAACATCTCTCGAGCAGTTAAATGGGACTTTAAATGAATCTGGGAGGCTAACTGCACCAAGCGTAGGCAACGGGCCTGGGGAAGATAGGCCCTTGCAGTGGTGGTATCCAGGAAGGCCCCTATGAATGCCAGAGATTGAGTAGGGGTGAGCTGACATTTTGGGATGTTTATTACAAGTCCCAGATACTGAAGGATACGCCTTGTGCAGGCCAGGGAAGCCTGGACCTCTGACTGGGATGGAGCTCGGATGAGCCAGTCATCCAGATGTGGGAATACAAATATCCCTAGAGTGTGTAGGAATGCAGCAACTACTGCCATGCATTTTGTGAACACCCTTGGTGCAGAGGCCAGACCGAAGGGAAGTACCCTGTATTGATAGTGCTTTCCTTGGAAAAGGAACCGAAGGAACCTTCTGTGTGTTGGATGGATGAGGACATGGGTGTACGCATCCTTGAGATCTAAAGCCAGTCCTGACTCTGGAGGTATGGAAGGAGAGTACCGAGAGAAGTCATCTTGAATTTCTCCTTGCAAAGAAACTTGTTCAATTCTCTGAGATCTAATATGGGTCTGTAACCCCCTGTTTTCTTTGGGATGAGAAAGTAGGGGGAGTAGAACCCTGAACCCTGTTGAAGAAGGGGTGCTTCTTCTATTGCCCCTCGGGCAAGAAGGGTAGCAGTCTCATGAACCAGAAGGTCGAGGAGAGATGTTGGAGAATTGAACTGTCTCACCATGGTGTGAGGGGGAAGGTTTAGGAAATGGAGCTTGTAGCCCTCCTTTATGATGGATAGGGTCCATTGCTCTGCTGTGATTTGTTCCCATCTGGGAGCAAAGTGAGCTAACCTTCCTGGAATGGTGAGAGGCTCTGGATGTTCTAGAGCCAGAAAGGCTAAATTCTCTAGTTTTAAGTCAAAGGCCCTGAGGAGGCTGAGGCTGTTGGGCTGTAGCAGTCCTAGGAGCCTTAGGCTTAGTCTGTTTCGGTTGTTGCTGTCTCTTTGTAGCAAAGCGACCTGCAGAAGAGGCCTGCTGACGATAAGCAGAATAGTATCTGCCTTTTTTGGAGAAAAAACCCTTTTTGAACAACCTTTTCTTAAAAGGAGCAGAAGTAGACTTTGAAAGTCTATCTAAAGCCGAATTTTCAGCATCCATCTGGGTGGCCTTTGCTTGCCAATCCTTGCCAAAAAGGTTTTCACCTGTATAAGGAAGGTTACCTAGGCCATCTTGAACCCAGGGTTCCAGATCAGAAGCCTGTAACCAAGCAACTCTACGTGCACCTATGGCAATAGCCGAGGCTCTGCTGGCACCTTCAAAGGAGTCAAAGGCTGCACGGTTGGAAAACTTGGAAACATCCTGGGCCTGCTTGAGCCAGGTGAGAAACGCCTCCCTTTTATCTTCTGAAATAAAAGGAGATAAAGTTTGCAGGTGATCTGTAATTTCCTTAAGAAACATTCCCATATAGAAGACTATAGGAGTTGATTCTGGCAACAAGCATACTGGCCTGGAAAATTCTCCTGCCAAAGGCATCTAGGGTTCTGCATTCTCTCCCTGGAGGAGCAGAAGAGTGCCTTTTTGTACTCTTTATCTTCATAGCAGACTCCACCACAATAGAGTGGTGAGGAAGCTGAGTCTTATGAAAGCCAGGACATGGAGGAACACGATACATGGTGTCCAACCTGCGAGAATGAGGGGAAATGGTGAGAGGAGTCTCCCATATGCCCAACATGTGATCATAAAGAATTTCATGTATTGGTAAAGTGGCTGCCTCCTTAGGAGCCTTAGGATATTGTAAAATATCTAATTTTTTGGCTCTAGGCTCTGTTTCAGGGACCACTGAGATGGAAAGGCCCCTGGCCACTTCCCTAATGAAATCCTGAAAAGACAAATCCTCTGGAGGAGACATTCTCCTTTTTGGAGAAGAGGGCTCCTGAGGATGGATCACCGATGCTTCGACAGAGACCTCTGATTCATCAGAGTCTTCAGAGGAATCGAAGTATCGCCTGTCTGGATGCTCTTGTAGAGCCCGATACGCGTACCGAGTGGTATCGACATCAGGAGTGATCGGTACCGATTCGGTACCAATGGGCATCACAGAACAGTGTACCGATGCAGTCGACACCGAAGCGGATGTTGACGCAATTGGTACCGGTGCCGGAGTTTGTTGCAGTACCGACGGTGTCGCAGCTTGTATGAATGCCGTGATGGCACGCTGCATGGTCAGGATATTCTGATCCATCGTCGCAACCAATGACTAGATATCGGTACCAGTGGGAACCACCGGTACCCCAGAACATGGCAACAGGTGATCGGTTGAGGCAGAGCCATCGATGTCAACCTGTGACCCCATAGAAAAAGCTTTGGAAGCCGGAGCCTCCCGCCGGGGTAACTTTGCCAGTGCAGGTTCCTCGAGGGCAAGCCTGGAGGCATCTCGATACTTAGAGGGAGATTTACTCTTCGAGGACCGGCTGGATTTAAGTATGGTTACCTGAGATCCATGTGAGGAAGAAGAAGCCCTGGAAGACGTCGATGCAACCGAAGCTGCATCCGAGGGAAACAGGGTACTGAGCTTAGCTGCTCTGTTCTGTAGACCTCTTTTAGACATCATGGGGCAGGACTCACAATCCGCAATGGAGTGGTCAGGACCTAAACATTTTAGACACCATTCATGGGTGTCGGTGACAGAAATAGTGCCGCTGCACTTCGTGCATTTTTTAAACCCAGAGGCGGGCTTTTCCATGAGGAAAAATCTCCTAGGCCTAAGGCCCAAGAGAAAAATGCACCAAAGTGAGAAAACAGTAGTGGGTTTGTTTTTTTTGTTTTTTTAGAATAAAGAAAGAAAAAAACGGCGGTACCGGTCCAGCGTCGAGAAGGCAGACGCGCGACTAAAGAAATAAAATAAAATAAAGAAATTCTTCAGCGGTGACAGGAACATGACCTGCTGGCTCCGTGGAAAAGAAGAACTGGAGAGAGGCAGTTAGGAAAGGCGGGAAGACAGCGCGCAGGCGCTGTGGGATGCTCCCAAAGGCTTTCCTTTTGGACGCTGGGGAGCGTTCCCGCGCAGGCTCCGTCGGTGCCGACAATACCCATCTGTGAAGACTCATTCCTGCTTGTTCCTGGAGATTACGAAATACATAAATACATAAAGATCAAAAGTAGCCAAACAAGTAAATTAAAATATTTAAAAACGACAGCTAATGCTTATGTAGCAAGGAGTGCTATATTTATTTTTTATTTATTTATTTGCAGTCTCTTTTATACCGCGCTATTCGACATCAGTGCGGTTTACAATGAACATAAGAGTTGCACATCTCAATTTCGTGATTTGTGCTTACAGTGAAACAGGTATAATAACTTGGGTATACATTAAACAGGAAAATTAAACTTGGGTATGCATTAAGCAGGTATAACAGGTAAAATAGGGTATAAATAACCAGAGAGAGTACTTACGTAATGCACCATGTAAGAATTATATACGGATGGAGGTCTTGAAAAAGACCCTTTTTTTTTTTTTTGGTTTAATGACTCAGTGTTAAAAAATATAAAAATTCATATAAATAAAATACTGTTAAGAAAAATGGACGCAGAGCCAGAGAAGGAGAGGAGCAAGAAGAAGTGGAGTGGAGGAGTGGCCTAGTGGTTGGGGCAAGGTACTTCAGGCCGGAAGGTCGGGGGTTCCAATCCCACTAGAGGACAGCAACCTTGGGCCGGAAGTACTGGGGTTTCTAGTCCCACAGGTGCTCCTTGTGGTCTTGGGCAAGCCACTTAACCCTCCATAGCCCATGTTCCCTGTTAAATAGTTATTTCCAAGTTATAATGCCCTGTTCAATGTAATTTCAGTTTGTTCAATGTAAACCGCACTGATGCAGAATAGCGCGGTATATAAGAGAATGTAAAGAAAGAAAGAAAGAAAGAATTAGACATCCATAATCAAACGTAGATACTTAATTTAGTCCATGTAAGAGGGACAGAAGTTTGGAGGAGAGAGCCGTTTATAATGATAATGATGTAAATATGGTAATTATAAAATTATGACTATTGAATTTGAATGTCCCAAAGGAGGTTTTTAAGGCATTGCCCATGTGAATCTGATCTGTAGCATATAGTGTGGGACTATATAAAAAAAAGGGAACCATATAAAACCCTAAGTTCGCACGCTGAGCTGTGATCAAAGGATTAGAGGAGTAGCACACTGGTTAATACAATGACTGCTGATACAGCGGTCATGAGTTCGATTCCACAGTGGTGATATGTGATTAGGCTGTCTGAGCCAATCCCTTTTCCCGCCTGAACAGTCAGACACATCTCAACAATCTGCAGTGTCCCCCCAAAAAATGCTCATCTCTGTACCCTAACATAAAGCACCTTTTAGGGTGCACCATAAGGCACATCATTAAGTGCCACGGAAACCAAGGCGGGTCAGAATGTGGCCCAGAGGGTGGTACGAATGGGTGGTACCCTCCAAGGCATCACATAAGGTGCCCCAGAATCTGTCCGAACCCAAGGTGTTGCAAAAGATGCCCCAAGGATGTTAAGGTGACCAAAGAAACGTTGGCCAAGGGCAGTAAGGTGCACCAACATCACAAGCATGAAATGTATGGGTCAAACACAGATGTAATCCTAACACTGCATAGAGCAGTAACAAAAGCCAATGAAGAAATGATGTAAGGAAGTAGATGTCTGAGGTGATGGACCTGCCATATCTGCGAGCAGCCCATGTGGCAGCTGGTAAAGTGGACAAATATATCAGGGGCAGCTGTACCAATGTACAGGGTGATGGTATTGTAAAGTGAAACAATGACAGTGTGTGGCAGAGGATGGGAATATGTGTATGAACACCGAGAGATTATATCAAAAAAACTGAAGGGCCAATAAACATAACTATACACTGTGATAAGGAAGCTTATCATAGCTCAGGAAGGGGCTATAGAAAAGGTGAAGTGTCTCTGAACAAGCAACCTGTCAGTGCTGGTAGAAATGAGCAAACAGAATTTTGCCATAAAAGACTACCAGTCCCAGAATGCACCAGGTTTCCAACAGCCATGAGAGGAGATGAAGTGAGAAAACGTGTGTTCAATCAAAAGGGCTATGAGGTAATCTCCAAGCACTCATTGCAAAGGGCAGGGCTTGATTCAGCACAGCTGCGCTGTGCTAGGATGGAACACTCATCTCAAAGGGCAAGGCCTGATTCAGCACAGCTGCGCTGTGCTAAGGTGGAGCACTCATCAAGGCAGAATAAAGATAGAGTCTATTCTACAGAGAATCATCCAGAGCTGGGATGTCATGATCATTGGTATCTTGATCATCCACGGGATCCTGATCTTCATTCTCATCAGAAGCAGAGGTCAGAACGGACAGACAGAGAGAGCAAGAAGCCCTTTAAAAAAAGGAAGAGAAAAGCCTCTGGGAAGTCTACAGGAGTACAGCACAGTACGTATACTGGGAGACAGACAAGAGGTCAGCATACACCATTGGACTGGGGGAAACCAGAGGAGTGGTATTGCAGAGCCAGGAATCTCCAGACGGCACCTGTGAGGGAAACAGCTGCACGTGGAAGGGACCCTGAGACCCATGCCAGAAGGTATGTGAAGAGAGATCCAGTGTCCAGGGATCTAGATTGGAAGGCTGGACGCAGAAACTGGACTACATATTGGCCAGGCTATTTAAAGGGGAACTCTAACAGCAATGGAAGCTCAGGTATGAACACTGATCTATGCCCTATAACTATAGCTATAACTTTGAAAGGAAGCAGGGAAATGATTATTCTCCTGGTAGTGCTCCATTGAGAAATTCTTTTGTGCCAAGCCAAGATATTGAACCTATGATTATTGAAGAAAGGGGAGAGGTCTTAGAACCAGAATGTGAATATATGGACTGCTCTCTGTCCAAACTCAAATGGTAGTTTTCTGTTACAAAGTGCAACAACCCTCACAAAGTAATACCAACTTGTTCTTTAATCTACTCAGAAAACCTTCTGAGTAAGATTTTGAACTACACAGTGAAAGCAAGCCAGCTAAGGGGTTTCAGCTGGGTGATTGCTAGCAATTGAGCTTACCTAATTGCTTGTGTGCTCTGAAGGGAATCACTTCTGAATTTATATGTAAAGATATAAGAAGTTAACCTGAAGAAAAGAACATTTTTCCTACTTTGTGGGTTTATTTGGTTGCTTACTGCATTGCTAAGACATTATTTGCTAAAGCCTACAAGAAAGACCAGTTTGTTGCCAACCAGGTCTTTAATCCTTTGCTTTAATTACCTGACAAGTTCAGATGTTGTTTTTTTCCTGATTTTGTTTTCCTAACTTTAAAACTGCAAGCAAGTATCCTGAGTTCTGTGCTACCAAGCATTATCTGTGTTGGGAGAACCCCTCATAAATAAAAATCTTATTTGCTTTACCCTTGAGCAAGTATAATTAATTGGTCACGGCTGTGTCTGGAATGAATGGACTACATTACCCACAAATCCTTGCAAATCATATAGAGGTATGCTTTTGCCAAGACTGTGAACATTCTCACCCAGGCGGCCGTCTGACAACACATCATGAACTGCCTTTTCCTGTTCGTGTAACCAGGCTAGTCCCGGACCTCTGGGTTCCCTATCTCATCCAGCAGCTTTGGAGACTGAGAAAACTCCTCCTCTTTTTCGTGATGTCACCGGTATATCCCCTCAGGATCTGCCTCCTGCCACCAGTTACCTCGGTCTCCAAGCAGCTTGTGAGATAGGAGCCCGGAGAGTCGGGCTCACTGGAGATTTAATTAAGTGTTTTTACTTTTCTTTTGTTAATTTGTTTAAGATTTTCTTTAGTTTTTTTCTTTAAACTGAGCAATTTAAAAAAAAAAAAAAAAAAAAAAAAAAGGGAGGTGAAAGCTTTGTGCCTTTAAGAGTTTGCCTGCAGGTGTCTTCCTAATTTTCCCCCCCCTCCCCCCTCCCCCCTCCCTCCCTCCCTTTCGGGGTCTGCAGAGGTCTTACCTGCACAGCGCTCCGCTGTCTTAAGGGACTCGGAAGTCTTCGCCCGACAGTTCCGGTTGGGGCAGGCACTCAGCTCAGCCTAGCCAGCACCACACAGAAGGCTGCCTGTACGTGTGCTGGCAGGCTCGGGAGATCACTCTCTGTCTCAATGCCGGAGCGGACTCCTCGAGGGGTCAGTCTTCCTCCGAGGCTGCGGCTACCGTGTTGCCTGCCTGAATTTCGTCTGGCTCCTTTCTTTTAAGTAGTGCCAGGTAAGCGGGCTCGATTCGGGCCTTTGGGAGCGGCGCTTCAGTTTTGGCGCGCTTTTAGGTCCGTCGGGCCTAGCCGCGTGGCGCGCGCGGCGGGGAACGCGCTTTCAGGTACTTTGACTAGCGCTTCTCGGCCTACTCTCCCTCCCTCTATTTCCTTTGTACGGGAGTCTTTGCCGGCCGTTTTTTGACGGCGGTTTTGCTCTCGGGGGGGTTTGGTTTTGCTTTCACGGCTGTTCGTTAAATAAAAAAAAAAGACACAGCTTGCCATACCCTGACCTAGGGACTTCAAGGCCTTAGCTTGCCCTCGAGGGTCGGGCTGTTCGGAGAAGAGAGTTGTTTTTTTCTGATCAGCAGGCAGGCCTGGGTCTCTCTCGATTCTCAGAGGGACAATGTCCTCCAAGACGCTTTGCTTAGTGTGTGGCCTAAGGAAAAGCTCTTCAGGTGTGTGCAAGGCCTGTGTGAGAGATTCTCCACCCCTGGACTCCTCCAAGGCTGATAAGGGGGAGGTCCAGGTCCAGGTCCCTGAGGCCGCCGCTTCGGTCCTACCGGTGGTGGAGGCGGTTCGCGACGAGCCTGTGGCCGGGCCGTCCTCGGCCCCGGATACGGTTAGGTCGGCCACTCCTTTACCCAAGGACTGGTCCGCTATTTTTTCGAGTGAGTTTGTCACTCTACTCCAACAGGCCTTGCTCTCGGGCCAGCGCCAGGAGCCGCTCGCGGGACTGAAGCGATCCGCCATAGAGGTCCCGCTTGAGGAGCCTTCCGCCTCCGCCAAAAGGCCGCGTTTGGATGCCTTACCGACGGATTATGCTCCTCCCTCTGAAGGTCCCTGTTCAGAAGATGAGGTCTGTGAGTATGAGGCAGAGGAGGAGTTGGAGGAAGGCGAACTGGCAGAGACGGAAGACCAAGCCAGAGTGGTTCGGGTTTTCCGCCGGGAAGAACTTCCAGCCTTAATTGTGGAGTCTCTTAAAGTGCTCAATATTCCGGTTCCCGGTACGTTGGAGGATGACACCCTGGAAGATCCTTTGCTTCAGGTTTTCCGTAAGACGCAGAGGGCCTTCCCAGTGCACCGGGTGTTCCGGGAGATGATTCAGGAGGAGTGGAATGTCCCTGAGGGCCCGCTGAAAGGGGCGAGAGTCATGGGCCGCCTTTATCCGTTGTCGGATCAGGATAAAGAGGTTTTTAAGTCTCCGAAAGTTGATGCCGCCGTATCAGCGGTCACCAAGAAGACTACCATTCCGGTGGAAGGTAGTGCGGCTCTCAAGGACCCGCAGGATCGGAAGTTGGATGTGCTTTTGCGTCAGATTTTTGATGTCAATGCGTTGTCTCTCCAGGCCGCCATGTGCGGAGCATGGGTGGCTAGGGCCTGTCTCCGCTGGTCCCAGCGGGTGCAGACCAGCCAAGTCGCGGAAGGGCCTGGTGAATTGGCTAAATTGGAATCAGGGGCGGCATATCTGGCCGATGTGCAGTATGACCTGATGCGTAGCTTGGCTAACAGCATGGCATCCGCCGTGGCGGCAAGGCGATATTTGTGGCTTCGAAACTGGTCTGCAGATGTGTCCTCCAAGGCTCGCTTAAGCAAGCTTCCTTTTAAAGGGAAGCTTTTGTTTGGAGAGGACTTAGAGAAGTTGGTCAAAGATTTGGGTGAGTCTAAAGGAGGTAGACTGCCCGAAGATAAGGCTAAGCCTGCCCGTCCGTTTCAGCCGGGTAGGGGCCAGTTGCGGGATTTTCGGCGTTTTCGGTCGCAGCGTTTCCCTGCCAGCCAGAGAGGACGTTTCTCTAACCGGAGTCAGGGTTTCCGGGGGTTTCGAGGAGCAGGTCGGGGATTTGGACCTTCCTCGTCCTCTGCCTTCCAGGCCAAGAAGCAGCAATGATATACGGGGGGTCCAGGCAACCTTAGTGCCGGTCGGAGGCCGGTTGCGAGACTTTTATCCTGCCTGGACCCGGGTAACTTCAGACATGTGGGTCCTGGAAGTGATTCGAGAGGGTTACGCGCTGGAGCTGCTGAAGCCCGTGCGTCCCGCCTTTGTTCTCTCCCCCGGCAAATCTCCTTTCAAGATCGCTGCGATGAGAGCAACGGTCCAGCGGTTGCTGCATCTCAAGGCCATCGTCCCGGTTCCGCACGACCAACGCGGCGAAGGTCGATACTCCATTTATTTCATCGTCTCAAAGAAAGATGGCGGGGTCCGTCCGATCTTGGACCTCAAGGGAGTGAACCGGTGCCTCCGCGTGTCTCATTTCCATATGGAGACACTACGATCGGTGATAGTGGCAGTCCAGCAAGGAGAGTTCCTTATCTCTCTCGACCTATCGGAGGCGTACCTCCACATTCCCATCAGATTCGACCATCATCAGTTTCTCCGGTTCGCGGTTCCGTTCGGGCATTTCCAGTTTCGCGCCCTACCATTTGGTTCGGCAACTGCTCCTCGGACCTTCACCAAGGTCATGGTGGTGGTGGCAGCGGCGTTGAGACGGGAAGGGATTCTCGTGCATCCATACCTCGACGACTGGCTTATTCGAGCAAAGTCGCGTGCCGAGAGCCTGTCGGCCACGGCCCGAGTTGTGGCCTTCTTGGAGGAGCTCGGCTGGGTAATCAACCGGGCAAAGAGTCATTTGATCCCTTCTCAAAATCTGGAATATCTCGGGGCTCGCTTCAACACCAAGGTCGGTCGGGTGTTTCTCACCCGCGACAGAGCTCAGAGTCTCCGGAGTCGAGTGTCCCGGTTCCTGCGCTTCCGAGCGCCGTCGGCCTGGACTTATCTTCAATTGCTGGGTACGATGGCTGCGTCCATAGAAACGGTGCCCTGGGCGAGAGCGCACATGCGTCCGTTGCAGAGTGCCTTGCTTCACCGGTGGTCTCATCAGGAGGATCCACTGTCTCGAAGGTTACCGTGTCCGCTGGACACGCGCCGCTCGCTCCTGTGGTGGTTGTGTCCCACGTCCCTGGGGGCGGGCCAAACGTTGGTAGCCCCGACCTGGGTCACGGTGATGACCGATGCCAGTCTCCTGGGCTGGGGTGCTCACTGTCAAGGCCGTTTCGCGCAGGGGACCTGGTCTCCCCAAGAGAGCCGATGGTCCATCAACCGCCTGGAGCTGCGAGCGATTTTCCTAGCACTTCAAGCGTTTCTCTCACTGATCAATCAGGCGGCAGTCCGCGTGTTTTCCGACAATGCCACGGCAGTATCGTACGTCAACCGACAGGGAGGTACCTCCAGCACCGCGCTAGCAGCCGAAGCCGCAGCCCTCTTCAACTGGGCGGAAGCGAACCTGCTGGCGCTGTCGGCGGCGCATGTCGCCGGGGTAGAAAATGTCCAGGCGGACTTTCTCAGTCGCGTTCGGGTGGATCCCGGAGAATGGGTTCTCCATCCCGACGTCTTCCAGATGCTCGTCCGCAGGTGGGGCATGCCGGTCATGGACTTAATGGCGACGTTCGCGTCAGCGAAGGTGGACCGGTTTTTCAGCAGGCGTCGGGAACGCATGTCGGAAGGCCTCGATGCTCTCAGTCAGGTTTGGCCTCCGGAACAGCTTCTCTATGTGTTCCCCCCCTGGGTTCTCATCGGAAGAGTTCTGCAGCGGGTCCAATTGTACACCGGTCGCGTCCTTCTCATAGCGCCAGATTGGCCCCGCTGCCCTTGGTATGCGGATCTGGTGAGAATGCTGGTGGCGAAGCCGTGGCGGCTTCCGAACCGGCCGGATCTGCTGTCGCAGGGTCCTCTCTTCATGCCTCACGTGGATCGGTTCTCGCTTACGGCTTGGCTCTTGAGCGGGCAAGATTGCTACACAGAGGCTACTCGTCGTCGGTGATCGCCACACTTTTGAAGGCCAGGAGAAGATCTACATCCTTGGCTTATGTGCGCGTCTGGCGAATTTTTGAGTCGTGGTGTGCGGACAGGAGCTATGTGGCATTAAAGTCCTCCATTGCGCAAATTTTAGATTTTCTTCAGCATGGTTTTGATAAGGGGTTGGCCCCTGCATCGTTGCGTGTACACGTCGCGGCCCTTTCCTGCTATAGGGGCAAGGTTGGAGGGCAGTCTATTGCTTGTCATGGTGATATCAAACGTTTTCTCCGAGCGGGATCGCTGTTACGGCCTCCTTCGCGTTCCGTGGTCCCTCAATGGCACCTGCCTTCCGTCTTGGATGCGTTACAGGGTGAACCCTTCGAGCCCCTTTCTCGGGCGTCGCTCAAGGACCTCACTCTGAAGGTCGTATTTCTGGTGGCTATTTGCTCTGCACGACGTATTTCCGAGTTACAAGCTCTCTCTTGCAGAGAGCCATATCTGCTATTTTTTCCGTCGAAGGTGGTTCTACGGACTGTCCCTTCGTTCCTTCCGAAGGTGGTCTCGCCTTTCCATATGAATCAGGAGATTTCGTTGCCTGTGTTTTCGCGATCCTCGGAGGCGTCTTCTACCGGCAATTTCCACAGTTTGGATGTCCGTCGATCCTTAAAGCAGTATCTTTCTCGGACGGCGGGTTTTCGTAAGTCGGATAGACTTTTCGTTCTTTTTGCGGGGCCTAGGAAGGGCGAGGCGGCTTCCAAAGCGTCTATTGCCCGATGGATCAAAGAAGCTATTGCTTCGGCTTACATGTTGGCAGGTAAGTCCGTGCCGGAGGGTCTTCGAGCTCATTCCACCAGAGCTCAGGCTTCTTCTTGGGCGGAATTTCGCTGGGTTCCGCCTCTGGATATTTGTAAAGCAGCTACTTGGTCTTCCTTGCACACCTTTGTGCGCCATTATCGCCTGGATGTTCAAAGAGCAAGTGATACGGCGTTCGGGGCTGCTGTACTTCAGGCGGGTGTTTAAACTCCCTCCCGTGCTCAGATGACTCACTGCTCTGGTACTTACCCAGAGGTCCGGGACTAGCCTGGTTACACGAACAGGAAGGTGAAATTAGACTTACCTGCTAATTGTAGTTCCTGTAGTGTAGCCAGGCTAGTCCCGTATCCCTCCCCTGTGGTTTGTGACATAATAGCCAGAAGTACATGTCTGCTTTACAGGTGAGAGTTCTTTACATATTCCTCTTCTTTGCTTGCTCTGTGAGAGACCTGCAACGCTTAAAGTCACGGTGCTAACAGTACTTTCCATTCCATTTGTATATAGTTTCCCTTTTGGGTTAATGTTTGACTACTTTCTATAGTGCTTCCACGCTTAGTTGTGTCTCCGGTGAGTCTGCTTTGTCAATAGGTTACTGATGGCAGGAGGCAGATCCTGAGGGGATATACCGGTGACATCACGAAAAAGAGGAGGAGTTTTCTCAGTCTCCAAAGCTGCTGGATGAGATAGGGAACCCAGAGGTCTGGGACTAGCCTGGCTACATTACAGGAACTACAATTAGCAGGTAAGTCTAATTTCACCATATATATGTGTATCTTTCCACTGTTAAAAGGTCTATCTATGACCAATATTTTGTAAATAAGTGAATCGCTCAAAAAAACTGACTTCAAATGTGATTGTAGACAGACTTGTGATCACGATCCAACCTAATCAGCGTCACGAAGAAGCAAGTAAAACAGGATGCAGTTTTGGATATTGCAATACTTCCACCACCAGACGCGAAACAGTTTCAGTACAATGAAAGTTGTGAAAAACGCCGGCACTTGCGCGTTGTTTTATGTTCGGCATTCCAACATTTTTATTAGTTTCATTGTTTCTCATGGTTATTTATTCTGTATTCATTATTGTATTTGCAATAATTGGTTTTATAGTTGTGTATTTTCATGATTATTGTTTTTAATATTATTTTATCATATTATTTATTGATGTAACAAGTTTTTTTTATTCATTGCTTGTTCATGTACCCATGGATATAGTGTGCCTGAGTCCCCCTGATGAAGAAAGGATTCGAAACACGTCCTGTGTCGGGTGTTTGGGCTTGAATTGTGAATAATAAAGTAGCCTTCCTCCATACCACGAGTTAGTACTGGGTTCGCGCAATCAAAAGGACAACCAGCCAGCCCACAGTAGCAACGGTGTGTTGGTCAGGCCTGTTATATGGAAAGTAGCAGTCCAACAGTAATGTTCATCATAGGAATGTGTCCCACTAGCAGAGGTCAAACATCCTATGGTACCATCTCCCAGGGATAGTTGAATGTGGTGGTGTTGTGTCCTCCAACAGGTGGGTGATGTCGCCCGCAGATGCACGTAAGTAAATGTGCTGTGTGTGTCCGCTGTCCTGTGTCATAATAAGGAGAAACACTGTCTTCATATGCTGGACGCAACAGCAGGGCACATTGCAGGGAGTCAAACATCAGTACCGACGTAATTAAATGTCACACAGGCAAACATAACATGATCACAACACAGAACACTGTGCATGTTGTGGACATTTGGA
Organism: Ichthyophis bannanicus; assembly: GCA_033557465.1. Taxonomy (NCBI): domain Eukaryota; kingdom Metazoa; phylum Chordata; class Amphibia; order Gymnophiona; family Ichthyophiidae; genus Ichthyophis; species Ichthyophis bannanicus. The sequence goes on along the minus strand of CM066045.1, from coordinate 10,050,419 downwards.
AATGCAACTGCAGACAAGTGTGTCTCATGGATATGGTCATGTCGATGCCCAAGTAACACAGGCGTATCATAGCTGCACCCTATGTCCATCAGTGCACATTCTGACCACGCACAGCAAGGTAGACACCCAAAATGCCCCCCTTAGGCATAGCCATAGTTTCTCTCTATCTCCTCTCCGGATGGCTCAGTACTGCTACAGCCTTATCTCCTAACCAGAATCATATACCAATTTCTCAATACACGCATGCCATAGAAACAACAAAGGGGGAGGAGGAGTACTTGCCATCACCAAGTCGGACCTCCACTTTCAGATGATCAGTGCAAACAGCACAACACACCTCGAGTCAATCACTATAGCTAACAAGCACTGCTCCATCAACCTCCTATACAGAGCCCCGTCAGCTGACCCAGATGTCCTCTCATTAATAACAGATCTTGCCTCTAATACCCAGAGCCCTTGCACACCCAGCTGGGTCCTCGGAGATTTCAACCTACCTTCCTTGCAAGAGGCTCAAGCTTCAGCCTTCCTTGAAGCTCTCAATGAATTAGGATACAGCCAATTGGTAAAGGAACCCACCCATGCGAAAGGAGGCATATTGGACCTGATATTCGCGCCACAGACATCTCTCAATTCAAGCAACGTCCCTAGTCTGTCCACTACCGCAGTCCCCTGGTCTGATCACAGGCTGATCGTATTCCAAATTCCCCTGCCCCAGAAACAAGCAGAAGGAAGCTGGAAGGCTGAACAGCACCGCCAAGGCACCACCACGAAGGTTTCAAGCTTTTGACAAGGACATGATTCTAAATAAAGCCCGACCACTCCTCGCCTCAACAGCACTCAATCCTGAAGATATGGTTTCCCACTGGAACAAAAGCCTAAGTACTATTGCTCTATGTCCACCATCTCACAAGACTCCAGGGAAACGTACCACCGCAGCCTGGTACACCACGGAGCTGTGAGCCTCACTTACCATCCTAAGGAAGTTAGAAAGATGATGGCGTCGATCACACTCTACTGAAGACCAAATGGCATACAACTCTCACTTGGCAAGGCACCCCGAAGCAGTAACTGAGAATATGAAGCGATTCCACAGACACCCTAAACCGATCTCTGAACAAACCGCACGACCTGTTCAGTTTCGTCAAGAACTTAACTAAGGAACCAGCCCCTGAACATCCAAGTGACATCCACCCTCAAGAATTTGCGGATTACTTGCAATCAAAACTATGCCAGACCAACATATCCCCAACACCTGCCATTGCAATCACATCAACAGATACAACACCCCTGACTATTTTCTCCACACCATCCAGGAAACATTGAAGACACTATTGCTGCTATCAACACTACCACTGCACAGATGGACCCCTGCCCTGCGTTCTGGATAAAAGGGCTACACTCTGACCTTAGCCCTTTCATAGCCAGGCTCATGGACGAATCCTTTGCAACAGGTGTGTTCCCCCAGTCACTCAATCAGACCTCTGTTGAAAAACAGCAAGCTTAACCTCCAGAAGGTGGAATTGTATAGACCAATATCGAGCATACCACTCCTGGCCAAAATAATGGAAAAAGAAGTTCAGAGGCAAATTCAAGAACACATTGAAACAGCTTCGCCACTAGACCCCTTTCAACACGGTTTTAGAGAGTCCCACGGTGTTGAAACGCTCCTCGCCACCCTTCTCAATAACATAACTGCTGGAATTGATAACATCCGTCAACGGTTTGTCCTCATTTCCTTAGACATAGCAGCTGCTTTCGATTCAGTAAGCCACAATCTGCTCTTGGGGCGTCTCAAGGAGAAGGGTATCTGTGGGAAAGCGCTAGATTGGTACAAATCATACCTTTCGGATAGATGGCAGAGCGTACGATCGGAGAGTTCAATATCGGAACCATTCCACCAAAAGCAAGGTGTTCCACAAGGATCCTCCCTCTCCGCTTTATTGTTCAACATATACATGCAGCCTATCTGTAACCTCATCAGGTCCTACGGTGTTAACTGCTTTATATATGCTGATGATGTACTACTGTACATGCCCTTCTCAACAGAGAACCTGGACCTTTCCCCACTGACTGACTGCTTCAATGCAATATCCATTTGGCTCCAATCTAAGAATTCAGCACAAGAAAACAGAGGTCCTGTTCATCACGAGGAATCAGAACTTCATCACACTGCCCTACCTAAAGGTCAAGGAAGCGGAACTACAGACTAAACCTATGATTCGGTAGCTCGGAGTCACCCTAGACCAGCGCCTGGACATGAAGGTTCACATAAGCAACGTAGTAAGAGCGGTATACCATAAGATCCGCACCCTCAGGCACCTATGCTTCCTGCTGGAACCTGATGACTTCTGGACAATCTTTCAAGCGTTGATCATACCACACTTTGATTACGCCATTTCAATCCTACATGGACTCCCTCAGGCCACCTTGAACCCACTACAGCTCGCGATGAATACTGCAGCTAGAGTGCTACTTGGAGCATCCAAGAGAGACCACATCACGCCTATCCTGAAACATCTCCACTGGCTTCCAATACAGGGCAGAATAACATTCAAAATCTTGCTACTTACCTTCAAAGCCATCAATGGGCTCTCCTCTGCATCCCTAGCAGAACTTAAACAGATCACTCCCCCAAACAGGTCCAGAAGATCGGTAACTGTGGCTCAGTACAGAGTCAGGGAAACTTTCTCCAAGGTTACAGTTCAGACAGTTTCAAACAACAATGATTATCTTCAGCAGGTTATTAGGCCTTAACAGTAGATTATGTCCTTGCAGTTCACTTTGAGAGGAACACTAAAGTCCTTTATACTTATTAGGTATAATTGTATTGGTTCAAGTAGGCCTATTCCCTTAGCAACTTTACGTAACTTAAAAACATTAAATGGCTAAAAGAAATCTTTAAATCTAAGATGCAGACAGCAGTCCAGCAGCAAGATTGGGACTATCCAGTCTTTTGTACTAAGTGTTACCTACTGGGAGAAAATCATATATATCAGCGGTCTTGTGTGTACACTAAGTGCAACAAGCTCTTTGCTTGCAGGGAACAAGTCTGATCTCTGAAGGCTAGACCAGCGCACTTGGAAGAGCTGAGGCAGGCAGAAGTATATAGACAAGACCTACAGGGATATAATAGAGGTCCCACCTTCAGTCTGGCAGCCTCTTTGCTGCCATGGAGGAGAGAGGTCACGTGAAAGGAGAGCGTCACCTTGGTGTAGTATGAAGTGATCCTGTAGCTAGGAGCTGTCCTCTAGATGATGCAATATCCTCTTGCATAGATGATGTGTTTTCAGTGCCATGGGCTCATGAGGGAAGGGTTAAGATGGCTGATATAGTTGGCAATTCGATCATTAGGCATGTAGATAGCTAGGTGGCTTGTGGATGTGAGGATCGCCTGGTAACATGCCTGCCTGGTACGAAGGTCGCGGACCTCATGCACCACCTAGACAAGGTTTAAGATAATGCTGAGGAGGAGCCTGTTGTCTTGGTACATGTTGGTGCCAATGACATAAGAAAATGTGGGAGAGAGGTTCTAGAAGCCAAATTTTAGAATTTTAGTACTGGTGCCGCAGATGAATGGCTTGGCAGTACAGGTTCAGTCTAATACTAAGACATCTTTGGTTAATACTACTGAACTTTCTGCAGTAAAAGATTTTGATTGGGAATATACAAACAGAATCTCAGATGCATGGGACTTGCTATGTAGCAATTATGAAGGATATTTCCAGTTTAAGAGTTAAAAATGAACTTTTAGAGAACCAAGTGCAGTGTATGAATTTACGTCTTGTTAATTTCCTTCATTCACCTTTAGTGTCCACTAGGGACATGTGAAAAATGTATTTGCAGGATGTTTTAAGGAATCCACCCGAGTCTCAACCCTCTATAGCAAAAGTGTATTGTATACCTTCAACGTTGGTTAATTCCTTAACCTTATTGTCTGATCAAGCGTGGTTGTTTAAGTTATATTTTACAAGCGCTCTATTCCCTTTAAAGAATTATTAGCTGCTATGTACCCCGACCTGGCCCGTGATGCTCAGTGACTCCATACAGAATTCCTAGTACTTAGACCAGGGGTAAACCAGCTGGGGGGATTGTTTTTCTTAATATTTCCATGTAAGTGCCTTGTGCGTTTGCAATCTCAGTTTTGTTTTTTATGATCCAACCAGCTGGTTGCCTTTGTTAGTTCGCATCTCTTTCACTTATCTACGGAGCGAACCAATTAGATTCTATTTTACATAGAAACATAGAAATATGATGACAGAAAAAGACCACCATATCAACAACTACAACAGTCCCCTTGTTTTCCTTTAGAGATCCTCTTTGTTTGTCCCATGCTTTTTTGAATTCAGTTACTGTCCTCATCTCTACCACCTCCACTAGGAGACTATTCCATGGATCCACCACTCTTTCCGTAAAGAAATATTTCCACATATCACTCCTGAATCTATCCCTCTTCATCCTCATCCCATGTCCCCTCATAACAGAACTTGCTTTCAATTGAAAGAGGCTCTCCCCCTGAACATTTATGCCACGGAGGTATTTAAACATCTCAAACATTTCACCTCTATCCCGCCTTTCTTCTAAGGTGTACATATTAAGATCCTTAAGTCTGTCCTCATATGCTTTATAATGAAGACCACTAACCACTTTAGTAGCCACCCTCTGCACCGACTCCATCCTGTTCACATTCTTTTGAAGGTGCGGTCTCCAGAATTGCACACTATAGTCCAAATGAGGTCGCACCAAAGACTTATACAGAGGCACTATCACCTCCTTTTTTCTGCTAGCCATTCCTCTGCGTTTGCATCCAAGCATCCTTCTAGCTTTTGCCGTTGCCTTTTCTACCTGTTTAGCTACTTTAAGATCGTCAGACACAACCACGCCTAGGTCCTGCTCTTCTTTAGTGAACAAAAAGTACTTCACCCCCTATACTATATTTCTCCCTTGGATTGCTGCAGCCCAAATGCATGATCTTACATTTTTTAACATTAAATCCCAGCTGCCAAATTCTAGACCATTCTACAAGCTTAGCTAGATCCCTCCTCATGTTATCTACACCTTCCTGGGTGTCTACTCTATTGCAGATTTTGGTATCAACCGCAAAGAGGCAAACCTTACCCGACAGCCCTTCCACTATATCACTAACAAAGATGTTAACAAGAATCGGACCAAGGACAGATCCCTGCGGCACACCACTGGTAACATCCTTCTCCTCAGAGTGAGCTCCATTTACCTGTACTCTTTGTCGCCTGCCACCCAACAAATTGCTAACCCAAGAAGTAACTTTAGGGTCCATCCCTAGGGTGCTCAGTTTCTTTATAAGTCGCCTGTGAGGAACAGTGTCAATGGCTTTACTGAAATCTAAATACACCACATCTAGGGCTTTCCCTCGGTCCAACTCCCTGGTCACCCAGTCAAAGAAATCAATCAGATTTGTCTGACAAGACCTGCCTCAGGTGAATCCATGCTGCCTCGAATCCTGTAATCCGTTGGACTCCAGAAACCTCACTATTTTCTCTTTCAGCAGCGTTTCCAATAATTTACTCACCACCGAAATTAAACTAACCGGCCTGTAGTTTTCAACCACATCCTTACTTTTGCTTTTGTGTAAAGGCACCACATGAGCCTCTCTCCAGTCCTTTGGCAACACTCCCGACTCTAACGAGGCATTGAAAAGATCAGTCAGTGGAGCTGCTAGAACGTTCCTAAGTTCCCTTAGTATTCTAGGGTGTATCCCATCTGGTCCCATCGCTCTGTCTACTTTAAGTTGAGCTAGTTTCTCATGAACACAGTCTTCTGAAAATTGTTCAAGATGTCCCTCGCTTCTGTTCCTGTTTGTGGGTGTTTTCTGAGGTCCTGCTCCTGGTTCTTCATCTGTGAACACAGAACAGAAATATTTGTTAAGCAATTACGCTTTATCCTCATCAGCTTCTACATATTGCTCCCCTTCACCCTTGAGTCTGACAATACCAATTTTTGTCCTTCCTCTTCTCACTAACATATCTGAAAAATGTCTTATCCCCCCATTTTATTGCATTGGCTATTTCCTACTCTTTTTGAATCTTTGCTTTCCTGACTACTTTGCTAGCTTCTTTAAGTTTTTCCAAATATAGATGCCTGTCTTCCTCTCTCTGTGATCTCTTGTATTTCATGAAGGCCTCCCTCTTTTTCTTCACTTTTTCAGCTACTTCTTTCGAAAGCCATAGCGGTCTCCTTTTCCTTTTACCTTTATTTACTATTTTAACAAAAAGGTTGGTTGCCCTTAAAATATCCCCTTTCAGTTTTGCCCACTGTTTTTCTACATCCCCCAGCTGTTCCCATCCCGGTAATGACTCCCTGAGGTATTGGCCCATCTTGGCAAAGTTAGTCTTCCTAATGTCTAACAGCCCTAGTCCTAATACTGAACCACAACATCTGGTGATCACTGGATGCAAAATGAACTCCCACTAATAGTTAGTTTTGGATTAAACTGCTTATTTATGCTTTCCTCTCATGTTTGTAAGTTTTCTTATTTCCTATTTGATCTTGGCTCCCACTGGTTGTTGGGTTTGTATTTGTTTCTTCTTATGTTTTTTCCTTCAATTTGTAACCATGAATGACTTTTTTCTTAACAAGTATCATGCTTGGAATTTTGTAAAGTTTATAAATAAAAATAATAAAAAAAGGGTTCCAGGGGTGATCTGGGAAACTATAGACCAGTGAGCCTGACATCAGTATCAGGCAAAATGGTAGAAACCATAATAAAGAAAATTACTGAACATATAGATAAGAAGCACAGGCCTGATAATCTTTCCCCTGCTTGGATATCAAAGAGATATCTGCCCATCCCATAGTGTCCGCCAGCTGCTCTCCCTGCCTAGGAAGGTTGAACAGTCGAATCAGGGGCCCTGGAGAGACTGTCCAAATTTCCAATTAAGCATGCTCTTAGGCCATCCAAGCCTGGAGCTTTATCAAGCTTCAGGACACTGATTTGCCTCAGTCACTTCCTCCCTCTAATCTCCCTATCCAGCCCCAGCTGACTAACATTCCAATTTCAGAAGGGGGACGGAGTCTAAGTAACTCGCAATATCTTCACCTGGGCCTGAAGAGCCTTGTACAAATTCTGATAGAATTGCACAAATTCCATACAGATCTGATCTCCATTGATATGGGCAGCTCTGCCCAACACTTGCATAGCAATGATATGGGACCGCAACTTCTGCTGGCGCAGCTACTGGGTGAGACCCACTTTATTCCCTCTCTCGAAAAAGGCTATCAACCCTGTTGCATGTATTTGCTCCGCATTGAGTGCATTTAACTACGTGCAAAGCATCACCACTTGCTCTCTATATCTCCCATGCCCTTCTCTTACATCTGCTTCCGTTAGGGCCAGCTGCTGCTGTTGAAGACAGAGGTGCCGTTCCCCACATTCCTGTTTCATCCATGCTCCCCACTTAACCACCATCCGATCTATAACTGACTCGCCCAATTCTGGAAGGCATTAAAGCACCATCTTCCTTTTTGTCCCCCTAGTCCAGTCCCGGAACCATAGAGTTCTGTACCTCCTCCAGCAGCTTTGGAGACTGAACCATGTCATTGCTTTGATGTCACAGGTATAAATAGGCAAGGACCGCCCCTCCACACCAGTTGTTTCAGTCTCCATTGCAGCTGGAGAAGGTGTTGAGCCTAGGGTTCTGGGCTCAGTCAGTGGACAAATAAGGCAGAGCTGGATCTTTTATTCAGTTTTATTCAGTTTTCAATTGAGGTTTTTTGTTTTAATTAGGTCGGTAGTGAGGCTGTAGTGCAGGGCTGCAAAGGTCTGCTTACCTCCTCTGCAATACATAGAAACATGATGACAGAAAAAGACCACAAGGCCCATCTAGTCTGTCCTTCCATAACAACTACAACAGTCCACTTTTTACCTTTAGAGATCCTCTGTGTTGGTCCCATGCTTTTTTGAATTCAGTTACTGTCCTCATCTCTACCACCTCCACTGGGAGACTATTCCACGGATCCACTACTCTTTCCGTAAAGAAATATTTCCGCATATCACTCCTGAATCTATCTCCCTTCACCCTCATCCCATGTCCCCTCATTGCAGAACTTGCTTTCAATTGAAAGAGGCTCTCTCCCTGAACATTTATGCCACGGAGGTATTTAAACATCTCAATCATATCACCTCTATCCCGCCTTTCCTCTAAGGTGTACATATTAAGATCCTTAAGTCTGTCCTCATATGCTTTATACTTCTCTCCTTGTTTCATTCCTTCACTGGTTTTCTTTCTCCCTCCTCTCTACCTGCCTGCCTGTCTGTGAGTGGCAGCTTTTTGGGGGGGGTAGCTCTGGCGTGAAGGGCCTCCCTGCTCCCGATCCTGCGTGAACGGGTGAGGAGCAGGTGGCAGGTGCAGCCGGCAAAGAGTCTCTGCAGCGGCGGGAGCCGTCAGAGTTTAATCGGAGGAGGTCACGGTGAAGTGTGCCTCTCTGCCCCGGAGCCGAAGCCGCCGATTCGGCTGAGCTCTGGCGGCAGATTGAGGCCCCCGGAGAGCGAGAGCGCGGTAAGCACACTCTTGACTGTTAGGGGAAGTTTGTGGTGAGCGGGAAGGCCTGGCAGCCCCAATCGCGGCGGTTTGTGAGTTGTCGGGGACTGCAGGCCTGAACAAGTGGCGTCCGCGCGGGAAGCGAAGACGTTACATTTTTTTGTGATTGTGTCTGCTCCTTAAGCTCAGAGTAACCGGGGGTTCTCCAGGACCAAGTAGGAAGTCAGTCCTCACATATGGGTGACGTCGGCGCCGACGGAGCCCTCGCGGAGCAATTTTCCCCAGCTTTCAAAGAAAGCCTTTGGGAATTGCAGCGAGCATGCGCGGTCCCCTTCCCGCCCAAAGGTGCCATCTTGGCCAGTCTTCTTTTTTCCGCGGAGCCCTACAGACGCTGTCTACAAGTCACCGCTGAAAAGTTGATTTTCTTTCAGTTTTTCTGTCCTTCGTGACAAATTCGCGCTTTTTTCACTTTTCCCTGGCGGCCCGAACGTTTGACCTCGCAGGGGCCCTTTTTCCCCCGATGGCCGCCAGTGGCTTTAAAAAGTGTGTTAAGTGTAAGAAACGTATGTCTCTTACTGACACACATGATTGCTGCCTCCGTTGCCTGGGCCCAGATCATGAAGAAATGATCTGTGGAGCCTGTGGCAAGATGTCCGCGAAATCTTTGCGGAGTCGGCAGCATCAGCGGGAGAGAATCTTCTCTGACCCCAGCCGTACCCGGACCTCGTCAGAAGCTTCGGTGTCCAGGGAATCTGGCTCTGAACACCGTCGGAGCTCCTCTGAGAGGGGGTCTCCTAACCGGGAGCATCATCGGAGGAAGAAACCCGCGAGGACGGCGTCGGTGGACGCTCCTGGCTCCGCGAGGGCCAGGTCGCATAGCCCCAATAGCCGTCCTGGGTCTTTGGAGCTGGAGCGGCCGTCCAAACAGCCTCGTCTGGAGATGGACTCGTCTGCTCACGTAAGTCCTGTTGTCCTCGTGGACTCGCCTCCGAGGGGTCCGACGTCGGGCCTGACGCCGTCGGGGCCAGAGTCGGGGGCTGCTGGGTCTCCTGAGTTCGGACTCAGGTTGACGGCCTTGGAGAGCAGCCTGGCTGCCTTCATGGACCAGCAGCGGGCATTGATCGCTGGCCTCGCTGGCGCTTCTGCCCTGACCGCCGGGACGTCGACGTCTAAGTCGACCCCGGAGACCGAGCGGATCCTCGAGTCCATGCGGGCTCGAGTCGATCCTCGGTCGAGGTCCCCTTCGGCCTCCCGTTCGGGGCCGAGGTCGTCGACGCCGACTCCCTCGGCGTCGGGGCGGACGGCGTCTGTGCCCGCCCGGCCAGAGCCGCTCGACTCCTCCTCCGAGGAGTCCGCCTGGGAATCCGAGGTGGAAGAGTCACCTGATTCTTTTCGGACTCGGTGTATCCCTTCGGACTCCCCCGAGTCCAAACCTCGGAGACAGTCCCCCCCGGAGGATGCTCGGTTCTCGGACTTCGTGAGGGATATGGCCAAGGCCTTGGCCTTCCCTGCGGATCCCGAGGAGGAGCCTCAAGCCGAAGAGCTCGATGCCCTCCAGTATGACTCTCCTGCAAAGGAGCATTTTACTGTACCGGTTCCTCCGATGCTGGAACGACTTCTCTTCCGCATGTGGGAGAGCCCGGCGTCGTCGCCGGTATTAAGCAAGCGGGTCGATGCCATATATCGAGTCCGCAAGAGCCCCGGCTTCCAAAAAGCACAGCTGCCGCACCATTCCATGGTGGTGGAATCGGCCATGCATAGGCTCAAGAGCCAGAAGATGCACTCCTCGGTGCCTCCTGGCAGGGAAGCCCGCAGCCTGGATGGCATCGGTAAGAAGTGTTTCCAGGGCTCTATGCTTGCTTGTCGGGTCCAGACTTACCAGCTCTACATGGGCATGTATCTCAGGGACCTGGCTAAAGAAATAGCCGGATTCTCTGCTGGTCTCTCCGAGGAACCTTTGCGGAGGTTCCTGGCCTTGTCCACCGGTATTCGGGAGTGCTCAAAGTTTATCTCTCGAGCAGCCTATGATGGCTTTGAGGCATCAGCTCGGGTAGCCGCAGCCGGCATCGGGGCCCGCCAACAGGCTTGGCTTCAGTCATCCGACCTCGAGCCCTGGGTGCAGGACAAGTTGGTCGATGTCCCCTGCAGAGGTGAAAACCTCTTTGGCAAACCTATGGACGAGAAGGCTGCACAACTCGAGACGGAGACTCTCACCAGGACTCGGCTCTCCAGGAAAACCTCTGCCCCCTTCCCAGAAGAAGAAGGGCTCGGGGAAAAAGCCCTTTTACCCGAGGAAGGCGGCTGCCTATAAACACTACCCTCATTATCAGGCCTCCGCAGCTCCCCCACAGGGTCAGCAGGCCAAGGGACGGGGTAACGGGTCCCGTAGGCAGCAAGCCCCCAAGCCTGCGCCACCGGCCCCTGCTCCGCAGGTTGGGGGTTTTTGACTCTTTCAGCATAGCCTCTCCCCCTCCGCTGGTGTCTCTCAGCATGGGAGGCCGGCTGGTCCACTTTGCCCACAGGTGGTCCAACATCACGTCAGATACCTGGGTGCTCCACATAGTCCGAGAGGGCTATCTTCTACACTTCCACCAGGTACTCCCCCCCTACTTTCCAGGGGAGCCTCTGCGACCCCCTCTTCACCGGGACTTACTCCTTCAAGAGTTGGCAAGTCTTCTTCAGGAACAGGCAGTGGAACCGGTGCCCCACCACCTGAGAGGTCAAGGCTTTTATTCCAGGTACTTCCTGATACCAAAGCGTACTGGAGGCCTCAGACCCATCCTGGACTTGCGGAACCTCAACAAGTTCCTGGAAAGGGAAAAGTTCAAGATGCTTACCCTTGGAATCCTGCTGCCCTACCTCCGGCAGGGAGATTGGCTATGCTCCTTGGATCTAAAGGATGCCTACACTCACATCCTCATCCACCCAAGCCACCGACAATACCTAAGGTTTGTGGTGGCAGGCAATCATTACCAGTACAGAGTACTGCCCTTTGGCCTATCCTCCGCACCACGAGTCTTCACAAAATGTCTCGCAGTGGTGGCGGCTTATCTCCGGCTTCAAGGCCTCTTTGTCTTCCCTTACCTAGACGACTGGCTCATCAGAGCACCGTCCTCCACAGAGGCCACTCACGCCACGCAACGTACTGTGACTCTGCTCCAGTACCTGGGCTTTGTCATAAACTTCGAAAAGTCCACTTTGCTCCCCTCTCAGGATCTCGAGTTCATCGGCGCAAGGTTAAACACGCTTCAAGCGCGAGCCTTTCTGCCGCTCGACAGGGCACAACGGCTCATGGCTCTAGCCAGCCGCTTCCGCAGCCATTCCCGGGTCTCAGCCAGGCACTTTCTGAAACTGCTCGGCCATATGGCTTCCACGGTCCATGTGACCCCCAATGCCCGCCTGAATATGCGGCCTGCTCAATGGTGCCTTCGCTCACAATGGCATCAGGCCTCGGGGAGACTAGCAGACTCAGTACGAATCTCCAGCCCGCTGGTCTCTTCTCTACGGTGGTGGCTTCGTCTGCCCAACCTAGTGCTCAGAATGCCCTTTCAGTCTCCTCCGCCTGTTCAGGTACTGACGACCGACGCTTCTCTCCTGGGTTGGGGAGCACATTGCCAAGGGACATGTACTCGGGGTCTCTGGACCCCGTGGGAGTCTGCACAGCAGATCAACTTCCTGGAGCTCAGAGCGATCCGCCTGGCTCTACGGGCCTTCTCCCACCTTACCACTCACCAGTCCGTCCTCGTCCAGACGGACAATCAAGTGGCCATGTTCTACGTGAACAAACAGGGGGGCACGGGCTCCTTCCTTCTCTGTCGGGAAGCACAAAAGCTCTGCGCTTGGGCCGTCAGCCGAGGAATCCTCCTCAAGGCTGTCTATCTCCCAGGTCAAGAAAATTACCTGGCAGACAAACTGAGCAGAATCCTCCAACCACACGAGTGGAGATTGGACCCGTTGGTGGTTCAAAGGGTCTTTCTCCAGTGGGGCCTCCCCACTCTGGATCTCTTTGCCAGTCCTCTGAACAGGCAACTTCCTCGGTTCTGCTCTCGCGAACCGCATCCCCTCCGAGTAGCGGCGGATGCTTTTCTGCTATCATGGTCCACGGGCCTTCTGTATGCCTTTCCTCCCATGCCGCTGGTGTCTCGAACACTTTTCAAGGTTCTCCAAGACAAGGCTTCGGTGATCCTGATAGCTCCCCGGTGGCCCCGGCAACCGTGGTTCCCGCTACTGATGCAACTGGCGGTAGACACTCCGTTGCCTCTGGGGTTTCAACCCGATCTCCTGACCCAGGATCAGGGGTCTCTCCTACACCCCAACCTCAGATCTCTTCATCTGATGGCCTGGCTGCTGAAAGGGTAGTCCTTGCTCCCCTCCTGCTGCCTCCAGAGGTGGAAGAGGTCGTGCTAGCTTCCAAGCGGCCCTCTACCCGGAAATCCTACGCCCTTAAATGGTGTCGCTTCTCCACCTGGTGTACTCAACAGTCTCAAGATCCCTTCTCCTGCTCGGTGTCAGTGGTCTTGCAGTACTTGCTTTCCCTCTCCAATCTTGGACTAAAGTCCAACTCGGTCAAAGTTCACCTCAGTGCTATTCCTGCACATCATGTGCCGGTGGAAGGCAGACCTCTTTCCGGCCACCCTCTCGTGGCACGGTTCTCCCGAGGTCTCCTTCTCTTTAAACCACCTTTGCGCCCCCCAGCCCCTGACTGGGACCTGAACGTGGTTTTACAGCGGATCACCTGTCCGCCTTTTGAACCCATGGCTACCTGTCCTCTCCGTTTTCTTTCTTGGAAAACCTTATTCCTGGTAGCCCTCACTTCCGCTAGACGCGTTAGTGAACTGCAGGCCCTAGTGTCTGATCCCCCTTACACTAGGTTCTACAAGAATAGGGTAGTCCTGCGGACTCACCCGAAGTTTCTTCCAAAAGTGGTCTCCCCTTTTCACATCAATCAGGAGGTGGTGCTTCCGACCTTCTTTCCCAGGCCACACTCCAGCCGAGCTGAGATGGTCTTGCATACCCTGGACTGTAGAAGGGCGCTGAACTTCTACCTTGATCGTACGCGGGAGCACCGTAAGACTGTTCAGCTCTTCCTGTCTTACGACCCTAATAAATTGGGGCTCCCTGTCTCCAAGCGTACTCTGTCCATCTGGGTAGCTGACTGTATTGCTTGGACTTATGGGGCGGCAGGCCTCTCGTTGGAAAGTCGAGTCACCGCTCATTGGGTTAGGGCGAAGGCTGCGTCAGTGGCTTACCTCCGCTCTGTTCCATTGGCAGACATCTGCCGGGCCGCTACTTGGTCTTCGAGCCAGACTTTTGCAACCCATTACTGCCTCGAGAGGGAGTCCCGCAGGGACAGTGCTTTCGGACAGGCAGTCCTCCGTAATCTCTTCGAGGTTTAAGCAACTCCTACCCTCCATCCCGGATGTTGGGCTACCGGTTGGAGATTAGTCAGAGAAGATTCCTTCCTTCTGTGCTGCTGAGCTAGAGGGAGCTCATTTTTGTGCTTAGGGTCTCCGGTAGCCTTAAGCTTGGGAGTCCCATATGTGAGGACTGACTTCCTGCTTGGTCCTGGAGAAAGCGTAGTTACTCACCTGTAACAGGTGTTCTCCAGGAGCAGCAGGAATCAGTCCTCACAACCCTCCCTCCTCCCCGTGGAGTTGCAGTCATATGATTTAGTTTTTGCAAATTTTTTGCTGTCTTTTCGCTATGTCATCAGACTGGCCAAGATGGCACCTTTGGGTGGGAAGGGGACCGCGCATGCGCGATGCAATTCCCAAAGGCTTTCTTTGAAAGCTGGGGAAAATTGCTCCGCGAGGGCTCCGTCGGCGCCGACGTCACCCATATGTGAGGACTGATTCCTGCTGCTCCTGGAGAACACCTGTTACAGGTGAGTAACTACGCTTTGCAGTTTGTTTCCCTGTGGAGATTGGTGCTGTGGGTTTGTTTTTTTCCTGCAGTTAATTTACAAAAAAAAAAAAAAAAGAAACAAGGAAGGTTTGGAAGCTGTGCTAGCCGGTGCTGGAGTATGCCGGCTAGGCCTCGGTGCCTAGTTTGTGGCTGAAAGCGGGGCACGTTTCTCGATTTGGGGGGGTGTGGTAGTCGCACCCACGAAACGATCCTGGAGCAGGTACTTGAGGGAGGATCGGGAGGGCAGGAACTGGGGCCTCTGAGTCAGGAGGTGGTTCTGCCCTCTTCCCTGGTGCCCTCGGAGTCAGTAGCCGGCCCGTCTTCGGCGGGGGGTCCTCCTGCGCCGCCGGGGCAGGGACCGGCAGGGGGGCAGCCTGTAGTCCCTCCGGATTTTTTCTTGCTGATGCAACAGGCTTTTGCTTTGTTGCAGCCCGCTATGGCCTCCGGTGCTTCCGCGGGACGGGGGGAGAAGCGCCTGGGGGGGTCCTCTGGGGTCGGAGGTGGCAGGTACCCCGGCTAAGAGAAAGCAATCGGGGGTGGAGCCCCTGGAGGATCTCGACGTGGCGGTAGGCGATCTCGAGGAGGATTCAGGAGAAGAGTTAGAAGAGGGTGAGCTCCCGGAGGCGGAGCAGCAGGCTAGGGTGGTCAGAGTTTTTAGGCGGGAAGAATTGCCGGCTCTGTTTGTCGAAACCCTCAAGACTCTTAATATGCCGTCGGCGGCTCTGGCGGCAGACGAGACGTTAGAGGATCCGTTGTTGCAGGCGGTGCGGACGACACAGCGTGTATTTCCTATTCATAGAGTGTTCAGGAACATGTGTATTTGGCGGATATCCATTATGATCTGATCCGGGGCCTTGCTAAAAGTATGGCTTCGGTGGTGGCAGCTCGGCATTATTTGTGGTTGCGTAACTGGGCGGCAGACAGTTCTTCCAAGGCTCAGCTCAGTAAGCTTCCATTTCGGGGGAAGCTGTTGTTCGGTGAGGATTTGGACAAGTTAGTTAAGGACCTAGGAGAGTCTAAAGGGGGTCAACTGCCGGAAGATAAGCCTAAGCAAAGCCGGCCGGGTTCAGCTTCCAAAGGAACGCAGAGAGAATTCCGTAGGTTTCGTTCGCCTCGATTTAGCCAGTTTCAGCGGGGCAGGTTCCCAGTGCGGGGTCAGGGGTTTTGAGGTTTTCGAGGGGCAGGCAGAAGTTTTGCGCCCTTCTCGTCCTCGACCCTTAAGAAGTCACAATGAGATGAGGGGGGCTCAGGCAGGGGGCGAGTCGATAGGGGGGGCGTCTAAGAGACTTTTACCCTGCCTGGGTCCACATAACTTTGGATCAATGGGTGTTGGAGGTTATTCGGGAAGGTTACGCTCTGGAACTCCAACATCCAGTGGTAGATTTGTTTGTGCAGTCTCCCTGCAGGGCGCGGGACAAGTACCCTGCGGTGCGGGAGACGCTTCAAAGATTATTACAGCTTCAAGCGGTATTCTAATCTCATCTCTTCCTCTTCAAATTCCTCACGCCAATTGTACTCCATCCTGCATTTCCCTCATTGCGTCTCACTCCGTTTCTTCCCCCTCCCTGCATCCTCCCTTCCTGACCCTTCCTCTCTCGCTTCCTTTTTTGTTGCCAAGGTCGACATCCTCCATCAGTCTTTCCTTTCGTGTCCCCCTCCCCTTTCTCCCCCTGTTATGTTTCCCCCCCTCCCTTCCCTTCCCCATCCCGCTCCACCCCTGCGTTGTCCCACTCCTGGTCGTCCTTTGAGGCAATAACCCCCAGCATTCTTCAAAAAATCTTCTTTTCCATTCGTAAAACTACTTGCTCGGCTGATCCCATTCCATCTCGTTGGCTCCTGGAACCCTCACTAGCTCTTTCTCCCTACATTCTCTCCCTGTTCAATTCCAGTTTGTCCTCTGGCATCTTTCCCTCAAGTTGGAAACACGCTGTCGTTCGTCCTATTCTAAAGTCCCATTCTTCTGATCCTTCTGTTCTTTCTAGTTGGCGCCCCATCTCCAACCTTTCCTTTCTCTCTAAATTTCTTGAGAAGCTGGTCTTTATTCAACTTTCCTCTCACCTTGAAGCTTCCTTCACTCTTCACCCCCGACAATCAGGTTTTTGTCCCAGCCACAGCACTGAAACTGTCCTTCTTTCTCTCCTTAATGAACTTCACGCTGCTCACGATCGTGGTCTCTTTACCTTAGCTGTCTCCCTTGACCTTTCTGTAGCTTTCGACTTAGTGGATCACCGTACTCTCCTCACTCGCCTTCGGGAAGCAGGTCTTTCTGGTGTGGTTCTCCAATGGTTTCATTCTTTTCTTTCCTGTCGTTCTTTTTCTGTAGTCACCGGGTCCTCCTCCTCTGCCCCCACTCCCCTCACTTGTGGGGTTCCCCAAGGTTCTGTCCTCACTCCCCTTCTTTTTAATGTCTTCTTAGCCCCTCTTGCCCTTTTAATCCAACAGTTCGGTATCTCTGCGTATTATTACGCAGACAATATTTTTCTCTTACTTCACACAGCTCTCTCCCCTGACATTACCCCTCTTAATCATTGTCTCACTGCTGTCGCCTCTTGGTTTTCTTCCAATTTCCTCCACGTGAATCCCGCTAAATCTTTCGCTATTTGGTTCACGCTTGGGAGTCCCTCCCCCACTTGTGCCCCTTCCCTTTCTTTACAGCCTATTCCTCTTGTTTCTTCACTCCGTTATCTGGGTGTTACCCTTGATTCTTCCCTCTCTTTCAAGGCGCACATCTCTTCCATCATTCAGCGTTCTTTTTTCTCCCTTAGGCAGCTCCGAGCTGTCCACCCTTTCCTTTCTTCTTCCGCTCTGGCTACTCTCCTTCTCTCCCTTGTGATGTCTCGTCTCTATTACTGTAATGTTTCCCTAGCTGGTCTGCCCCAATCCCAACTGTCTCGTCTCCAGCGTGTTCAAAATACTGCTATTCGTCTCCTAACTCATGCCTCTCATTTCGATCATGTTACCCCTCTTCTTCTTCATCACCACTGGTTACCTGTTCCTTTTCGTGTCCAGTACAAAATCCTTATTCTTACACACAAGGATGTCCGCACTGGCACCCCCTCCTATCTTGCTGATCAGATACACTTCCGTACCCCCCACCGTCTGCTTCGTTCTATCCACACTAATCGCATGTCTCTTCCCTCCCCCTCCCAGGCCCATCTTGTTTCTACTTGTTCCTCTGCCTTCTATTTCTTGGCCCCGAGCCTTTGCAACTTGCTCCCTCCCTCGCTTCGTGCAGAAGAATCTTACCGCTCCTTCAAAACTCAGCTCAAAACCCACCTTTTTAACCTAGCATTTGACCTTCCATCCTTGTTTTCCCCCTCCCTCCCCGTCCCATGATGTTGTATTGGAACTGCTGCTTCGTATTGCTTTCTTTCTTCTTTCCTCTCTCCTTCTTTCCTATTATTTTAATGGCGTTCTTTTTCCTTTTCCCGCAGCCTCATTTTTAAATTGTTTTAAAGTTTTATTGTAAACCGCTCAGGTGCCTATGGTGTTGGGCGGTATAACAAGTTTTTAATAAACATAAACATAGTGCCAGTGCCGCCGGAGCAGTGTGGGTGCGGTCGGTACTCCATTTATTTCGTAGTCCCAAAGAAAGAAGGCGCGTTCCGTCCCATTTTAGATTTAAAAGGGGGTGAATCGCTGTCTCTGGGTGTCGCATTTCCGTATGGAGACTCTGCGGTCGGTGATTTCGGCAGTCCGGAAGGGAGAGTTCCTCACGTCGTTGGATCTGACAGAAGCCTATTTGCATATTCCCGTTCGGCAAGAGCACCAACAATTTCTGCGCTTTGCAGTGCCTATGGGGGACTTCCAGTTCAGGGCTTTGCCGTTTGGCCTGGCGACAGCGCCTCGGACATTCACCAAGGTTATGGTAGTGGTGGCTGCGGTGCTCCGCAAGGAAGGGGTGCTGGTGCATCCATACCTAGACGATTGGTTGATTCGGGCGAAGTCAGCAGAGGAGAGTGGAAAGGCCACGTCCCAGGTGGTGCAGATGTTGCAGAGTCTGGGTTGGGTGGTCAACTTTTCCAAGAGCAGGCTGGGGCTGTCGCAGTCCCTGGAGTATTTGGGAGCGCGGTTCGACATGACGCTGGGGAAGGTTTTTCTTCCGGCAAAACGGTTGCAGGGCTTAATAGCGCTGGTACAGAGATTTGTGGCTCTAAGGGTTTTCACAGTGTGGCAGTACTTGCAGGTGTTCGGCACTATGGCGGCTACGATAGAAGTGGTACCGTGGGCCAGGGTTCACATGAGGCCATTGCAGAGGGTGCTTCTCAGGCGTTGGTCTCATCAGGCGGATGCGCTCTCACAGCGGCTGGTATGTCCTCCGGAGGTGAAACAGGAGCTTCTCTGGTGGACTCACCGAGAGAACTTGGTGAGGGGAATGCCTCTGGAGGTTCCGGTGTGGAGGGTCTTGATGACAGATGCATGTCTAACCAGATGGGGAGCACATTTCGAAGGAAGCAGTGGTCGGCACTGGAAAAGGGCTGGTCGATTAACAGGCTGGAAATGAAAGCAGTGGATCTGGCCTTGGTGGAGTTTCAGTCGTTTCTGAGGCAGTCGGCGGTTCACATTCTCTCCGACAACGCGACCACAGTAGCCTACATCAATCGGCAGGGCGGCATGGGAAGTGCGGCCTTGGAGGCGGAGGCAGTTCAGCTATTGGCCTGGGCCGAGCTAAATCTGCTAGCTCTCTCGGCACAGCATGTCACAGGAGTAGAGAATGTGGAGGCGGACTACTTAAGTCATTGCAGGGTGGACCCAGGGGAGTGGTTGCTTCACCTGGACGTGTTTGCTGTGATAGTGAGACGCTGGGGGATGCTGATCATGGATCTGATGGTGATGTTCGAGTCAGCAAAGGTGGTCCAGTTTTTCAGCAGAAGGCAGGAAAGAATGTCAGAGGGGCTCGACGTGCTGACACAGAGGTGGCCGGTCGAGGGTCTGTTGTAAGTCTTTCCTCCCTGGGCGCTCATCGGTCGGATGGTGCAGCGCATAGAGCGGCACCAGGGCCGAGTGGTTCTGGTGGCACCGGATTGGCCAAGAAGGCTGTGGTATGCGGATATGGTTCGGTTACTGGAAGACAGGCCCTGGCGGCTTCCTCTGCGGGAGGACCTGTTACTGCAGGGGCCGCTCCGCATGCCGCAAGTGGGTCGATTCTCTCTTACGGCTTGGCTCTTGAAAGGGCGAGAATGAAGACCAAAGGGTATTCGGCGGCAGTCATTTCAACGTTACTTAAAGCGAGATGCAGTTCTACGTCCTTGGCCTATGTGCGGGTCGGGCGCATATTTGAGGCCTGATGCGAGGACAAGCAGGTGCGTCCCTCAGCGGCGTCTATTTCGCAGATTCTTTCGTTTTTGCAGGATGGTTTTGAGAAAGGGCTGGCGGCCAGTTCTTTGAGGGTGCAGCTTACGGCGATCTCGTGCTATCGAGGGAAGGTGCAAGGTGAGGCGTTGGGAACGCATGCGGATGTCAAGCGCTTTTTGTGGGTTAGCACTCGTGTATATATTGGTCTTGTTGTTGAGGGTTAATCAATACCTCTAATGTGTATATGTCCCTCAAAAAATTCTTGGACAATGACTCATGTAATGTCTGTTTGCACCTGTATTTGCTCGACTAATTATCCAGTAATAATCAATTAGGTGAACACTATATAATAAGAACTATAAGGTCTCAGACTGAAATCGGCACTCACTCAGGCTATGCCCTGGACTTGTGCCTGTTTGTGCATCAATGACTTTGGTTCTTATATTTTGTATCTTAATTAAAGTATTTCAATTCAATGGTTTGCTACCTCGTCATTTCACTCCTACGATTTATAACAATTCACTCTAGGAAATGCACAGAAGCAGAACTTATCTCTGGAAAGTTTTTATCCGTGTCTCATAAGCTCGTCAAAGTTGTTGCTTGCTTGCGGGAGATTTATCCCGTTGTAATGTTCATTCCCCGACGCCTTCAATTGGTACCATGTCGCGTTTCACGGCCTTTGGGTTTCATCAGGGGGTTGGTATTGGTTGTTCTATTAATCCTCCATAGTATCTTGAACTGTTCATTGAGATCACTTCATTTATCGGAATTTCTCTGCAATCATAAATCCTGGCTTGGCGTGTTACTTGGAGCCCTGTTGCAGGGGGCGAGTCGATAGGGGGGGCGTCTAAGAGACTTTTACCCTGCTTGGGTCTACATAACTTTGGATCAATGGGTGTTGGAGGTTATTCGGGAAGGTTACGCTCTGGAACTCCAACATCCAGTGGTAGATTTGTTTGTGCAGTCTCCCTGCAGGGTGCTGGACAAGTACCCCGCGGTGCGGGAGACGCTTCAAGGATTATTACAGCTTCAAGTGGTATTCTAATCTCATCTCTTCCTCTTCAAATTCCTCACGCAAATTGTACTCCATCCTGCATTCCCTCACTGCGTCTCACTCCGTTTTTAGAAGCAACAGGGCTCCGAGTAACAATCCAAGCCAGGATTTACGATTGCAGAGAAATTCCGATAAATGAAGTGATCTCAATGAACAGTTCAAGATACTATGGAGGATTAATAGAACAACCGATACCAACCCCCTGATGAAACCCAAAGGCCGTGAAACGCGACATGGTACCAATTGAAGGCGTCGGGGAATGAACATTACAACGGGATAAATCTCCCGCAAGCAAGCAACAACTTCGACGAGCTTTTGAGACACGGATAAAAACTTTCCAGAGATAAGTTCTAATAAGAACATAAGACATGCCATACTGGGTCAGACCGAGGTCCATCAAGCCCAGTATCCTGTTTCCAACAGTGGCCAATCTAGGTCATACGTACCTAGCAATATCCCCAAAAGACACAGGTTCCACAATGCTTGTACTGGGTCAAGCATTGATATCCTGGGTCCCTTTTTAATAGTGGTTTATGGACCTTTCCTCCAGGAACTTGTCCAAACCTTTTTTAAACCCAGCTATACTAACAGCCCTTACTACATCCTCCGGTAACAGATTCCAGAGTTTGATTACACGTTGAGTGAAAAAATATTTTCTCTTATTTGTCTTAAATAGTTTACCCTGTAGCTTCATTACATGTCCCCTAGTCTTTCTATATTGTGATAGCGTAAACAATTGATCCACGTTTATCCGTTCCACTCCATTCATTAATTTATAGACCTCTATCATATCTCCCCTCAGCCGTCTCTTTTCCAGGTTAAAGAGCCCTAACCTTTTTAGCCCTCTTCATAGGAGTAGCCTTCCATCCCCTTCACCAATTTGGTGGCTCTTCTCTGTACTTTTTCTAATAACGCTATGTCCTTTTTAAGATACGGTGACCAGAACTGCACACAATATTCAAGGTGCGGTCGTACCATGGAGCGATACAGAGGCATTATAATATCCTTTGTTTTATTCTCCATCCCTTTCCTTATGATACCTAGCATTCTATTTGCTTTCTTGGCCGCTGCTGCACACTGGGCGGAGGGTTTTAACATGTTATCCACAATGACTCCTAAATCTTTTTCCTGGGTGGTGGTTTCTAATGTGGAGCCTTGCATCGTGTAACTATAGTGTGGGTTGTTCTTTCCTAGGTGCATAACTTTGCACTTGTCCACATTAAATTTCATCTGCCATTTGGATGCCCAGTCTTCCAATTTATCCAGATCCTCCTGCAGTTTTCCACAATCCTCTTGGGTTTTAACAACTTTAAACAGTTTTGTGTCATCTGCAAATCTGATAACCTCACTAGTTATTCCCTTTTCCAGGTCATTTATGAATATGTCAAAAAGTAGCGGACCCAGTACAGATCCCTGGGGTACTCCACTATTCACCTTTTTCCATTGGGAATATTGGCCATTTAGCCCTACCATCTGCTTTCTATCTTTTAACCAGTTCCCGATCCACAATAGTACACTGCCTCCTATCCCATGACTTTTTAGCTTTGCCAAAAGTCTCTGATGGGGGACCTTGTCAAAAGCTTTCTGAAAGTCCAGATACACTATATCAACCGACTCACCTTTGTCTACCTGTTTATGCACACCTTCAAAAAAACTTATCAGATTAGTAAGACAAGATCTTCCTTGTCTAAAGCCATGTTGGCTGTCTCCCATTAGGCCATGACTATCTACATGCTGTGTAATTTTGTTCTTTATGATGGTTTCTATCATTTTTCCCGGTACTGACGTCAGGCTCACCGGTCTGTAATTTCCCGGGTCACCCCTGGAACCCTTTTTAAAAATTGGTGTTACGTTGGCGACCCTCCAATCTTCAGGTATTACAGATGATTTTAATGAAAGTTCACAGATTACCAACAGCAGGTCTGCAATCTCATATTTCAGTTCTTTCAACACTCTGGGATGTATACTATCCGGTCCAGGTGATTTGCTACTATTCAGTTTATCAAATAGTTGTAATATATCTTCCCGGTGTAGCGATATTTCTCTCAATTCCTCTGCAGTATCACCTTTAAATACCACTTCAGTCTTGGGTAACATCCCTACATCTTCCTCAGTAAAGACCGAAGCAAAGAATTCATTCAGTCTCTCTGCTATAGCCTTGTCTCCTTTTACTGCTCCTTTTACCCCTCTATCATCTAATGGTCCAATTGACTCTCTCACAGGCCTTTTGCTACGAATGTACTTGAAAAAGTCTTTATTTCGTGTTTTTGCTTCCGTAGCAAGTTTCTTCTCAAATTCCCGCTTTGCCTGCCTTATCAATGCTTTGCATTTAACTTGCCAGTGTTTGTGCTGTTTCCAGTTTTCATCATTTGGCTCTTTGTTCCATTTCCTGAAGGTTGCTTTTTTGGCAGCAACAGCCTCTCTGACCTCACCTTTAAACCATGCTGGCAGTTTTTTGGACTTTCTTCCACTTTTCTTAATGCGTGGAATACAGCTGGTCTGGGCTTCGAGGATAGTATTTTTAAATAACACCCAAGCTTGCTGTAAGTCTTTAACCTTTGGAACCGCTCCTTTTAGTTTTTTCCTAACTATATTCCTCATTTTATCATAGTCTCCCTTTTGAAAGTTAAAAGGTAGTACTGTGGATTCCTTTACTATCTGTCCTCCACTAATTAAATCAAACATGATCATACTATGATCACTATTGCCAAGTGGTCCCAACACCCTTATTTCTTGCACCAGATCTGGCGTTCCACTAAGGACTAGGTCCAGTATGGCTTCCCCTCTGGTCGGTTCATGAACCAGCTGCTCCAAGAAGCAGTCATTTATTTCATCTAGAAACTTTATCTCTTTAGCTTGTCCTGCTGTGACACTGACCCATTCGATACCGGGGTAATTGAAATCACCCATTATTACTACTCTGTTGTGACTTTTGTTAGCTTCCTTGATTTCTTTGAGCATTTCATCATCCATTTGTTCATTCTGGCCAGGCGGTCGATAGTATACTCCCACTGCCATCACCTTCCCCTTCATAAATGGAATTTCAATCCATAGAGATTCTACAGCAAATTTTGTTCCCTGCAAAACTTTAATCCTTTCTGACTCAATGCCCTCTCTAACATAGAGCGCAACCCCTCCACCAATTTGATCAGCTCTATCATTACGATATAGTTTGTATCCAGGTATCACAGTGTCCCACTGGTTATCCTCCTTCCACCATGTCTCTGAGAGTGCAATCATATCTAACCTCTCATTTAATGCTATATATTCTAACTCTCCCATCTTATTGTTTAGACTTCTAGCATTGGCATACAAGCATTTTAGAGACTGTATTTTATTAATATTAATCTGGCTATTGGTAGGCATGGGTAATTTGGAATCTTTATGCTCTGTCTGCTCCTTATTCAAGGGCATTTGGGCTACTATACTCCCTTTTGGAACCTCATTGCTTTTGGTAGTATCCTTCAAGGATACCTTTGTCCGAACCATGCGCTCCTGGGTGACTGTCGGCTTTCCCCTATTTTCTAGTTTAAAAGCTTCTCTATCTCTTTTTTAAAGGTTAATGCCAGCAGTCTGGTCCCATCCTGATTAAGCAGGGGGGAGGGTTCAGGACAGGGTACCTTGTAACTGCCCTCTTTAATAGGACCTATCTCCCTCCCTCCCTCCCCAGCACCCACCCACCCCTGGGGTAATTGTAGTTTTATAGGTACTTGCACATCTTAGAGGAAAGGGGCTGCTCTCAGGTGCAGCTCTTTATCCAAATCAGTCATACACGGAGGACCTGAGATTAATTAATTAAGCTTCAGGTACACAAGGTGTATTAGGGGTATTAGATACACTTTTATTAGTATAAGCATCTATACTAATCCTTATTATATACAGAATTTAAAAGACCTAAACACAAGCTGTAAACTAAGATGCAGATAGAAGTGCTTCTGTGCATTTCCTAGAGTGAATTGTTATAAATCGTAGTGACGAAGTAGCAAACCATTGAATTGAAATACTTTAATTAAGATACAAAATATAAGAACCAAGGTCATTGATGCACAAATGGGCACAAGTCCAGGGCATAGCCTGAGTGATAGTGCCGATTTCAGTCTGAGACCTTATAGTTCTTATTATATAGTGTTCACCTAATTGATTATTACTGGACAATTAGTCGAGCAAATACAGGTGTAAACAGATAGACATTACATGAGTCATTGTCCAAGAATTTTTTGAGGGACATATACACATTAGAAGCGCTTTTTGTGGGCAGTGTTGCTGCTGCGGCTGCCTCGACGGTGTTCGTTTCCGGCTTGGGATTTCAACCTAGTGTTGGAAGTGCTGGTTAGAGCACCTTTTGAGCCGTTAGGTAAGGCATCTTTAAAGGATTTGACGTTAAAGATGGTGTTTTTAGTGGCCATTTGTTCAGCCTGCAGGATTTCGGAGTTACAAGCCTTATCCTGTAGGGAACCGTTAATATCTTTTTCAGATCAGAAGGTGGTGCTGCGGCCGGTTCCCTTGGTTTTTACCCAAGGTGGTCTCGGTTTTTCATGTCAACCAGGCTGTTTCGTTGCCGGTGTTTTCGGCTCAGGAGAAGGAGTCTATGGGAGGTAGATTACGTCTTCTGGATGTTCGTCGGTCGCTCAAGAGGTACCTGCGCGAGACTGCAGTTTTTCATAAGTCGGATAGGTTGTTTGTGCTTTTTGGAGGTCCACGGAAAGCTGAAGCGGCGTCTAAAGTTTCCATTTCCAGGTGGTTGAAAGAAGCTATTGCAGCTGCATACATTCTGAGAGGTAAGGTGGTTCCGGACGGTCTCCGGGCTCATTTGACCAGGGCGCAGGCGGCCTCCTGGGCAGAATGCAGTTTGGTGCTGGCGGCGGAGATTTGTAGAAACATAGAAATATGATGACAGAAAAAGACCACATGGCCTATCTAGTCTGTCCTTCCATAACAACTACAACAGTCCCCTTTTTACCTTTAGAGATCCTCTGTGTTTGTCCCATGCTTTTTTGAATTCAGTTACTGTCCTCATCTCTACCACCTCCACTGGGAGACTATTCCATGGATCCAGTACTCTTTCCGTAAAGAAATATTTCCGCATATAATTCCTGAATCTATCTCCCTTCACCCTCATCCCATGTCCCCTCGTAGCAGAACTTGCTTTCAATTGAAAGAGGCTCTCTCCCTGAACATTTATGCCACGGAGGTATTTAAACATCTCAATCATATCACCTCTATCCCGCCTTTCCTGTACATATTAAGATCCTTCAGTATGTCCTCATATGCTTTATAATGAAGACCACTAATCATTTTAGTAGCCACCCTCTGCACCGACTCCATCCTGTTCACATCCTTTTGAAGGTGCGGTCTCCAGAATTGCACACCATACTCCAAATGAGGTCGCACCAAAGACTTATACAGAGGCATTATCACCTCCTTTTTCCTGCTAGCCATTCCTCTCCGTATGCACCCAAGCATCCTTCTAGCTTTTGCCGTCGCCTTTTCTACCTGTTTAGCTACTTTAAGATCATCAGACACAACCACGCCTAGGTCCCGCTCTTCTTTAGTGGACAAAAGTACTTCACCCCCTATACTGTATTGCTCCCTTGGATTGCTGCAGCCCAAATGCATGACCTTACATTTTTTAGCATTAAATCCCAGCTGCCAAATTCTAGACCATTCTTCAAGCTTAGCTAGATCCCTCCTCATGTTATCTACACCTTCCTGGGTGTCTACTCTATTACAGATTTTGGTATCATCCGCAAAGAGGCAAACCTTACCTGAAAGCCCTTCCGCTATATCACTAACAAAGATGTTAAAAAGAATCAGACCAAGGACAGATCCCTGGGGCACACCACTGATAACATCCTTCTCCTCCGAGTGAGCTCCATTTACTTGTACTCTTTGTCGCCTCCCACCCAACCAATTTCTAACCCAAGCAGTAACTTTAGGGTCCATCCCAAAAATATTTGTTAAGCAATTCCGCTTTATCCTTATCAATTTCTACATATTCCTTCCCTGTACCCTTGATTCTGACAATACCACTCTTGCCCTTCCTCTTCTCCCTAATATATCAGAAAAGTGTATATCTCGTACGTCAGCATCTGAGCCCATCGAGGCATGGTGGCGAGAGAAATGGGGGTCTGCTTGAGCGCCCCTATAAGATGCCATGAAGGAAGAAGAGCTCATCCTCCAGGACATCGGAGGGGCACCGACAGCTTACTGAGAGCCGAGACCCAGCCTTCGATATCCCTGTATAGATACAGGGTATATAGATCAAAGTTGCTCATTCCCTGCAGCCTTTGTAATTAGCAGCCATGAGAAGCATCTTCCTAAAGCGCTTGAACGCATCGCAGTGCTGTGAATGATCGATCATGCCAGGACCTCAATGTCGGCTGCATTGATATCAACCGCCATGCAGCCGTTCCTAGAGACACGCGCGCTATCTGCAGGAGATGCATTGACACTGGAGCATCGAAGGACCCCAACCCTTCTGCCTGCCTGGCTGATATCCTGCTCTAGATTCTCCAGTCTAATGTACACTCAAAATCTAGAAGGCTATTAGTGTATCATCACTACTGATGGAGCTTTCAATTCCCTTCAAAGTAGGAGGGAGATCCAGGCAGAGACTCGGAAGTACTTGACTTCCTCTCTTGAGTCTGATTCAGAAGGCTGCGTGACCGATGTGGAATCGGAGGACTTGTTGGAAGGCAGGTCACTTGAGCTCCCTTCAGTCCCATCTCCATCTTGTGAGCAGGGCAAGTCCCCCTCCTGAGGACATGACGTTCCAGGAGTTTGTGCAGGATGTGGCCAAAGCAATTCCATTTTCTTTGGAGACTGAAGATGAACCCAGGGCTGAAGAGTTGGAGATACTGCAGTACTCCTCTGCCCCTAAGGAGGTGGTGGAAGTGCACCGCATCCTCCAGAGAGTGCAAATGAGAATTTTGGAGAACTCCCTCACTGTGCCTCCAGTGAGTAGAAGGCTTGACTCTATGTAGAGAGTTCAAAAGACTCCTGGGTTTGAGACGTCTCAGTTTCCATACCCATTTCTTGGTGGTCATATCCACCCTAAAGAGGATCAAGAGTACCAGGACTCATTCCTCGGCACCTCTGAAGAGGAAGGCTTTGACTTTGGACTCTTTAGGGAGAAGGTGTTTTCGGAGTTCCATGCCAGTCACCCATGTGGCCTCTTACCAGCTCTACATAGACATATTCTTGAAGAACATCATGTTTTTCACCACCTCGGTGTCGTGCTTTTCACTCGGGTACAAGGGATTATTGAAACCAACATACTATTCACCTGAAAGGATTGTCTAAACTGGTTGGAAATCATAACAAGGTCCAAAATGTGGCCTTTTATTATGAGTAGGAAAGTCAGTCTCAATGACCAATCTATTCTTATATTATACAGATAAAATGAACAACCATTCTAAAAAAGTTTTAGGAACAATATCTGTTCTACCTGGTGTTAAATAATCTAATAAAACAAAATTCTTATCCACTGCAGACCCCACCACCAAAGTTTCAACCCCTCAAAATGACATATATCCAGTCTCTGCAATTTCAAATCCTTTTTAAAAATAATCTCACCCACCTCCCTCTTCTTCCCTCCCCCAACCTAGTTTGGGTGTAACAATTCACGTTGTTGTTAAGAGCGGTCGAGTCGGTATCAGCTCCTGGTGACCCTCTGGATAGTTGATCTAAACTTTGTTTGGTTTTCAGCCAAGCGGCTCATTGTTGATAGAATGGTATCCATAGCTGATGTTATTGTATTGATCCATCTTATCGTCTGCCTTCCTCTTTTACGGTGACCACCTATCTTCCCAAGCATTATGTCTGTCTCTACAGGGAGAACTATTCAGGCAATTGGTAACAGACCCCACACGTGAAGGGGCCATACTGGACTTGGTGCTTACCAATGGTGAAAGTGTTTCTTATGTTGTAGTGGGAGATCATTTTGCATCCAGTGATCACCAGATGGTGTGGTTCAGTATTAGGACTAGGGCTGTTAGAATCCATTCCAAGGTGAGGATCTTAGACTTTAGGAAGACTAACTTTGCGAAGATGGGCCAATACCTCAGGGAGTTGTTAGAGGTATGGGAACAGCTGGGGGATGTAGAAAAACAGTGGGCAAAACTGAAAGGGGGTATTTTAAGAGCAACCAACCTTTTTGTTAAAATGGTAAATAAAGGCAAAAGGAACAGGAGACCGCAATGGTTTTCGAAGGAAGTAGCTGAAAAAGTGAAGAAAAAGAGGGAGGCCTTCATGAAATACAAGAGATCACAGAGAAAGGAAGAAAGGCATCTGTATTTGGAAAAACTTAGAGAAGCTAGCAAAGTAGTAAAGAAGGCAAAGATTCAAAAGGAGGAGGAAATAGCCAATGCAATAAAATGGGGGGATAAGACATTTTTCAGATATATTAGTGAGAAGAGGAAGGGCAAAAGTGGTTTTGTCAGACTCAAGGGTGCAGGGGGGGGAATATGTAGAAGCTGATAAGGATAAAGCGGAATTGCTTAACAAATATTTTTGTTCTGTGTTCACAGATGAAGAACCAGGAGCAGGACCTCAGAAAACACCCACAAACAGGAACAGAAGTGAGGGGCATCTTGAACAATTTTCAGAAGACTGTGTTCGTGAGAAACTAGCTCAACTTAAAGTAGACAAAGCGATGGGACCGGATGGGATACACCCTAGAATAATGAGGGAACTTGGGGACGTTTTAGCAACTCCACTGACTGACCTTTTCAATGCCTCGTTGGAGTCAGGAGTGGTGCCAAAGGACTGGAGAGAGGCTCATGTGATGCCTTTACACAAAAGCGGAAGTAAGGATGTGGTTGAAAACTACAGGCTGGTTAGTTTAACTTCGGTGGTGAGTAAATTATTGGAAACGCTGCTGAAAGAGAAAATAGTGAAGTTTCTGGAGTCCAGCGGATTACAGGATCCGAGGCAGGTCTTGTCAGACAAATCTGATTGATTTCTTTGACTGGGTGACCAGGGAGTTGGACCGAGGGAGAGCTCTAGATGTGGTGTATTTAGATTTCAGTAAAGCCTTTGACACTGTTCCTCACAGGCGACTTATAAACAAACTGAGCACCCTAGGGATGGACCCTAAAGTTACTGCTTGGGTTAGAAATTGGTTGGGTGGGAGGCGACAAAGAGTACAAGTAAATGGAGCTCACTCGGAGGAGAAGGATGTTACCAGTGGTGTGCCCCAGGGATCTGTCCTTGGTCTGATTTTTTTTTAACATCTTTGTTAGTGATATAGCGGAAGGGCTGTCGGGTAAGGTTTGCCTCTTTGCAGATGATACCAAAATCTGCAATAGAGTAGACACCCAGGAAGGTGTAGATAACATGAGGAGGGATCTAGCTAAGCTTGAAGAATGGTCTAGAATTTGGCAGCTGGGATTTAATGTTAAAAAATGTAAGGTCATGCATTTGGGCTGCAGCAATCCAAGGGAGCAATACAGTATAGGAGGTGAAGTACTTTTGTCCACTAAAGAAGAGCGGGTCCTAGGCGTGGTTGTGTCTGATGATCTTAAAGTAGCTAAACAGGTAGAAAAGGCGACGACAAAAGCTAGAAGGATGCTTGGGTGCATACAGAGAGGAATGGCTAGCAGAAAAAAGGAGGTGATAATGCCTCTGTATAAGTCTTTGGTGCGACCTCATTTGGAGTATGGTGTGCAATTCTGGAGACCGCACCTTCAAAAGGATGTGAACAGGATGGAGTCGATGCAGAGGGTGGCTACTAAAATGATTAATGGGCTTCATTATAAAGCATATGAGGACAGACTTAAGGATCTTAATATGTACACCTTAGAGGAAAGGCGGGATAGAAGTGATATGATTGAGATGTTTAAATACCTCCGTGGCATAAATGTTCAGGGAGAGAGCCTCTTTCAATTGAAAGCAAGTTCTGCTATGAGGGGACATGGGATGAGGGTGAAGGGAGATAGATTCAGGAGTGATATGCGGAAATATTTCTTTACAGAAAGAGTAGTGGATCCATGGAATAGTCTCCCAGTGGAGGTGGTATAGATGAGGACAGTAACTGAATTCAAAAAAGCATGGGACCAACACAGAGGATCTCTAAAGGTAAAAAGTGGACTGTTGTTGTTGTTATGGAAGGACAGACTAGATAGGCCATGTGGTCTTTTTCTGTCATCATGTTTCTATGTTTCTCCAATGATCTCTCTCTTCGCATGATGTGCCCAAAGTATGAAAGTCAAAGTCTTGTCATTTGAGCTCTGGAATTTGTTCCCGGAGGATGTAGTAAAGGCTGTTAGTGTAGCTGGGTTTAAAAAAGGGTTGGACAAGTTCCTGGAGGAAAGGTCCATAAACCATTATTAAAAGGGACCCAGGATATCAATGCTTGGAAGAGATTTTGAAGAACAGGTTGGCCAAAGAAGGCATCCCAATGGGAGGCTTTATCTAGGCAGTAGTGAGCTGTAAAGGTGTGTACCGAAACCCAGATGGCTGCTTGACAAATGTCATCAATAGACACAGAGTGAAGGTTAGCCATAGAGGCGCCATGGCTCTCACATTATGAGCTGTGACATGGCCTTGAAGAGGAAGACTCTTACTCTCATAAGCAAAGGATATGCATTGTGCAATCCATTTGGACAGAGTTCTCTTGGAGACTGGAAATCCCAAATGACTAGAATCAAAAGCAATAAAAAGTTGAGAAGACTTTCTGTTTTGCTGTGTTCTTTGTAGGTTAAAAGCCAAGGCTCTTTTACAATCCAAAGTATGAAGGTTCCTTTCTGCATTAGAGGCTTGAGGCCTCGGAAAGAATACAGGAAGATAAATCGATTTTAAATGGAAAGGCGAAACCACCTTTGTTATAAAGTGAGGATGAGTTCTAAGAACAACCTTATCATGGTGAAACCTAGTATAAGGAGGATCAGCCACTAAAGCTTGCAATTATTTTTGCCGGTCTCCCTCAACATCAAAGACGCCGTCTGCAATTAATTCAAAATACAGCCGCTCGTATGATTCTACACGCTTCGCCCCGCGACCATGTCACCCCTCTGCTGCACCACCTTCATTGGTTGCCAATTGACTTCCGGATTTCTTTTAAGATCCTCACTTTAACCCACAGAGCCATTTATCTCTCTACACCTGCCTACCTTTCGGACTTATTGACTTACCATACTCCCTCACGCAGTCTTCGGTCCATTCACATCAACCGCCTTCACCTCCCAGCACCCTCTAAAGCTCATCTGCAATCTACCAGGAAATCAGCATTCTTTTACTTAGGACCCTCTCTCTGGAACTCCCTTCCCACTAACCTCCGTACAGAAGAATCATACCCCAAATTTCGTTCTCTCCTTAAGACTGTGATAAGGAAGCTTATCATAGTTCAGGAAGGAGCTATAAAAGAGGTGAATTGGCTCTGAACAAGCAACCTGTCTTTGCTGGTAGAAATACTAAAACAGAATGTTCTCATAAAAGACTACCAGTCCCAGAATGCACCTTGTTTCAAACAGCCTCTAGAGGAGCTGAAGTGGGGAAACATGTGTTCAATCAGGAGAGCTATGAGGTAATCCCCAATCACTCATCTCCAAGGGCAGGGCTTGATTCAGCACAGCTGAGCAGTGCTAGGGTGGAGTATCCCTCTAAACAGGATAAAAGTAAAACATATTTTACACAGAATCAGATGAGGATCAGGAAGCAGCAGCAGCAACGTGGAAGAAGGAAGAGAAAGACATTTTGGAGGTCTAAAGAAGGAGCCCACAGCAGTACGTGTGTTGGGAGTCATTCCAGAGGCAAGCATACTCCATTGGACTGGAGGAAGCCAGAGGAGTGGGGTTACAGAGCCAGGAATTCCCAGACGGCACCTGTGAAGGAGACGGCTGCATTTGGGCCCTAAGACCAGTGCAAGAAGGTATGTGAAGAGAGACCCAGTGTCCAGGGATCTTGATTGGAAGGCTGGACATAAAAGCTGGACTACTTACTGGCCAGGATATCTGGAGAGGAAACCTAACAGCAAAGGAAGCTCAGGTATGAACTCTGATCTATGCCCTAGCTCTTCACCTGGAAGTCAGCAGGGAAACAAATATTATCTTGAGAGTGCTCCATTAAGGAATTCCTCTGAGCCAGACCATGATATTGATTCTATGATATTTGAAGAAGAAGGAGATATTTTAAATGATCAGAATGAATACCTGGATTGCTTTCTGACTAGGCTGTTGTGGTAAAATACTTTCACAAATACAAAAACCATCAAAAGGAACTATAACTTGTTCTTTTATCTACCCAGAAAAGTCTGCAAGAAAGCTTTAGGGTAGGATTTGAGCCACGTAGAGAAAGTGAACCAGCAAAGGGGTTTGCAGCTGGCTAATGATTGGTAATTAAGCCATGCACAGTTGCACGTGAGCTCTGAAAGGAAACTACTGTTTGTGTGTGAAAATAGAAGAAAGTTATCCTTGAAAAAGAACAGTTTTTGGTTACTTTTTGGGTTTTGTTTTTGCTTTTGGAGCACTGCTAAAAGTTATTAGCAGGAGCCCTCAAAAAGACCTTTTCTGTTTCCCATTAAGGTCTTTAATGTTTGATTGCTTAACAAGTTCAGTTGTTGATATCATGATTTGTTTTTCCTAAGTACAATACTGAAGCAAGTGTCCTTTTGTGTTACCAAGTAAATCTGTGTGGGAGAATTAACCCCATGAATAAAATATATTTTACTTTGCTTACACTCGAGCAACACAACTCATTATTTTGTGAACGGCTGATTCTGGTATGAATGGACTACATTCCCCACAATCCTTTGCAAGTCATAATAGTATTTTGCCTTTGCCAAGACTGTGGACATTAACACCCAGCGCCCCCGTTTACAAGACCCATCTGTTCTCCCTAGCTTTTCCCCCCTGAATTTC
The DNA here is from genome assembly GCA_033557465.1 of Ichthyophis bannanicus. Taxonomy (NCBI): domain Eukaryota; kingdom Metazoa; phylum Chordata; class Amphibia; order Gymnophiona; family Ichthyophiidae; genus Ichthyophis; species Ichthyophis bannanicus. The sequence continues at coordinate 10,016,796 of CM066045.1, read as the reverse complement.
ATTTCTTTGTCTCCTATCTTTTTTGTCTACCTGATTATCCTGTCTTTACTCTCTTCCCTTTTCTATCATTTATTGTACTTTCTTTTTACTCTTTCTATAATTACTAATTTTTATTTTGTTTTTGTAAACCGCCCCAATGTTATGGGGGGCAGTATATTAAGTGTGAAATAAACAATAAACAATTCACTAATGCGACGTGCAGAGGTGATTGCAGTTAGAAAGATGACCTTCCAGGATAAAAGCTTTATTTATTTACAGTCTCTTATATACCGCATTATTCAGCATCAGTGCGGTTTACATGGAACAAAAATGCTCAGTACAATTAACACGTATGAGTTTACAGATAACAGGGCAAATAACTTGGATAACAGGGGTAAACTATTTACAGATCTTGCTACATAGAGTCATATGAACATGAATTTCATAGAACATATGCACCACTAAGGGTTAGAGTATCTTTCTTGGCATGTTGTTGGGATACCATATATTTGCTTAGCGGATTGCATCTCTGGTCTCTATGGGGTGCCGTTGGGCTCTATGAGGTACTTATTGAAAAGGTGGAATTTGAGGGCTTTCCTAAACTGTGTTAGGCTCTTAATAGCCCGGATATCTGGAGGTAATGCGTTCCAGCATCTTGGCGCACTGAGACTAAACGCCCTATTGGCTGTGGATGTAGTGCAATCTGTTAATGCTTTCGGGACTTTTAGGGAGTTTATAGCCGTGGATCTTCTTGCTCTATTTGGAGATGTGGTATGGATGAGGGCAGTTATGGATTCAGAGGAGAGCTTGTTAATAGCTTTAAAAGTGAGTAACAAGGTCTTGAAAACAATTCTAGCCTGGATGGGTAGCCAATGTAACTGTATCAGCAGAGGTGTCACGTGGTCACTTCTGGAGGCTCCATGGATGACCCTTGCTGCCGCGTTCATGGCGAGCTGCAGCGGGTTCAAGGTGGATTGGGGCAGGCCTTGTAGGATGGCATTGGCGTAGTCAAAATGAGGTATGATCAACGCCTGGTAAATTGTCCTGAAGTCATTTGGTTCCAGCATGGATCGTAAATGCCTAAGTGAGTGGATCTTGTAGTATACTGCTCTAACTGTGTTCCCTATGTGGGCTTTCATGTCCAGGTGTTGATCCAAGGTGACTCCCAGGTAGCGTATTGATGGTTTAGATTGTAGCTCAGCTTCTTTTACTTTAAGGAATTGTGGTGGGGTGAAGTTAGGGTTCCTCGTAATGAAGAGTACTTCCGTTTTCTTATTTATTTATTTGCAGTCTCTTTTTTATACTGCGCTATTCGACATCAGTGCGGTTTACAATGAACATAAGAGTTGCACATCTCAATTTCGTGATTTGTGCTTACAGTGAAACAGGTATAATAACTTGGGTTGTATTCGGAGGTTTTGGGAGAGAAGGCAGTCAGATATTGCATTGAAACAGCTCGTCAGTGGAGAGAGGTCCAGATGTTCCGTAGAGAAGGGTAAGTACAACAGGACATCGTCAGCGTATAACATGCAGTCAACATTGAAGGATCGGATGATCTTGCAAATTGGCTGCATGTAAATGTTGAACAGGAGGGCAGAAAGGGAGGAACCTTGTGGGACTCCCTGGCTTTGGTGGAAAGGTTCCGAAGTTATCCCTCCAGAACGAACATGCTGCCATCTTCCGGACAGGTAAAATCTGCACCATTCAAGCGCTCTTCCATTAACGCCTTTCTCAATTAGTCGTCCTAAGAGAAGCTCATGACTTACTGAATCAAAAGCTGCAGCGATGTCCAGAAAGATGAGAGCAAATCCTTGACGGATGTCGTCAATGCCAGTGATTATCTTGCAGAAGAGGGTAGTAAGAAGAGTTTCCACTCTGTGGAATTCCCTAAAACCATGTTGGCAGGGGTCTAATGGTGCAGCGGCGTCAATGTGATCCTGTAGTTGTAGTGGCTAAAGGTTCAAAAGGCGGTTTCATGAGCTGCCCGAGAACTAGTTTTAAATCCCATGCCACCGGTGGTGGCCTGATGGGAGACTTTGTTAATAGAAGACCTCTCATAAATCTTGTTATGAGTGGATGAAAGGAAATTTGTTGTCCATTTAGAGGCTTATAGGAAGCTGCAATTGCACTAAGATGGACTCTTACTTAATTGGTCTTTAGACCAGAATTTGATAAATGAAGTAGATACTCTAGTATCGATTCCAAAGGTATCATAAGAAGGTTTAACCCCTTCTGTGAACACCATATAGTAAAACGTTTCCACTTGAAGGCGTAAGAGTGTCTTGTGGAAGGTTTTCTAGAAGCCTGAAGGATATCCTTTACCTATTGGGAAAGGTTAAGGTCCTGAAGGTCTAAGCTTTCAGCAACCAGGCCTTGAGATGCAGAGACTGGAGATTCGGGTGCCATAGCATCCCGTTCTCTTGGGAGAGGAGATCTGGAGCATAGCCTGACTCCAGAGGTGCAGCTTGAGAGAGATGTAGAAGCAGGGGATACCACGTTTGGTGTGGCCACCGTGGCGCTACAAGGATCATACGACCTCTGTTTCTCTGAAGCTTGAAGAGTGTTTTGGGGATGAGGGGAATGGGTGGGAAGGCATAGAGGAAGTCGTGACCCCAGTGAAGAAGGAAGGCGTCCCTTGCCTGGCAATTTTAAGCCGGAATCCTGGAACAAAACCAGGGAGGTTTGGCATTCAGTGGACTTGAAAATAGGTCTATGTCTGGGGTTCCCCAGATCTGAAATATCTTGGCCACCTGGTCTAGGTGGAGAGACCATTTGTGAGGCAGCAGTACTCGGCTGAGTTTGTCTGCCCAAAGGTTTTGAATGCCTGAAAGATATACCAAGAAGGTGAATTTGATGCTCTCTGGTGAGGGCCCATAGTCGTAAAGCTTTGTTGTATAATGACCGAGAGCCTGTTCCGCCCTGCTTGATTGTCCGTTTGGACTAGGACTGTCTTGTAGCTGAGCTGGGCATGGAATACTCGAAGAGCTAGATAGATTTCTCTGAGTTCCAGGAGGATTATGTGAAGACAAGCCTCCTGTGGAGTCCAGGTACCCTGTGTAGAGAGATGATGCAGGTGTGCTCCCCATCCCACCTGTGATGCATCTGTTTTTAGGGTGGCCTGGAATGGGGGTTGCTGGAAGGAGACCCCACTAGAAGATTTTCCAGTGATTGCCACCATTGTAGGGACAAGATCAGTCGTTATGAGTTTGATATCTTGTCCGACAGACGTCCTGTGGCCTGTGTCCACTGTATGGATAGGGTCCACTGGGCTACTCGCATATGAAGGCGAGCGTAGAGAACCACATGAACCGTGGATGCCATATGTCCCAATAGTTGTAGTAGTTCTCGAGCAGTTAGGGAGGACTTCACCGCTGCTTGAGAAGCTAGCTGCATTATATGAAGACAGCGGGGTTGTGGGAGAAAAGCCCTTGACTGTCTGGTATCTAGACGAGCTCCTATGAACTCTAGGGACTGAGATGGAGCAAGTTGGGATTTTGGGAGGTTTATGACCAATCCCAAGTATTGAAGGACTCACATTGTGCGAGACAGTGCACATCTGGCTTCTAGAACCATGGGGGCTCGAATGAGCCAGTCGTCCAAGTAAGGGAAGACGAATATCCCCAGGTTTCGCAGAAATGCAGCTACTACTGCCATGCATTTCGTGAATACTCTTGGTGCCGAAGCCAGACCAAAGGGAAGAACCCTGCATTGGAAATGTTTTCCCTTGAAAAGGAATCGTGAGAATTTCCTGTGATCTTGATGGATCAGAATGTGAGTATATGCATCCTTTAGATCTAGAGAACAAAGCCAATCCTGACTTTGAAGGTATGGCAGAAGAGTTTCCAGAGAAATCATTTTGAATTTTTCTCAGAACAGATATTTGTTCAATTCTCTGAGGTCTAGAATGGGTCTGTGTCCTCCTGTTTTCTTTAGAATAAGAAAATATGGGGAGTAGAACCCTGCACCCTGCTGAAGAATGGGCACCTCCTCTATTGCTCCTTGAGCAAAGAGTATCGAGACCTCTTGATCCAGTAGATTGCCTGTAGAGGTTTGAGAATTGATCTGTCTTACAATTATAGGAGGGAGCATACTGTGAAAATGAAGCTTGTACCCCTCTCCCAGTTTTCTGTTATTGGTGCCATCTGTTGGTAAAATGACACAACCTGCCTGGAATGTTTAGGGGTTCTGGCCCCTTCAGAGGCAGGAAGGCTAAGTTCTCTATGAAGGAGTCAAAGCCCTTGAGGGGGCTGGGCCTGTGGAGCTGGTTGAGCTCTAAGGCCTTTTGGCCTCTTTTGTCTGGATTGTTGTTGTTGACCCCTTCTGGGCAACTTGACCCTGAGCTTGCCCTTGCTGGGTATAGGATGGATAAAACTTCCTCTTTTTGCTGAAAAAGGGTTTTTATAGGGTTTCATTTTGGCTGGAGTGGCTGTAGATTTTGACAATCTGTCTAAAGTGAGATTGTCAGTATTTATCTCATTAGCCTTCTCCTGCCAATTCTTGCCAAAGAGGTTTTATCCTGTGCAAGGGACGTTTCCCAATTTATCCTGTACCGAAATCTCCAAGTCTGATGCCTGAAGCCAGGCAATCCAATGTGCACCAATGGCAATAGCAGAGGTTCTGCTGATGCATTCAAAGCAGTCAAAGGCTGCATGGTTTACAAACTTGGAGACATCCTGAGCATACTTGACCAAAGTGAGAAAGTCCTGTCGTTTGTCCTCAGGGAGAAGGGGGCTCATAAGCTCCAAATCTCCTGTGACCTCTTTGAGGAACATTTCCATATATAAAATATATGAGCTGATCCTAGCTGAAAGCATGGAAGCCTGAAAGTTTGACGCCCAAAAGCATCAAGAGTCCTGCATTCACGACCTGGAGGATTGAATGCATGTCTCTTTGCACTTTTCATCCTACGCATGGCTGACTCCACTACCATTGAATGGTGTGGCAGCTGAGTCTTTTGAAAACCAGGACATGGTGGAACTCGATACATGGTATCGAGTCTCCTAGAATGAGATGTGGTCAAAGGTGTCTCCCACATTCTGAGCATCAAATCATGAAGAATTTCATGAACTGGCAGAGTGGCTGCTTCCTTGGGAGCCTTAGGGTATTGGAGAATTTCCAATTCCTTTGCTCTAGGATCTTTTTCAGGAGCTACCGTGATTGACAGGCCTCGGGCCACATCACGAATAAAATCCTGAAAAGACATGTCTTCCAGAGGAGACATTCTGCGTTGGGGAGAAGAGGAGTCTTCCGGGAGAAACACTCTGGTACCGGCAGAATTATCAGAGTCATCAGAATCGGAGGATTCGAAGTATCTCTGATCCCGATGTTCATGAAAAGCCTGGTCTCGGTATCGATCGAAGTTGGTACCGAATTGGTCTGGTACCGATCTGTCGATGCCAGAAAAAGTCTGCATGGGAAGGATTCCCACCGGGGCCGGTACCGCTGGTGCTGGTACCGGGGCCGGTACCGCTGGTGCTGGTACCGGCATCGGTACCGGTGCTGGTACCGGCATCGGTACCGGTGCTCATTGAACCACTGGTGTCAATGGTACCACAGCTGTAAGGAGAGCTGCAAGACTGCGTTCAATAGCGAGGAATCTCTGGTCTATCGACGCTGCCGATGATACCCATATGTGAAGACTACATTCCTGCTTATTCCTGGAGATTTGACTGTAGCTGCCAGTGTGGGGGAGGGAGAAGCTGATCAGTTTGTGGTTAGACCATGGTACCCGTTGTGCTTGTACTGTGATGGAGGGCCAGCCTTAGTAGTACTGTTATTGAGGGAAGATCAAGTCTAGGGTGTTGCCCTTTTCAGGCATGGTGTTTGTACAAGCTGATTTAGGTCCATTGCTGTCATTGCTTCCAGAAACGAATGGGCATGGTTTGATGGTAGCGATAGGAGGTTGAAGTCTCCTAGGACTATGAGGTCTTTGCTGATGATCTGTGCTGAGAGCATGTCGTCAAGGATGAATGATAGATCACTGGTGGTGGTCAGCGTTCTGTAGAAGAGGCTGATTGTTATCTGTTTATTGGTTATTGTGAGTGCATCTACTTTGTGCTCTTGTTTGAATGGTATCTGAAGTTGAGGTTGGTTTTGACTAGGATCATCATGCCTCCACATCAGACTCCATTCCATCTGTATGGCTCACTGAGCCTTCAATGGGTCTATCCCCATTTATTTGCAAAATTATTCATCATAGTTTCCCTACCGGCGTTATGCCTAAATGTTGGAAGAAGACCATTCTTCGCCCTATTTTGAAGAACTTGAAGATCCTTGTGATCCTCATAATTATCACACAATTTTGAACCTGTTAGTCTTTGCCAAATTAACACAGAAATTAGTATTCTGTCAACTTTCAGACTACATCAAACATACCCACTATCTGCATCCTTGCCAGTCTGGGTTTAGGCCCTCACATAGTATGGAAATAATTAGCACTGCTGTGCTAAATGAAATCCATAGAGCGCACGACCAAGGAGGAGCTGTGTTGGTGATCTCCCTTGATCTTACAGCCACGTTTGATCTCATCACTCATAATTGACTTCTCACACCTTTTTTATATTGGTATTTGTGGTCTGGTCCTGAGTTGGTTTGTCTCATTTCTGAAAGACAGAACATTTCAAGTCAAAATTCAGGATGATATTTCATCCCCTTATTCACTGCCCTGTGGAGTCCCTCAGGGCTCTGCCCTTTCCCCCACCTCTTTTCAACATGTTCCTCGCCGCTCTTATTACTTTAATTCCAAATCAAGTTGTATCAGTTTATATTTACGTGGATGACATCTTTCTACCCTACTGAAGGCTTGTCTCCTGATCTGAATCCCATAAATTCCTGCCTGGAGAGCATTTCAACCTGGCTTTGAGAAAATTTCCTAAGGTTCAACTCTACTAAATCTTTGGCTATATGGTTCATGGGTTCTGTTCCTTACCCATCCATATCCCCAGTCCTAGAAGGCATGTCACTACAGATTCATCACTCTATCCGTTTTTTGGGTTGGATTTGGACCTAACATTTTCACTGCAATTGGCAAGCCTTAAAAATTTTAAAATTTTTGCCCCACGGCGCTTTCACACTGTTCAATCTTTTTTGGATAAACCAGCGCAAATTTCCATTTTAGTACATACTGTTCTATCAAAGCTAGATTATTGTAATATTGCTTACCTAGGCCTACCTCACTACCAATTGCAAAGGCTCCAGGTGATCCAAAATTCAGCAATTCACATTCTTAATCGAGTTTGTAGATTTGATAGAGCCACACCATTGCTTATGGAGCAACACTGGCTACCTGTGGCATCACATATTCAGTTTAAATTGCTCACCTTAGCTCACACATTCATGAAGCAGCCCCAGACTACTTATCTTCATTGATCATATTATATGCCCCAATCACAGCGCTTCGTTCCCTATATGGGGTTCAGGCTCCATTTTCCATCCCCTTTATTAAACAAGTATGGAAGTACTCTTAAGTTTGCCTTTTTTTATGTAGACCCTCCCTCTTTGAGTAGTTTACCTGCAACTGTTAGGACTGAACAGGACTTTAAGGCCTTTTAAGAAGGCACTCAAAACATTTCTTTTTGCATTAGTGTTCAGACTAGATCCATCTATGACTTAATAAGATAGAGGAATTGAATTAAAACTTGACACAAAACAGTCTGTGTAGCCCAAGTCTTCGATACCCTTCCCCTTCCTTTATGTAGCATTACCTCCTCTTACCTCTTGGATCATGTATTTGTTTTAGTATTGTCGTCATTTTGATTTCTTTTAAATCAATATTGGAGTTCTTTGTTTGTAGTTGTTTGCTTTTATGTTTATTTTATACTCTGTAAACTGCATAACCTGTATTACAGTTTTGGCAGTATATCAAATAAAATATAACATAAAGCACAGTTACTTACCTGTAACAGGTGATCTCTGGGAACAGCAGGAATAAGTCTTCACATATGGGTATCGTCGGTACCGACGGAGCCTGCGCGGGAATGCTCCCCAGCGTCCAATAAGAAAGCTTTTGGGAGCATCCCACAGCGCCTGCGTGCTGCCTTCCCGCCTTTCCCAACCACCTCTCTCCAGTTCGAGTTTTAAAGCTGAGGAAAGATAGATAGAGAGATACAACTCCTAGGGGAGGTGGGTGGGTTGTGAAGACTTATTCCTGCTGTTCCCAGAGATCACCTGTTACAGGTAAGTAACTGTGCTATCTCCAGGAACAAGCAGGAATGAGTCTTCACATATGGGGACTCCCTAGCTGCAGATGCCAGGGAGAGACCCCAGAGTTCTGTGTCCTTGAAAAGGGCTCCACCTCCCCCCATGGATCTCTGGCATCCAACCAGGGTAGGTGGGTAGGAGTTGATTAGGAATGGAACAGGTGGTTGAGAACAGCCTGACCAAACGAGGCATCCCAGCGGGAGTCCTTGTCCAAACAGTAATGGGCTGTGAAGGTGTGAACCGAGGCCCAGGTGGCCGCTCGACAGATTTGGTCGATGGACACAGAGTTTAGATGAGCCATTGAGGCTGCCATGGCCCTCACATTGTGAGCTGTGACATGGCCCTCACATTGTGAGCTGTGACATGGCCTTCCAGAGAAAGGTTCCTACTCTGGTAGGCGAAAGAAATACACAGAGCAATCCAGTTGGACAGTGTTCTCTTAGAAACTGGAAGTCCTAAATGGGAAGGATCAAAAGCAACAAAGAGTTGAGAAGACTTTCTATGTTGCTGTGTTCGTTGTAAGTAAAAGGCGAGAGCTCTTTTACAATCCAAAGTATGAAGATTCCTCTCTGCACTTAATGCATGAGGTCCTGGAAAAAAGACAGGTAAGTATACCTCTTGATTCAGATGAAAAGGCGAGACCACTTTGGGCATAAAGTGTGGATTGGTCCTGAGGACTACCTTATCATGATGGAACCTTGTATAAGGAGGATTAGCCACCAAGGCTTGCAACTCACTGATGCGACGTGCTGAGGTGACTGCAATGAGAAAGATAACCTTCCAAGAAATAAATTTCAAGGAGGTGGTGGCTAAAGGTTCAAAGGTTGGCTTCATAAGCTGGCCAAGAACCAGATTTAAGTCCCATGCCACTGGAGGTGGTCTAATGGGAGGTTTAGTTAAAAGAAGGCCTCTCATGAATCTTGCTATAAGAGGATGAGAGGAAATAGGCTGTCCATTGAGAGGCTTGAGGGACGCTGCAATAGCACTCAAATGGACTCTTACTGAATTCGTTTTAAGGCCTGCATGGGATAGATGCAGAAGATACTCTAGTAAAGAATTCAGAGGTATTGCAAGAGGGTTAAGACCCTTCTCTGAACACCAAATGGTAAATCTTTTCCATTTGAAAGCATAAGAACGTCTAGTGGAAGGCTTTCTAGAAGCATGAAGAATATCTCTGACTTGCTGAGAGAGATGAAAAACTTGAAGGTCTAGGCCTTCAGCAACCAGGCCCTGAGATGGAGAGACTGGGGGTTTGGGTGCCACAACGTTCCGTCTTCCTGGGATAGAAGATCTGGTGCAGAGCCCAATTCCAGGGAGGGAGCTTGAGAGAGATGCAGAAGTAGAGGGTACCACACTTGGCGTGGCCAATGTGGTGCTATGAGGATCATGGAACCTCGGTCTCTCTGAAGCTTGAAAAGTGTTTTGGGAATTAGGGGAATGGGTGGAAAGGCATAAAGGAAGTCTTGACCCCAGTGAAGAAGGAAGGCATCCTTGGCCTGAACTCCCTGACACGGAATGCTGGAACAGAACCGGGGAAATTTGGCATTCCACGGACTTGCAAAGAGGTCTAGGTCCGGGGTTCCCCAAATTCGAAAAATCCTGGCTACCTGGTCCATGTGGAGGGACCACTCGTGTGGAAGCAGAACTCGACTGAGTCTGTCTGCCCAAGAGTTTTGAACGCCTGGAAGATATACTGCCATAAGATGAATCTGATGCTCTCTGGCGAAGGCCCACAGTCGCAAAGCTTCGTTGCAAAGCGACAGAGAGCCAGTCCCTCCCTGCTTGTTCACATAGAACATGGCTACTTGGTTGTCCGTGTGGATGAGGACTGTCCTGTAGCTTAGCAGGGAGTGGAACACTCTGAGAGCTAAGAAAATTGCTCTGAGTTCCAAGAGATTGATATGTAGAGAAGTCTCCTGTGGAGACCAGATGCCCTGGGTGGAGAGATCTTGCAGATGAGCTCCCCAAACCATTGGAGAGGCATCTGTTGTAAGGGTTGCTTGGGGAAGTGAATGCTGAAAAGGGGACCCCAGCAACAGGTTTTGAGAGGACTTTCACCACTGGAGTGACCAAAAAAGGCGACTGGAGTTTGCTATTTTGTCTGACAGGCAACTTGATGTCTGAGTCCATTGGGTGGACAAAGTCCATTGAGCTGCCCTCATGTGAAGGCGAGCATATGGAACCACATGCACGGTGGATGCCATGTAGCCTAAGAGTTGTAACATTTCCCGAGCAGTTAAATGGGACTTTAACTGTATTTGGGAGGCTAACTGCACCAAGCGTAGGCAACAAGCCTGAGGAAGATAGGCCCTTGCAGTTGTGGTATCCAGGACAGCCCCTATAAACTCCAGAGATTGAGTAGGGGTGAGATTGGATTTTGGGATGTTTATTACCAGTTCCAAATACTGAAGGACACGCAATGTGCAGGTTAGAAAAGTCTTGGCCTCTGACTGAGAGGGAGCTCGAATGAGCCAGTCGTCCAGATATGGGAAAACGAATATTCCCATGGTGCGTAGAAATGCAGCTACTACTGCCATGCATTTCGTGAACACCCTTGTTGCAGAGGCCAGACCGAAAGGAAGCACCCTGTATTGGTAGTGCTTTTCTCCAAAAAGGAACCTTCTGTGTGTTGAATGGATGAGGACATGGGTGTACGCATCCTTGAGATCTAGAGAACAAAGAGAGTCCTGACTCTGAAGGTATGGAAGTAGAGCACCGAGAGAAATCATCTTGAATTTCTCCTTGAATAGAAATTTGTTCAATTCTCTGAGATCTAAGATGGGTCTGTAGCCCCCTGTTTTCTTTGAAATAAGAAAATAAGGGGAGTAGAACCCTATGCCTTGCTGAAGAAGAGGTACTTCTTCTATTGCCCCTTGGGCAAGAAGGGTGGCAATCTCCTGACCCAGAAGGTCGATGAGAGATGTTGGAGAATTGAACTGTTTCACTATGGTGTGAGGGGGAAGGCTTAAGAAATGAAGCTTGTACCCTTCCCTTATGATAGAGAGTGTCCATTGCTCTGCTGTGATTTTTTCCCATCTGGAAGCAAAGTAAGTCAACCTTCCTGGAATGGTAAGGGGCTATGGTTCTTCCAGAGCCAGAAAGGCTAAGTTCTCTAGCTACAACTCTAAGTTCTCTAGCTACATGACTGGGTGACCAGGGAGTTGGACCGAGGGAGAGCTCTAGATGTGGTGTATTTAGATTTCCGTAAAGCCTTTGACACTGTTCCTTACAGGCGACTTATAAACAAACTGAGCACCCTAGGGATGGACCCTAAAGTTACTGCTTGGGTTAGAAATTGGTTGGGTGGGAGGCGACAAAGAGTACAAGTAAATGGAGCTCACTCTGAGGAGAAGGATGTTACCAGTGGTGTGCCCCAGGGATCTGTCCTTGGTCCAATTCTTTTAACATCTTTGTTAGTGATATAGCGGAAGGGCTGTCGGGTAAGGTTTGCCTCTTTGCGGATGATACCAAAATCTGCAATAGAGTAGACACCCAGGAAGGGGTAGATAACATGAGGAGGGATCTAGCTAAGCTTGAAGAATGGTCTAGAATTTGGCAGCTGGGATTTAATGTTAAAAAATGTAAGGTCATGCATTTGGGCTGCAGCAATCCAAGGGAGCAATACAGTATAGGAGGTGAAGTACTTTTGTCCACTAAAGAAGAGCGGGACCTAGGCGTGGTTGTGTCTGATGATCTTAAAGTAGCTAAACAGGTGGAAAAGGCGACGGCAAAAGCTAGAAGGATGCTTGGGTGCATACGGAGAGGAATGGCTAGCAGAAAAAAGGAGGTGATAATGCCTCTGTATAAGTCTTTGGTGCGACCTCATTTGGAGTATGGTGTGCAATTCTGGAGACCGCATCTTCAAAAGGATGTGAACAGGATGGAGTCGGTGCAGAGGGTTGCTACCAAAATGATTAATGGGCTTCATTATAAAGCATATGAGGACAGACTTAAGGATCTTAATATGTACACTTTAGAGGAAAGGCGGGATAGAGGTGATATGATTGAGATGTTTAAATACCTCCGTGGCATAAATGTTCAGGGAGAGAGCCTCTTTCAATTGAAAGCAAGTTCTGCTACGAGGGGACATGGGATGAGGGTGAAGGGAGATAGATTCAGGAGTGATATGCGTAAATATTTCTTTACGGAAAGAGTAGTGTATCCGTGGAATAGTCTCCCAGTGGAGGTGGTAGAGATGAGGACAGTAACTGAATTCAAGAAAGCATGGGACCAACACAGAGGATCTCTAAAGGCAAAAAGTGGACTGTTGTAGTTGTTATGGAAGGACAGACTAGATAGGCCATGTGGTCTTTTTCTGTCGTCATATTTCTATGTTTCTATGTTACAAGTCAAAGGCCCTGAGGAGGCTGAGGCTGCTGGGTCATGGCAGGCCTAGCAGCCTTTGATTTGGCCTGTTTAGGTGGTTGCTGAAGCTTTGCAGCAAAACGACCTGCAGAAGATGCCTGCTGACTATAAGCAGGATAGTATCTTCCCTTTTTGGAAAAAGATGTCTTTTTGAACAATCTTTTCTTAACAGGAGCAGGGGTAGACTTTGAAAGTCGATCCAAAGCAGAGTTTTCAGCATCCATCTGATTGGCCTTTGCTTTGCCAATCCTTACCAAAAAGATTTTCACCTGTACAAGGGATATTCCCTAATTCATCTTGTACCCAGAGCTCCAAATCAGAAGCTTGTAGCCAAGCAATTCTGTGTGCCCCTATGGCAATAGCCGAAGCTCTGCTTACACACTCAAAAGAGTCAAAGGCTGCACGGTTGGAAAATTTGGAGGCATCTTGGGCATGTTTGAGCCAAGTGAGAAACTCCTGCCTTTTATCCTCTGAAATAAAAAGGGTTAAAGTCTGCAGATGATCTGTGACTTCTTTTAGAAACATCCCTATATAGAGACTATAGGAGTTGATCCTGGCAGCTAGCATAGAAGCTTGGAAAACCCTTCGGCCAAAAGCATCTAGGGTCCTGCATTCACGCCCTGGAGGATTAGATGAGTGTCTCTTTGCACTCTTTATTTTTCTCATGGCAGACTCTACCACAATAGAGTGGTGAGGAAGCTGAGTCTTGTGGAAGCCAGGACAAGGAGGGACACGATACATGGTGTCTAGCTTGCGAGAATGAGGAGAGGTGGTAAGAGGTGTCTCCCACATCCTCAACATGAGATCATACAGAATCTCATGGATAGGTAAAGTAGCTGCCTCTTTAGGAGTTTTAGGATATTGTAAAATATCTAACTCCTTGGCTCTGGGTTCTGACTCAGGGGCCACTGTGATGGAGAGGCCCCTAGCCACTTCCCTAATGAAGTCTTGAAAAGACAAGTCTTCTGGAGGAGACATTAAACATAAGAACATAAGATATGCCATACTGGATCAGACCAAGGTCCATCAAGCCCAGTATTCTGTTTCCAACAGTGGCCAATCTAGGTCATATGTACCTAGCAGTTTCCCCAAGGGACACAGGTTCCACAATGCTCGTATTGGTTCAAGCATTGATATCCTGGGTCCCTTCTTAATAATGGTTTATGGACCTTTCCTCCAGGAACATGTCCAAACCTTTTTTAAACCCAGCTACACTAACAGCCTTTACTACATCCTCCGGTAACAAATTCAAGAGTTTGATTACACGTTGAGTGAAAAAATATTTTCTTTTATTAGTCTTAAATAGTTTACCCTGTAGCTTCATTGCATGTCCCCTAGTCTTTCTATATTCTGATAAGGTATACAATCGATCTACGTTTACCCGTTCCACGCCGTTCATTAATTTATAGACTTCTATCATATCTCCCCTCAGCCGTCTCTTTTCCAGGTTAAAGAGCCCTAACCTTTTAAGCCTTTCTTCATAGGAGTATCCTTCCATCCCCTTTACCATTTTGGTGGCTCTTCTCTGAACCTTTTCTAAAATCGCTATATCCTTTTTAAGATACGGTGACCAGAATTGCACACAATATTCAAGGTGCGGTCTCACCATGGAACGATACAGAGGCATTATAATATCTTTTGTTTTATTTTCCATTCCTTTCCTTATACCTAGCATTCTATTTGCTCTCTTGGCCGCCGCTGCACACTGGGCCGAGGGTTTTAACATGGTATCCACAATGACGCCTAAATCTTTTTCCTGGGTGGTGGTTCCTAATGTGGAACCTTGCATCGGGTAACCATAGTTTGGGTTGTTGTTTCCTAGGTGCATAACCTTGCACTTGTCCACATTAAATTTCATCTGCCATTTTGATGCCAAGTCTTCCAATTTATCAAGATCCTCTTGCAGTTTTCCACAATCCTCTTGGGTTTTAACAAGTTTAAATAGCTTTGTGTCATCTGAAAATTTGATAACCTCACTCGTTAATCCACTTTTCAGGTCATTTATGAATATGTCAAAAAGCAGCGGACCCAGCACAGATCCCTGGGGTACACCACTATTCACCTTTCTCCATTGGGAAAATTGGCCATTTAGCCCTACCCTCTGCTTTCTATCTTTTAACCAGTTCCTGATCCACAATAGTACACTGCCTCCTGTCCCATGACTCTAGTTTTGCCAAAAGTCTCTGATGAGGGACCTTGTCAAAGGTTTTCTGAAAGTCCAGATACACAATATCAACCGACTCACCTTTGTCCACCTGATTATTCACTCCTTCAAAAAAACATAACAGATTAGTAAGACAAGATCTTCCTTGTCTAAAGCCATGTTGGCTGTCTCCCATTAGGTCATGACTATCTACATGCTGAGTAATTTTATTCTTTATGATGGTTTCTACCATTTTTCCCGGTACTGATGTCAGGCTCACCGGTCTGTAGTTTCCCGGATCACCCCTGGAACCCTTTTTAAAAATTGGTGTTACATTGGCGATCCTCCAATCTTCAGGTATTAGAGATGATTTTAATGATAGTTCACAGATTACTAATAGCAGGTCTGCAATCTCATATTTCAGTTCTTTCAACACCCTTGGATGTATACCATCCGGCCCAGGTGATTTGCTACTCTTCAGTTTATCTAATAGTTGTAATACATCTTCCCGATGTATCGATATTTCCTTCAATTCTTCCGCACCTTTAAATACCACTTCAGTCATGGGTAACATCCCTACATCTTCCTCAGTAAAGACCGAAGCAAAGAATTCATTCAGTCTCTCCGCTATCGCCTTGTCGCCTCTTAGTGCTCCTTTAACCCCTTTATCATCTAATGGACCAACTGACTCTCTCACAGGTTTTTTGCTACGAATGTACTTGAAAAGGGCTTTACTTTGCGTTTTTGCTTCCACAGCAAGCTTCTTCTCAAATTCTCCCTTTGCCTGCCTTATCAATGCCTTGCATTTGACTTGCCAATGCTTGTGCTGTTTCCAGGTTTCGTCGTTTGGCTCTTTTTTCCATTTCCTGAAAGATTCTTTTTTGACAACAACAGCCTTTCTGACCTCACCTTTAAATCATGCTGGCAGTTTTTTGGACTTCCTTCCACTTTTCTTCTTCGTTTAGGAGAAGAAGACTCCTGAGGAAGAAGTATCAATGCCTCGACAGAACCCTCAGAGTCATCAGAGTCTTCAGAGGAATCGAAGTATCGCCTGTCTGGATGCTCCTGTAGAGCCCGATAGCCGTACCGAGTAAGATCGGTATCGGGAGTAACCGGTACTGGTTCGGTACCAATGGGCATCATAGGACAGGGTACCATGGCAGTCGACACCGAAGCCAATGCCGATGCAATCGGTACCGGCACCGGGAGTGATGCCGGTGTCAGAGCCGGTACCGACAACGGGAATTGTTGCGGTACCGGAGGCGTCGCAGCCTGTATGAATGCCGACAGGGTGCGCTGCATGGCCAGAATCTTCTGATCCATCAACGCCACCAATGTCTGGATGTCAGTAACAGTGGGAGCCACCGGTACCTCAGAACACGGCAACAGGTGATCTGTCGAGGCCGAGCCATCGATGTCAACCTGTGACACCATAGATAATGCTTTGGAAGCCGGAGCTTCCCGCCGGGGTAATTTTGCCGGTGCGGAATCCTCGAGGGCAAGCCCGGAGGCATCTCTATGCTTGGAGGGAGATCTACCCTTCGAGGACCGGCTAGATTTATGCTTGGTTACCTGAGATCCATGGGAGGAAGAAGCAGCCCTGGAAGACGTCGATGCCACCGAAGCTGCATCAGAGGGAAACAGGGTACTGAGCTTGGCTGCTCGGTTCTGCTGACCTCTTTTAGACATCATGGTACAGGACATACAATCTGTGATGGAATGATCAGGCCCCAAACATTTTAGACACCAGTCATGGGTGTCGGTGACAGAAATAGTACCGCCACATTTTGTGCACTTTTTGAACCCGGAGGCGGGCTTCTCCATGAGGAAAAATAGTTTTAGGCCTAAGGCCCAAAAACTGAAAATGTACAGTGACGAAAAGATAAATTTTTTTTTTGAAAGAAAGAAAAGACCGGCGGTACGGGTCCGACGTCGAAGAAGGCAGACACGACACAAAAGAATAAAGAAAAAATAAAGAACTTCTTCTGGAACACGACCTGCTGGCTCCGCGGAAAAGAAGAACTGGAGAGAGGCGGTTGGGAAAGGTGGGAAGGCAGCACACAGGCGCTGTGGGATGCTCCCAAAAGCTTTCTTATTGGACGCTGGGGAGCGTTCCCGCACAGGCTCTGTCGGTACCGACGATACCCATATGTGAAGACTCATTCCTGCTTGTTCCTGGAGATCCCTATTTCTAGAGCTTATTTATCTTCTACTAAAAAGATTGCCTCAACTGCTTTAGGTGGAGATGTTTAACAAAATTCCTTAGATTCATTTGACCCTTTGGAAGTTTTGAAAACTTCCAGAAACTTGGAGATCCAGCATGCTGCCTTTATAGTCTATTTTGTTCTGGAGTCTGATTGTGATCGGAGTTTTATTCTTTCGCAGGAGATCAGAACAGTTTAGGGATGGTAAAATCAGTGTGTTCCCCAAAACGCAGACATGATAGAGACAATCTTTTGATGAGGCCTAATGTTTTGCAGTTGGATGCCCAAATTTGGTTAAATTTTCCCTGTAAATGTGATCTCCAGGAACAAGCAGGAATGCAGTCTTCACATATGGGTGAATGTCACCGACAGCCCGCATGGGAACGTTCCCAGCATCCATTAGGAAAGCTTTTGGGAGCACTCCACTGCGCCTCTGTGCCTGCCTTCCCAATTCCTCCCCTCAGTTGAGTTTGTAGCTGAGAAGAATAATAAAATAATAGAACTTTACAACTCCTAGGGGAGGAGGGCGGGATGTGAAGACTGATTCCTGCTGTTCCCAGAGATCACCTGTTACAGGTGAGTAACTATGCTATCTCCAGCAACAAGCAGGAATGCAGTCTTCACATATGGGACTCACTACCTACCAGGTACCAGACTGATATGGGGGAGAGAGCATTGCGATCCCTGAGGCCAAAAGCTTGTAACCGAAGAGTATGGAAGAGTTATGGGCCATTGGACATTATTCCAGGAGGCGATACTCCATCAATAATAGTCCAGTCTCTTGTAAAAATCTGGGACGGAGGGTAGGAGTTGAGTTTAAGTCCCAAAGAGGTGCTGGAGTACAACTTGGCCAAAGACAATGTCCCAACGGGAGTCTCTGTCCAGACAGTAGTATGCAGCAAAAGTATGAATGGTGGCCCAGGTAGCTGCCCAGTCCAGTAGATGTCCTCAATGGCTACAAAATAGAGATTGGCCACGGAGGTTGCCATCGCACACACATTATGAGCAGTGACATGACCCTCCAAAGAGAGTCTTGCTTGTGCATAAGCAAAAGAAATGCAATCTGCAATCCATCTAGATCATACGTTCCCAAACCTTTTTGCCCCGTAGACCACTTGCCAATTTTTTTTGTTTTCCGTAGACCCCCCTGCCTGCCTAATACTGAATTTTCCTAAACTTATTAACTTCAAATGTGTTTTTGACAGCTGACACAGTGCTGCTCACTTTGATAGTTTTTGTAGAGTGGACAACTGTAAAAAAAAGAAAAACATGTACAATTTTTATTCATATCTTTATTGAAAAGACACAAAATGCAAGAAAATATATGGATTTGAAACTAAACAAATCAGAACCTAGTAAAATTCTTACATAAACTCAATACACAAATAATGCTGTTAATGAGAGGGATGAACCTGATGCTCTGATAGCAACTATTCAATATTTGGCTTCAAATTAGTGAGGTATAGTCTTAAACCTCCACGTCCAGTGATTTGTAATCAATTTCTTTTTTTCGTAAGAAGACTGGCAACCGCGCTAAAACCCCTTTCCATGAGGTATGAAGATGGAAAAGCTATCAAAACCTTTCTTGCGATAGTCCATAATGCAGGATAAGCAACAGGTATATTTTTCTGAAGCCAGAAATGCTGATACCCCTTTCTGAACTGCACCTTAAGTTCTTCATTAGTGCTTATTCCGATCAGTTCTTCTTGTAATATGACATCCGATTCTTCAATGTCACCGTATGGATTGATAATCCACTGTGGGATTTCCATAGTCAAAACATCCTCAAACCTGGTTTTAAAGTCTGTATGAAGGACATTTAAATGTTGAACGTAGACCAAAACGTCGTCATTCTGGACGTTTGTCAATGACAAGATGGGTAACTGGGAAAATTCTTTCCGTCCAATGTTTTGCTTCATTAGATTCATTCTGGCAAGAAAAGCTGCAATGATGGACTTTGTTTTTATTAAATTCAAACTGTCACCTTGTAACTGCAAGTTAACCTCATTAAATTTAGTAAACAAATCTGTTAAATAAGCAGTGTCTGGTTTCCATTTGATTAAATTTTCTTTCAAAATAGGATGTTCAGCATCCGAAAACTCTAAAACGGTCTCAAAAAGTGAAAAAAAAATCTTGTCAAACATAAGCCTTTCGAGAGCCAGCGTACTTCAGTGTGAAGGAGTAATCAATGAAAGTCCTCGTCATTTTCTTCACACAACTGCGCAAATAACCTAGAATTCAACGCGTTGCTACGAATCTTGTTTACTGTATTTATGACGAATTGAAGAGATTGATGCAGTCTGGCACTCAGATTTGTAGCTACTAAATGTTGTCGATGAATGACTTAGTAAAATCACGATAGTGCTTAAACATGGCCCGAACATGGTGCTCCATCTGCTGCTGCCAATATTATATTTGATAAAGGGATCACTTTTTCCATGAAATAATCTTTCAAAACATTGAATATTGATTCGTCTTTAGTGTCTGTTGTCAAAGTTCTCACAAAGAGCAGTTCTTCATGTATTTCTTGGTCCATAGCAAAACAAACATATGCCAATAATAGTGCTTCATTATCAGGTAACGTTGACTCATCCAGATGAATAGAGAAATGGTTCGTTTGCAGATAATTACACAAGAAGCTTTCAACATCATGACTCATTTCATCAATAAGTCTTTGAACTGTGTTTTTGCTCAAAGGAATTATTTTGAGTATATCATATGTAGGCTTGTGTAGAACAGTTTTTAAAACCTCTTCAACAGCTGGCAAATCAGCTGTTCCCCGATAGTATGAGACTGTCCTGATTTTGCTATGAGTAGTGAGATATTGTGAGACGCCCGCAAACCATCATCGTCTCTTGTTGATGTTGAAGCGAACATATTGTCCACTATGGTTCTCTTCTGAAAATTTTCTTTCAGTGTTTTAAAGTATGTCAAATCTTTACTTGTTTTTTTTTTTTTTATTTATGCATTTTAACATTAGAATCAAGTATATACACTTGTACAGAAAAGATATACACCATGAAAATCTTTCAAAGAATACACCAAAAGAAAACAAACTCCAAGGTAATACATCATTAGTCCCCAATAAGGAGGGGTGAGAACTAAAGAAAAAAGTCTGCTAAATATATTTTCTTGCAACCTCAAGATTTATCCTCCTATATCAGTACTCATATGGTAACATCATCTCCTTCATAAGGGTTTGTGATCTGTAATTGATACTCCTCACTCTCTTTTGCTCTCTGGGCTTTCTGAGTACAATTTGTTTAGTGTCCCATAGGGGTATCTCCGCTCCTAAGGGTTCTTTTATCTTTACTTGTTTTATCAGGGTGACACCTTCTCAGATGATCCTCCAGCTTGGATGGTTTCATAGTGTCATTGCTTAAAACTCTGTTGCACAAAAGGCACATGGGCAGATGTTTGTCCGACAGGGATGGAATGAAGCCGAACTTCAAATAATCAATGCTATACTGCCTACATTTCTTTTTTAGCTTGGGCCATGTTGGGTAAAGTTATTTGTCGACAAAAATGAAGCTATTTAAATATGATAAGACAGAGCAAGTCAAAATTGATTCCTGCCCAGACAGCACACAAATATTTTAAAAATATTTTTTAAATATTTTTTAGGAATTTAGGAAAAATCCACTTTACCTAAAGTCGTGATCAGCATCTACATATTTTTGTAGTCGCAATCAGAGCGACTACAAAAATATGTATACAATTTTGTACTTACTTTTCTTAGGCACTCCTAAAGAAGATGATTTTGATTCACTTGTACCTATTTATATTTTTGAATGTATTTTCAAACCACTTTTCTTCTCAAAACTCAGAAAACAAATGAACAGTGTTTGTCTCTAACACTCTTATTTATAATTGATGAATCAAACAAGTCTGTGCAAAGCTTTGGTACAAGTCTGGACAAGTGTTATTCACTGCACGTACGTACGCATGCGATGTGTTGCTGCTGGAATGAAAACTTGTAAAAACTTGCACGTGAATGTAGCACACCACAAAGCAGATAGGTACTGACGTACTCGGGAGTCGCTTCACTGCTCCGTCCCTTCAAATTGGAAAAAGGTTTAAAAGAATTGTTGAACCCATACATTATTTATTCTATCAATTTTTATATTTATGCTTTTAAAAAGGAGTTAGCCCTTTCTAACCTCCTTGTTTTTAATTTGGCGATTTTCAGCCATCTCAATATCGCTGGAGAACTTTGGAATGATATGCTTCTCGCATGTTTCCTTTGTATATGAAGCCTCCTTTCCTCTGCTAGTTTTGTCTCCTGTCATAAGGAGGTATATTAAATTTTACCAATTGGTCGTATGGTCTTTATATGACAGGTACTTAAACAATTTTATGAAATATAATTAATATATTAATTATATGGGGAGGAGTAGCCTAGTGGTTAGAGCAACTGCCTAGTACCCAGAAGATCAAGGGTTCAATTCCCACTGGCACTCCTTGTGACTTTGGGCAAGTCACTTTACCCTCCATTGCCTTGGAAGAAAAGGCTGGCAAACTACTTCCGGTGATACATTGCCAAGAAAACCCAGAGGTAGCTGGGTTGCTATGAGTCAACACTGACTTGATGGCACTAAAAAAAAAAATAACATAAAATAAATAAATTAATATATATATATTGTCGCGCCCCCTACTGGCCAGGCGGTAGCCCAGGAGCGGGAGACGGAACTTCTTTAAATGTCCCTTGCTTGTTACCTATGTTCCCAACAGGATGCCTGCTGGGAAATGTAGTTGTGAGGTTGAAATAAATTCAGCCGAGAGGATTTTCATAGGCACACAGGATTATTTATTTATTCTTCAGCCAAATGAACTTTCTTTCTTGCAGTTCAAAAATGTCAAAACATAACGGTGGATATTTTCTCCGGTGAAACAAAACCAAAAGAATAAAAATGCTTCTGAGGTCAGCTTGTTACAGTGCCAAACAGTATTTCTCCATGTGAAAACAGCCAGTAATCTTTCTGTGCCAAACAACAGCTTTCAGCTTGGTTTAAAACAAAAGCTTTACATTCTTCAAGCTATGCATAACATTGGCATCTTTACTGCAAACTTTTTCTCTCACACAGACTGCTCTTTCTTAGTGGCTGTATTACAGACTCTGGCTTCACTTTCAAACAGTCCCTTTTCAACTCTGGGCCATGCCTCGGAGATCAGCAACTCATTTGCATATTCTTCTCAGCACTGCCCCACGGCTGACTAAGCTTCCAGGTTTCCTATCTTCTAAAAACCTTATAGCTTTTCAGTTTTGAGCACAAACTAGAGAGCAATCCATTTCATTATCTGAGGGTAATTCCTCTAGCACAGATTCTTCCAGGTCCATGCTTTCTACCTCAGAATCTGTTTGTAAATGGTTTAACTCTGTCTCAGAAATGGCAGGCTTTAGTTTCTCTAAAACTTTTAACACTTTCTTTAACACAGATTCCTCTCTCTGCTGAGGGCTACTAGAGGAATTATGGAGTTTCTTATTTCTCAGAACGCTCTGAGAGGTTTTCAAGGTGCTCACCTTACTCTGTGGAATTAAGCTCTCCTCAGACTTTACTGCCGAAGGCTCTGTTTCCATCTGCTCTCCTGGAGACAGCTCTCTGCCATTTTCATAGCTTGGCTTCTCCCCCTGGTAAGCTCTCCCTCTCAACGGATTTCTCCTGTATCTCTTACAGGTCTCAAGGGTGACTTCTATACCTCAGGAAGGCACTGCCTCTCTCACAGTTTCTGCTTTCCTGGCAGCCTCTGTTTCTCTGGCAAACTCTGCCTTTCTCCAAGAAGTCTCTGCAGACGTCTCTGCTGGAGTTCCCTTGGTTCTCCGTGTTCACTCTGAACACTCTCCTCGGGTTCCTCCTATCCTTGTTCTCCTTCTCGTTCCTCTACCGGTTCTGCTCTCTTCTTCTCCCCTTGCTTCCTCAAACTTATATCTGTGATTTTCCCTTCCGTTTCCCAGCTCCACCCCCAGCTGTTCCTCGTGAGCAGGGCTGGTTACCATGGAGCTAGGGTGTGGCTCTCTATCACAAACTTTCTGCAGGGAGTTTTTTTCTGAAGCAGGAGTTTTAACCCCTAAACTCCTGGAGCTAATTCCTTTTTCAGAGGAAAATACCTGGTTTTTCCCTCTTTGCTTCTGCTCTCCCACGGCTTCGCCACCACAATATATATATAAGTAATTTCTATGTCTATTATAAGTATTATGTACACACAATCTGTGTTAGGTGTAATAAGACATTTATGGAACGCCTAAATGTTGATGATGATCTTCCTAAATGAGGGGTCCACTCACATGGACCCCCCATTTACATCTCATGCACCCCCAATTTTTTTCTCATTGACATGGACCCCCTGCAAGTCGAAATTGACCCTTGGGGGTCCATATCGACCACTTTGGGAGCCACTGATCTAGACACAGTAGTAGACTAGCACTCATTTGCAATCTAAAATATGCAGTGCTACTTCAGCCTGAGATGCATGTGATCTAGGGAAGAAAATCGGGAGGATTACCGACTGGTTCAGATGGAAAGAGGAAGCCATATTCAGGAGGAAGTGTGGATGGGTACAGAGAACCACCTTCTCATGGTGGAACAGAGTATAGGGTGGATCTACCAGTAGAGCTTGCAGCTCACTGATGCACGATCTGAAGTGAGGGCAATTAGGAAGATGACCTTCCAAGATTAGAAACTTGAGTGAGATGGTGGATAAAGGTTCAAAAAGAGGCTTTAGAAGTTGTGCCAGAACAACATTCAGATCCCAGGCCACTGGAGGCGGCTTAATGGGTGGCTTGGACAGCAGGAGAATCCCATATGGAGTGTGCTACTAAACTCCAATCAGGGATGGGGGAGGAGCCTTCCTACCGTTCATCAGCTGCCACTGTTGAGATCTGACTGCCTACTTTGAACAGGGACAGCTGACTCTGATCACATCAAGCGGCCCATTGCTCAATCGTGAGCGGGGAATTCTCTGGCTGACCTGCCTGCTCCAATCAGGGCTGGGGGAGGAGACTTCCTACCGTTCATCAGCTGCCGCCATCAAGTATGCCCGTGCCTTGCGGGCCTCGTCAGAGGGCCCTTTGGCGTGGTCCTTAGGCGCGGGACGCTTTAGCGGGAGAAATCATACGGCTATTTCAACATACAAACTACAAAAACTGCAGGGTATTTGTGGAGTCTTTTTTGCTGAACTGCATCCACTGGCGGGGTCCGCAGGCGGTCTTTCTGCTCTGGATCTGTGGCTTTCTGCACCTTGGCCTTCTCCTGCTGCATCGCTGTCTGCTCCCTCTGCTATTGTCATCCTCTCCTGGGATCCTCTGCTGCATCATTGACTGTCTGCTCCCTTTGCCTCCTGATTTGGTATTTCACTGCTTGTTGTACTTGTTTCCTTTGATTCCTCTGTTTTATTAATCTACTCTCTTCTCCTACCTCCATTGCTTTCATTCTCTCCTCCTTTCTTGTCCTTACTTTGGCTCCACTTTAGGTCTCTCTTCCTCCTTCCCTTTTGCTGTTCCCTTGACTTCTGCCTTCCTTTGTGATGCGCAATCTGGCTAATCTCATCCATATCCCTCTAGCTTCTCCTTCTCCTTCTCCCTCTCCTCCACCTCCCTATTCTGTTGATCTCTCCCCTATTCCTTCCCCTCCTAGACGATTGTCTCATTCTGTACTGAGTTCCTCTTGCAACTTGTCCAATCTTATTCATATTCCCCTTCTTTCCCCTTCCTCTCTCCCTTTTTCTTGTGCCCTTTGCAACGCACATTCTGTCTCTAATAAACTCTTTTGCACATGATCTTTTCCTCTCCAACACTTTTCATCTTCTTGCTTTAACCGAGACCTGGCTCCTCCCTGACAATACCGCCTCTGCTGCTGCCCTCTGCTTTGGTGGTCTCCAGTTCTCCCATACTCCTTGTCCTACAGGACGTGGTGGTGGGGTTGGTCTTCTTCTCTCCCCCTCCTGTCATGTCCAACCTCTTCCTCTGCCTCAGTCTCATTCCTTCCTCTCTTTTGAGGTCCACTCTATTTGTCTCTTTGCCCCACTTCCTCTCCGGATTGCTGTTGTCTATCGTCCTCCTGACAAGGCTTTTTCTTCTTTTCTCTCTGACTTTGAGTCTTGGCTTTCCCTCTTTCTTATCCCTACCTCCCCTACTCTTATTCTTGGTGATTTTAACATCCATGTTGATAACCCATCTGATCCTCTTACTCTGAAGCTCCTCTCTCTTACCTCCTCATTTGGCCTTCAACTTTGTTCCTCTGCCCCCACTAACCTTCATGGCCATTGTCTGGATTTGGTTTTCTTTTTTTGCTCCTCTCCCTCTAACTTCAGTAATACTGTTCTTCCTTTATCTGATCATCAACATCTCTCCTTTAATCTTCACCTCCCTCCCCCCTGCCTTGTCCTGTCTCCTCCACTCTTTTTAGGAACCTTCTTGCCATTGATCCCCTGGCTCTCTCCTCTACCATTTCTCCTTCTCTCTCCTCTGTTTTGTCCTCCAAGTCTGTTGATATGGCAGTGATGTCCTATAATGCTGCGCTCTTCTCAGCTCTGGATGTTCTTGCTGCTCTCATCCCTCCTCCTGTAAGGCGTTCCTTACCTCAGCCCTAGCTCTCTCCCACTATTCGCTATCTTCGCTCCTGTGCCCGCTCTGCTGAGCGTACCTGGCTCAAATCCCGCTCCCCTGAAGATTTCCTTCATTTCAAATTCATGCTCTGCTCTTCCAAATCTGCTTTAGCTCTTGCCAAACAATATTATTTTGTTTGCCTGACTAATTCTCATGCCTCTGATCCTTGCTGTCTCTTCATTGCTCTCAATTCTCTCCTCAAAGTGCCTCTGCCTCTGATCCCTCCTTCCCTTTCTGCCCAGGCTCTGGCTGATTACTTCCATGATAAAATCCATAAGATCACTCTTCAGTTTCCCTCTAAATCCCCGATTTCCCTTTCCTGCTTTCATTCTCTCCCCCCTTCTCATCCTAACCTCTCTTCCTTCCCCGCGATTTCTATTGATGAAACTGCTCTTCTTCTCTCCTCCTCCAAGCTCACCACTTGCTCCTCTGATCCTATCTCCTCTCCTCTATTTCCTCTACCATTGTCCCCTCCATTTCTCATATTCTCAACCTTTCGCTCTCCACTGCTACTGTCCCGGCTGACTTTAAACATTTATTTATTTAGTAAACATTTGTATACCGCTGCTTCCTACGATCAGCAGCGGTTTACTTTACAGAATCATAATGTATTGTACAGTACATTGAGATTTTTCAGATTTACATTTTGATTAGTCAATGATTTACATAACACGGGAGAATCAGTTGGATGCAATATACATTTGATTAGAGCACACAGATCTGGGTATACATTTGATTGTAATAGCGTGGGAGGGGCCCCATATATACAATTTATACAGAATTACTTGCCAGAAAGTACAAACTATACATGATTACATGCCAGTAGTCCTGACGCCGCCGTGGGAGGCAAAGGTCATCTGGTTGAGGTAGGGTATCGCAGTTAGGTCAAGTTGTAGTGGGTTTGAAACAAATGGGTTTTAAGCTTTCGTCTAAATTCGCTCAGGTTGTTTGTGAGTCTCAACTCATCTGGGAGTTGGTTCCAGTGGATTGGTGCTGTATATGTGAACGCCCTATTGCTTGTTTCAGCCTTGACAGATCTTATGCTGGTCGGAATACATAGGGTGTTGAGATTCATGGTTCTCCTGCTCCTGTTGCATGGTTGAATAGCGATTAGGTTGTTGAGGTAGGATGGTGCGATGTTATGGATGAGTTTAAACGTTGTGATGAGCAGTTTGTAGATGATGCGAGCGGCCACTGGGAGCCAGTGCAGTTCCATTAGTACTGGGGTTATGTGGTCTGTGACTTTCTTTTCCATGATTACTCTTGCAGCAACATTTTGAGCCATTTTCAGGATGCTTAGGGTGTTCTTCGGAAGCCCTTGCAGAATGGCATTGCCGTAGTCCAGGTGGGGAATAATTAGTGCTTGAGCAACAGACCTAAAGTCAGATTTCTCGAGGATATTGCGAAGTGGTTGCAGAATTTTCAGTTTGTAAAAGATGGCTCAGTTAACTGTTCGGAGGTGTTTGTCCATCCTAAGGTTGCAGTCCAGTAGGACTCCTAGATACTTTTTTACAGGTTTTGTATGATATATGTTTTTGTTGAGGGTGACTGTGGTGGGCGGGATGAATTTGGCTTTCTTGGAGATAAACATGACCTCTGTTTTCTTGTGGTTTATTGACATGCTGTGGTCACGCCTCTCCTTAAGAAATCCTCACTTGATCCCTCTTGTCCTTTTAATTATCGCCCCATCTCTCTCCTTCCTTTCATTTCTAAACTGCTCGAACGTGTGGTTTACTGCCGTTGTCTTGCCTTCCTCTCTTCCCATGCTCTTCTCGATCCCTTACAATCCAGTTTTCATCCTTTGAACTCTACTGAAACTGCTCTTGTCAAAGTCTCCAGTGACTTGTTCCTAGCTAAATCTAAAGGCCTTTACTCTGTCCTTATCCTCCTTGACCTTTCTGTTGCCTTTGACACAGTTGACCATGATCTTCTCCTTGACACTTTTTCCTCACTTGGCTTGTCAGACGGCTGCCTAGGGTGAGAACTTACACAATCTTGACGATGCATATATTCATATGATTCTTGCAAGGTATTGTGGGTAATGTAGTTCTTTCACTCCCAAACACAGCTGAAGACAATAATTGAGTTGTGAAACCAGTGGTAAGGCCAATAAAATACTTCTTTTATTGATGGGGTTTAAATCACCCAGCGCAAATATGCTTGGTAGCAATATAAATGAGGTTACTTGCTTGCAGTGTTTAAATGGATAACATAAAGTCACAAAGCAAATCAGAAAACAACCTTCAGCTTGTCAGGCAATTAGCTAATGTTTTCTTAGCAAATAATTACCAAATAAAAAGGCACAAAGAAATAAATGAACTTTGCTTGTTAGGATAACTTCTGCTTATTTTCCACACAGATCCTGCAGTGATTCTCTCTTGCTCACACACAATCAGGTGCAGCTTTAATTACTATCAATTGACCAGCTGAAACCCTTTAGCTGGCTGGCTGCTACTGTGTGAACCCAAATCCTGCTTTAAGAGCTGTTTTGCAGTGGAAATAAGAACAAAGTTAGGTTTCTTTCTGATGGCTTATGTGTTTGCTCACAGAAAGCTAGCAATAGCATTGGGATAGAGAACAGTCCATGTAATTAATAGTCTCATCTGCTGTAATTTCCCCTTCATCAATCAGCATAGGGTCACTATCATACATTGGCACAGATGAGTCTTTCAATAAGGCACTATCATGAGAATGCTTATTCCCTTGCTGCCATTCACTATTATAGATAGGGTCTGGATCAGTGTTCATACCTGAGCCTCTCCTGCTATCATAATTCCTCTCTGTATAGCCTGGCCAGTATGTAATCCAGTTCTGATGTCCAGCCTTCCAATCTTGATCCCTGGACACTGGATCCTCTCTCACATACCTTCTGGCATAGGTCTGAAAGTCCTTTCCACGTGCAGTCTTCTCTCTTCCAGGTAGCCACTGGTGATTCCTATCTCTACCATTCCATTCCTCTGGCTGACTCCAGTCCAATGGACTCTGCTGGCATTTGGAATACCTCCCAGTATAGGTACCGCCTTGGAATCTCCCAGACCTTCCAATGGCCTTTCTTCTCTTCCTTCCAGAGAGTTTCCTTCTCTCTCTATACGCTTGGCTTGGCTTCTGCTTCTCGAGATGATGTTGGTGCTTGAGCTTGAAGCTGTTGCTGTATCTCTTCCTGAAGCTCTTTCTGTAGAATAAGCTCTATTCTTATTCTGTCCTAATGTGTGCTCCTCCCTAACACAGCGCAGCTGTGTTGAATCAGGCCCTGCCCTTTGAGATGAGTGCTTAGGGATTACCTCATAGCTCTCTTGATTGCACACACGTTTTCTCACTTCAGCCCCTCTCATGGCTGCTGGAAACCTGGTGCATTCTGGGACTGGTAGTCTTTTATGTGAAAACTCTGTTTTCTTACTTCTACCAGAACTGACAGGTTGCTTGTTCAGAGTCACATCATCTTTTCTATAGCTCCTACCTAAGCTATGATAAGCTTCCTTATCACAGGCTTTAGGGACTCTGTTCTCTCCTGGTTCTCCTCATATCTCTCCCATCGCTCCTTTAGTGTAGTTTCTGGTGGCTCCTCCTCCTCTGTTACCCCGGTTGGTGTCCCCCAGGGTTCTGTCTTGGGTCCCCTTCTTTTTTCTCTCTATACCCAATCTCTTGGTGCGCTTACTTCCTCTCATGGTTTGGCTGTTGACTCCCAAATCTATTTCTCTACTCATGATCTTTCTTCTGCTTTCCAGTCCCGGATCTCTTGCTGTCTCTCTGCCATTGCTGCCTGGATGTTCCATCGTCGCCTGAAATTGAACATGGCCAAGACTGAACTTCTCGTTTTTTCTCCTAAAATTTCCCTTTCTCCTTTTTCTTTTTCAGTCTCTGTTGATGGCTCTGTTCTCCAACCTGTTTCATCTGCTCGCAATTTGGGTGTTATTTTTGACTCTTCGCTCTTTCTCCTCTCATATCCAACTCATCGCTAAGATCTGTCGCTTCTTTCTCTTCAACATTAGCAAAATCCGCCCCTTCCTCTCTGAGCTCACTACTAAACCTTCATCCATTCCCTAATCACCTCCCGCCTTGATTATTGTAACCTCCTTCTTGCTGGTCTCCCTCAGTCTCATCTCTTCCCTCTTCAGTCTATTCAGCACTCCGCTGCCCGTTTAATTTTCCGTCAGCCTCGTTTTTCCCACATCACTCCTCTCCTTAGATCTCTTCACTGGCTCCCTATCCATTTCCGTATTCACTTTAAGCTTCTCCTTCTGACTTATAAGTGCATTCACTCTGTGGTTCCTCAGTACCTTTCTTCTCTCATTTCTCCCTATTTCCCGCCTCGTGTACTCCGTTCTTCTTCCCAGTTGCTATGCCCTTCTCCTCTATTGCCAACTCCAGATTCCGCTCTTTTCACCTTGCTGCTCCCTACACTTGGAATAAACTTCCTTTGTCTATACGTCAGGCATCTTCTTTGCCCCTCTTCAAACTCTTTAAAATCTCATCTTTTCGCGTCTGCCTTTGGCTCTTGATTTTGCTGTTCTCCTTCCTTCCCCTCTTTTATTTCACCTTATCTTTTTTCTACTCCTTTTCTTGCTTTGTCTTTTTAAATTGTAAGCTCTTTTGAGCAGGGACTGTCTTTTTGTGTTTTCATTGTACAGCGCTGCGTGCGCCTGGTAGCGCTTTATAAATGCTTAGTAGTAGTAGTAGGGTGCAAGAAGAGCTGTCTATTCACTGGTTTGTTAGAGCTGCAATGGCACTAAGTTGAACTCTCACTGAATTAGTTTTCAGACCTGGCAAGATAAGTGGAGGAGATATTGTAGAAGCAACTCCACCAGGCAAGAAAAGATCTCAATGCCCTTTGGAGAGCACCAGGGCAAACCTTTGCCATTTGAAGGCATAAGATCGCCTGGTGGAATCCTTATGAGATGCAAGGAGGATATATTTACCGGCTGTGGTAGGTTGAGGTCAGCAAGCACTAGTCCTTCAGTAGCCATGCTGTTAGGCACAGGGAGTGAAGATTGGGATGTTGGAGCATTCCATGGTCCTGAAAGAGGAGGTCGGGTGCACATCCTAGGTTGAGTGGCTGAGTCTGCGCAAGGCAAAGAAGCAGAGAAAACCACAGTTGACGGGGGCCAGAAGGGGGCTATGAGAATCATCGAGCCCCTGTTGGCCTGTGGCATGAACAGTGTCTTGAGTATCAAGGGGATTGGAGGGAATGCGTAGAGCAGTCCCTGCCCCCAACGGAGAAGGAAGTCATCCGGGGTCTGTCGGTGCAACAGTGGAATCCTGGAGCAGAAGTAGAAGCTGCGTGTTTTGCAGAGTGTTTACACCTGAGCTTAAAGCCCTGAAAAATAAGCTCAGACAGCTGGAGCGCAAGTGGAGATGCCATGAGAGCCCAGATATTCAACTAGCATACACCAGTACCCTAGCGCACTACAGTTCCCTCACTCAACTAAAGAAAAAGGAATATCATACCAGCCTACTCAATTCCCCTCTCAACTGGCCCAGAGACTTATTTCACACAGCCCAAAATCTCTTCAAGACACCCTCTGCTATGAAGACCAATGCATCTATTTCGCCAACTGAAATGGCCCTACAAGCTAAACAAGCACACTCTTCATCAATATTCATGCCCTCCAGTTATGTTG
Source organism: Ichthyophis bannanicus (assembly GCA_033557465.1). Lineage (NCBI taxonomy): Eukaryota > Metazoa > Chordata > Amphibia > Gymnophiona > Ichthyophiidae > Ichthyophis > Ichthyophis bannanicus. The sequence goes on along the minus strand of CM066045.1, from coordinate 9,985,686 downwards.
TCAACATTACTGACTCCCTAGACACAAGGACCTGCTCAACCTTTAGATCCCTATCTGCTAAGCAACTGGAAGAGATTGTATCAAATCTCAACAGTACTACATCACCTTTGGACCCTTGCCCATTCTCTTGGATTAAGATAACCAAGCAGGAGCTCGCTCCAGTCATGACTTTCTCTGGGCTATATGCCTGATACCTTGACGCAAGCTTCCATCAGACAATTAAATTCTCACACACTCTATTCAGCTGTGCCCTCTTCTTACATACCCATCTCAAGCATCCCCTCCCTTGCCAAAATCATTGAGAAGGCAGTTCAAGTTCAAACACAGGAGTTCATGGACTCCCACTCCCCCCTTGATGAGTACCAGCATGATTTTAAACCTTTTTACAGCATTGAAACCCTACTGACCTCTCTCCTAAATACACTAATCAAAGGCACAGAGAAAACCACACAAGGCTTCATCCTGGTATTCCTGGATATTTCTGCAGTCTTCAACTCAGTCATGCATACTCAGCCTATATCATGTCTCCACGCAATTGGCCTAAGAGACAAAACCCTTTGGGGTCTGTACTGTGCCTCTCACAAAAATTTGTTGTTAAAGGCATTTTTCCTGTTTTATCACACCAGGCCATATTACAGGCCAAACAAACTTTCTATGAACATCATATCTCCATATCTCAAAATAGGGAGGAGCGTTTCCCTGCAGCTGTGCCTAGGAGGAGGCAGGCTGTGTCCTGGGCTGCCCCGACGTCATCGGGGGCTTCTATAAGAACTTTGCTGTGCCTTGGTGAGCGGGGAGGAGCGTTTCCCTGCAGCTGTGCTGAGAGGAGGAGGCAGGCTGTGTCCCAGGCTGCCCTGACGTCATCAGGGGCTTTCTTTAGGCTTGTTACATTTCCTCTTAATCTAGGAGTGAGTGATAGGCGCGCGGCTATTGGTGCGCAGCTGTGGCGTGATCTAAGGGGCGTGATACAAAGGGCAGTTACTGTCCCTTGGGAGCCCCTTGGAGCACCGCTGGAGCCCTAGATATATATAGGGAAATGCAAGAAGAAGGCTCTGCCGCTTGTAGTGGCTACCAGCAGACCCATGGATAAACATTTGAAACCTAGGGGGGAAGCGTATTCCCCTGCAGGTACCGGGACTCCTCAGGTTTCGGGGGCTTCTTTAAGTTCCCCGGAGCGTTCTCCTCCTGCTCCCTCCCCCCATTTGATACCTCCTGATCCCACCGGTGTTGGCCATTTGGATCATAGTTCCCCAATTGTTTCTGTTGTACCTTTGAAGCCTGTTGTCTGTTCACCCCCCCCCCCCCCCAGTTAAATCCAGGGAGATACTTGAGTCTCAGGTGTCCCTGGGGGATATTTGGAGGGCTGTTAATAGGACTGAGCAGACTTTGGCCAACACTGTTTCCCAGCTGTGTAGCTTCTCTCAGGAGGCAGTTACATGGCTGGTTAAAGTTGAGGAACAGGTGACTTCACTTGCTACTCAGATTTCCAAATATGATAGTTCTTTTTCTTCTTTGAATGAGGTGAATTTCAGGAGTAGAAATATTCGATGTTTGAATTTTCCTTACTGTCATTTATTGCCTTCCGAAGTTTTATTCCGGAAATACCTTAAGGAGGCTTTGGGTTTACCCACAACTGACTCAATGTTTTTTTCCAAGTTGTTTTATTTACCTGGTAACAAGATGTGAGGGTTTTGATGTTTTGCAATCTCGGGTAAAGTTCGATTTGATCCAGTTCTTGGAGGACTCGCAGGACTCCACCAAGGTTACTCTTTTGGTTACATTTCTTTCAGAACAGGATAAGATTTCCGTGTTTAGAAGTTACTTTAAAAATAAGGCCTTTATTTTTTGTGGGTCATGAGTTCAGTTTCCTTAATGTATCCCAGGCCACGCAGTTACGCCAGTGGGCCTTTTTGGCCCTAAGGCCAAGGGTGTTGGCAGTCGGGGCATCCTTTTTTTTACGGTATCCCTGTAGGTGCTTGGTCTCCTTTCAGGGTGTTAGGTTTATCTTTCTAGACTCTCCACAGCTGGAGGCTTTTCTAGTTGATAAGGAGAAAAAGGCCTTAGAGGGGTGAGCTTTGGGTGGGATTAGATAATTTGGCTGTTTAATAAGGGTATTTCCCTATTTTCTTGCTGGAATTTTTTTATTTTTTATCTCCTCTCCATTTTGTTGGCTAATGGATTGTTTATTGTTTTCTGTTTGTAAGTTTTTTCCTTATGTTTGATTTCAATCATATTTCTTGTATACTTGCTTTGTAAGTATTGGCTTAAAAATTCCAAAAAAAAAAAAATAGGCCAAAACAATTCTATTGTTTAGTATCTCGTCTTCTCCGTTCCATGTACTTTATCATTATTAGAGACACACCTTCTGCTGAACAACTGGCCCAATATTTCTCAAACAAGGTCCTACAGCTTCAACAAGACTTTTCTTCTGCAGATGTTTCACCCCTTCCTTCAGTTACTGATCCTCCTGTATTCCCTGAAACCCAGCTTAGACATTACTCATTCCCATAAATGGTCTCGTTTTAACCCCATTACTACACCCATGCTTCATAAAGCTCTCTTCTTCCAAAGAGTTGTCTGACAGACTCTCTTCTTCCTTCCTGGGTCTCTGAACCCTCATTAGCTCTTCTACCACTTGTTCTATCTATGTTTAATAATAGTTTAGCTCCTGGTCATTTTCCATCATTTTGTAAGTCTGCCATTCTACGTCCAAGTTTGAAAAACTCAACACTTAGGACAAAAACTGGCTGGGCTTGTAGTGTCATTTCCAATTTACCATATCTCTCCAAGATTCTAGAAAAACTTCTCTCTTTTTCCAGCTCCTTCAACATTTGGAACATACAAACTCACTTTACCCACATCAATCAGGTTTTAGACCGGGACATAGTACAGAAACCATACTATCAGTTCTTAATGAAATACGGGTTTCTTGGAAGAAGGGTGATATTTCTTTGGTAGTCTCTTTAGATCTATCCTTTTTTGATCTAGTGAATCACTCCCTCCTTCTTTCATGTTGTGCCTCTGTGGGTCTTTGCTCCACTGTTTTGCATTGGTTTCACTCCTATCTCTCCACATGGTCATAATATGTTTCTTTTCAAGCCTCCACTTCTCTTTTCCCTCTTTCATGTGGTGTCCCTCAGGGCTCTGTTTTGGCACCCACTGCTCTTTAATGTTTTCCTTGCTCCTCTTTCCATCCTCATACAGCAGTAGGGTGTCTCAGCATATTTTTATGCTGATGGCATTCTGCTGCTTTTCCGCACAAACCCTGTTGATCCTGATCTCTCTCTCTCTCTCTCTCTCTCCTGAACTCCTGTCTTACTCTCTCATTGCCCAACCACTTACTACTTAATCCGTCCAAAACCTCTGCTCTATGGCTCTCTGGTTCTGTGACATCCCCATGCATAGCCCCCATAATAAATAGTTTTCAAGTTCCAATAGTTTCCACACTAAAATATCTAGGAGTCATTCTCGACCCCTCTGTCTTTCATACACACATTAGTTAGGTTATTCGTTGGTATTTCTATTCTCTAAGGAAAATCTGCTCTATCTGCTGTTTTCTTCTTGAGTTTGCAATCCTTACACTTACGTTTATCATTGGGTAGTCTCTAAAATGGATTATTGTAACAATATTTTCTCAGGATTACCTCAATATCAAATTAAATGGCTATAAGCTATGCAAAATACAGCATTACGTTTCCTCCATCACTTTTCCTGTTATGATCACGTAACCCCATTTTACATTAAATCCCACTGGTTACCTTATCCGGAACACACATAATATAAACCTTTGGTCATCATTTATAAAATACTTAACTCTGGTCAACTGCTTATCTTTCTTTACATCTTATACTGTATGCATCTCCCCATCCTTTACGTTCCATATATGCAAAGAAACTCTACTTACCATCCCTGTCACAGGCTTACCTTGAAGGTACTCGTAATTCAGCATTCTTCTATCAAGCCCTCTCCTTATGGAATTCCCTCCCTACATTTAAAATAGCACTAAACCCCCACCTATTTCAGCATGCAGTTTAATATCACTTAGCTACTGCGCGGCATTCTGCTTCTTGATTTTCGTTTTTTTTTCTCTTTCTGTTCTTTACTTTTCTGTTTAATAATGAAGTTTTTTTCCCTTCTTATTTGTTTGAATATTTTATTGTAAACTGCTTTTCCACATGTGGCTTCAGCAGATGAAAAACCACAATGCAAGGCTAGCTAGGTGGTACATGGCCCTGCAAGCTTTCGACTTCAGAGTGGAGCATCGGGCAGGAAGACTTCACCAAAATGCAGATGCTTTACCCGAATTACCGACTGTTTGGAGGAACCCCAATCACCTCCAACAGCCAGTAATATCTTAAGCAGGGGGGTATGTGGCAAGGTCAGCTATCCTGAGAGTGGGGGAGGTGAGAAGCATAACGAATTCACCCTAGTTAAGGGTCCCCTTCTAGGAATGCAGGGAGAGAAAACCACAGCAGGGTTTCAAAGACAGAAAAACCCCAGCTGGAACAGGTTTCAGACAATGACTGATAAAGTAAGAAAGAGGGATTGCAAGCACGAGGACCAAAGCCCTTACTTTAACAAGTGCACTGATTATTCTAATATCAGGAGGCAGGGGGATTACCAACACCTGGGAAAGAAAGAGGTGGGGTTAGAACCCAGGAGGTATAAGCCTGGGTTAGATTATGCAGAGAGAGAGAGACGAGAAGGAGAGCAGCCGGGAGAGCAGCTGAGACAGAAGCAGAGAGGAGGAGTTGACTCTTGGAGAAGGGCTGAGCTACCCAGAGCTGAGAGAGCTGAATTTCCTGCAATAGGTTGGCAACAGAGGTGGGGACCAGGAAGTGGAGAAGCTTTCAGACCACCAGAGAGGTTGTCAGCTGAGCAATCTGACCAGGGCGGTGAGTCAGAACCCATGCAGTTGGGAGAACCAGTGTCAGAGTTGGGGGAAGAAGACTGCTTTATGGATTGCTCTCTATGCCAAGTTCTAGACAGGAGGTCTTGAGGAAAAGCTAGCCCTGAAAGAAATAATTCTCCTTGGAAGTTAACCATATGGCAGAAGCAGTGTGGAGGTAAATTCCTGTCTGTTTTAAAAGGGAAATTTACTGCAACGTATGCCTGATCACGAAGCTCCGATTCATGCTTGTTTGTCACCTGTGTTTGAACTGTGCAGCGGCAAGAAAAGCCAAGTTAGCTGCTATAAGAGTTTTTGCTTGCTCCTCTCCTTTATGAAAAGCCTGCTAAGAGTTGTGATAACAGCTTGGAATGTTTGTTTTGTTCTAAGTTTGGTTTCACGTAGAAATGCAGCCTAGAGAGATTTTTATTTATTTTTTTATTGAAAGGCTTCCAAAGAATACATAGAAACAAGAACCACAAAGATCATCAAAGTGAATGCAACAGTAACAGCATAACTTCAGATCACAATAGTATTTTACAATATGCCTTCATTTTTGCAGTTTTACGATAAGGAAACGGGGAGCGACAACCCCCCCAACTTCCCTTTTCCCCCCTCCCCCCAAAACCTCCCTAACCCAGGACCCCCCCCCCCAACCTCCCAATCCCCCCAACTATGGCTTGTTAATCCTTAAGCACGGGAAGGCGGTGAGCAAGAAGCACACACAAGGGGCAGGCTCCCTTTAAAGTATGCGTATTCCCCTCCTCTTATCCAGAGCAGTCACGCACCATAACGAGAGACAAAGGGTGCCCACACCAACTCAAAGCGCACCAAGCGCATCCTACTGACAGCTACCCCCCGCTCCATGGTATACATATCCCACATCCGTTCCAACCAGACCTGAAAGGAGGGGGCCAAAGCACGCTTCCAGGCTGCCGCAAGGGATAATCGGGCCGCATTCAGGCCATGGCGGAGTAGAGCAAGCTGCAGAGCCCGTGCACCCGGCACCGAGGCCCCAAAAAGGAAAATCCCCGGATCCCAAGGGATACTCACTCCCAAAAGCAGCTGCAGCCGGAATTGTACACCCCTCCAAAAGGCGCGAATGCGGGGGCAAGCCCACCAAATATGCCCCAGGGTACCCTGTTGCCCACAGTTACGCCAACAGAGGTCCACAGCCCCAGGATATATACGTGCGATCCGTGCCGGGGTCATGTACCAACGGTACAGTATTTTATAGTTAGTTTCACAGGCATTAATCGCTACCGAGCTCTTCCACAAGTGCGTTTCCGCCCTCTCCCACTGCTGCTCGGTATAGGAGAGATTCAAGTCAGAGTTCCAAAGCTCCCTGTGCCTTGTAGAGCACGATTGGGACCCCTGCAAGTGGGCATAGAGGGTCGCCACGAGTCCCTTAGTGGTGGTGCACCCCTCACAGTAACGTTCCAGATCCGTCAGGTCCCGGGCAACCTGGGGCCGAACAAGCTTAGATCGAACCCAATGTGTAACTTGCGTATATTGATAGAGATGCCTAGCCGGAATGTCATATTCATCTTGTAACGCACGAAAAGACTGTAACCGACCGTCCTCAAAGAGTTGTCCGACCCGACTAAGGCCATGATGTCCCCACTGCCGAAAGACTGTGTCGCTTAGTCCCGGTGGGAAAGAAGCGTTGTCTACTATAGGGGCCAAAGGGGTTTAATCCATACCTCGAGACCGAAAGTGCTGATCCCAGCAACGGAGAGTATGAAGAACATAGGGATTACTGGTGCATTTACCGCGCCGGAGTTTTGGGCCAAGCCACAGCCAGTCTCCTAACCCCGCTCCCCCCGCCAAGCTCATTTCCAGTTGTACCCATCGCTTGGTGCTATCAGCAATCATCCACTCCACCCCCGCCCGACATTGTGCCGCTGCATAGTACCAGTGCAAATTGGGCATGCCCATACCTCCAGAACGCGTACAAGCATAGAGAACATGTCGCGCTAAGCGTGGACGACGATAATGCCATATGAACTTCATGAGCAGCTGTTGCCAGGTCGCCAAAGTGGCCCGCGCAATGGAAAGCGGTAGAACCTGAAAAAAATAAAGAAAGCGGGGAACGACCACCATCTTGACTACAGCTATACGCCCGAACCAGGAAAGGAGCAGGCCATTCCAAATCTCTAAGTCCCGCCGAACCTGACGAAGCAGGGGATCATAGTTGGCTTTAAAGAGGTCCGCCTGCTCCACAGTCAAATGCACCCCTAGGTAACGTAAGGCCCCTGATACCCATCGAAGAGGATAAGCCGCCTGGAGTTCCGCACAAACCACCCCGGGGACTCCGATTTAGTGTAATTAATTTTGAAGCCGGATACCCGAGAGTAGTTTTCAAACAGCTGCATCGCAACTGGAAGGGAAGCGGATGGATCCACCAGGGACAAAATGATGTCATCCGCGAAGAGCGCAATCCGATATTCCGCGAGGCCAATGTGGACCCCCTTCAAGCCTGGGTGCTCTCGAAAGCTCTGAGCCAAAGGTTCCATCGCGAGTGCGAAGAGCAGAGGAGAAAGAGGGCAACCCTGTTGCGTGCCCCTCTCCAGAAAGAAGGGTCTCGAGTGTCCCCCATTAATCCGAACGCACGCCTGAGGCAGCTGATAAAGACTACGAACCCAACGAATATAATTAGAGCCAAAGCCCATTGTCTCCAGAACACACCAAAGGTATTCCCAATCAACCCGATCAAAAGCTTTTTCTGCGTCAATCCCCACCAGCAGAGCTGGTTGTGGTTCCCGTTGGGCGGCGTAAATGACCTGCAACATACGCCGAATGTTATCCGCGGCCTGGCGACCCGGCACAAATCCAACCTGATCTGTATGAACCAAGCCCGGTAGGACCCGATTCAAGCGCACAGCCAGCACAGAAGCAAATATTTTAACGTCAACATTTAACAGGGAAATAGGGCGATAGGACGCCGCATCATGCAGTGGTTTACCAGGTTTGGGTATCATCACTATCAGTGCCTCACGTTGGGACGGCGGGAGTGAAGCCCCCCCCCAAGACCTCATTGAACAAGATGGTCAAGGTGGGCGCTAATTGTGCCCGAAACTTCTTATAATATTCTGCTGGGAAGCCATCACTACCCGGCGCACTGCCAGTTTTCAGTCGTCGGATCGCATTTTCCACTTCGTCTATCGTTAATTCAGAATCTAACTGAGCTCGGTCAGGGTCAGAAAGGTGCGGCAGGGCAATTCTCTGCAAATAGTCCTGCACACGATCCCGATCAAAGGGCTCTGCCTTATAGAGCAGCTCCAAGTAGTCAGCAAAAAGATCACGTATCTCCTGGGAAATAACCCTCTTCCGTCCCCCGGAGTCGCGCAGTTCGCGAACCACTCTCGTGGACTGCTGTTGCCGAAGACGTAAAGCCAGGAAGCGGCCGGTTTTATTCCCATGCTCATAAAAAGTTTGCCGCAATTTCCGGCGTTTATTATTTAATTCTTTCTGCAAACACGCATCCAAATTGGCTCGAACAGTCCGCCATTGATGCAAAACCTGCCGCGAACCGGTTCGGGCGTGTTCCAAACCTAGGCGAGTAGACTCCTTCACCAACTGGTCGTGGTCATGCGTCCACATTTTGCGCGTGCGGGCCGCCTCAGCCATGAGTTGACCCCGAGCCGTAGCCTTATAAGCATCCCACACCGTGGGGAGGGGAACGTCTCCAGAATCATTAAGCTCAAAAAAATCGTTGATAAAGCGGACATGGTCCTGCACTGCACCCTGCCGCCGTAGGAACCTCACATCTAAGCGCCAGAGGCGTTGGTGCTCGCTATACAATCCGGCCGGGAGGGCAAGCCAGCACGGGGCATGATCTGATCAGGTCAGCGTTCCATGTCCAGCCTTCACTCTCCCATCCATCAGGCGCTGATCCAACAGGAAATAGTCAATGCGGGTATGAACCTGATGGACCGGAGAGTAGTACGTATAACCTCTCTCCCCCTCATGGGTGTCTCTCCAGACATCCCGTAAACCTAAATCTAGCATGAGGCGTTGAAGGGCTCTTGCCGGTCCCCCCACTCCCCCCCCGCACGACCTGTGGAATCCAAGTGGGGCACCAGATGCGTGTTACAATCTCCACCCAAAACAATGGGGCCCTTTGCAAAATCCGCCAGTAAGGCTTTCAATCGTGTAAAAAAGGGCCCCTGACCTGTATTGGGCGCATAAACATTAGCTAAAGTTAGCAAGTGCCCTTCTAAGCGAATATTCAAAAAAAGCCACCTCCCCAGGGTATCTCGTTTGATCTCCTCAATCTGTAGGGAGAGGCTCTGGTGAAATAGTAAAGCCACTCCCCGCTTCTTCCGGCCCTGCGCATCTGAGGCCACCCGCACCTCAGTATACGGGGACCTCTTTAGCCAGCCCTGCTTACAATTCTGAAGATGGGTCTCTTGTAGGTAAACAATGTCCCCCTGCAAAGTGCGCAATTCTGAAAACAGCAGCGACCGCTTCCTTGGGGAGTTAAGACCCTTAACATTTAAAGAGATAAAGCGCACCATTGATAGTTACAATCTGGACCCTCTTATCCTCCAGCTACCCGGAGGATCCCAGTGACATCTTCCCCCCAGCAAGCCCAGGGGGTTAGTTAGCCGGGCCCACCTAGTCCACCCTCCAGAAACAAGAGCCATAGTCCCTCCCCCCAAACCCAAACATACCCACCAGTTCCAAATGAAAAAACCCTCCCTCCAACCCGAGCCCCCCCCCCCTTCCCGTCAATACCACCTGCCTGTCAAAGTTAATACAGGACACGGTAAGTTGACCACAAACCCCGTTCCCCCCCAAAACCCCACGAAGCAACAGTTCAACCTAAACATATAATAACGTTCCCCCCAATGCTCCCCCACCCACCCTGAGTCATCAATCCCATCATGCCTCCCCAGCAGGACAATGTCATCATCAAAACATTTGCAGATCATCCGCCGCCCCCTGTGTGTAATGGAGTGTGGGCCCAAGCTGATCCCTACCAATGGCCAATAACTCAGTGAGAAATATTACAAAAACAGAAGGGAGGAAAGACAATTAAAAAGAAAACAGCCAAGCACCAATGGCCAGTCATTCCACCACTTATCCAAAGTTCGGGAGACCCACAGAGTAAGGCTCCCTGAACAGTAAGAAAAGCTCTGCAGTTATACACAAAAAAAAAAAAAAAAAAAAAAGTAATCATCAAGCGGGCTTGCCCACTCGAGTCCACTTAGAGTGCTGGGGCTTAGGGGGCGGCGGGTGAGGCTGAGCATTATCATCAACTAGTCCCGCCTGACGAAGAGCTCGCCAAGCTTCAGTATAGTCTTTTGCTGAGATCTTTTTGTTGCCCAAAAGAAAGTTCATCCTAAACGGAAAGGACCAAGAGTATCGAATCCCCTTGCTGTTCAGGACCGCTGTAACTGGTTTCATCTCTCTCCGGCGCGCCAAGGTGAACGTCGAAAGGTCTTGGTAGATGGACACTGTCGCATCCTGGAAGCGGACTGCTTTTTTCTCCCGGCCTCGACGTATGAGAAGCTCAGCATCAGAATATCACAAAAATCTCGCAATGACATCACGAGGTTGGTTGTTGGGAGGTTTTCCCAGGGCGCGGTGGACTCGCTCTATTTCCATCCCAGAAGCATGTGCAGCCAGGTCCTCCGCCGGGAGCAACTCCGCTATCAACAGCTTAAGCACAGTTGGCAAGTCTTCTCCGCCCCCTACCGCTTCTGGAATTCCGTGAAAACGCACATTATTGCGGCGGGAGCGGTTTTCAATGTCATCAATTTTATAAGTCAGTTCCATTGCTTGCGCATGTTGCCGGTCCAGCGCACATTGTAAATCCATCAGGGTCCCATCATGATCAACCATTTTGGTCTCCACGTCCTCCACTCGGACTCCCAGCTCTTTAATGTCGGTGCGTAGTTCTGCGACGTCTTTCAACAGCTCCTCACGTAGCGAGCGAAACTCATTGGCTAACTCCGCAAAGCCTTTACGGAGTTCTTGCTTGATTTGAGCAGAGGAGAGTTGTTTGTGGGCGTCCAATTCCTCTTCACTTACAGTCTCATCATCAGTGCCTGATGGAGGGGATAGTTCACGTGGGCTGCTTGTGGCCCCAGACTTACTGTGCAGTCGCTGGGAGGAGTGCAGTCGCTGGGAGGAGTGCATCCTTTCCCGGTTTTCAGAACTTAGCTTTAGCAGCCATCCCACCGGGTCACCTGTGTCACACAGTGTTAGGAGAGAGATACAGTCAATGTCAGCAAGGGCAAAGACACCAGAAAGACAGCGGTGCACAGAACCTCACAGGCCCGCAAAGCAGTCACTGCCACACAGTGTTAGGAGATATATAGAGTCAATGTCCGCAAGGCCCAGGGTACCAGGCAGGCAGCGGGGCAATGAGATGGAAGCTGCTTTTGGCCTTCCTGAAGAGACGAGCCGCCAGAGATAATGCCCAGAGTGTTCTGTAGAGTAATGTGGAGGTAGAGCACACGGAGTCCACAACTACCAGAGGTTAGGCTCCGATGAGAAATCTGAAGTCAGATAGAACGCAGAAGCATTCTAACACGGATCCACGCTGAGGAGCCGGGGCCTCGGTGGGGCACTGGTGTGCTTATAATTGCTACTGTCTCCGGCGCCGTTTATAAACCAGAAGGTATGAAGAGAAAGATTTAGCTCTCGTACTTACCCCCCTCAGGGGGATTCGCGCTGGCGGGAGAAGGTGGTGGGCACCAGCGATTGCCACGAGGCTTCCAGGCCTTCTCCTCGGCCCCGCTAGCAGGATTCCAGCTCCGCGTTCAGTCACCCCAACCTTGGGGACAGTGCTCCACCTTACAGAGGATTGCCGCACGGCCTCCGACCTGGCACCAGGGGTCCAGCAGCACAACCCAGAGAAAGTCCGCGTAGGCGCCGTCCGATCCGCGCAGGTCACTGGAGTCGGCTATGAGATTAGTTAGGCCCGGAACAGGCGTCGAGGAAAGGCACGCAGCAGCAGCAGGCCGCACTCTGGGGATGAACTCCGCGGCGTCCCAGCTGTCCGAGATCTTGCTGAGCGGTTTAACCCGACTCCGGAGGGTACCGCTTGCCTGTGCTGACCCAGGGCAGGTAGAGACTGGGGGAAATTTGCAGCAGTTAGCGCATTTTAGCTAAAGTTTTGGGGTAGTGGGGACGGAGCTCAGTTAAGATGCGGCCATCACGCAGCGGGCTCATGAGCGCCCCGCCTAGAGAGGTTTTTGAGGCTGGCAGAAACCAAACTGCTGTGGAAGAATTAAGCTTGATTTTTTTTTCTTTATGCTCTGATTAACAAGGACTAAAAAGGAAAGTGGCAGCCTAGTTTCTAAAGGCAATTGCTTCTGCAAGTAAGATGACTTTAAAAAGCCATTTCTGAGTTCCTTTGGTTTGTTTGCCAGTATTTGCTGTACCTTAAGCAAATCCTACAGTTATAATCCTGTAAATGATACCTTGAACCTACTGTGTTTTGTGTTATGGAAATAAACTTTCTGTTACAAGCCTTACCCTCGGTTACCTCAACTACAAACCACCTACTTAAAGCACCAACATATTTTAGCAGTACTACACTTCCCAGAAGTCAACACGAAGAAACAGGCTGCTAAGAGCTGATAGAAGAAGGAACCCTCAACCACCACGCCCCTCGACCACTAGAGGCAAGTGGCTTCGGGCGTTGTGCTTGTGACACTACACTCACATCCCCATCCATGTGTCTCACCGGAAGTACCTCAGATTCCAGATTCAGGTCAAGCATTATCAGTACAGGGTCCTGCCATTTGGGCTATTCTCTGCCCCATGGGTTTTCACAAAATGTGTCACTGTTGCACATCTCAGGAAGCAGGACATTTATGTCTTCCCGTACCTGGACAACTGGCTGATCTCCGGCCAGTCCCCGGAAGAGACAGAATCTGCCATACAAAAGACCATTCTTATACTGTCAGGCCTAGGGTTTCTGGTGAACCTCCAGAAGTCAAAGCTTCAACCCTCTCAACAGCTGGAGTTCATTGAGGCATTAATAGACGACAGTAGCGAAAGCGTTCCTCCCTCAACCCTGGAAGGATGTTATCATCAACCTGACCAGATGCATATTGTTGCTCGAATGGACATCAGCAAGGACCTTACTTCGCCTCCTGGGTCACATGGCAGCGACCACACAGGTCATACCTCTGGCAAGATTACACATGCGCCGGCTACAATGGCACCTGCGTGTCCACTGGAGCAACACACACAACCCCTGTCAATGGCGATTCCTCTGGATGCAGCTGTGCAAAGTTTGATAGCTTGGTGGACCAATCCGGCGAACTTAATGAGCGGTCGACCTCTACAACAATCCCCACATCAAATGGTCATCACGTCGGATGCCTCTCTGGTAGGCTGGGGGGCCCATTGTGGCCAACTCCGCGTCCAAGGAATGTGGACTCAAGGGGAGCGCTCACTACATGTCAATCTGTTGGAACTCAGAGAACTGCACCTCGCCCTCAGGACCTAATCCGGGGAAAGACAGTCCTATTACAAACAAACAGACAATCAGGTTGCCATGTTTTATATAAACAAACAGGGAGGGATTGGATCCAGGAAACTATGCAAGGAAGCCCTACAACTCTGGAGGTTTGCACAGTCCAGACACTGTCTCCCTTGCACGGAGTATCTGTTTGCACAGTTCACCCTTGTTGGACATGGGATTTTAACAGTGAACCACACAGGTTACTCTATATGCCTTCACTCTGTTCATGGTGTTACTTATAAAGAGACCAGATGGTACATTGCTTGGTGTGGTCTTGCTCATTACATCCCTGAATGAAGATGCCAGATAATGAGCCACATAATCGGTCTCCCCCTACCACAGCAAGTCTAAGATTGGGAGGCACCAGGTGTGGTTGACTCATTCTGCTTGTCCTAGGAGAAAGGTGAAATTAGACTTACCTGCTAATTGTTGTTCCTGGAGTAAATCCAGTCTAGTCCCGAACCTCTGGGTTGCCCATCTCATCCAGCAGCTTAGAGACTGAGAAACCTCCTTCTTTTGTGATGTCACTGGTATATCCTCTCAGGAGCCGCCTCCTTTCACCAGTACCCTATTGACAAAGCAGACTCACTGGAGCAACAAGTATGTATCAACTGCAAGAACTGACTAACAATGAACCACTGAGACAATAACGTTTAACAGAGGGAAAACAAAAACTCCCTTCTCGTACATGGTCTTTAAACTTGTTGAGGCCGTTCCCTTACCCGCCATGAAGGAACGTGCCCCAAGCTAATTGCCATCCTACCGGAAACACCCCATCCCAGGACCCCGAAGCGATTCCTCTTACCTATGATACATATAGGCACTTCAGGCTTCTATTCACAGAAGAATACTGGGGAGTGATACAGGACTAGACTGGATTTACTCCAGGAACAACAATTAGCAGGTAAGTCTAATTTCACCTTCCTGATCGTCCATCCAGTCTAGTCCCGAACCTCTGGGTTTGTACCAGAGCAGTACGAATCATCCACAGGAGGGACCCGCCAGGCCAGCCTGAAGTACCACTGATCCAAAACAGGTATCCCCCGCCGTTTGAACATCCAGCCGGTAATGCTTAACAAACGAATTCAAAGATGACCAAGTCGCTGCCTTACAAATTTCCACCGGCGGCACTAACCAAACTTCTGCCCAGGATGTCGCTTGTGCTCTAGTGGAATGGGCCCTAAGCCCCTCCGGCACCAGTCTACCTTTGAGCACATACGCCGACACAATGGCCTCCTTGATCCACCTTGCGATGGAAGCCTTTGACGCCGCTTCTCCCTTTCTTGGTCCCGCGAAGAGCACAAAAAGTCTGTCAGACCTGCGGAAATTCGCAGTCCGACATAGATACTTCTTTAATGCCAGACGGACATCCAAGAGATTCAACTTCCTCGTCGCCGAACCCCCTGTGCTCTCCCTAAAAACCGGTAAAGAGATTTCTTGATTCACATGAAACGCCGAGACCACCTTCGGCAGAAAGGCCAGCACAGGTCTCAAAACTACTTTTGCCTCAAAGAAAGAAAGATAGGGTTCCTTACAGGATAACGCTTGTAACTCCGAGACTCTTCTCGCCGAACAGATAGCCACCAGAAAGACTACCTTCAGGGTGAGGTCTCTGAGCAACACCTGAGACAACAGTTCAAAGGGCTCCCGTTCCAAAGCATCTAACATGAACGGCAGATGCCATTTAGGTATCACCTGTCTACATGGCGGCCTCAAGAGACACCACTCTTAAAAACCGTTTAACATCCCACTGTCCCCCGAGTGTCTGACTTCCTATCTTACCTCTGTAAAACAACAGCGCTGCTACCTGCACCCTTAGAGTCGTGGCAGCTAACCCTTTGTCGAACCCATCCTGTAGGAACTCTAAGATCTGAGGGATGGTGGATCTTAACGCCTCGCACTTCTTGTCTATATACCAAGCTTCGAATACCCTCCAGATGCAAAAATACGCTAGCGATATTGATCTCTTTCTGGCCTTCAACAATGTAGCAATGACCGCCGCGGACCCCCGAGACTTCAACTGAGCCCTCTCAATAGCCAAGTCGTAAGCGAGAACCGATCCACGTGAGGCATGAGCAGCGGACCCTGCGATAACAGATCCGCTCGAGGAGGAAGACGCCACGGCTTTGCAACTAACAACCTCATCAGGTCCACGTACCAGGGCCGGCGTGACCAATCTGGCGCTATCAGGATTACCTGTTCTCTGTAACGCTCTACACACTGCACCACTCTGCCTATCAAGATCCACGGAGTGAAGACATACAGTAGCTGCCCTACTGGCCAGTCTTCAATGAGAGCATCCAGGCCCTCCAACATTCTTTCTCTTCGTCTGCTGTAGAAGCGACTGGCCTTTGCCGAGCCAAAAGTCGCCATGAGATCCATGACCGGAGTGCCCAACCAACGCACCTCCGGATGCAGGACCTTGATCCACTGTTACTCGACTGAGGAAGTCGGCCTCCACATTGTCCACCCCTGCTACATGTGCTGCCAACAAATCCAGAAGGTTCCCTTTGGCCCATTCGCACAGGCCTTCGGCCTCGGTCTCTAACGCGACATTGCTGGTCCCCCCCTTGCCGGCTGACATAGGCCACAGCGGTCGCGTTGTTGGAAAACACTCGAACTGCACTCCCTCTGAGATGTGCCCGAAAAGTCTGTAGGGCCAGCGATATTGTCCTTAATTCCAACCTGTTGATTGACCAAGACCTTTCTAGAGTGTTCCAATGTCCCTGCGTGAACCTCCATTGACAACGAGCTCCCCAGCCCAGAAGGCTGGCGTCTGTCATCAAGGGCACCCAGTCCGGTGTTTCCCGTTCTCCAGCGATTCGGGAAGCAACCACCATCGCATGGCTTGACGCGTCTCACCTAGACAAGATAGCTTCCAAGACAGTGGATCCTGCTGATGCGACCAGCGCCAAAGCAACGCCCTCTGCAAGGGTCTCATATGAGCTCTTGCCCAGGGCACCATCTCTATTATCACCGCCATTGTGCCCAACAGCTGGAGATAATGCCACGCTGAGGGCGCCTTGTTGATTAAGAATCTCTCGACTAACTTCCGCAAACCCTGCGCTCGCTGTTGCGTTAGAAAAACCTTCCCAACTGCCATGTCGAATCGAGCCCCCAGGTATTCCAGACTCTGCGACGGAACCAAATGACTCTTTGACCTGTTGACTATCCAACTGAGACTTTCTAGGAAGGTCACCAGCTTGGCCATTGCGCTCTCACTCTTGGAGCTCGACTTTGCTCGGATCAACCAATCGTCTAGATAAGGGTGTACGAGAATTCCTTCCTTCCGTAAGGCTGCCGCAACCACCACCATGACCTTGGTGAATGTTCGCGGTGCCGTCGCTAGGCCAAAGGGCAACGCTCGGAAGTGAAAATGCCTGAATGGAACCGCAAATCTGAGAAACTTGTGATGATCCGGTCTTATGGGGATGTGAAGGTATGCTTCTGACAGATCCAGGGACGTAAGGAATTCTCCTTTTTGCACCGCCACTATTACCGACCGAAGCGTTTCCATGTGAAAATGCGACACTTGAAGACAACGATTCACTCCCTTGAGATCTAAAATCGGCCGAAACCCTCCATCCTTCTTTGGCACCACGAAGTAAATAAAGTATCGACAGCAGCTGCATTGGTCTGGCGGCACTGGCACTATCGCCTTGAGGTCTAGAGCCTCGCACTTGGTGGACGACTTGCCGGGGGACCTCACAAAGGCGTCTCGCACTGGTCTTAGCAATTCCAGCGCATAGCCCTCCCGAATGACTTCCAGCACCCACTGATCTGACCTGACTCAGACCCAGGCAGAATAAAACTCCTGCAAACGCCCTCCTACCGGAACTAAGGGCACCTGGGTCTCCCTGATCTCAATGTGGCTTTCTGGGATTGAGGGAAGAGTAGGAGGAAGGCCCAAAGCCTCTACCAGCTCCTCGAAACCCCCAGAACCCGATTCCTAGTGGAGAAACGTCCCCTTTGACCAGAATTAAACTTCTGGAAACGGAACCGATGAAAATCCCGCTGTTGCCCCCTGACCTCAGGTGTCGTCCGCCCTGGCTTAGGCTTGTCCTCTGGTAATCTACCACCCTTAGACTCACCGAGATCCTTGACCAACTTCTCTAAATCTTCCTCAAACAAGAGACGCCCTTTGAAGGGAAGTTTACTTAACCTAGCCTTAGATGAGTTATCTGCCGCCCAATTTCGCAGCCACAGATAACGCCTCGCTGCTACAGCCGACGCCATGCTTTTCGACAAACCACGCATAAGGTCATAATGAATATCCGCAAGGTAGTAGGCTGCGCCCAACTCTAACCTGGACGCCTCACTGGCCAATTCACTCTCCTGCCCACCTTGTACTCGCTGCGACCATCGAAGACAGGCTCTAGCCACTCACGCTCCACAAATAGCTGCCTGGAGCGACACAGCATTCACATCAAAAACCAGTTTTAACAAAGCGTCCAGCTTCCTGTCCTGGGTATCCTTGAGAGCCACACTACCCTTTACGGGAATGGTGGTCTTTTTCATCACCACTGAGACAGCCGTGTCCACCTTGGGAGACTTAAACACCTCCCTATCCTGGTCCACCAATGGATAAAGATGGTTCATAACTCTGGAACACTTAAGAGGCGCCTCTGGTATGCTCCACTCCTCCTGAATCATTTCCTGAAACACCCTGTGCACCGGAAACGCTCTTTGAGTCTTTCGGAAGACCTGCAATAACGGATCCTCAAGCACTTCATCCTACGCCGACCCCGGAAGCGGCATATTCAGCACCTTTAGTGACTATGATGAGCGCCAGTAGCTCCTCTCTCCTGAAGACCTGTACCACTCTTGCCTGGTCCTCTTTCTCTGTGAGTTCACCTTCCTCTAACTCCTCTTCTAAACTGACACTGCGGCCTTCCTCGTCAGAAAGCTGTCCCTCTGAAGTCACTGACCGCTCTCTAGGCTCGCCGTCGACTCGTGGTCTCTTGACCCCACACGGGGGCTCCTCAACATTCAGGGGAGCTGTGAGCCTCTTAGCTCCGCAATTCTCCGTGGTCCCCTTTTGCTTTTGAGGGTTTCCAAACACAGCTCGCTGCAGGAGAGTTACAAACTCCTGCAAAAAGATGAACGCCAGCTCCTTGGGCAAGGACGCCTGAGCGGAGGGAGCGTCCAGAGTGGACAACGGCCCTGCCACCGGCTCACCAAGACACAAGTCCGAAACCTGCGAGGCCGATCCCCCTGCTTCGGGCCTCGGGACCTCCTCCTTCTCTTCCACCATATGCTCCATAGTAGATGCTTCCTTTACACAGGCCTTACAAACCCCTGAGCCTGAGAACGTACATTTTCTAGCCCCACAGACCACACACTGTGGTCTAGAAGGCATCCCAACCCTGAGAACAGCTGGCACACACCCTTGCACGCCTAGACTCCCCCCCCCCCCCCCCTGGGATCAGACCCTGCAACAATGCTGCAGAACTCAAAAGGAAAAAACCTTCCTTTTTCTTTTTTTAATAAGAAACCTAAATAGCTATGCCCTCTCACCCAAAACGCCATGGTTAGGACTCCAATGGAAGGTTCCCACACTGATAAACCCCCTGACTAAAAACCCTTCGCCGATGTGGTGCTTCCTGCGCCGGCGCCACGTGGCTGGGCCTGCTCTCCACTTCGTGAGCAAATGCACTGACGAGAGTAGTGCTCCCAATTGGGCCCCCTTACCTCAGTTGGCCTCAGGACAAAGCAGCAGCAATCCTTCGACCTGCTGTGCTTGCCGCCGGCACTTGAGACGGGCAGTTGAGAATGAGCAGTTTTTGATCCGCGTCCAGCGTGAACCCCTGCCTCCGGACGATCGCTAATTACAGCCAGAGCACGCTGACAGGTAAACCTTCTGTAAAGCGCCGGCTATGCTCTGCTCCGGTTCCTCATCCCCTCTAATGGCCTCTGAATCGGAGCTGCATCACTCTCTCTATCTGCTTGTCATCCCTTGCTGAGAATCCCCGCAGCAGCAGTAGAAGCAAGGAGAGGGGAAGAGGGGGAGGAAAAGGATGAAGGAAGGCCTCCTGCAAATTTAAAGGCACAATCCTTTAAAGATAAAAGGATCTTGTCCCTTCTGTTTTATTTTTTAATTGTTCTTCTATCCACTAAGCCCTAAACTATCCTCAATTGTTCCTCCAGTGAGCCCGGACTCCCGGCTCACCGTCCCTCCAGCTGCTTGGAGACTGAGGTAACTGGTGAAAGGAGGCGGGTCCTGAGAGGATATACCAGTGACATCACAAAAGAAGGAGGTTTCTCAGTCTCCAAGCTGCTGGATGAGATGGGCAAACCAGAGGTTCGGGAATAGACTGGATGGACGATCAGGAAGCAAGATTACTTACCCATAATGAGGATTTTCCGTGGACAGCAGGATAAGTCAGCCACACTCTCCCACCCTCCTCCCCTATACAGGGGTTGACCCGACAACACCCGCACCTAGTGAAAACGTATATATTCGGCTAATGATGGGCTCAGAAGTGACTCATTCTCAAAAGGGCAAAAAGCCCTTCTGGGCTATGGAGAGATATCCATCTCAGTGCCGTCAGATGGCGTCACCCAGGTGTGGCTGACTTATCCTGCTGTCCATGGAGAACCCCCACTGCAGGTAAGTAAGGTTAAATTAGACTTACCTGCTAATTGTAGTTCCTGGAGTAACTCCAGTCTAGTTCCAGAATCTCTGGGTTGTCAACCTACTCCAGCAGCTTTGGAGACTGAAAAACTTCACTCCTGTGATGTCACCGGTATATAAGGACTGGAACCGCCTCCTCTCACCAGTTTACCTATTGACAAAGCAGACTCACCGGAACAACAAGTAAGTAGACAACATAGTAAAAGCAAAAACAACTGCCCAACTGAGCTTTACAGGACCCTAAGCCCCAACTATGTACAAGCCCTCTGCTACACGGGCCATGCCTTGAGGACCCCCTGTTTCTCACTGCGAAGAAGGATCCCCGGACCAAACTGCCCCAAGGCTTAAGTCGTCCCACCGTGAACCACGCCCAAACCCCATCAGAAAAGGGAGCACTTACCAGTAATTCCCCATATGCTTCAGGCGACAATCCACCAGTGAGACAGGGCGGGATACGGGACTAGACTGGATTTACTCCAGGAACTACAATTAGCAGGTAAGTCTAATTTAACCTTCCTGATCGTCCCTCCAGTCTAGTCCCGGAATCTCTGGGTAAGTACCAGAGCAGTGCAGATACTCAACAGGAGGGAACTGTCACACCAGCCGCTCCAAAACAGGCGTCTCTCCCCGCCTGAACATCCAGACGGTAATAGAAACATAGAAACATGATGACAGAAAAAGACCACATGGCCTATCTAGTCTGTCCTTCCATAACAACAACTACAACAGTCCACTTTTTACCTTTAGAGATCCTCTGTGTTGGTCCCATGCTTTTTTGAATTCAGTTACTGTCCTCATCTCTACCACCTCCACTGGGAGACTATTCCATGGATCCACTACTCTTTCTGTAAAGAAATATTTCCGCATATCACTCCTGAATCTATCTCCCTTCACCCTCATCCCATGTCCCCTTGTAGCAGAACAAGCATTGTGGAACCTGTGTCCCTTGGGGAAACTGCTAGGTACATATGACCTAGATTGGCCACTGTTGGAAACAGAATACTGGGCTTGATGGACCTTGGTCTGACCCAGTATGGCATATCTTATGTTCTTATGTTATGCTTTCAATTGAAAGAGGCTCTCTCCCTGAACATTTATGCCACGGATATATTTAAACATCTCAATCATATCACCTCTATCCCGCCTTTCCTCTAAGGTGTACATATTAAGATCCTTAAGTCTGTCCTCACATGCTTTATAATGAAGCCCATTAATCATTTTAGTAGCAACCCTCTGCACCGACTCCATCCTGTTCACATCCTTTTGAAGGTGCGGTCTCAAGAATTGCACACCATACTCCAAATGAGGTCGCACCAAAGACTTATACAGAGGCATTATCACCTCCTTTTTTCTGCTAGCCATTCCTCTCCGTATGCACCCAAGCATCCTTCAAGCTTTTGCCGTTGCCTTTTCTACCTGTTTAGCTACTTTAAGATCATCAGACACAACCACGCCTAGGTCCCGCTCTTCTTTAATGGACAAAAGTACTATGCCTCCTATACTTGTGTTTTCTATACATCCTCTTTGATTTTGTTTCCATGTAGGAAGTTTTGTAAATAGTTACCCCTGTTATCCAAGTTTTTTGTTCCCTGTTATCTGTAAACTCATACATGTTATTTGTACTGAGCATTTTGTTCCATGTAAACCGCGCTGATGCTGAATAGTGCGGTATATAAGAGAATGTAAATAAATAAATACTGTATTGCTCCCTTGGATTGCTGCAGCCCAAATGCATGACCTTACATATTTTAACATTAAATCCCAGCTGCCAAATTCTAGACCATTCTTCAAGCTTAGCTAGATCCCTCCTCATGTTATCTACACCTTCCTGGGTGTCTACTCTATTGCAGATTTTGGTATCATCTGCAAAGAGGCAAACCTTACCCGACAGCCCTTCCGCTATATCACTAACAAAGATGTTAAAAAGAATCGGACCAAGGACAGATCCCTGGGGCACACCACTGGTAACATCCTTCTCCTCAGAGTGAGCTCCATTTACTTGTACTCTTTGTCGCCTCCCACCCAACCAATTTCTAACCCAAGCAGTAACTTTAGGGTCCATCCCTAGGGTGCTCGGTTTGTTTATAAGTCGCCTGTGAGGAACAGTGTCAAAGGCTTTACTGAAATCTAAATACACCACATCTAGAGCTCTCCCTCGGTCCAACTCCCTGGTCAGCCAGTCAAAGAAATCAATCAGATTTGTCTGACAAGACCTGCCTCTGGTGAATCCATGCTGCCTCGGATCCTGTAATCCGCTGGACTCCAGAAACCTCACTATTTTCTCTTTCAGCAGCGTTTCCAATAATTTACTCACCACCTAAGTTAAACTAACCGGCCTGTAGTTTTCAACCACATCCTTACTTCCGCTTTTGTGTAAAGGCACATGAGCCTCTCTCCAGTCCTTTGGCACCACTCCCGACTCCAATGAGGCATTGAAAAGGTCAGTCAGTGGAGTTGCTAGAACGTCCCCAAGTTCCCTCAGTATTCTAGGGTGTATCCCATCCGGTCCCATCGCTTTGTCTACTTTAAGTTGATCTAGTTTCTCACGAACACAGTCTTCTGAAAATTGTTCAAGATGTCCCTCACTTCTGTTCTTATTTGTGGGTGTTTTCTGAGGTCCTGCTCCTGGTTCTTCATCTGTGAACACAGAACAAAAATATTTGTTAAGCAATTCCGCTTTATCCTTATCAGCTTCTACATATTCCCCCCCTGCACCCTTGAGTCTGACAATACCACTTTTGCCCTTCCTCTTCTCACTAATAGATCTTAAAAATGTCTTATCCCCCCATTTTATTGCATTGGCTGTTTCCTCCTCCTTTTGAATCTTTGCCTTCTTGACTACTTTGCTAGCTTTAAGTTTTTCCAAATACAGATGCCTGTCTTCCTCTCTCTGTGATCTCTTGTATTTCATGAAGGCCTCCCTCTTTTTCTTCACTTTTTCAGCTACTTCCTTCGAAAACCATAGCGGTCTCCTGTTCCTTTTGCCTTTATTTACCATTTTAACAAAAAGGTTGGTTGCCCTTAAAATACCCCCTTTCAGTTTTGCCCACTGTTTTTCTACATCCCCCAGCTGTTCCCATCCCACTAACGTCTCCCTGAGGTATTGGCCCATCTTCGCAAAGTTAGTCTTCCTAAAGTCTAAGATCCTCACCTGGGAATGGATTCTAACAGCCCTAGTCCTAATACTGAACCACACCATCTGGTGATCACTGGATGCAAAATGATCTCCCACTACAACATCAGAAACACTTTCACCATTGGTAAGCACCAAGTCCAGTATGGCCCCTTCACGTGTGGGGTCTGTTACCAATTGCCTGAATAGTTCTCCCTGTAGAGAATCCAGGATCTCCTTACTTCTAGATGATTCTGCAGCAGGAATGTGCCAATCAACATCTGGCATATTGAAATCTCCTATCAGTAGCACTTCCCCTTTCCTAGCAATGCTGCGTATGTCTTCAATTAACTCTCTGTCCACCTCTTCCTCTTGTGAGGGTGGTCTGTATATCACACCAATGCAAATAGATTTCTCTTTCCCTCTTTCTAGTTTAACCCACAATGCCTCCTCTCTCCCTTTTAAGCTCTGTAATTCCAAAGCTTTAATAGTAGTTTTTACATATAGTGCCACTCCTCCTCCCCTTCTTCCTACCCTGTCCTTTCTGATTATAGCCAGGTATAGTTACATCCCAGTCATGGTTTCCTGTGAACCATGTTTCTGTAACTGCCACTAAATCCAAGTCAGCCACTCCCACCAAAGCTTCAACTTCAGGGATCTTATTTCCCATGCTACGGGCATTAATACACACTGCTTTCCATATGTTACCCCTGTTACCCATTTCCATAAAGGTATTTAATGTATCACCTACCTGGGGGCTTTCACTTACCTGGGGGCTTTCTTCACCCATCCCCAATTAATCTAGTTTAAAGCCCTCTTCAGTAGATTAGCCAGTCTACTACCGAAGATGCGTTGACCTTTCTTGGACAGATGGATGCCATCTCTGCTCTGCAACCCTTGGAACAGCATCCCATGGTCTAGGAAACCAAAACGCTCTCGATGACACCATACCCGCAGCCATGCATTCATCTCCAGGATGCGAGCCTCTCTGCCTTGGCCTTTACCCTCAACAGGGAGGATTGAAGAGAACACCACCGGTGCACCTAACTGCTTCACCCTCTGTCCCAGAGCCATGAAGTCTTCACAAAGGAATGCAACGAAGACCATGTCGCCTTACAGATCTCCACCGGCGGAACTAAGCTCCATTCTGTCCACGACGCCGCTTGCGCCCTGATGGAATGAGCCCGCAGCCCATCCAGCACCCTGCGGCCTCGCAGGAGATATGCCGACGCAATCGCCTCTTTCAACCATCGAGCAATAGAGCCTTTAGAGGCCGCCTTCCCTTGCCACGGCCCGGCAAACAGCACGAACAACCGATCAGACTTACGGAAACTAGCCGTGCGAGCTCCATACTGTTTTAAAGCCCTGTCCCTTCTTTTTGGTAACAAAAACTGGCAAAGCCACTACCTGGTTCATATGAAAGACCGAGACCACCTTAGGCAAAAATGATGGCACCGGCCGCAACACTACCTTAGAATCATAGAAGGACAAAATCGGCTTTCGACAAGAAAACGCCTGTAGCTCGGAAACTCTTCTCGCCGAAGCAATGGCTACCAAAAACACCACCTTAAGGGTAAGATCCTTCAATGAGGCTTCCGCTAACGGCTCAAAAGGCGCTTTTCCCAACGCCTCTAAGACCAAGGGCAGGTACCGTTCTCTTTTGCGGCGGCCTCAGGAGCACTACTGCCCTCAGGAACCGTTTCATCTGGATGACTTCCCAAAGGACTGCCTGCACCTTACCTCTGTAACAGGACAGAGCTGCCAACTGTACCTTCAACGAAGCCGCCGCTAAGACTTTCTGAAAACCGTCCTGCAAGAACATTAGAACCTGCGGAACTGACGCCCTTAAGGGGACGAAGTCCCTTTCCGCACACCAGGCTTCAAAAATACGCCACACTCTAACATATGCCAACGAAGTAGATCGATGTTTTGATTTCAGTAAGGTAGTAATCACTGCCGCTGAATAGCCCTTCGCCCTCAACCTAGCCCGTTCAATAGCCAGGCAGTAAGCGAGAATCGATCCACCTGCAGCATGCAAAGGGGCTCCTGAGTCAGAAGATCTTTGCGAACTGGAAGCCTCCATGGCTCCCCCACCAGGAGCCTGACTAAGTCGGCATACCACTGTCTCCTCAGCCAATCTGGCGCAATTAGAATTACTCGGCCCCTGTAAAGCTCTATGCGCTGCAAGATGCGACCGATCAATACCCATGGAGGAAACACATAAAGCAGCTGTCCCTCCGGCCAAACCTGAATCAGGGCATCCAGGCCTTCCGCCATCCTTTCTTTTCTTCTGCTGAAGAATCGTCTGACTTGCGCGGATTGGAAGGTCGCCATCAGATCCATCACCGGTGTCCCCCAATGCTGCACCAACATCGCGAATACCTCCGGATGCAGAACCCATTCCCCTGGGTCTACCCGCACGCGACTCAGGTAATCGGCCTCCACAATGTCCACTCCTGCGACCTGAGCCGCCGACAGGGCCACCAGATTCTCTTCGGCCCACTCGAACAAACTCTCTGCTTCGACCTCCAGCGCCACGCTGCTGGTGCCTCCCTGACGATTTACGTAGGCCACTGCCGTCGCGTTGTCTGAGAACACCCGACTTGCTTTTCCCTGAAGATAAGGACGTAACTCCTGTAACGCCCGCGCTACCGCTCTCAACTCCAACCTGTTGATGGACCACGTCCTCTCCACCGAGGACCACTGTCACTGAACCAGCCGACCCTGACAATGAGCCCCCCAGCCTTGCAGACTGGCATCTGTCGTTAGGGATATCCACATGGTGGCGCTTCCAATGACATTCCTCTCTCTCTAAGCACCCTGGACGTAACCACCACTGCAGAGCCTGGCAGGTCTGCGCTGGACAGGCCAATCTCTGGGACAGTAGATCTCTCTGATGTGACCATCGCGCGCCCACGGCACCAACTCCAAGGTCGCCGCCACTGTCCCCAACACCCTCAAGTAATCCCAGGCTGTGGGACACTGCTTGCTGAGAAACTGCCGCACCAGCTGCCTGAGGCCGAGCACCCTCTGCTGAGGCAGAAACACGCGACCTATGCATGTGTCGAAGCGTGCTCCCAGGTACTCCAGGACTTGTGACGGCTCCAAGTGGCTCTTCGCCACGTTTACCACCCAACCGAGGCTCTGCAGAAGCTCGATCACCTTGGCCGTCACTGACACACTCTCCTCCCATGACTTCGCCCTTATCAACCTATCGTCCAGATACGGATGAACAAACACTCCCTCCTTTCGCAAGGCCGCCGCCACCACCACCACCACCATCACCTTCGTGAACGTCCGTGGCGCGGTTGCCAGGCCAAAGGGAAGAGTCTGAAATTGAAAATGTCCCATGGGACCCGCAAAGCGGAGGAATTTTTGATGCTCGTGGCGAATCGGAATGTGAAGATACGCCTCCGACAGGTCCAAGGATGTCAAAAACTCTCCTTTCCTTACTGCTACGATTACGGACCGAAGGGTCTCCATCCGAAAATGATTGACACGGAGGCAGCAATTCACCTTTTTCAGGTCCAGAATGGGCCGCCACGTCCCCTCTTTCTTTGGGACTACGAAATAAATGGAGTATCGACCGCAACCTAACTGGTCTGAAGGAACCGGGACAATGGCTTTGAGATCTAGCAACCTTTGTACTGTTTCCTGCACTGCCGCACGCTTTGCGCTGGCCTTGCATGGTGATAGAACTAACGAGTTGGTCACTGGGCATTGCAATTCCAATGCATAACCCTCTCGTACGACTTCTAACACCCACTGATCTGACGTGAGTTGGGTCCAGGCCGGATAAAACTCCCACAGTCGACCCCCTACAGGAATCAGATCCCCCTGGACCCGCCTGGCATCACTGTGATTTCGTAAAGGTGGAGGACGAGGAATCGGTTGCAAAACCCCTGTTCGCTCCTCGAAACCCCTGGGACCGCCCAGGACCATGCCCCCGCTGGCCCTGTCCATATCTTGGGGAACAAAACCGGCGAAAGTCCCGCTGCTGACCCCTAGGGCCGGCACTGGGGCGCCCTTGCTTCTGCTTATCTTCCGGCAACCTACCGCCCTTGGAATCCCCTAAATCTTTCACCAACTTATCCAAATCCTCTCCAAACAGAAGCTTTCCGCCGAAGAGGAGCTTACTCAACCTTGCTTTGGAAGAACTGTCTGCTGCCCACTTCCGCAGCCAAAGACATCGCCTCCCAGCAACTACGGACGCCATGCTCTTCGCTAGACCTCGGATAAGATCATACTGAAGATCAGCTAAATACGCCGCCCCGGACTCTAACCTGGACACCTCCTCGGCCTCCTCCCTCTAGGGGGCCCCCTGAAGCCGCTGCGCCCACCGTAAGCAGGCTCTCGCCACCCAGGCCCCACAAATAGACGCCTGTAAAGATAGCGCATTTGCTTCAAATACCTGCTTCAGGACCGTCTCCAGCTTCCGGTCTTGGGCATCCTTGAGGGCCGCGGAACCCTCTACCGGGATTGTAGTTTTCTTGGTAACCGCGGACACGGCTGCATCTACTCTAGGAGCCTTAAACAACTCCCGGTCCTGGTCTAGCATAGGGTAAAGCCTTGCCATAACCCTAGATCCCTTAAGGGCGGCATCCGGCATATCCCATTCCTCCTGAATCATCTCTTTAAAAACTCTATGCACCGGGAATGCTCTCTACGTCTTGCGAACAGCCTGCAGTAAAGGATCCTCCAGGGTAGAGTCCTCCGCAGTGCTATCGACTGGAATATTGAGAGCCTTAAGGGACTCCGCAATGAGTGCCGGGAGCTCCTCCCTGCGGAACACCCGCACCACCCGTGCCTGATCCTCCTGCTCTTTAATTTCACCTTCCTCTAGTTCTTCTTCTTCCAGCCCTGCTAAGTCCGCCTGTTCGGAACGGATATCCTCCGAAATGAGTGACTGCTCCAGTGGATCCATGTCCACCCTAGAACGTTTTGCACTGAAGGCAGCCTCCGTGGCCCGCACAGGCGAACATGGTCTCTTCCGCCCGGGCTCAGCCCCTGAGGACCCAGTTGCATGCGTCCCCTGGGAGCTGCTCAAAGCCTTTTTGCAGAAGAGCCATGAAATCAGGTGAAAAAATTGCCACCAAACTCCCCGATACAGGTAGGTGGGGGGGGGGGGGGGTCTGGGCCCAAAGCTGTACTGGGCCCTGGATCTGATCCGGACACGGGCTCAGAGATGAGCTCGGGACCCTCCCCTGAGACCTCTGGAGCCCCCATTTCTGTCCCCGACAAGAGTTCCTTAGTCTCCTGACTACAACCCCTACATACTCCGTCCTGCGATACCGAACTCCTCTTGGCCCCACACAATAAACGGAACTGCCGGGAAGGCATGATGCACCCCCCAAAAAGGAAGCCTTTAATTCAAAAACAAATTCCATTTTTTTTTAATATTAGCGGCCCGCAGACTCGCTGCCCCAGTCAAATCCAAAGAGAGTTATTGAAAACGAGGCTCCCCCAAGAAAAAAACAGCCACAGCGCCCCGGGCCTGCTACCGGCGTTTTTGCCACGCTTTGCACATGCGGTCTGGCTGGGCCTACAAAATCTTGCCGTTTCTGCTCAAAAACCGTTGTCTTACCTCGCAGTCACTGCGAAATGCCTGCTGGCCTCTCCCCCGGGCTCACCTGCTCCGCACAAGCTGCCGGGAAGGAATTTCAAACTCCGGAGCTGAAAACAGTGTCGGCACCTGCTGAAGCTGCAACAGACTGCTCAAGCGCTGACAGGCACATCCTCGGCACGCGCTGAACTTAAGACAGCTATAGTTCCTACTCCTCTCCCACCCGGAGCGGTAACTAGCTGCCGGTCCTCTCCCCGTGCCTGCCCAACCCGATGACCTCCTCGGGGGGGTGCTACCGCCAGAAAACCAGAGGACCTCAGGGCAAATACAGCCCAGCCACCTGAAAACTCCACAGGTAGAGGAAGTAATGTATTACCTCAGGGGCTTCTAATCTCTCTCTATATTTTTTTTAAAACCCCCAAACAGAAACCTAATAACTCTTCTTAATCGTTCCTCAAGTGACCCCTGCAATCCCTGGGCTTACAACCCCACTAGCTGCTTTGGAGACTGATGAAACTGGTGAGAGGAGGCGGTTCCAGTCCTTATATACCGGTGGCATCACAGGAGTGAAGTTTCTTAGTCTCCAAAGCTGCTGGAGTAGGTTGACAACCCAGAGATTCTGGGACTAGACTGGAGGGATGATCAGGAACCTCGCTTTGCGCATCTGACTGAGGTGTGGTATTCTGTTAGCACATAGTTTCTGTGCAGCTGACCCATTTGTTCTGTTTTCCTAGTTGGAGAGATGTGTTCTGTAAGATGATTTTGTTTGATATTGGAAATGCTACCCTTTCATAGGTAGGGTTGGTGCTGTGTGAATCCTGGTAGTTCTGAAACCGTGTGGCAGGTTTACTATAGACTCTTACTGGTCTTTTTACAGGGATTTGTGATGCTGACTCATGGCAGCCCTCTGGATAATTGGATTTGTAATGCTTCTTAATGTATCTGGTTGTTGGCATTGGAGTCATGTAGTCTGGTTATTGCTTTCTTCAAATTCCACTGCACATGTAAATGATATTCAAACACTCAATTATTGTTAAGGGCTCTCTTGGAATCGGTGGTATAGGGCAGTAGAGGAATCACCGATACAGGCAAGGTAGTACTAGCCCAGGCCCGCCCGCCCGCCCGCCCGCCCCCAGATAAAGAAAAAAAATTAAACAGAGCGCAGTGGAAATCCATCACTAACCTGCTTGGTGAGAACTCCAAAACATTCTCCAAGCACAATTTGCTTTCCACCCATTCCGCTAGGGAAGCAACAGAAATCTGGCAGCCTACAGTATAAAAGCAGTCCCAAATCCAGGAACAGCTGCACAGCCAGCCCATGAAAATAGCAAATAGCTGACTTTTCTCTAGTCCTTTTTACTCCCCTCCATTACCATTACTACTCAAAACAAGTCAACGAACCATCTATCCTAACAGCACAACTAACCCCTCGCCAATACTTCCTTCCCCTACAAGACCTCAAGCAATGAGCATGCGCAATATCGGCTAGTGCAAAACCGGAAGCAACGAAGGTAGCTTTACAGGCTGTGACGTTTCCGTTTTGATGCGCAGGCGCGTAAGAGCGCTGCGTTCGCTCCGGATTACTTTTCGGGTGGTCGAGGGAGCTGAATATCGAATTGGGGAGGGGAAAAAGAGGGGACCTGCGGCTTGTCAGCGGCAGCGAGGTACTACGACTACTGTTATTAATCATTTAAACTATTAGGAGCCTAATTTGGATGGAAAACAACTCGCTTGGCATTACAGCTGTATCGCGTTGATTTGGCAGTCTCAGTTTTGCAAGATCAGCGCTAGTGTGTAGTCTCCGTTTATCGGGACAGCGCAGCGGAGAGCTGCAGAAAACTTGGTCGGTCCAGGGCCTGGGTGATTCACCTTTTATGATACCTATGAGGTAGGGTGGAGAAGATACCTTCCAGGTGTAGCATAACGAAGGGTTAGGGTTTAGTAGAGTTTTTTGAGTAGAGAGGTGTCGAAAAGACCGCCCTGTCTCTAAGGGTGGCGGGGAGACTCCCTCTTTACTCTAGAGGCCAAGGGGAGACAACCCCACACCCCTCGCACACCCACCCCTGCCTTAAAGCCTGACAGAAAGGGATGACAGGAGGAAGAGAGCTCCCTGAACCGGACTGTTATCATTGGGATTGGCTTGAGTTTACAGAAGAACTATTTTTAGTTTTAATAATTTGTTCATAAATGTTCTTTAATCACAACACTTTTCTTCCCAAAAAGTCCTTCCTAGGGTGTATTCTAGGCCCTAAATGGAGAATAACTTAAGACCTCTTAATCTTGAAAAGGAAGGTCTAAGACACTACTGCTATTTTGTTAAACTGTTTTGGGTTACATACAGTTGTGGTCAATATTATTGGTACCCTTGCAGTTCAATTCCTTAAAGTTTCAGTATCTTCTAAAAAAAAGTGGCCATTGAAATGGCTTTGGACTATATATGTAGCATATTTGACACACAAAAATCAAATAGAACAGGACCAATAAAATCAGTTTGAACAGAAGAACCACATTCCCATTGCAGTGATCAGTTGTTAGTACTCGCATGTCAGTAATCAACCAATCAGTGCTGTCCTGTCCACTGGGTGGGCTAGGGTGGCAGACCTCTGTGGGCAGCAGGCCATGTGCTTCGGCACACACAACATGCCGCTACCCCTCCTCCTCAAGTGTCCAGCGGTGCTGCCCTCCCCCCCCTCCCCCTCCCCTGTGCTGAACCGCGATGCTGCTTCCCTCTGCTGCCACTGATTCCAGCAACGGGCAGTTAGTCTCCGCAGCAGCCCATGGCAGGCCATGTGTTTCAGCCACTTGCCACTGGAATCAGCTGCAGCGTGGGGGCCGGGGTGGGGGCTTCTGCCTAGGGTGGCAGAAATCCTTAGACCGGCCTGCAACCAATGAATAATGCCACTAATGTTTAAAATGGCCACATTCACTCCCTGTTCCATTTTTACAACGGTGAAGATGCGAGCTGCCTGAGACCATCAGGAAAGCCATTATTACCAAACATAAAACTTCAAAGGTGTATAAGGCCATCTCCAAAGACCTTGGGATTCCTGTGTCTACAATTTGCAGTGTTGTTAAGAAATTTTCCGCTCGAGGAACTGTCAGGAACATCCCAGGATGTGGTGGGAAGAGGAAAATTTTAATCTAAGAAGTTTTCGAAGGTTAGTGCGAACTGTTGGAAAACGCCATTTACAACATTTAAAGAGCTTAAGGCTGATCTGGAGCAATCTGGTTTTACCCCACCATACGCCATGAACTAAACAAGAAGGACTTCATGGACGAAGGCCAACGAGGACCCCACTGCTCAAAGACAGACGTAAAAAGGCACCCCTGACTTTTGTCCAAACCCACCTTGAGAAACCACAGTCTTTCTGGGAAAATGTTCTGTGGACAGAAGAAACC
Source organism: Ichthyophis bannanicus (assembly GCA_033557465.1). NCBI lineage: Eukaryota > Metazoa > Chordata > Amphibia > Gymnophiona > Ichthyophiidae > Ichthyophis > Ichthyophis bannanicus. The sequence goes on along the minus strand of CM066045.1, from coordinate 9,953,602 downwards.
AAACTTGAGCTCTTTGGCAATGCGGACAAGCAATTCATTTACAGATGAAGAAATGAAGCTTATAAGGAAAAAGCAGTTAAATGTGGTGGAGGTTCCATAATGTTGTGGGGCTGTTTTGCTGCCTCAGGAACTGGAGCCTGGAATGTATTAAAGAAATCATGAAGTTGGAGGACTACCAATGTATTTATTTATTTATTTATTTATTACAAGTTCTTATATACCGCACTATTCGGCATCAGCGTGGTTTACATTATAACATAAAGACCATAACAACAAGCTGTTTGGTTTACATCGAACAGGAGTATAAACTTGGAGAACCGGGGTAAACTATATACATGAGATAATTACATAGAACAGAATAGAGTCTTAATTATGTGAAACGTGCTACCTAGTGTCAGAAAGTTAGGCCTTTGTCAAAGGTCATGGGTCCAACAAAAACAGCACAGGAACCTGCAACACAGTACCAGAGAACAAAGGGAGCAGGTACACAAACTGGTGATAGGACAAGTCTTTATTAAGCTTTTGTCAAAGGTCATGGGTCCTACATCCAGAAGTACAAAAAAATGGTTGGTTAAAAAGGAAAAAATGGGCTGTTTTAAATTTTGCCAGCAGTGAGTCATTATCTCATTCCAGTCGAGGCCCTTTGGAAAGAGCTGAAATCTGCCATTGGTAAAAGGAAGCCTGGAAACATTCATGAGCTGGAACAAATTGCAGTTGAAGCATGGAAGAAACTACCAGCAGACAGATGTACGAAACGTATAGAAGGCTATAAGAAACGTTTGGAGGTTGTCATTGCTGCCAATGGCTGTGCAACCAAATATTGATAAAGGGTGCCATTAATCCTGTCCAGGTCATATTTTTTTTTCTCAGAAATTACTACATCTATGTTGCACAGCCATCTTTTTTTTTGTTCTATACCTTTTACTATACCTACTATTAAAATATTATGATATATTTTTTCTCAAGATATTGCACACAACATACCTAAAATGCAAGGGTGCCAATAATGTTTAACACCACTGTAGCTAAATGTGTCGTAATAGCACTTTAAATAATATATTTGATTTTCTGTTTTGGTTCATTTCTTTCAAAGCAACAATTAATATTGAGCTCTAAATATTTTGTAGCACTATAAACGCACAGAATATTTAAAATTGTTTCCTTTATAACTGATTTTCTGAACAACGTACACAAAACAGCTTCCTGCAGTGCTCTGTATCCTATTGCAGGTTCTGGCTGGGAGGTTCAGCACACCAGGCTTACTCATAAACAGCCACAGGCATGCATCCAAGGCAGTGGAGTTAAGGTTGATGACTGGCTTCGGATTCACTCAACAGGGTTGATTCAGCCCTTCGTGTGCCCCATTTAATGTAGGGACTTGTAGTTCTGATTTTCCAGTTGCCTATTTTAGGGGTAGTTTGGAAAGCCATTGGGTATAACTAAGATAGTCATCGCCCAGCATTTTTAATGAGCAACTTTGAGCTGCATGGGAGTCCTCTGCTGGCTTTCCTGCTAGTGGGTGGGGGGGGGGGGGAGGACTTCTGTATAGCACAGCACTGTTTAGTGGGAATGCTGTCTTCACCATGTTTAAAATAAGGTAGGTCCCACATACAGTGGGGTGACCACATTGAGTTTCGATCAGCAATAGCTATCAAAGGCAGCCTTCACAAAAAACAATGCACTATAGATCCTGTATCCCACAGACAACCCATTCCTGACAGACTAAAAGAAAACTAGTATTGCGTGTTCATCCAACAAACAGTCTTGATTGGGGCTTTTCCTGGAAAGCAATAATCCAAGCATTTCCCATCAATTTCTCCAAGGGAGATTCTGTTATACCTTTGCTCCCTACCTAAAAGATGTGGCTGAGTGCAGTGACTTAAGAGGATAGGTTGATAGCCAAAACCATTAATTGTCTGTTCACCTACTGGTCAAAGACTTTTAACTCCTGTCTGAGAGGAGCTGAGTTCGCATCAAATGAGCTGCTACTGTTTTTTTTTCTGCTATTTCTAAACTGCCCTGGTGTCAACTTCATTATATACAGACCCAGAACAACTCATCATCAAAAGTGATGAATTAAAACATAAGAGATGCCATACTGGGTTAGACTAAAGGTCCACCAAGCCCAGTAGCTTGTTTCCAACAGTAGCCAGCCCATGTCACAAGTACCTGTCAGGTTCTCAAAAAGTAGACTGATTACATGGTGCTTTCTCCAATCCACTTTAATGTTTTTTGGTGTTTTCCTCCAGAAACTTGTCCAAACCTCTTTTAAATCCAGATACACTAACAGCTTTTACTACATCCTCCGGCAATGAATTCCAGAGCTTGATTACATGTTAACATAGTAACATAGTAAATGACGGCAGATAAAGACCAGCATGGTTCAGCCAGTCTGCCCAGCAAATATACGGCAAGAGTAGGTGCACCCGTTGCTCTGTGCAGTCCACCCCTCCCCATGTCTTTGTTTAGGGGTGGACCCACCACTCCATGTAGGACACCCCTATTTGTTGAGAAGTTAGATGGTTCAGTTTATTTAGTTTTTATCCTGTTGCTATAAAGGGATCCGCAGTGCTTGTCCAATGCTGTTTTGAATTCCGTCACCGTGTTTGCCCCCACCACTTCCATCAGGAGAGCATTCCAAGCATCCACCACCCTTTCAATGAAAAAATATTTCTTGACATTGCCTTTCAATTTTCCACCTTGCAGCTTCATGTTATGCCCTCTAGTTTTGCAGCTTCCCCGTCTTTGGAAGAGGTTTGTTTGTTCATCGTTCCTCTTTAAGTATTTAAAGGTCTGAATCATATCTCCCCTATCCCTCCTCTCCTCCAAAGTGTACATATTTAGGTCTTCAAGTCTCTTCTCATAAGGTTTCTTATGCAGGGTCCAAATCATTTTGGTCGTCTTCCTCTGAACACTTTCTAGTCTTTTTACATCTTTTGCAAGATATGGTCTCCAAAACTGAACACAGTATTCCAGGTGAGGCCTCACCAGCAACCTGTACAGTGGCATAAGTACCTCTTCCTTTCTGCTGGTAATCCCTCTTTGTATGCAGCCCAACATCCTCCTGGCTTTTGCCACCGTCTTTTCGCACTGTTTTGCCATCTTGAGATCATCAGAGATAATCACACCAAGGTCTTTCTCCTGAACCATGCACACCAACCTCTCACCCCCTATTGCGTACATTTCCTTTGGATTTCTGCTACCTAAGTGCAACTTCACTTTTTCGCATTAAATCGTAATTGCCAAGCATTAGACCATTCTTCCAGCTTTTGTAGATCTTTCCTCCCTCGGGGGAGTCCACTCTGTTGCAAATTTTTGTGTCATCTGCAAAAGACAGACTTTTCCATTCGGTCCTTCAGCAATATCCCTCACAAATACATTGAACAGTGCCGGGCCCAGGACCGAACCCTGGGCACCCTGCTAATCATCTTCCTTTCATCCGAGTGAGCTCCATGTACCATCACCTTCCGTCGTCTGTCAGTCAACCAATTTCTAATCCAGTTCACCATTTTGGGACCCATCCCCAAGCTACTGAGTTTGTTGACAAGCCTCCTAAGGAACAGTTTCAAAGGCTTTCCTGAAATCCAGGTAGATGACATCCATCGCATGCCCCTGATCTAGTTCCTTGGTCACCCAGTCAAAGAACTCAATCAGATTTGTTTGACAAGACCGTCCTTCAGTAAAACCAAGTTGCCTCGGATCTTGCAACCTGTTGGTTCTGAGAAAGTTCACTATTCTCTCTTTCAGGAGTGCCTCCATTACTTTTCCCGCCACCGAGGTAAGGCTCACGGGTCTGTAGTTTGACACTTCTTCCCTGTCACCACTTTTGTGTAGAGGTACGACATCAGCCATTCTCCAGTCCTGAGGAACCACTCCTGTTTCCAAGGATCTGTTGAATACATCCTTTAATGGCCCTGCAAGAACCTCTCTGAGCTCTTTCAGTATCCTGGGATGTATCCCATCTGGTCCCATGGCTTTTCAGTTTAGCAAGTTATTCCAACACTTCATCTTCTGTGAATGGTGCGATATCTACTTCATTCCCATTTTTATATTTGGGAGTCACAGCTGGTCCATCTCCAGGATTTTCTTTAGTAAAAACAGAGCAGAAGTATTTGTTTAGCAATTTCGCTTTTTCTTTTTCCAAGAGTCCTTTCCCAGCACTTCTGAGTCCGGCAATTCCAACTCTGATCTTCTTCCTTTCTCGAATATACCTGAAGAAAGTTTTGTCGCCACCCTTAACATCTTTAGCCATCTTTTCTTCTGCCTTTGATTTTGCTATCGTTATTTCTCTTTTTGATTCTTTGAGTTTGATCCTGTATTCCAGTGGTTCTCAACCTTTTTTGTACCGTGACCCCTTTTACTATTGGTCTACTTGTGGTGACCCCCAGTAATAAAATCAAATGCGTCTCTCTTCCTTTATCGTTAACGCATTGTCGCTGTAATCATTTGTTGAATTATTAATATATAATACGCCTTTGCAATATGTTTTTATTTATAAAATTTACTTATTTAAACCACAATAACAAATAACAATATTTGATTTCAAAATTATGATGATTTTGTAGTCAAATCACTAATATGAAATAAAATTATTTTTTCTACCTTTGTTCTCTGACCAATTTATTCCCTGATCATGCTGGTCCCGATTTGAGGCTTCTGCTTTCCTGTCTTCTCTTAGCTCTCTTTCTGTGGTCTATGGTCCATCTGCCATTTCTTATCTCTTCTTTCGTTTTCTTCACTTCTTTCCATCAGCCTATTTCCATTCCCAGTAACCCTCCCCAGTATCATCCCCTTTCCAGTCCTCACTCCCAGTACCTTCCAATGTCAACTTGCATTCCCATGACTGCCACTGGTGTCCATTCCCTTCCAGTCTCCCTCCTTCCCCACTGACCAGTCCCTTCTAGTACAAATACCATGGCAGCCCCTCTCAGATCCACTCCCTTCCAGTTCCATTCTCCCATCCCCTCATATCAGCCCATTTGTAGCCTTAGCCCCCAGTTTTCTTCCAGGGCCAGCAGCTCTATCCTCCCCTCCACACAATCAGCCCATTCCCAATCGAAGCCCCCAATTAGCTCGCTTCCAGTGCTAGTCCCCCCTCAACCCCATTACCAGTGCTAGCCTCCCCTAATCAGCCCTATACCAATCCTAACCCCCCCATCAGCTCATTACCAGTCCTAGCCTCCCCTAATCAGCTCATTTCCAGTGCTAGTCCCTCCTCAACCCCATTACCAGTGTTAGGCTCCTCTAATCAGCCCATTACCAGTCCTACCCCCCCAACAGCCCATTTCCAGTCCTAACCTCCCGATCAGCTCATTTCCAATGCTAGCCCTACCCCCCTATCAGCACATTACCAGTCCCAACCCCCCCTTGATCAGCCCATTCCCAGTCCTAGCTTTCCCTAATCAACCCATTACCAGTCCTAGCCCCCCCATCTGCCCATTATAATCCTAACCCGCACTGTCTCTTCCCTCTGTCCAGCATTTATCCCGCTGTCTCTTCCCTTTTTTCCATGTCAGCCCCCTCCCTCCCTCCATGACAGCCCCCTCCCTCCCTCCATCTCTCCATGTCAGCCTCCCTCCCTCCATGTCAGCCCCCTTCCCTCCCTCCATGTCAGCCCCCTGTCCATGTCAGTCCCCCTCCTCCCTTCCTCCATCCCTCCATGTCAGTCCCCCCTCTGTCCATATCAGCCCTCCCTCCATGTCAGCTCCCCCCCTGTCCATGTCAGCCCCCTCCCTCCCTCCCTCCCTCCATCCGCCGCTCCATCCATCCATCCATCCCTCCATGTCAGCCCCCCCTTTGTCCATGTCAGCCTCCCTCCCTCCATGTCAGCCTCCCTCCCTCCATCAGCTCTCCCCTCACTCCATGTCAGCCCCCTCCCTCCCTCCATCCAGCAATCAACTCTCCCCTCCGTCCATGTCAGCCCCCCTCCCTCCCTCCCTCCGTCCACCTCCCTCCCTCATGTCAGCCCTGTTGCAGGCTCCCTTCCCCCTCCTCCCCTCTTCCTGTCTGCCTGCTACTGCCCTGTTCTTCTGCAGCTGCGGCTCCCTGCCTCTTAGGGAACCGTGGCTGTGCCTGCTGCGAGTGAAGCTGTTGCGGAGCCTTTCTGTCTCTCGACGGGCTCCGTGCAGCATGCCATTGTCACGCCTCCAAAGGAAGTGGTAAACAACTTCCTTTGGAGGCGGGAGAATGCTGCACGGAGCCCATCGAGAGACAGAAAGGCTCTGCAATGGCTTCACTCACAGGCACAGCTGGGGTTCCCTAAGAGGCAGGGAGCCGCGTCTGCAGAAGATTGGAGTCTGTCAGTTTGCTGCTGCCGAGAAGCGGACTCGGCAGCGGCAGCAACTTGTGCGCTTTTTTTTTTTTAACATGGGAGTAAGGCGACCCCTGCTGAATCCTGTGGCAACCCCCATGGGGGGTCGCGACCCACAGGTTGAGAACCGCTGCTGTATTCATTTCTGTGTTCTTCTGTTTGCAAGCTTTTGAATTTTGCGAAAGCTGTGTTTTTTGCCTTTATTTGAGCAGCCACTTCTTTGGAAAACCAAATAGGGTTCCTTCTCCTTTTGTTTTTATTTACTTTTTTACATATTTATCTGTTGCCTCTTTTATTGCCACCTTTAGTTTAGCCCATTGCAATTCCACTTCCCTTATCTCCTTCCACCCTGTCAGCTCGTCCTTTAGGTACTCGGCCATTTTTTTGAAGTCAGTGTTTTTGAAGTTTAGGACTTTGAGCTTGCTATGTTTGGCCTGTACCTTGGCTTTTATCTCAAACCATACCGTGTGATGATCGCTGTTGCTCACAGGGTCACTCATGCAGACATTAGACACGCTATCACCGTTGGTGAGCACTAAATCCAGCGTTGAGCTTTCCCTGGTTGGTTCCATGACCATTTGTCTAAGTGATGCATCTTGGAGAGCATCTACAATTTTTTTGCTTCTTTCCAGATGTGCAGAAGGAGTAATCCAATCCACATCAGGTAGATTAAAGTCACCCAAAATGATCGCTTCCTCCTTTATGGCTATCTTGGCAATATCTATAATCAATTCGTTATCTATCTCTTCTATTTGAGTCGGAGGTCTGTAGACTACAGCAGTATGAATGACAGTGCCATCTCCTCTTTCCAACACAATCTAGAGCGCTGCTTCTTTTCCCCGTGTCCCCTGCATTTCAGTAGCTTTAATATTGCTTTTGACATACAAGGCTACTCCTCCTCCTTTTCCATTTTTCCTGTCTCTTCTGAATAGATTATAGCCAGCTATGGCTATATCCCAATCATGCGATTCATTAAACCATGTTTCTGTAATGGCCACAATGTCCAAGTCCTTTTCCAGCATTAGGGCTTCCAGGTCCGGAAGTTTGTTGGCTAAGCTTCGAGCATTTCTGCTCATTGCTTTCCAGCATTTACCTGGCTTGTGTGTATTTTGCATTGATTTTGTTCTGCCCACATCTTCCCACTTGTTTTTGATGTGTGGTTTAAAAGTGTGGCTGTTTCTGATGTTCTGCTTTTGCAGTGGGTGGCATGCAGGTCTTGACCTTCCACATCCGTCACCCCCTTTTCCTAGTTTAAATGCATATCCACATACTGACTGAATTTTTCACTTAAGATTCTTTTCCCTGCGACAGAGAGGTGTAGTCCATCAGCACAGTATAGTCTCTTGTTGGTCCATCTGTTTCCCCAGTCGCCAATAAATCTGAATCCTTCTTGTTTGCACCAGGTCTGGAGCCATGTATTAATTTAATTTTAATTTAATTAGCGAGTTTTTATATACCGCACCTTCCATTGATCAGTTGCGGTTTACATGGAACAACAGTAAACAAGGCAATGCTGTTTTTACAAATAACAATGTGAAACTACAAGAAATTCAATCTTACAAATAACAGTTGTAAACTATTTACAAAGAACCAGATTATAGCTATGTACAAGGTATGTATGTTTTCAAAAACATCGGTTTGGGGTTTTAGCACTTATTTCAGTTCAGGGATGGGTTAAGTCGCCTGGTGAAACTATCCTTTTTCTTGTTGAAAAGGTGAGTTCGACAAGGAACCGTACGTAGTATGTTGAGAATAAGTGTGTTTTAAGTTTTTTCCTGAACTCTATGATTTGAGATAGGGATCTTAATTCCGAGGGAATGGTGTTCCAAATTATAGGGGCAGCATGAGAGAATGCTTTCTTGTTTGTTGATTTTTTGGCCTTTATAAATTCCTTTGGTGGTGGTAGTTTATTTAGTTGGTCTCGCCTTTGGGGAGTATGATTGGGTTCTTTATTGATAAGGTTGTTTAGAGTAAGAGGTGCTGTGTTATTTAGGACTTTGTATGTAGTTAAAAGAGTTTTATAATGAATCTGGCATTGAATCGGGAGCCAGTGTAAATACTCTGAAGTTTTTTAAAATTATGTTTTGTTACGCCTAGTAGGGTTAAGTTCGCAAAGTCGAAATGGGGAGTTATAATAGCTTGTATTATACGTTGAAAATCCTGTAGGTGCATTAGGGGGCGGAGTTGTTTTAATACTTTGAGTTTAAAATAAACTTTTTTTGTTATATTTCTTATATGTGTGTCCATACTGAGGTGTTTGTCTAGTATTACGCCTAGGTAACGTATTTCAGTTTTTATTATGATATCATTATTTTGCAATGTAATGTGTGATGGGGGAATGAAAGTTGTGTTTTTAGTTACTATTAGGGCTTCTATTTTTGCGTGATTAATGAATAAGTTATTTTCATGTAGCCAATTGTTTATTTCATTGAGGCAGGTATTAATGAGTAGTGTAGGAATATTAGGTATTGTGAATGGGACGTACATCATTATGTCGTCCGCATAAAGGTGATAGTGAACATTGAATTTTTTAAATATTTGACAGATGTGTTTTAAGTAAATATTAAATAGAAGCACTGACAGTGCAGAGCCCTGGGGGAGGCCTAATTCCTGATTGTAGGTTTTTGATGTTAGGTTACCAATTCGTACCGTTTGGGTTCGATCACTTAGGTAAGAGGAAAACCAGTTAAGAACCGTGGATTTTATTCCTATTTGTCTTAGTCTAAGTGGGGGTGGGACATAATCTTGTTCATGTAGTAGTTTGCCAAGCCTTGTGGGGAGATTTCTGTAATTTCATTGCTAGAGTTGTGGGTGTTATTCGTTAGTTTTTGGGCTATTGAGAATAGTTCTCTAGGTCTGTTTATTGCATTGTTTAGTATTGAGGCATGGTAATTTTTCTTGGCATTGTTAATTGCATCTTTATATGAGTTAAGGAGAGTGATATATGAATCTTTATTAATGGGGTTTTTATTTTTTCTCCATTTGCATTCAGCTTTCCTCAGATTTCTTTTCATTAGGTTTAGTGTGTTATTGTACCAGGGGGCTTTATCAGTTTTGGAATGCGTGTTTTTCTTAGTGGCTTGCTTATTAGCAGCTGCGTTGTTAATGATTTCGTGCCAGTTAGTTACTGCTACATCAAGATTTTGTGGTGAGTTAGATAGTTTGGGAATTATCATGTCTAGGAACTCCTCTTCGTTATATTTTTTAAATCTATAGGGTGGAACATTAGTTGGGGTTCGTTTAACTGTTGTGTTGTTGATTGTAATTTTAAAGTCAATGAGATAATGGTCTGACCAAGGGTTTGAGGTACATTTGAGGGAGTTGGGGTTATATGATCTGTAAAGTACATCTGGCAGTAGGACCAGGTCAAGTATATTGCCTTTACTGTGTGTGCTGGCATTTACTATTTGGTGAAAGTCCATATCTGTGGTGGATTCTAAAAAGAGGGAGGCGTATGACGCTGGTAAGGAGGGGAGGTTAAAGTCACCAAGCATTAGTATTGGGTTTTGGTCAGTGGAGGAGCTTAGGAATTCAATTAAGGGGTCCAGGTTTTCTGATTGTTGGTCTGGTGGTCTATAAATTAGACAGATTTTTATGTTGCCAATTTTCATAATGATTGTGTCAATGTTTGTGGGTAAGTGTGATTGTAGTTTTTTTGCTTTTAGTTCTTTTTTTAACATTATTAGTACTCCACCACCTTTTTTGTGAGTTCTATGTGTATAGAAGGTGTCATAATTATTATTGCTTAGTTGGTTTAAGTATACGTTATCTGTGTCTGTTAACCATGTCTCTGTTACACATAATATGTCTGGTGTTTGGTTGTCTAGAATATCTGTGAATATAGGCAACTTATTTTTCATTGATCTGGCATTAATTAGGATTATTGATAAAGAATCTAGGCTTTTACATGGAGTAAGATTTTTAGGCTGCGGGGGTGAAGTGTAGTTTATATGAATTAATCTATGGTGGTTCACTTTGGGATAGTGTTCTATGTAGGGTTGCCATGCTGGGAGACTGTTTCTTGTTGGGCTGTGTATGTTTGGGATGTTTTTAAAGTTATTATTATTTAGGCTGTGGGCAAGAATAGTTAGGATAGAAATAGTGAGGTAGATTAATGGTATTCTAGATTTGGAGGAGTTAAGTAATGTCATTTTGGTTGGGGTAATGTAGTTATAAGTTACTGTCAACGGTAACGGAGTGGGGTAATGTGGGGGAAAGTTACTGACAACAGTAATTAGGTGTGTTACTGACAACAGTAACAGAATCGGGCTGGGTGTTGTGAATCAGGGCTAATGGCAGGTGCGAAGAAAATGAGCAAAGTGTTAGATGAACACTGGTAGTAGTTTTAAGTTAGGCAGAGAAATTTTAAAATGACTAAACACGTTAATTCTGACCACAGTAATGCATTCCTTTAAGGTGTAGTAGTGAAACAGTAAATCATTCATATAAAATGTGGTACTGACAACAGTAGTGATGTATTGGTTATTTCAACTATTACAACAGTCAAATGTAACTACTGACGACAGTAGTTAAGGCTGTTAATGTGATGCAGTCTTTTTGTTGAGTGAAAAAATATTTCCTACAGTTAGTCTTAAATGTGCTACATTTTAGCTTCCTTGCATGTGCCTTAGCCTTTGTACGATTTGAAGGAGTAACAACCAGTCTACCTTTACCTAATCCACTCCTTGTTTTATAGACCTCTATCATATTCCCTCGAGTCCAGTCCCGAACCTCTGGGGTTTAGCACCTCCTCCAGCAGCTTGGAGACTGAGCATGTCATCTTTTGACACAGCGAGAGCCATGGGAGATGGGCGCTAGGCCTTCTTTGCCTTTTTCTCCATGCAGCAGGCCCATCCGCGTGGAAGCAGCATGGGAAGGGCAGGAAGGCCTCTTCCCTTTGTGGTTTCAGTGTTTTGAGGGTTTTTTGCTGTGGTAGAACCTGGCTGCTGGTTCGGGGGGATAAAATGGACAGGGGCCTTAGCCTGTTAAAAAAAAAAAAAAGGGAGAAAGCTAGGTCTTTTAAATTAGCCCAAGAAGCAGGGCCTTGCCTGCATCTTGGGCCTGTTGCTAAACTGCAGCCCAGGATCTTTCAGGTTGGCATTAGGCTAGTCCCGGGGAGGGCTTCATGCCTTCCAGACCCCAGTGCTTGGTGTGTGGCACTCGGCGAGGGATGGTATCTGAGGCATGTCTCTGCAGGGCCTGTACACAGGAGACAACTCCCATGGAGCAGGCTCTAGAGGACAGGGGAGAGAGGCAGGAGGACAGTTCTCCGGTTGGGGGACAGCATGAACCTTTGTCTTCGCTCTTGCCTTCCCAGGAGACAGTGTCTTCTCTGGTTCCTCGCTCCCTCCTGGTCCCCCCTTGCAGCAGACCCTGGGTCAGGCAGGGGTGCCTCTGTGTTTTCTCTAGAGTTTATGCTTCTGCTCTACCGGGCTTTTTGTCTGCGCCAGCAGGGGCAGGGCACTGGATCCTCCAGGGCGGAACGCGGGGAGAAACGCACGACAGTGGCTATTGGGCCACTGCCAGAGGTGGTCCCTGTGAAGAAGCAGAGGCCTGCGGTGTAGGTGACGGATAGTTCTCCGGTAGGTTCCCCAGGTTCCAAAGGTTTGGAGGGGGAAGAGCATGATGCAGAGTTGGAGGTGGAAGAAGATCTGGAAGATGGGGAGATCCCAGAGTGCGAGGATCAGGAGAAGGTGTTCCGTCAGGAGGAGTTGCCGACGCTCATCAGAGAGTCCCTCAAAGCGCTTAACTTATCTGCTACTCCTCCTGTGAAAGATGATGCTTTAGAGGATCCTCTGATCCAAGAGGTGCGCAAGACGCAGAAGGTATTCCCAGTCTATAGAGTAGTCTGGCAAATAATCCAGGAGGAGTGGGATATGCCGGAAGTGGGTCTCAGGGGCTCTAGGGCTATGGTGAGTCTCTATCCCTTGTCAGATCAGGACCGAGAGCTCTTTAGGCCATCCAGGGTGGATGCAGTGGTCTTGGCGGTCACCGAAAAGACAAGGATCCTGGTGGAAGGTAGTGCTGTACTTAAGGATGTCCAGGATAGGAGGCTGGATGCCTTAGTAAAGCAGGTTTTTAATATGAATGCTTTGTCGCTGCAGGCCTCCATTTGTGGTGTGTGGGTCGCTAGAGCCTGTCTCCAGTGGTCGCAGTAGTTGCAGCAGGCGGGGCCGGCAGAGGAGCAGGCGGGAGAAGTGGCCAGACTGGAGTCGGGGGCGGCATATTTGGTGGATGTCCACTAAGACCTTATTAGAGGCTTATTGAAGAATATGGCTTCGGTGGTGGTGGCTCGTCGCTACCTGTGGTGGTGTAACTGGGCGGTGGACAGTACCTCAAAGATCCGGTTAAGCAAACTCCCCTTTTGGGGAAAGCTTCTCTTCGGAGAGGACCTAGACAAGTTGGTGAAGGACTTGGATGAGCCCAAAGTGGGGCGCCTTCCAGAGGATAAGCAGAAGCAAAGTCTCTCCTCATCAGGGTCTAAAGGGCAACAGCAGAGTGATTTTCAACGTTTTCGTCCGGCGAGTTTTAACCAGTTCCAGAAGGGAAAGTCTCCTTCCAGAAGCCAGGGCTTTTGGGGATTTCACCTCATCCTCGGGGCCTAAGAAATCACAATGAAACAAGGGGGGGCCCAGGTAGTAGTGCAGCCTGTAGGAGGTCGATTTTTACCGTGCCTGGGTCCAAATCACATCAGACCAATGGGTGGTGTTAGTCATTCAGGAGGGTTATGCCCTAGAATTCGAGCACCTGTTGGTCGATTCCTTCATTCAGTCTCCGTGCAAGGCACAAGCCAAGCGAGAAGCGGTGCAAGGGACCTTAGAGAGGCTGTTACAGCTCAAGGCTGGGGTGCCGGTTCCTCCCGACCAGTGCAGTTGCGGTCGATACTCCATTTATTTTGTGGTGCCCAAGAAGGAAGGAACCTTTTGCCCAATCCTGGATCTCAAGCGGGTAAACAGCTGTCTGAGTGTGTCCGTTTCCATGTGAAAATGCTTGTGCTCTGTCATAGTGGCGGTCAGGGCGAATTCCTTACGTTTCTGGACCTGTTGGAGGCTTACCTGCACATTCCAATTCTGCAGGAGCACCAACGGTTCCTCCGGTTTGCTGTCCCTAGGGGTCATTTTCAGTTTCGGGCCCTGCAATTTGGCTGACAACGGCACTGCGAACCTTCACCAAGGTGATGACGGTGGTGGCGGCAGCACTTCACAAGGAGGGGAGACTAGTGCATGCCTACCTCGACGACTGGCTGATACGGGCGAAGTCATGGAGTGAAAGCATGCAGGCCACGCCCCGGGTGGTTCAGTTTTTGCAAAGCCTAGGATGGGTGGTCAATATGGCCAAGAGCCGGTTGACTCCGTCGCAGTACCTCGGAGCACAGTTTGACACATGCGAGGGGAATGTCTTTCTGCCAGGGTTGTGGGCGCAGGGACTGCCAGGCTAGTTTGCCGGTTCCTGGCCAAGTCAGATCCTACAGCCTGGCACTTCCTGCAGCTTTTAGGAACAATTGCGGCTACACTAGACCTGGTGCCGTGGGCAAGGACGCACATGCGGCCATTGCAGAGAGCACTACTATGGCGATGGTCGCATCAGAGCCAGTCGCTTTCACAGAGACTCTCGTGTCCACTGGAGACCAGGAGGGCCCTCCAGTGGTGGCTTTGCCCGGGCAGCCTGGAGAACAGAATGGCACTGGAGGCGCCATTGTGGGTGGTGGTAACAACGGACGTCAGCCTGTCGGGCCCAATGTGAGGGGCACTTCACCCAGGGACGGTGGACGAGCAGTAGAAGAGTTGGTTGATCAACAGGCTCGGAGGTTCCAGCATTGGTTGCAAGGGAAGGCAGTGCGAGTATTATCAGACAGTGCCACCACAGTAGCTTATATCAATCACCAAGGGGGCACAGGCAGTGTGCCATTGGAAGAGGAGGCTGACAGGCCGTTGGGTTGGGCTGAGGAGAATCTCCAGGCACTGTTGGCAGCGCACGTGGCCAGAGTAGACAACGTGGCGGCAGACTACCTCAGCCGGGTGATGCTGGATCCCGGAGAGTGGTCGCGGCGTTGAAGGCTTCTATCTCCAGGTGGATCAGGGAGGCTATTGCGTCTCTGTACATTATGAAAGGTGACGATTCCAGTGGGTTTGCAAGCTCATTCCACAAGGGCTCAGGCGGCATTGTGGGCAGAATATAACTTGGTGCCGCCAGTGGAGATCTGTAAGACAGCTGTCTGGTCATCGTTGCATTCCGTTGTCAAGCATTATCGACTGGATGTTCAGGCGGCAGAGGATGCCTGTTTTGGATTGGCGGTGCTTCAGGCTTTCTTGGCAGTTCCCTCCCGTTAGATTTCATACTGTTCTGTTACATCCCCAGAGGTTCGGGACTGGACTGGATGGATGGATAAGGAAGGTGAAATTAGACTTACCTGCTAATTGTTGTTCCTTTAGGAACTCCAGTCCAGTCCCGGATCCCTCCTTGTCTGTCTGATTTTTCTGGGGCCTGAAGCAGGATTCAGAGTCTTCCAAGCTGGAGAAAGGGCCTTGGGTTTTGACGGGGGGAGGGAGAAGGGGGAACAAATGGGGAGTTGGTTCCTCGTTTTTTGAAGGTGGAGAGCTGTGGTCCATTGCCCATAAGGGGAAAGAGGAGCAGTTCCTTCTCCGCTGGAACATAGTGTAGTTATGCTTAGGAAAGTTGTTTCGGTTTTTGATTCAAGTTAACTACTTATTTGTTGCTCTTGCAAGTCTGCTTTGTCAATAGGTAACTGGAGCTGATGGGCGGTCCCTTGGATATTTATGCCAGTTATCAAAAGATGACATACTCAGTCTCCAAGCTGCTGGAGGAGGTGCTCAACCCCAGAGGTTCGGGACTAGACTGGAGTTCCTCAAGGAAAAACAATTAGGTAAGTCTAATTTCATCTTTTTTTTTTTTTAAGTTATGGCAACTGGAACTGCACACAGTATTCAAGATGCGGTTGCATCATGGAGCAATAGAAAGGAATTATAATACCCTTAGTTTTATTCTCCATTCCTTTCCTTATGATTCCTACAATTCTGTTTGCTTTCATGGTCACTGCTGCACACTGAACAGAGGGTTTTAATTTATTTTCCACTATGAGGTCTGTTTCCGTTTCCTGCATGGTGATTTTCTAATGTCGAACCTTGCATTGTGTAACATTAATTTGGGTTGTTCACACCTTCAAAAATATAGCAGATTGGTGAGACAAGGCTTTTTTTCTTTGGCTAAATCCATGTTAGCTTTGTTGCATTAAACTATGACTATATACCTGTTCAGTAATTTTGTTTTTTTTAAATAATGGTTTCTACCATTTTACCTGGCACTGATATCGGGCTCTCTAAGGTTTGTAGTTTCCTGGATCACCTGGGCCACTCTCCAACCTTGAAATATTATAGATAATTTTAATGATTAGTTTACAAATTACTAAGTAAGTCTGCAATTTCATTTTTGAGTTCTTTCAGCACCCTGGGAGGTATATCATCTAGTCCAGGTGATTTGCTGCTCTAGTTTATCAAATTGCTGTATCACATCTTTCAGATTTGTGATTTGATTCAATTGTTGTGATAGATCACCTTTAAATATCATTTCTCAGTTGTGGCCTTTAAATATCTTCTCTCAGCTATGGCCTTGTTCTCCAGTAGTGCTCCCTTTACTCCCGTCATCTAATGGTCGGTCTGACTCTCTTGCAGGATTTTTGTTACAAATGTACTTGAAAAAGATTTTATTATGAAATCTTGCTGTCTGCTTTGTTAATGCCTTACATCTAAACTCCTAGTGCTTATGTTTCCTGTTTTCTTTGTTTGGCTGCTTTTTCCATTTTCTGAAAGATGCTTTTCTCTGTGAACAAGCAGGATATAAGTCCTCACGTATGGATAACATCGAGGTGTTTCTCTCTTTGCCTTGCCACACTTGGTGCATTTTTTAAAGCCGCTAGCTGGCTTAGACATGACAAAATATACCACCTCGCCAAAACTAAAACAGAGAGCTGCCGTGGGCAGGAAGATAACCCCGAAGGGATAAAACACGCTAAAAGCAAGAAAAAGAGAATAAAATAAAACCTAAATCAGTAGAACTGATTAACCGATGACAGGTGGAAAGGGGAAAAAAGAAAACTGTCCACGAGGGCCAGAGAGAAAAACCTTTTTTCCAGACTGCATAAACATGTCTTAGGGGCTCTGTGGAAAAAAGAAGACTGGAGAAGGCGCAGAGGCAAGGCGGTAAGGCAGGCGTGCATTCTACGGTGTACCTCCAAAACGCTTACTTTGGAAGCTGGGGTGCGTTGCGGGCATGGCTCCATCGGTGTTTGTCCAAACAGTTTTATGGGGTATACCTAATAAAGCTGTTTGGACAAACAGATGTTTCTCTCCTTGCCCTGCTTCCATAGTCCTCTTTATCTCTTCAGGCTTTTGTGCCTCCTTTGGACCTTAAGTATGGCAAGACCATTTCTGCCACAGACTGCCACAATTGGTGCTTGCAATACCTTGGACCCGATCACCAGTTGGCATCCTTCGAGCTCTGCTT
Source organism: Ichthyophis bannanicus (assembly GCA_033557465.1). NCBI lineage: Eukaryota > Metazoa > Chordata > Amphibia > Gymnophiona > Ichthyophiidae > Ichthyophis > Ichthyophis bannanicus. The sequence goes on along the minus strand of CM066045.1, from coordinate 9,936,771 downwards.
GCAGATGACTTGCCAAGGTCTGAAGGGTTGGGAAAAACAGGAGTCGTTCCTCTTCAGCTCATCAGATTTAGCATCCTCAGCCTCGACCCCTTTCGTCAACACCTGCAAAAGGTTTGGAGGCGTCCAAAGGAAAGGAGTTGCATGCCCAGTTGGAGCAGAGGGACCCAAGCAGCGAAAGGAGACTCGATGATGAGATGCTGTCGAAGTTGAAGGGTGAGTGGTGGGAGAAATTCTGGGTGCAGTAGCATCGCAGCAATTCTCAACGTGATGCGGAGAGCAATGGCCGGAAGTGACCGGCCAAGCTTCCCCGATGTGTGGAATTGACCCAGATAGTGGATGTTTCCCAATACACCTATCGTGGAGTCCCTGCCTCGATGCTGGTGTCCGCAGCAGGTGTCGATGCTGGTGTCCGCAGCTGCAGCACTGGCTCCCTTGCAGGTAGTGGTTCTCACTTGGTGGCAGTGGACGCCTTGCAGAATGCAGGCTTCATGGCACAGAAAGCATCATCACCGCACTCCGTTCAGCCTATCCTGGAGATGGAGACCCATGCCACAAAACTGGTGTTATGAGGAGAGACTACACTATTTTGACTTCCTCTCAGAGTCTGAATTGGAATAGGAGACAGAGGAGGAATCAATAGTGTTGGACCTGCGGTCACTGGACCTCCTGTCCAACCCATTGCTCCACCTGAGCAGCACAAGTCACCCCCAGAGGACATGTTTATTTAGCAATGCTTATATACTGCTTTTCACCAGGTCAAAGCGGTGTACATTCAAGCATGGTATATATTTCCCTTGTCCCCAAAGGACTCATAATCTGCATTTGTACCTGAGGTAACGGACAGTTAAGTGGTTTGCCCAAAGCCACAAGGAGTGCCTGTGAGACTAGAAACTCCAGTCCCCCTGGCCCTGTTGCTATCTCTAGTGGGATTCAAACCCCAAGCCCTCCGGCTTGAGGCAACTTGCCCCAATCACTAGGCCATTCCTCCCTTCCAGGACTTTGTTAGGGACATGGCCAAGGCCATTCCCTTTTTCCTAGAATCGGAGGAAGAACCGAGGGTGGAAGAACTTGAACTCTTCTAGTACCCTTCAGCCCCCAGAGAGGTGGTGACAGTTCTCATGCACCATGTCCTACAGAGGCTGCTGCTGCGGCTGTGCGAGGCACCCCGGATCCAGAAGGCCCAGGGGTTTGAGAAGCCTCAGTTGTCCCACAATTCCATCGTGTTTGAATCGGCCTTGAAGCTCACTAAGAGTGCCAAGACTAACTCTTTGGTACCGTGGGCCATGAGGCTTGCACCCAGGAGTCCTTCGGGAGGAAGTGCTATTGGGGTTCTATGCTGGTTGCCAAATACTGGCCTACCAGACCTATATGAGCATGTTCCTCAAGGATGTCATGTTGGACCTGGAGGGCTTTGCAGCCCTTGCCCCGAGGACCGCCGTGAGAAGTTTCGGAGACTGGTGGCTCATGGCAAAGATTGCTCAAAATTCATGGTGTGAGGCACCTACGATGCCTTTGAGTCTGCGGCCGTGGGCATCACCACCCACCGAATTGCGTGGCTGCAGTCTTCAGACCTGGAGAAGTGGATCCAGGACAAGATTGCCGTTGTCCCCTGCTGAGGTGAGAACCTCTTCGGGAAACCGGTAGAGGAGAGATGGTGGAGGAGCTCAAGATGGAGCATGTGACTCTCCAGGAAGACTGCGAATCCTGTGTGGAAGAAACACCAACCTAAAAAGGCCTGACCACTCTGGTATTAACCAGCCTAAGGTGCAGACTTCTGCAAACAGCGAATGGAGAAGACCCTGAAGGTGCAGCCTGCCTCTCAGCCCAAGCCAGGTGTAGGGTTTTGATGGGTTCCTCAGGAGCATAGCTAGCCGACTGTTGTCCATTGAGGTACCCCTGCAGGTAGGAGGGCGGCTCATCCATTTTGCTCACGGGTGGCCCCTCATCATCTCGGACACCTGTGTGCCACAGATTATCCAAAGTGGATATCAGCTGAACTTCGTCCAGCTGCCGCTGCCTTACTCACCTGGGGGAGTACCCCATAGAACCTGCACACCAGAGCCTACTGCAGACAGATGTCGCTGCCCTGCTAGCCGACTTAGCTGGGAGAACTGGCTTGATGGCTCAGTTCAGTTAGGACTTCTATTCCAGGTACTTCCTGGTCCCCAAAAAGACCGGCGGGTTCTGGCTCATTCTGGATCAGTGAAACCTGAATTGATTTCTCATGTACAAGAAGTTTAAGATGGTCTAGCTGGGGGCACTGCTCCCATACCTTCTCCAGGACGATTGGCTATGCTCATTGGATCTAAAGGATGCATATACACACATCCTGATTCATCCAAGTCTCAGACTGTACCTACAGTTTGTGCTGGGAAGCCAGCACTATTGGCACCGAGTGCTTCCCTTCAGGCTGGCTTCCGCCCTGAGGGTCCTCACAAGATGCCTGGCAGTCATGGCCACCTTCCTCCAGACCCTGGAAGTCTTCCTCTTCCCGTACCTGGACGAGTGACTCATCAAGGGTCCACGCCAGACAGCATCTGGCAGTCCTCCAAACTCTCCATTCAGATGCTTGGGGGGCTCGGCTTCATGATCAACTACCTAAAGTCTCACCTCCAGCCGGCACAGCAGCTGGAGTTCATCGGGGCCCTCCTCGACACCACTCGGACGCAGGCCTTTCTACCAGCAGGCTGGCGAGTCATTGCAGTGGTGCGTGAGGTGCTGCACCAGCGCCACACTACAGCCTTTGAGATGTTGAGAATCCTTGGGCACATGGCCGCCATGGTGCATGTTACCCTTCAGGCCTACCTCTCCATGAGGCAGGCCCAGTGGACCTTAAGTACGCAATGGAAGCAGGCATTGGGCTGCCTTCGAGACAGGATAATGATCACCGTATCACTGGTGCAGTCCCTCGCCTGCAAGGCCTCCCGTTTTTTTGGACTCAAACGATATGCAGAGAGATATGCAGTAAGACGCAGAATTAAGTGTTAGCGCAACAGGTGGGAAAGAGTGCTTGATATTTCTACTTCCCCTGAAGAAACCCTTATTGGTGAAACGCCTATACGGACCAGGAAGGTGGCGTCGGGGCATTTTTGAAAAACAAGATAAACACGTTTTCTATCTTCAGCACCACACTGTATTTCAATACGAATATGCTTGAACAACTAATATTTTACAAAGTTGAATAAGAAATCATTGAATATACTGTTGAATATACCGTTTCTCTAGAGGTCATTGATGCAATTTTCACGCTGAGGCCAAGGACATTGTCCGCTGTGGCCAGCGGTGGTTTAAGTCTGAGACCTCAAGAAGACATATATTTGAGTTACAAGGTTTTAAGGATAAGAAAAAAATTAATATATATGTAAAAAAATTAATTCATACTTGACCCCGGTAGAAAATGGTTAATCTTGATGGTTCTCACTTGCTCACTCTATCCATTCCGTATTTATACTGTACTTGTAATAACTTTTTCTTCGTACTTGTAGTTTTAACTTATTTACCACCCCCATCTAATTAACCAAAAATACCATGTATATAGTTAGCCATGTTTTTTGTATATAGTTAACCCTGTTAACCGCCAAGTTTATGTACCCTGTTCTTTGTAAAAAACCAATGCTGTCTGTGTCATTGTGTTTATATTTGTTCATATGTAAACCGCACTGATTAAAAGAGCGTGGTATATAAGAAAAATAAATAAATAAATAAAATAAATAAATAAATTGGAAAAGCACATTTTTTTGGTACACAGCCATTTGTTTCACTGGAGGGATATTTTTAATTTTCTTGTGGAAACTTACCCTCTGTTAAATTGACTACGCACTAGAGGTGATTGAACACTCCCGTTCCAATTGGCAGCTCCCCTCCCCCAACAAGACACTCATGATAGATGCATCCAAGCTCGGCACACTCAGGTCTGCACACCAAGAGCCTGTGGCCTCAGTGTGAGAGTCTACATCAAATCAATTTCTTCGCGCTCAGGGCCATAGCGAATGCCCTCTTTGGCCAGGTGCACTCCAAAGGCAATCAAGTGATCCTGATTCAAACTGACAACCAGGTAGTGATGATCTATGTTGAAAAGCAGGGGGCATGGGCTCATACCTCTTGTGCTGAGAGGCTTCCTGCCTGTGAAGGATCGCCCTGCTTCACGGCATGGATCTCAGGTGACTTATCTACAGTGCATTGCAAAAGTATTCATCCCTCTTTGTCCTGTTTTGTTACATTAAAATGGAGTTTTGTGGGTTAGCACCATGTGATATACATAACATGCCTACAACTTTGAAGGTGCAAAATATCCTTTATTGTGACATAAACAATAATTAAGACAAAAAGAAACTGAAAGCAGGAGTGTGCATATGTATTCACCCATCCCCCCCCCAAATTCAATACGTTGTAGAGCCACCTCTTGCTGCAATTACAGCTGCAAGTCTCTTGGGGTATGTCTCTGTTAGCTTAGCACATCTAGCCACTGGGATTTTCACCTATGCCTTAATGCAAAACTGCTCCAACTCCTTCAAATTAGATGGGTTGCATTGGTGTACAGCAATTTTCAAGTAATGCCACAGATTCTCAATTGGATTGAGGTCTGGGCTTTGACTAGGCCATTCCAAGACATTTAAATGTTTCCCTTTAAACTAGCTTTAGCAGTACGTTTAGGGTCATTGTCCTTCTGGAAGGTGAACATTCACCCCAGACTCATATCTCTGGCAGACTGAAACAGGTTTTTCTCAAAAATTGCCTGTATTTAGTGCCATCCATCGTTCCTTCAATCCTGACCAGTTTTCCTGTCCCTGCCAAAGAACAACATTCCCATAGCATGATACTTCCACCACCATGTTTCACTGTGGGAATGGTGTTCTCGGTGTGATGGGAAGTGTTGACTTTTGCGCCACACATGGCGTTTCCCATGATGACCAAAAAGTTCAATTTTCGTCTCATCTGACCAGAGAACCTTCTTCCATGTATTTGGAGGGTCCACCACATGCTGTTGTGCAAACTCAAAACATCTTTTCTTATTTCTTTCTTTAAGCAATAGCTTTTTTCTGGCCACTCTTCCATAAAGGCCCACTCTGTGGAGTGTTTTGCTTAAAGTGGTCCTGTGGACAGATACTACCATCTCCGCTGTGGATCTTTGCAGCTATTTCATTGTTATCCTTGGTGTCTTTGTAGCATCTCTGCTTAATGCCCTCCTTGTCCGGTCTGTGAGTTTTGGTGGGCGGCCTTCTCTTGTCAGGTTTGTAGTAGTGCCATATTCTTTCTATTTTGTTATAATGGATTGGTGCTATGTGGGATATTCAGAATTTGGGATATTTATTTATTCTCCAGGACCAAGCAGGAAGTCAGTCCTCACTTATGGGTGACGTCGGCGCCGACGGAGCCCTCGCGGAGCAATTTTCCCCAGCTTTCAAAGAAAGCCTTTGGGAATTGCAGCGCGCATGCGCGGTCGTCTTCCCGCCCGAGGGTGCCATCTTAGCCAGTCTTCTTTTTTTCCGCGGAGCCCTACAGACGTCCCCGTCTTGTCCCCGCGAAAAAGTCGATTTTCTTCATTATTTTATTCTTTTTCCTTTCGGTTCGACGCCGATCGCTTTCCCGCCCGGACTCGCGACGCCGGTCTCGAGTCCGCTTACTTTTTTCGGTTTTTCTGACTTAGTCAGCTTTCGTTTTCGGTTTCCCTGGCAGCCCGGTCCTTTGACCTCGCAGGGGCCCTTTTTCCCCCGATGGCTGCCAGTGGGTTTAAGCGGTGTGGTCGGTGTGACCGAAATATGTCACTAACCGACACACACGACTTTTGCCTCCGCTGCCTGGGCCCGGATCATGAGGAACTGATCTGTGGGCCCTGCAGCAAACTGTCCTCAAAGGCGTTGAGGAGTCGGCGGCATCAGCGTGAGAGAATCTTCGCTGACCCCAGCCGTACCCGGACCTCGTCGGAGGCCTCCGCGTCGAAAGGCTCCAGGCTCCCCAACAGGGCCAGCAGGCCAAGGGACGGGGTAACGGGTCCCGTAGGCAGCAAGCCCCCAAGCCTGCACCACCAGCCCCTGCTCAGCAGGGTGGGGGTTTTTGACTCGCTCAGCATAGCCTCTCCCCCCCCGCTGGTTCCTCCCAGCACCGGAGGCCGGCTGGTTCACTTCGGCCACAGGTGGTCCAGCATCACCGCAGATGCCTGGGTACTTCAGGTCGTGCGAGAAGGCTACCTTCTCCACTTCCATCAGGTCCCTCCCTCCTATTTTCCGGGAGAACCTTCGCGCCCCCCTCTGCACAGGGAGTTGCTCCTTCAGGAGTTAGCAGGTCTTCTGCAGGAACAGGCGGTGGAACCGGTGCCCCACCACCTGAGAGGTCAAGGCTTTTATTCAAGGTATTTTCTGATACCAAAGAGAACAGGGGGCCTCAGACCCATCCTGGACTTGCGCAACCTCAACAAGTTCCTTGTGCGGGAGAAGTTCAAAATGCTTACCCTTGGAATCCTTCTGCCCTACCTCCAGCAGGGAGATTGGCTATGCTCCTTGGATCTAAAGGATGCCTACACGCACATCCTCATCCACCCAATCCACCGCCAATACCTAAGGTTTGTGGTGGCAGGAAATCATTACCAGTACAGAGTACTGCCCTTTGGCCTATCCTCCGCACCGCGAGTCTTCACAAAATGTCTCGCGGTCGTGGCGGCCCATCTCCGGCTTCACGGCCTCTATGTCTTTCCGTACCTCGACGACTGGCTCATCAGAGCAGCGTCCGCTCAGGAGGTCACCAACGCCACGCGCCGCACGGTGACTCTGCTGCAGCACTTGGGCTTTGTCATAAACTTCGCAAAGTCCACTTTGCTCCCCTCACAGGATCTCGAGTTCATCGGCGCAAGGCTGCACACTCCTCGGGCACGAGCGTACCTACCGCTCGACAGGGCGCAACGGCTCATGGACCTAGCCGACCGCTTTCGCAGCCAGCCCCTGGTCTCCGCCAGGCGCTTCCTGAGACTGCTCGGCCATATGGCTTCCACCGTCCATGTGACCCCCAATGCCCGCCTGAACATGCGGTCTGCTCAATGGTGTCTCCGCCAGCAGTGGCGACAAGCCACAGGCGGCCTGGCGGACCTAGTGCGCGTCTCCGAGCCGCTGCTCTCGTCTCTCCGGTGGTGGCTCCGGCAGCCGAACCTGATATTCGGAATGCCTTTCCAGTCACCTCAGCCGACCCGGGTGCTGACCACCGATGCATCCCTCCTGGGCTGGGGAGCGCATTGCCAAGAGGCACGTACTCAGGGCCTCTGGACCACGTGGGAGTCTGCTCAGCAGATCAACTTCCTGGAGCTCAGGGCGATCCGCCTAGCTCTCAAGGCCTTCTCCCACCTGACTTCCCAACAGTCCGTCCTTGTCCAGACGGACAATCAAGTTGCCATGTTCTACGTGAACAAGCAGGGGGGCACGGGCTCCTTCCTCCTCTGCCGGGAGGCACAGAAGCTCTGCTCTTGGGCCGTCAGTCACGGCATTCTCCTCAAGGCAGTTTATCTCCCGGGCCAAGAAAATTGCCTTGCAGACAAACTCAGCAGGGTCCTCCAGCCGCACGAGTGGCGTCTGGATCCCTTGGTAGTTCAGAAGCTCTTCCTCAAGTGGGGTCTCCCCACGGTGGATCTCTTTGCCAGTCCTCACAACCGGCAGCTTCCTCGCTTCTGCTCTCGTCAGCCACACCCCCTTCGGGTGGCGGCGGACGCCTTTCTGATCTCGTGGTCGGGGAGCCTTCTGTACGCTTTCCCTCCCATCCCGCTGGTCTCTCGGACTCTTTTCAAGGTTCTTCGAGACAAAGCCTTCATGATCCTGGTGGCCCCTCGCTGGCCCAGGCAGCCGTGGTTTCCGCTCCTGCTGCAACTGGCGGTGGAGGATCCAATCCCTCTGGGGGTACAACCGGATCTCCTCACTCAGGATCAGGGGTCCCTTCTGCACCCCAACCTCAGGTCTCTCAACCTCATGGCCTGGCTGCTGAGAGGGTAGTCCTTGCTCCCCTTCTCCTGCCGGCGGAGGTGGAGGAGGTCGTCTTAGCTTCGCGACGGCCTTCTACCCGCAAATGCTACGCCCTTAAATGGCGTCGCTTTGCAGTCTGGTGTACCCAACAGTCTCAGGATCCCTTCTCCTGCCCGGTGTCGGTGATCTTGCAGTACTTGCTGAACCTCTCTAATCTGGGACTTAAGTCCAACTCCGTCAAAGTTCACCTCAGTGCTCTTTCAGCACATCATGTGCCAGTGGACGGCAGACCTCTCTCCAATGACCCTCTCGTAGCGAGGTTTCTCCGAGGTCTCCTTCTACTTAAACCACCTCTGCGCCCGCCAGCGCCTGACTGGGACCTGAATGTGGTTTTGCAGCGGATCACCTGTCCGCCTTTTGAACCTATGGCTACCTGTTCTCTCCGTTTTCTGTCTTGGAAAACACTGTTCTTGATAGCCCTCACTTCCGCTAGGCGCGTAAGTGAATTGCAGGCCCTTGTGTCTGATCCCCCTTACACTAGGTTCTACAAGAATAGGGTAGTCGTACGGACTCACCCAAAATTTCTGCCTAAAGTGGTCTCCCCTTTTCACATCAATCAGGAGGTGGTACTTCCAACCTTCTTTCCCAGACCACACTCCAGCCGAGCTGAAACGGTCCTCCATACCCTGGACTGTAGAAGGGCATTGAACTTCTACCTTGACCGTACGCGGGAGCACCGTAAAGCTGCTCAGCTTTTTGTGTCTTTTGACCCCAATAAATTGGGGCTCCCGGTCTCCAAGCGTACTCTGTCCATCTGGGTTGCGGACTGTATCTCTTGGGCTTATGGGGCAGCCGGACTCTCCTTAGAAAGTCGAGTCACGGCTCATTGCGTTCGGGCAAAGGCCACGTCAGTGGCTTACCTCCGCTCTGTTCCGCTGGCAGACATCTGCCGGGCCGCTACTTGGTCTTCGAGCCAGACTTTTGCGGTCCATTACTGTCTCGAGAGGGAGTCCCGTAGGGACAGTGCTTTCGGACAGGCAGTCCTCCGTAATCTCTTTGAGGTCTGAGCAACTCCTACCCTCCATCCCGGATGTGGGCTACCGGTGGGTGATAATTCAGCGAAGATTCTATCCTTCTGTGCTGCTGAGCTAGAGGGAGCTCATTTTTGTGCTTAGGGTCTCCGGTAGCCTTGAGCTTGGGAGTCCCATAAGTGAGGACTGACTTCCTGCTTGGTCCTGGAGAAAGCGTAGTTACTCACCTGTAACAGGTGTTCTCCAGGAGCAGCAGGAATCAGTCCTCACTACCCTCCCTCCTCCCCTTGGAGTTGCAATCGTCTGCTTATGTTCTTTTTTTGCAAATTTTTATGCTGTCTTTTTTAGCTATGTCATCTGACTGGCTAAGATGGCACCCTCGGGCGGGAAGACGACCGCGCATGCGCGCTGCAATTCCCAAAGGCTTTCTTTGAAAGCTGGGGAAAATTGCTCCGCGAGGGCTCCGTCGGCGCCGACGTCACCCATAAGTGAGGACTGATTCCTGCTGCTCCTGGAGAACACCTGTTACAGGTGAGTAACTACGCTTAACTCAACCCTGATCTGTACTTCTCCACAAATTTGTGTCTGACCTTTTTTGGAGTGCTCCTTGGTGTTGCTTGCTTAATGGTGTCGCAGAGTCAGGGGTCTTTCAGAACAGGTATATTTATACGGACATCATGTAACACTGATTGGACACAGGTGAACCCTAATCAACTAATTATGTGACTTCTGAGGTTAATTGGTTGGACCAGATCTTATTTAGGGGTTTCACAGCAAAAGGGATGAATACATATTCACTCACAACTTTTCAATTTTTGCTTGTGTTTTTATATATACAAGGTATTTTATTGTCATTTTACTTGACCAATTTGGACTATATTGTTAGTTCCATTACCTAACATCCAAATGAACCTCTATTTTCATTCTAGGTTGTATCTAATGCGACAAAACAGGACAAAAGCCAAGGGGATGAATACTTTCGCAAGGCACTATACCCAACGAGCTTAAAAGCCGGATCATCTCAGCCTGGTGCTTCAGCTACACGAGTGGACCCTCAAAAAGGGAGATAGTGAACCAGATCTTCCAGGAGTGGGGCACTCCAGTGATGGATCTTTTCGCCAAGGCACACAATGCCCAGGTAGCTGGGTTCTGCTCTCTGAGGCCGGCACCCCCTGCCTGGCCTTGGATGCCTTCCTCCTCCATTGGGGGGAGGACTTGCTGTATGCATACCCCCCCCCCCGATACTGCCTGTGGCAAAAACCCTTCTGAAGCTCCAGGCCGAGAGGGGCTACATGATTCTCATCGCCCCCTACTGGTCTCGGCAGCCATGGTTCCCGCTACTGCTGCAGCTCTTGCAGAGGGAGCCTCTTCGCCTGGGCTCTGCCCCAGATCTCATCTCACAGGAGGATGGAACCTTGTTGCATCCCAACATCCGCTCGCTGGCCCTCATGACTTAGATGTTTGTTTATGTAGCTTGATATACTGCTTTTCAAACGTTAAAACACAGCAGTTTACAACAATAAAGTTACAGTAGTGGCCAGGAAAAGGAAAGGAAATTACAATAGTAACAGGACAGAGAGAGTAAACATGCATACCAGACAGGGGAAAGAGGTTGCAACATAGGGGTAAATCAGACAGTGTGGGCTGGAAGGTCAAAGGCAGATGAGAATAAATGTGCTTTCAGACATGATTTGAAGGTGGGGTAGTTCTGCTCAAGCCTGAGGGTGGGGGGTAGTGAGTTCCATAGTGCGGGTCCTAGAAAGAAAAAGGCAGAGGAACGGGTAGAATGTAAGTGAGCCTGGGAGGGGGATGGGAGGTGAAGGCAGTTAACATGGATGGATCGAAGAGAGCGACTAGGAGTGTGAGCTTGTAGAAGATCAGCCAGATATTGAGGGGTGTGTGTATAGATGACTTGATGAGTAACAATGAGAATTTTGAAACTAATGCGGTGGTCAATGGGAAGCCAGTGGACGTGAAGAAGAAGAGGGGTGACGTGGTCAAAACAGGATGAATGAGTGAGAAGGCGTGCTGCTGTGTTCTGAATACGTTGAAGTCTGTTAAGTTGGGTTTGAGGAAGGCCAGCAAGAACTGAGTTACAGAAATCTAGCCGTGAGGTGACAAGAGAGAGAACAGAGTGGTGAGGGCTTCAGAAGTGAGAAAGGGACGGACAGCTCGAATCTGACAAAGATGAAAAAAAGAGGTTTCCTTATCGTTCCTCCAGTTTAGTCCTCCACCTCTGGGTTGTGCCCTCTTCCTGCAGCTTGGAGACTGGGCATGTCAAAGTCGTGACATCACTGGATATAGCCTACTGGTATCTCCCATCAGCCTCCAGTGTGTCCAGTCTCCATGCAGCAGGAGGACATAGTGAGCCTAGCTCCTGGGCTCACTTGGGGGGAACAGATAAGGAGCATTTAGTGTGACAAATTCTATTCTGATTTTACTTTTGATTTTTACCTTTAATTTACTTTTAATTTAACTTTTAATTCAGTTACCTTTGGTTAATTGGCAATCAGGGATTAGTTCCCTTTAGTTAGGAGCAAATTTCCTTATTTACAGTAATTTTAAATTTGAGCCTGGCTCTTTAAATTAGAAGCAGCTCTCGCCTTCCCTCCTTGTCAGTTATTTTCATTTGCTACAGGCATTTGCCGGTGCAGATCTCTCTCCCTTGACTGTACGGGAGAGAGCTCTGGCACCCGTACAGCCACACTGAAGCTGTGTGAGACGGAGCCTCTCCGTTGCTGCGGGATTTTAATTTTACTCTGTGGAACCGGCTGAGCGATCCTCGCCGCGGCTGCCAGGCACATCAGCGCGGCTTGAGGATCGGAGGAATTCAAGGTGGTAGGAGCAGGCTGTGTGGCTTTGTGCCCTGCAGGTAAGGCCTTCGGGCTCTGTCGGTCGGCTAAGGCCTCCTTTTTGCAGCGGCTGTTGTTCTTGGCGCCAAAATTCATTGGCGAAGGGGCGGCCATTTGCTCTCTAGGTATTTGGACCGCATGGCGAGAGTTGCAGGGAGCTGCCTGTGTGAGGAAAACAGGCAGAATAGCTAGATTTTTGGGCCTAGCGTTTCTTTCTTTTGTTTGTAGGTTTTTTTTTGAGGCTCGGGGGGTTCCTCAGCTTTAAGGGGGCTGTTGTCAGTCCTCTTTATTTTTAAGTTTATTCTTAGTTTTATAGGACAGCAGTTTTGGCATTGATCTCTGATGCCACATGTTCTTTCCCTCCTAATCATGTCTGAGGAGCATCTGTTAAGCCTCAGGATATTAGGCAAATTGCCAGTTTTTAGGTTCAAGAGCAGAGCCCTAACTTGTAGTTGGAAGGAGGGACAGCCTGAAAGTGTGCTTTTATGTATTCTATAGTGAAAGTTGCTCAAAATTCACAGGGACAGGTTTAGGAAACCTTAGGATATAAAAACATAAACTGACAGTTAAACTGTCAACCAAGAAGTGCCTGTGTACAGTCTAGCCACCAGAGGGCAACTGGTACACTCAATAGTGCCTTTATATGACTGTATCTATACAGCCCTTATCAAATTGATCATTCTCTGCAAGTCAGGGAAGAAATTACCACAGAGCCACAGAGCAAGATTATATGACCAAGATTTAAAGCTCTTAACTTCTGTATCGTTGGTCGGGCTCTGGGGCCCTAAAGGCCACCGGATGGCAGCGCTGCTCATGAATCACATATAGTATTCAGTGCCCCCATCCCTGGGGGGGGGGGGGTGGTAAAATACAAAATCGTATTACTCATCAGGTTCACACAGGCAGCAACCTCTAAGACCTCAATTTGCAAGGTTGTCGGTGTATCCCACTGCTATTTCTCTGACTGCAGGAAGTCCGGGGGGGGGGGGGGGGTGCCTGTATGTTTCATAGCTCCACTTAGCATGCCCTTCCCAGGAACTTCTCATCTATTTCTAGAGCAGGGTTTCATTTCATTTCGTTTCTCTGGTTGTGGTTAATGCACAGCGTTAGGGACTGTGTTTGAAAGCTTGGGTCCCACGGACTTCGGTGGGATTTCAAAAAGAAAAAGAAACTCTCTTTAGTGAGAGATAGCTAAAAGTGAACAAGGCTATCTAACACTGATGATTTATTCGGTGGCCTTTGCGTCCTGAACCCCAAGGTCAGGACACTGTTTGCTTCCAGGGGTTCTACTTTCTATTTTGCTCTTCAGCTCCCTGGCAGACGCAGCAGGCTGGCAGGTAGTGCGCAACGCGTCCTGCAATGCTGAATCCCTCAGGATAAGGGGGGAAGGAAAACTGGGTGCAGCGGGGGCTGGTAACTTCTTGCAAAGCTATAGGAGCAGTTCGGGTTATTTTAGCTGATCTGCTTTGATTTCATTGGAGTTGGCGGAAACTTGGTTTTTGGAGTCCTATATTTAAAAAAAAAAAGGAGGCATAGCTATGTTGATTTGCAAGAATCTCCTTCCGCTATCCATAGAAGGTCCTATAAAGCGTTAAAGTTGGTTTATATGGCAGGGTAATATTTTGGCTTAGCTGCTGTGATATAGCATTATGATCTGCTGTAAACATATTCAAGTCAAAAGGAATTATGGTGATAACTCTCTTGGACAGTTGTAACAGGTGCTTGGGTGAGCGCCATGGCCAGTCCACAGATGTGGAATGCTCTGCCATAAGCATTATGTCATGAGAGGGGTTTTGTAGCTGTGTGGTTTGTTAATGGAAAATATTCCCGTTTAGTTTGGCTTGCCCAAATTATACGATTTTACGGTAGATTTGTAATGTCTTAATTTTGGCTATATGTGGTTTAATTTTACATATGGAAAAGGCAGCTCAGCGGAGAGAGATTGCAAAATAGAACTATGGCCTTTGAAGCTATCTATGCTCCCATTCCATTTATCAGAGGTTCTCCAGTACGGAGAGTCTCTGCTAGTGTTCAGCGAATGCCTTAATGGGGGCCAGAAGCACGCAGCCAGGCTAGTTCTCTAGCAGCAATGGCAGCAGCTCAGATTCTAGTAGGCATACATCATATGCTGGGCTTACAAGATGGCTTCTGCGCTGATCGGCATCAGCCAAGATGGCTGCTGGTTTAGACTGTGAATGTGGAGTCAGCCTGGATGAAGGACCTTGCGTTCTCTGGACAATGCCCTGCATACACTGAATCATTTCAATTCTGTCAGCTACTGGCAGGTCACAAGGCACTCTCGCATGCTTTTTTGCTTCAGTGGTCTAAAAGTGGAATCTTTACCAGGTGGTATAATGGGAACTTGTCTGCAGTTTCTTGGCTTCTTCATTGCTGACTCAATTGCCACTGCGGAATGAGAAAGCTGTGTTTCCTAACACCAGGTGCTAGTTGAACTTAAAATATAAAGTCCATCTTTGTGCAGTCAGACAGATTGGGGCATTACTCTAGCAGGAAGGCCGCGGATTAGTATGCCTGTGTTTCGGAGTTCTTTCTACTTCATATTGTTGGCACGGAAAGAGCGTCTCTTGTTCCCTGTAAAATAGTTATCTCCAAGTTATAATGCCCTGTTCAGTGTAATTTCAGTTTGTTCAATGTAAACCGCACTGATGCAGAATAGCGCGGTATATAAGAGAATGTAAATAAAATAAATATGCTGAAGGAATTTTTGGTTAAGAGATGTTTTTGTAAAAAAAAAAAAAAAAGTATTCAGCTGTCCTGAATTTGCATGTTCTTGATTGACATTTTTAGGCTAAGCAGGGGCAGGCCTGGGTACTGCATGGGTGGATGCACACCTTGCACTACCAGGGGGTGTGGACTCAATGTATGGAAGAGAGCCCTAGCAATCTTCTTTAATGCAAGATAGGAAAGTAGATGGTTCACTGAAGCGATCATTTGTGGAGCCTGGGGAGGCGAGAGCATGCTTCAAGTGGTCGCAGGGTTTACGGAAGTCTACTCGCCGGGAACAGGAAAGGATCAGGAAGTTGAATCGCCTGATTTGCTTTATGTGGCAAATGTGCATTATGGCTTAATTTGAGCGCTAGCTAATATTATTGGCTTCCTTGGGGTTCTCCCGGAGGTCTCTCTGGTGGAGGAATGGGGCGGCTGATGGTTCGTCCAAGTCGAGGCTCAATAAGCTCCCAGTTAAGTCTTTGTCTTGTCCTTTCCCCGTGGGCTCTCATAGGGAACTAGTTGGCGTATCGAAGCTTTCGGGGAAAGGTACTCTTGGTAGCGCCCGGTTGGACGAGACGGCCATACTAGGGTGATCTCATTCGCCTACTCGACAGGCTTTTCCTAGAAGTTGCCGGTAGCGGATGTTCTGCTGCGGCTAGGTCTGCAACGAATGTCTCAGGTGGATCGGTGCCCGCCTACGGTTTAGCCTTTGAATGGGCGGGGCTGAAGAAGGGGGGTTATTCTGTGGCAGTCTTCGCCACCTTGTTGAGAGCAAGGAGGCAGGCTGCTTCTGGTACATAGGTCCGTGCTTAGCACCTTTTTGAAGGCTGCTGTTCACGGCGGCAAGTCCGGGCGACAAAGGTGTCTGTATTCTTGGTCTGAGTTCTCTGCAGGACAGTGTCTGAAGGAACTAGCGACCAGTTCCTTAGAGGGTCCAGCGGGCGACTGTTTCCGGCTGTAGAGGTTCTGTGGAGGGAATAGCGCTAGGTGTTCGGATCAATGTTAGTGTTTCCTTAAGTTGGGACCCGACTGCGCTCCTCAAGGAGAGTTCGGTTGCCACCGGGGGACCCCGATTGGGCCTTAGAGGCGTTAACTAAAGAGCCCTTTGATTCTTTACTCCAGGCGTCGGTAAAGGATTTGCTGTTTTAGACAGTGGCTTTGATAGCTCTTTGTTCGGCGCGACGAGTTTCGGAGTTTCAGGCGTGGTCATGTAGTGAGCCGTTTTCACCCTTTCTGGATAGAGGGTGGTGTTTGCGACCAGTCCCGTCGTCCTTCCAAAAGGTGGTATCTGATTTTTCTCCTGAGCCTCTTGGTTTCTCTTCCAGTTCTCGTTTTTTCTGGAAGAGGAGGTTTTTCTTCGTAGCTTACGCCGATAGGAAACATAAAATGCAGGGTGCGTTGTTCGTCTCTTTGTTTTTGTGTGTTGGTTGGAGGTCCCCGCAAAGGGGAAGCAGCAGTGAAGGCGGCCATTTCGCACTGGGTTAAGGGGGTGGTTGCCTCAGCTTTCTGGTGGTGAGGTTGTATGATTCCGGGGGCCTTTCTGATTCTTGCTAGCAGGGCGCAAGCAGCTTCATGGGTGAATCACTGTGTCATTCCACCAGGGGGGATTGGTAGAACAGCTTCCAGGTCGTCTCTTCATTTCCTCAGTAACCACTGCTGCCTAAATGTTTTGGCAGTAAAGGATGCCTGTTCCAGGTCGACGGTGTGGTGAGTTGGCTGGATAGGTCCCTCCCAATGATTACTGCTCTGTTACATCCCAGAGGTGGAGGACTAAACTGGAGGAACGATAAGGAAATAGAAATTACACTTACCTGGTAATTGTCGTTCCTTGAGTGACGATAGTTTAGTCCTCATTCCCGCCCAGGGGTGTGATTTCTTCAGAGTTTATTTTCAGGCGGAGTGGAGCATCAATCTCAAGGAGTAGACAGATCCTTTCAGTTTCTGGATCGCAGTGAGTATCCCTCTCTGTTGTTTCTTCCTTCTCTCTTATTTAAACGAGGGGATGGTATAGGAAACGTGTTTGCATAGGGGGGACGTGAATGTACAGTTAAAAAAAGAAAATATAAGACTACAGTTAAAAAGGTTCCTCAGGTTGAGGAATGGGGAGTTATTTAAAGTTATGGTATAGTTACTTATTTGTTATTCCTTTGAGTTTGCTTTGTCAATAGTACACTGGAAGCTGATGGGAGATACCAGCAGGCTATATCCAGTGATGTCACGACTTTGACATGCCCAGTCTCCAAGCTGCAGGAAGAGGTGCACAACCCAGAGGTGGAGGACTAAACTGTCGTCACTCAAGGAACGACAGTTACCAGGTAAGTGTAATTTCTATTTTGGTAATATTAGAGATGTGTTTGTGAAAAGAAAGAGTAGAGTCAAAGAGGACACCAAGATAACAAAAAGAAGAGACCAGAGGAATAGCAGAACCAGTGAAAGAAGGAGCTAAAAGGGGGGAGGGGCTAGTGAAAGGGAACCAGATAGCAAGTGTTTTTGAGAGGTTCACGTGCAGACAGTTAGTGGTGAGCCAATCAGAAACAGAAGTAAGA
Source organism: Ichthyophis bannanicus (assembly GCA_033557465.1). Lineage (NCBI taxonomy): Eukaryota > Metazoa > Chordata > Amphibia > Gymnophiona > Ichthyophiidae > Ichthyophis > Ichthyophis bannanicus. Next base: position 9,919,672 of record CM066045.1, on the reverse strand, counting down.
CAGGAGTTAAGCAGGGTGAGATCAGGCAGAGAGGGGGAGGTATGGTGAAGGAAGAGAAGATAATCGGCGTAGAAAACGGAAGATATTAAATAGGAGGGCCAGTACGGAACCCTGAGAGACACCACAGAGTAGGGATGAAGGAGCAGAAGAGGCACCTAAGGGGAAATGAGAACGGAGTATGATCGGGAAAAGAAGTAGGAGTGAAACCACCAGTACACGGTGCCGCCCAGACCCGCATCCCGAAGACGAGAGAGAAGGAGAGCGTGACCCACAATGTCAAAAACAGCTGAGAGATCCAGAGAAACCGCCACCGAAATATCCTCATGGTCGTGTGCAACGTGAAGATCATTAAGAAAAGCCAGGACTGTTTCGACACTGTGACCGGGACGGAAACCAGATTGGAAGGAAGTTAATAGAGCTTAGGTGGTGAGAGAGTTGACGGAATACTATTTTTTCAAGAATCTTAGACAAAAAGGGAAGGTGAGAGACTGGGCGATAGTGTGCGGGGACGAGAGGGTCAAGGGATGTTTTTTCTTAGAATTGGACGAATGAGGGCATGCTTCCAGGGTTGAGAGAAAGTGCCTGTGGAGAGACTGGAGTTGACCATGGTGAGGATAGAAGGAGGAAGAGCAATAGAGGGTTCGAGGAGCCACGGGGAGGGAATTGGGATCAAGGGAACAGGTGGTCTTACTAGAGGAGGAGATAAGTTTAATGAGCTCTGAGATGGTGAGTGAATAAAATGATGACTAACTATGAGAAAGTGATGGGACAGGAGGGGGATATAGGGGGCGGAGGGGAGGATATTGGAGATGGACAATGAGGAAGAGAATTGCGAAGATCTTGAATTTTAGAGCCAAAAAAGGATGCCAGCTGGTTGGGACTTGGAATCACAGAATGGGAAGGAGAAGGGGGAGTAGAATGGAGGGAAGTGAGAGATTTGAGAACTGTATAGAGGCATTGATTATGATTGGGAGCCGTAGCATTTGCTGCAGAAATGTAAGATTACTTAGCAAGGTGGAGCTGGGAGAGATAGAGTGACAGTCTTTAAACAAGTGTAGTAGGGAGGGGGGGTGTGATTTTCTCCATAGGCGTAGATGCTGGGAGGGTAGATTGGCCACTGTTTGAAACAGGATGTTGGGCTTGATGGACCTTGGTCTGACCCAGTATGGCATATCTTATGTTCTTATGTAATCCTCGCTGAGCTTTATTTCCCCAAGGGTGTTATCAACATTCTTCTGGTGTCCCGCAAGGACACGCAAGACCTATGCACTCAAGTAGTGGAGGTTTGCTGCCTGGTGCGCAGGTAGATCACTGGACCCCTTCTCCTATGCCATGGACCAGCTGCTAGAGTATCTTTTGCACCTCTGACTCTGGCCTCAAATCTAATTCTGTTCAAGTGCACTTCAGTGCTTTAGGGGTGTGCCATCGTGACCCCGGAGGGAGTGCATCTCTGCCCAACTTCTTGTGACCCTATTCATGAGGGGCTTCCTCCTCTCAAAGCTCCAACTGAAGCTCCCAATGGTCGTTTGGGATTTCAATGTAGTACTCGCCCAGCTAATGCAACCCCCATTCGAGCCACTGGACTTGTGCCCTCTGAAACTCCTGACCTGGAAGTCTTTTTGCTGGTGGCGGTGACATCAGAGCGAAGCGTCAGCGAGCTCCAAGCTCTGGTTGTTCACCCTCCGTGCACCAGGTTTCACCAGAACAGGGTGGCACTGCACATGCACCCCTGCTTTCTGCTGAAGGAGGTCTTGGTGTTTCACTTCAACCAGTCGACGGTCTTGTTGACTTTCTTCCCTCAGCCTTATGCCAACTGGGGTGAGGCAGCATTGCATACCTTAGACTGCAAGCATGCTCTCATCTTCTACCTGGCACATGCGATGGCACATGCGAAGGTACACTGCCAGTCCACCCAGATGTTTGTTTCCTTCAGTTCTGGTAGGCTGGATGCCGTGGTCTCAAAGCGCACGCTATTCCTCTGGCTAGCGGACTGCATCGCTCTTGGTATTCACAGGCTGGGTTGAGCTTTGAAGGTCATGTCACAGGCCACAATGTCTTGCTGTAGAGGAGATCTGCAAGACTGCTACGTGGTCCTCGGTCCATACCTTCATAGCCCATTACTGTCTGGATGGGTATTTCCGATGGGACAGCAATTTTGGCCAAGCTGTGCTCTGGCATCTCTTTGGGAAGAGTCAACTCCTGCCCACTGGCCCTTCTGTCCATCCAGGCTATCTGCAAAACCCCTCAGGTCAATGATGCTCAGGATATCCAGTGATCACCAGATGGTGTGGTTCAGTATTAGGACTAGAGCTATTACAATCCATTCAAAGGCGAGGATCTTAGACTTTAGGAAGACTAACTTTGCGAAGATGGGCCAATACCTCAGGGAGTCATTAGTTGGATGGGAACAGCTGAGGGATGTAGAAAAACAGTGGGAAAAACTGAAAGGAGATATTTTAAGGGCAACCAACCTTTTTGTTAAAATGGTAAATAAAGGTAAAAGGAAAAGGAGACCGCTATGGTTTTAGAAAGAAGTAGCTGAAAAAGTAAAGAAAAAGAGGGAGGCCTTCATGAAAATACAAGAGATCACAGAGAGAGGAAGACAGGCATCTGTATTTGGAAAAACTTAGAGAAGCTAGCAAAGTAGTCAAGAAGGCAAAGATTCAAAAGGAGGAGGAAATAGCCAATGCAATAAAATGGCGGGATAAGACATTTTTCAGATATATTAGTGAGAAGAGGAAGGGCAAGAGTGGTTTTGTCAGACTCAAGGGTGCAGGGGGAGGAATATGTAGAAGCTGATAAGGATAAAGTGGAATTGCTTAACAAATATTTTTGTTCTGTGTTCACAGATGAAGAACCAGGAGCAGGACCTCGGAAAATACCCACAAATAGGAACAGAAGCAAAGGACATCTTGAACAATTTTCAAAAGACTGTGTTCGTAAGAACATAAGATATGCCATACTGGGTCAGACCAAGGTCCATCAAGCCCAGTATTCTGTTTCCAACAGTGGCCAATCTAGGTCATATGTACCTAGCAGTTTCCCCAAGGGACACAGGTCCTACAATGCTCGTATTGGTTCAAGCATTGATATCCTGGGTCCCTTCTTAATAATGATTTATGGACCTTTCCTCCAGGAACTTGTCCAAACCTTTTTTAAACCCAGCTACACTAACAGCCTTTACTACATCCTCCGGTAACAAATTCCAGAGTTTGATTACACGTTGAGTGAAAAAATATTTTCTTTTATTAGTCTTAAATAGTTTACCCTGTAGCTTCATTGCATGTCCCCTAGTCTTTCTATATTCTGATAAGGTAAACATTCGATCTACATTTACCCGCTCCACTCCGTTTATTAATTTATAGACTTCTATCATATCTCCCCTCAGCCGTCTCTTTTCCAGGTTAAAGAGCCCCAACCTTTTTAGCCTTTCTTCATAGGAGTAGCCTTCCATCCCCTTTACCATTTTGGTGGCTCTTCTCTGAACCTTTTCTAAAATCTCTATATCCTTTTTAAGATACGGTGACCAGAATTGCACACAATATTCAAGGTGCGGTCTCACCATGGAACGATATAGAGGCATTATAATATCTTTTGTTTTATTTTCCATTCCTTTCCTTATCATACCTAGCATTCTATTTGCTCTCTTGGCCGCTGCTGCACACTGGGCCAAGGGTTTTAACATGATATCCACAATGACGCCTAAATCTTTTTCCTGGGTGGTGGTTCCTAATGTGGAACCTTGCATCGTGTAACCATAGTTTGGGTTGTTCTTCCCTAGGTGCATAATCTTGCACTTGTCCACATTAAATTTCATCTGCCATTTTGATGCCCAGTCTTCCAATTTATCAAGATCCTCTTGCAATTTTCCACAATCCTCTTGGGTTTTAACAGCTTTAAATAGTTTTGTGTCATCTGCAAATTTGATAACCTCACTCGTTATTCCACTTTCCAGGTCATTTATGAATATGTCAAAAAGCAGCGGACCCAGCACAGATCCCTGGGGTACACCACTATTCACCTTTCTCCATTGGGAAAATTGGCCATTTAGCCCTACCCTCTGCTTTCTATCTTTTAACCAGTTCCTGATCCACAATAGTACACTGCCTCCTATCCCATGACTCTTTAGTTTTGCCAAAAGTTTCTCATGAGGGACCTTGTCAAAGGCTTTCTGAAAGTCCAGATACACAATATCAACCGACTCACCTTTGTCCACCTGATTATTCACTCCTTCAAAAAAACATAACAGATTAGTAAGACAAGATCTTCCTTGTCTAAAGCCCTGTTGGCTGTCTCCCATTAGGTCATGACTATCTACATGCTGAGTAATTTTATTCTTTATGATGGTTTCTACCATTTTTCCCGGTACTGATGTCAGGCTCACCGGTCTGTAGTCTCCCGGATCAACCCTGGAACCCTTTTTAAAAATTGTTGTTACATTGGCTATCCTCCAATCTTCAGGTATTAGAGATGATTTAAATGATAGTTCATAGATTACTAATAGCAGGTCTGCAATCTAGTATTTCAGTTGTTTCAACACCCTTGGATGTATACCATCCGGCCCAGGTGATTTGCTACTCTTCAGCTTATCTAATAGTTGTAATACATCTTCCCGATGTATCGATATTTCCTTCAATTCTTCCGCACCTTTAAATAGCACTTCAGTCATGGGTAACATCCCTACATCTTCCTCAGTAAAGACTGAAGCAAAGAATTCATTCAGTCTCTCCGCTATCGCCTTGTCGCCTCTTAGTGCTCCTTTAACCCCTTTATCATCTAATGGACCAACTGACTCTCTCACAGGTTTTTTGCTACGAATGTACTTGAAAAGGTCTTCACTTCGCGTTTTTGCTTCCCCAGCAAGCTTCTTCTCAAATTCTCCCTTTTGCCTGCCTTATCAATGCCTTGCATTTGACTTGGCAGTGCTTCTGCTGTTTCCAGGTTTCGTCGTTTGGCTCTTTTTTCCATTTCCTGAAAGATGCTATTTTGGCAATAACAGCCTCTCTGACCTCACCTTTAAACCATGCTGGCAGTTTTTTGGACTTCCTTCCACTTTTCTTAAAGCGTGGAATACAGCTGGTCTGGGCTTCCAAGATAGTATTTTTCAACAACAGCCAAGCCTGATGTACGTCTTTAACCTTTCAAACTGCTCCTTTTAGTTTTTTCTTCACTGTGTTCCTCATTTTATCATAGTCTCCCTTTCGAAAGTTAAAAGGTAGTACTGTGGATTTCCTTACTATCCCTCCTCCACTAATTAAATCAAAGGCGATCATGCTATGATCACTGTTGTCAAGTGGCCCCAACAACTTTATCTCTTGCACTAGATCTGGTGTTCCACTAAGGATTAGGTCTAATATGGCTTCCCCTCTAGTCGGTTCATGAAACAGCTGCTCCAAGAAGCAGTCATTTATTTCATCTAGGAACTTTATCTCCCTAGCATGTCCTGACGTGACACTGACCCAGTCGATACCGGGGTAGTTGAAATCACCCGTTATTATTACTGCGCTGTAACTTTTGTTAGTTTCCTTGATTTCTTTGAGCATTTCATCATCCATTTGGTCATTCTGGCCAGGCGCTCGATAGTACACACCCACTGCCATTGCCTTCCCCCTTTTACATGGAATTTCAATCCATATAGATTCTACAGCAGATTTTGTTTCCTGCAAAACTTTAATCCTTTCTGACTCAATGCCCTCTCTAGCATAGAGAGCAACCCCTCCACCAATTTGATCAGCTCTATCATTACGATATAGTTTGTACCCAGGTATCACAGAGTCCCACTGGTTGTCCTCCTTCCACCATGTCTCTGATATTCCAATCATATCTAAACTTTCATTTAGTGCTATATATTCTAACTCTCCCATCTTATTTTTTAGACTTCTAGCATTTGCATACAAGCATTTTAGAGAATGTATTTTATTCATTTTAATTTGGCTGTTGTTAGACATGGGTAATTTGGGATCTTTAAGCTCTGTCTGCTCCATACTTGAGGGCATTTGGGCTACTTTACTCTTTTGTGGAACCTCTCTGCTTTTGGTAGTATCCTTAAAGATACATTCTTCCGAACCATCCGCTCTTGGGCGACTGTCGGCTTTCCCCTAATATCTAGTTTAAAAGCTGCTCTATCTCCTTTTTAAAGGTTAATGCCAGCAGCCTGGTTCCATCCCGTTTAAGGTGAAACCCATCCCTTCGGAAGAGCCCCCCCTTTCCCCAGAATGTTCCCCAGTTCCTAACAAATCCAAACCCCTCATCTCCGCACCATTGTCTCATCCACGCATTGAGACTCCGGAGCTCTGCCTGCCTTTTGGGTCCTGCGCGTGGAACAGGAAGCATTTCGTAGAATGCTACCCTGGAAGTTCTGGATTTCAACTTCCTACCTAAAAGCCTAAATTTAGCCTCCAGAACCTCCCTACCACATTTTCCTATGTCATTGGTACCGACATGTACCAAGACAGCAGACTCCTCCCCAGCACTATCTAAGACCTTATCTAGGTGGCGCGTGAGGTCCGCTACCTTCGCACCAGGCAGGCATGTTACCAGGCGATCCTCACGTCCACCAGCCACCCAGCTATCTACATGCCTAATGATTGAATCACCAACTAATAACGGCTGTCCTAACCCTTCCCTCATGGGCACATGGCCCTGGAGAAACTTCCTCGGTGTGAGAGGGTTTTACGTCACCTGGAGGACAGGTCCTAGTTACAGGATCACTTCCTGCCACACCAGGGTGATGCTCTCCTGTCACGTGACCTCTCTCCTCCATGGCAACAGGGATGCTGCCAGACTGGAGGTGGGACCTCAGGACTATATTGTGAGAAACTATCTCAACTTAAAGTAGACAAAGCGATGGGACCGGATGGGATACACCCGAGAATACTGAGGGATCTTGGGGACGTTCTAGCAGCTCCACTGAGTGACTTTTTCAATGCCTTGTTGGAGTCGGGAGTGGTGCCAAAGGACTGGAGAGAGGCTCATGTGGTGCCTTTACACAAAAGCGGAAGTAAGGATGTGGTTGGAAACTACAGGCCTGTTAGTTTAACTTCGGTGGTGAGTAAATTATTGGAAACGCTGCTGAAAGAGAAAATAGTGAGGTTTCTGGAGTCTAGCGGATTACAGGATCCGAGGCAGCATGGATTCACCAGAGGCAGGTCTTGTCAGACAAATCTGATTGATTTCTTTGACTGGGTGACCAGGGAGTTGGACCGAGGAAGAGCCCTAGATGTGGTGTATTTAGATTTCAGTAAAGCCTTTGACACTGTTCCTCACAGGCGACTTATAAACGAACTGAGCACCCTAGGGATGGACCCTAAAGTTACTGCTTGGATTAGAAATTGGTTGGGTGGGAGGCGACAAAGAGTACAAGTAAATGGAGCTCACTCTGAGGAGAAGGATGTTATCAGTGGTGTGCCCCAGGGATCTGTCCTTGGTCCGATTCTTTTTAACATCTTTGTTAGTGATATAGCGGAAGGGTTTTCAGGTAAGGTTTGTCTCTTTGCGGATGATACCAAAATCTGTAATAGAGTAGACACCCAGGAAGGGGTAGATAACATGAGGAGGGATCTAGCTAAGCTTGAAGAATGGTCTAGAATTTGGCAGCTGGGATTTAATGTTAAAAAATGTAAGGTCATGCATTTGGGCTGCAGCAATCCAAGGGAGCAGTATAGTATAGGGGGTGAAGTACTTTTGTCCACTAAAGAAGAGCGGGACCTAGGCGTGGTTGTGTCTGATGATATTAAAGTAGCAAAACAGGTAGAAAAAGCGACTGCAAAAGCTAGAAGGATGCTTGGGTGCATACGGAGAGGAATGGCTAGCAGAAAAAAGGAGGTGATAATGCCTCTGTATAAGTCATTGGTGCAACCTCATTTGGAATACAGTGTGCAATTCTGGAAACCGCACCTTCAAAAGGATGTGAACAGGATGGAGTCGGTGCAGAGGGTGGCTACTAAAATGATTAGTGGTCTTCATTATAAAGCATATGAGGACAGACTGAAGGATCTTAATATGTACACCTTAGAGGAAAGGCGGGATAGAGGTGATATGATTGAGATGTTTAAATACCTCCGTGGCATAAATGTTCAGGGAGAGAGCCTCTTTCAATTGAAAGCAAGTTCTGCTACGAGGGGACATGGGACGAGGGTGATGGGAAATAGATTCAGGAGTGATATGCGGAAATATTTCTTTACGGAAAGAGTAGTGGATCCGTGGAATAGTCTCCCAGTGGAGGTGGTAGAGATGAAGACAGTAACTGAATTCAAAAAAGCTTGGGACAAACACAGAGAATCTCTAAAGGTAAAAAGGGGACTGTTGTAGTTGTTATGGAAGGACAAACTAGATAGGCCATGTGGTCTTTTTTTGTTGTCATATTTCTATGTTTCTATGTTTCTATATTGAATCAGATGAGTCCCTCAGTGAGACTACTTTTTCTGTTCTTTCTGATTTCTCCAGTTTCAATGTTTCTGGTGGACTGTTGATCTCCTCGGGTTCTGGTAGCCAGTACTGGGGAGAAGCCTGCTGTCTTGGTAATTTGGTATCAATGACATAGAAAAGTGTGGTAGGTAAGTTCTGGAAGCAGACGTTTAGGCTGTTAGGTGATTGTCACGTCCACAAGCCATTCAGCTACTGTATTTACATGCCTAATGATCTAATTTCCAACTAGAACTGCCATTGTAACTCTCCAGAGGCATGTGCTCATGAGAGGAGTGACACCTTCAGTTTGGGGATTTTACATCACCTGGATGATAAGTCCTAGCTACCGAATTACTTCCTACCACACCGAGGGGATGCTCTCCTTTCAGATGATCTCTCTCTCCTCCATGACAGCAGAGATGCTGGAAGACTGGAAGTGAGACTTCTCTACTATGTTCCTAAAGGTCTCTTCTATCTACCTCTCTGTCTGCCTCATTTCCTCCAAGTCTGCTGCTCTAGGCAAAAACAACAAAATACGTTGTTGTTGTTAAGTGCTGTTGAGTCGGTGTCGACTCATGGCGACCCTCTGGATAGTTGTCCTAAATTGTGTTTGGTCTTCAGTCAGGCGGCTTATTGTTGACAGACTGGTACCCGTAGCTGCTGTTATTGTATCGATCCATCTCATTTGTGTTGATCTTCTATCTTGCCAAGCATTATGTCTTTCTCAAATGATCTCTCTCTTCGCATGATGTGTGCAAAGCATGAAAGTCAAAGTCTTGTCATCTAAGCTTCTAAAGAAAGCTTAGATTTGATCTCCTCTAGTACTGACTGGTTTGTTCTTCAGGCAGTCCATGGTATATGCAGTATTCGTCGCCAGCACCATAATTCAAAGGCATCAATTTTCTTTCTGTCTATCTTTTTCACTGTCCAGCTTTCGCATACATATGATGTTGTTGAAAATACCATGGCTTGAACGAGTCAAATCTTTGTATGGAGAGAGACATCTCTGCTCTTGAGAATCTTGTCTAGGTCTTTCATAGCCATTCTGCCAAGAGCAATGCAGCGTCTGATTTCTTGACTGCTTGTTGCTTCTTTATTGATAGTTGATTCAAGTAGGTTAAAGTTGTCCATTATTTCAATTTCTTCATCAATGATGAGCTTATTGATTTTGCAAGTTGTCTCTGTCTTCTTTACATAAGCTGCAGGCCCATTTTAAAACTATGTTCCTTGATCGTGAGAAGCAAATGTTTCAGATGATATCACTTTACTGTCTGAAAGTGAAGATGATCAGCATAGCGAAGGTTGTTGAGTCTTCCACCAATTTTCACACCTCTGTTGTCTTCATACAATCCTGTTTCTCTGATTACACAGGTACACTACCAAAAAACTGCCTCCAGTTTTGCAACTGATTCCTATAGATTTTGGGGTGCTGAATCCAGGAAAAATAGCCAAAATGTTCCATCACGTCACGTTTTCTTGCAAAATTAGATTTCTTACCCATATAAGGAATGTTCACATAATTTCTTTTTAGCCGACTGCAGTTTATTTTCTTGGCCCAAAATAGAGGTTGTAATGGTTAACTAACTAGAAACACTCCCTCATGATATTTTAGAGTGTTTTGTATTCATTTTATACATTAACAGGACAATTGGGAGGCGGGGGGCTAAATCCAGTACTCGCGCTGGCGCATGTTCTTTCCTGTTCGCCTCGCCTCGTTCGCTCGCTCAAACACGGTGGTTGCGACATGAACGTTCCTGTCAAATTTCAGTTTCTTGCAAGTTCATTATTACCTTTTGTTTGCTCAGTCGTAATCCAGCTTTATTCCGAAGTGGTTCACTACAGTTGTAGTTTGCAGTGCTGTGTATTTGTGATGGCTCACAGAGCCAGAGGTTGCATCAACTCTCCGGACAGTTTTTGTTTTATTTGTGGGGAATATACCGTGAAAAAGCTGCAGAGGAACATTTCTGCATTTATTAAAAAAGTATATTTCGCCTATTTCGGTTTGAAGTTAGGCGATCAAGACAAATCGTGGGCTCCTCACAAAGTGTGCAAGACATGTGAGGAAGATCTACGCTTATGGATGAAAGGTAAAAAACAAGCATTTTGTTTCGGAATACCTATGATGTGGCGTGAACAAAGAGACCACAGCAGTGACTGCTATTTTTGCTCTTGCATTGTGAAGGGATACATCTTAAAAAATAAGAACGTAATAAGATACCCCAACCTTCCCTCAGCAATTAGGCCTATGCCTCATAGCAACGAAGTACCTGTGCCTGAACCACCAAAATCTTTGGATCATATTTGTGTGGACGGTTCTGATCATGATGAGACTCATCAGATGGCTTTTCCCGATGAGTCCAGTACTTCCGAGTTTGAAACTGAACCAGATCCGAAACCTGAACTTTTCTCTCAAGCTGAATTGAATGATTTAGTCCGGGATTTAGGACTCCCAAAAGATGCTGCCCAACTGCTAGGTTCTCGGCTTAAACAGAAAAATCTATTGTCACCAGGAACAACTTTTTATTGGTACCGCAACCGCGAGACACAATTTTTGAAGTATTTCAGCAAAGAGGAAGATTTGGTATTTTGCAACGATATATACGGAGTGATGGAAAAGTTTAAACTCAAGTATGATCCTGCTGAATGGCGGCTGTTCATTGATTCGTCAAAAGACAGCATAAAAGGTGTTCTTCATAATGGCAACACATTCGCTTCAGTTCCTATTGCTCACTCTGTTATTCTCCAAGAAAAATACGAGAATTTGGCCCTGATTCTTCAGAAGATTCGTTATGATGAGCATAAGTGGATGATTTGTGGAGACTTTAAAATTCTATCCATGCTATTAGGGCAGCAATCCGGTTTCACCAAATATCCCTGCTTCCTTTGCTTGTGGGATAGCCGGGCCCGCGACCTACACTGGGGGAAAAAAGACTGGCCAATTCGGGAGTATTTGAGACCCGGTGAGAAAAATGTTCTTCATGAGAGCTTGGTACCTCGTGATAAAATTCTATTACCACCTCTCCACATTAAGTTGGGTCTCATTAAGCAATTCATCAAGTCCCTTCCAAAAGATGGTGAGTGCTTTCGGTACCTTTGCTCAAAGTTCCCCCGACTTTCTGAAGCAAAGCTAAAGGAAGGAGTGTTTGTTGGCCCTGATATAAGGAAACTCATTTCAGATGGAGCATTCGCTGAAACGATGTCTGAGAAGGAAAAAGAAGCCTGGGATTCCTTCAAGGATGTTGTTCTCAAATTCTTGGGGAACAGGCGGGATGAGAACTATAAGGATATTGTTGCCAGGATGCTCAATGCCTTCAAAGAACAAGGCTGTAACATGAGCCTGAAAGTCCATTTCTTGCACTCCCATGTGAACTACTTTCCCGAAAACCTGGGGGCGTACAGTGAAGAACAAGGTGAAAGGTTTCACCAGGACATCAAGGACGCAGAGAGAAGGTACCAAGGAAGATGGAACACCACTATGATGGCTGATTTCTGCTGGTTGCTGCTGCGGGAAACCCCAGATGAAAAATACGCCAAGCAGCGCACCAAGAGAAGCATTCGGGGGAAGAAGAAACGGGCCCACCAGGAGATTGATTGACCCAAGAATGACTTTAAAATCTAAACTGTGTTGACAAATATCGTGTTTTTACTAAACTTTGAAATAAAAATTTGCTAGTTATTACCACAGTGTCGGATCTCATTTATTAGAATTTTATTTTCACACCATCGGGTGTTTGTCTTCATGTATTGCAATGGTGCGGTTTGCGTTTTCTATTCTTACATACATACCTGTACAACATTTTTTGCACATTTCTTTGCTTTGCTTTGTGTCTAACCTCGCTCTTATATGCTCAATGTTTGTGCACATGTATGTGGCTGTTTTAAGTGCAGACAATTTTGCTACCATCACAGTGTGTTTTGTTGACATTACTCTATTCTTATGTGCTGCCTTGTTACAATTTTCTTTATTCTTATTTGAATAACTACTAAACAATTAGTATAAAGAATTCATCCAAGAAACTTTTATCTCGATCGCACTCAATCTGAAACGTTCACCTCAAACTGCTAACCCAATGTAGCAGAAAATCTGTACGTGATGGAGCAAATTGGTTACCAGATTTAGATTCAGCGCACCAAAAAACGTAAAAATCAATCGAAACATTAGAGGCAGTTTAAAAAAAAATTTTTTTAGTGTACCTGTGTTATTTGTTCTGCATATAAATTAAACAGGTAGGGGGGGAAAGTATGCAGCCTTGTCGTACTCCTTTGCTGATTTTAAACCATTATGCTTCTCCTTGTTCCATTCAAACTGTTGCTTCTTGATCAATGTACAGACTGTGCAAGAGAATGATCAGGTGTTCTGATATACCATGCTTCTTAGTGTGGCCCAGAGTTTCTCATGGTTTACGCAGTCAAAAAAAGCCTTGCTGTAGCTGATAAAGCACAAATAGATATCCTTTTGATATTCTTTAGTCTTTTCAAGGATCCATCTCAGATCCACGATGATGTCTCTCGTTCTTCGCCCTTTCCTGAACCCTGCTTGCACTTCAGGTAGTTCTTGTTCCAGGTATGGTTGTAGTCTCTGTTGAATAATCTTCAGTAGAATCTTGTTGGCATGTGGGATCAGAGCGATTGTGTGATAATTTCCACAGTCAGTTGGATCACCTTTCTTTAGTTTTGGTATAAACACAGGTCTTTTCCAGTCAATTGGCCATGATGTTGTCTTCCAAATTTCTTGGCAGAGCCTTGTAAGTATGGTAACAGCTGCATCATATTGCTGTAATACTTCTTTGGGAATGCCATCAATGCCTGGTGCTTTGTTCTTTGATAAGATTTTCAATGCTGCTTCAACTTCTTCTTTCATCGCAATGGTTTCAGATCAATAAGGTACAGCTGTTGGTCCACTTGATCTTTATCATATAAAAACTGTATCCACCTTTTCTTGATCTTCTCAGCATCATTCAACATAGAACCTTGAGCATCTTGTAACATTCGAATTTGAGGCTGGACTTTTTTCTTAAACTCTCGTAACTTTAGGAAAGCCGATCTTGTTCTTCCTCTAATAGTTATAATAGAACCAGCATACAAGTCAGATCATCAACCCCCCCCCCCCACCACCCCAAGACTGTATATAAGACTGTATAATAGCGCACTATGTAGATAAACCCAATCTAATCACATCCCCGCCAACACATACACACCACTCTGTACACTGCATGAAAACATTTGCCCCCTTGATTGTTTGCCGTGGAAACCGCTTTGATTGAATGACAAGGCGGTATATAAATACCATTAAATAAATAAATAAATAGTTTCTGCTTCTATTTCCTTGCATGTGTCATTGTAGTACTTTTCCTTGTCCTGTCTTGCTGCACGTTGGGGATCTCTGAGTTCTGCAGTTGTCTGTCTTTCTCCTCTGGCTTTAGCTTCTCTGTGTTTCCGGGCAATTTTCAGAGTTTCTTCCATCATCCATTTTGTCTGTTTTTGCTTTTTCACCTTTTATAGAGACTTCTTGCTTTTTTCCAACACAATCTTCTTGATGTCATCCCATAACTCTTCTGAAGCTCTGTCATTTGTATCTAAAGCAGCAAATCGATTTTGCAGGTAGTCTTTAAATTCCAGTGGTATGTTCTCAAGGTCATATTTTGCTACATTCAGGAGCGAGTTGCTCTTTTTCAACTTTAGCTTGAGTTTGCATACTAGTAGTTGGTGATACCACAGTCAGCTCCAGATTTTGTTTTTGTTGATGTTACAGAGCTTTTGCATCGCTGACTTACACAGATGTAGTCAATTTGATTTTTGTACAATCCATTCGGTGAGGTCCATGTGTACAGTCACCGCTTGTGTTGCTGGAAGAAGTTGTTTAAGATGAATAGATCGTTGGTCTCGCAGAATTCTATCAGTCTTTCTCCAGCTTCATTTCTGTTGTCAATTCCATATTTTCTAACCACTTTGTCTTCTGCTCTGCTTTATTGCCAGCTTTTGCATTCCAGTCACACATGACTATCAGGATATTCTGTTTGAATGTTCTGTCAATTTCAGCTTGTACTTGTTCATAGAACGCATCAATTTCATCCTCTTCTGCAGCTGTTGTTGGGGCATATACTTGAATTATAGTGGTGTTGATAGGCATTCCTCATATACTAGTAGAGATTAAGCGTTCACTGACTGCATTGTATTTCATTACAGTTCTTGCAGGCTTCTTCTTTATTATTAATGCAACATCATTTCTTCTTTGTCTTTCATGTCTTTTTTGTCTTTGTCTTTGTCTTTCATGTCTTTTCACGTTTTTTTTAGAGCGGTGAGAATGTTGCGGTCTCCGGTGAGGCAGGTGGTTCCTCCCTGGGATTTGAATTTGGTGTTGGAGGTGTTGGCCGAGCCGCCCTTTGAGCCGGTGGCGAGGGTGGATCTGCGAGATCTGACATGGAAGACAGTGTTTTTAGTGGCTTTATGTTCGGCAAGAAGAGTTTCTGATCTGCAAGCGCACTCATGCAGGGCGTCTTTTCTGCAGTTTTCACAGGAGAAGGTGGTGTTGCGGACCGTTCCGTTCTTTTTGCCAAAGTTGGTGTCTAGGTTTCAGTCTACAGAAGAACACTGTGTCCAACTGGATTGCGCAGTGTATATCTTTTGCCTATGAGAGTAAAAACCTTTCTCTGGAAGGCCATGTCACAGCTCACAATGTGAGAGCTGTGGCAGCCTCTATGGCTTGTCTTCACTCTGTGTCTATTGATGACATCTGCCAAGCAGCTACATGGGCTTCGGTTCATACCTAATCTAAGTCAGTTCAGAAAGGCTTTAAAGCATTTCCTCTTCCTTAAATATCTCAATGACAACTCCGAACATAACCCCCAGGTGAATAGCAGAAGTGGTCAAACAGATAGACCCCGCAACAGACCAACTTCACAATGTAAATAACAAGTTGTTCCATATACTATTGTACCACTGTTGTATATAGTTAACCAGGATATCCTTTATCAGATAACCCTGCATTGTATTTAGTTTCCCCTATTTCGCCAAGTTATACTTCCTGTTAAATGTAACGACCAGACATGTGTAAACTGTCGGATGTTTTCTGTTCAATGTAAACCGCGCTGATGTCTAATAGTGCGGTATATAAGAATTGTTAATAAAAAAATAAAAAATGTCCAGGATAGTAGACCATGTGATCATCTGATGCAAAGTGCCCAATGCCAGTCCATTTCAGTTTGCTGACACCCTATAGATCAAGTTGTACACATTCCATTTCATTCTTGACCACCTCCAACTTCCCTTGGTTCATGCTTCATATGTTCCATGTCCCAATATGTAAGACATCTTTACAGCTTCTGACTCGTTTCATGCGCAGCTACATCAGCAGTCAGATGTCCTGAGGGCTTTGATCCAACCACATCATAAATGCTGGCTTTACTCTGAAAAGTCTTCAGCTCCTCCCCAGTAGCAAGTTGAATGTCTTCTGACCTGGGAGTCTCATATTCCAGCACTATAGTGCAATTTGTTTTGTTGTGCCTATCCATTGGGTTTTCTTGGCAAGATACAGAAGTAGATTGCCAGGCCTTTCCTCCGCTCAGTTTTAAGTTTAGTGTTGTTGCCGTTTGTCGCAGAAATGTGATCCTCTGCCGCCAACACTGTCCCATTCTGCTGTCGCCCAGATGGTTGGGTTTGTCTTGGTCTGGCACCTCAGCTGAGACCTGTCCATCTTGGGAGACCCTGCCAGTAATTAAACTACCGATAGCTTAGCCCTCACCATCACTGATGCACACAAGACCTTACAGCACGACAAGCTGCAAACCAAGTGAGGACAACAAAATATATTAAGAGGGCTATATCCGTTAAGTGTGGCCTACTTCAGGGGATCCCAGGGCTCAGCATCAAAGCCCGGAGAACTAAGCAGAGACCACAAGAGAGAATGACTGAATGCAGGGGAGGACACACGTGTTATACACCCCAAAGGAAATGAGACACATTTGGGTGCGAGGCTATAGTCTGCCTCACCACTGGTCCCCTAATCATGACAAGGCTTCCACCTAAACCTTCAAGGAGAAGCCTTTGTCAGGGCCATCCTGAAGAAAGATCAGCCAAGAAGTTAAGTCCACCATACTAGGACTGAACTGATGGCATCATGGCTTCAGTGCTCAAATGGGCACCAGATGCACACCTCTCCTGCTTTTAGGAGTGTGGCAACCCTGGCAGGAGAATAGCCTTTACATACTAAACATCTCCTCTCAAGAGCCCAGCCTTAAGTGAGAAGGGATCCAGGTCATCCAGATGGACGCAACAGACCTAGGGCTGAAGGAAGTCGCAGAGGAGGTTCTCACAGGAGCTGTATCAGGTCCCTGAACCATGGCCTCCATGGCCAATCTGGCACCACCAGGAAAACCTAGCCTGGATGTCTCTCTATGCAGCAAAGTACACGCCCCATGAGTGGCCACGGAGGAAACACATAGAGCAGACCCTGCTTGGGTCAGGATTGAACCATGGCATTAACGCCCTCGGAGCCTGTTTCTTTGCGATGACTGAAGAGCCTGTGCACTTTGGCATTGGACCAGGTTGCTATCAGATCTACCTTGAGGCAACCTTATTTATTTATTTATTTAACAATTTTTATATACCGTCTTTCTACAAGTCAAGACGGTTTACATAGAACATATTAGCAGTATGTTTCAACTGTTTATATGGAACAAGATAACGATGAATACATATGATAACGAGAAGAACTATGTACAAAGATCAAAAATCAACTATTTACATATGAATTTACAATAAAAGCCATATGGTTGTGTTAAAGAATTTGAGTTTTGCAGAAGGAATAGGGAGGAAGGTGTAAAGGTTATGAGCTAAGGTGGAAGGGAAAAATGTTCAAGGAAAAGATGGGTTTTAAACTTTTTTTGGAACTCAGAGTGGTTTGAACAGTTCCGAAGTTCGTGAGGAAAGTTTTTGGTAATAGAGCGGTGTGATCTTGCGCTGTTGGAGGAGAGAAGGAGAGGGGAGAGGCATGGAGCTGACTCATTGGAGATGATTTTATGTATAAGCATGATGACCTTGAATTGAACTCTGTATTGGATGGGGAGCCAGTGGAGATCATAGAGGACAGGTGTGATGTGGGAACGTCTAGGGTTGTTAGTTATAAGCCGCGCTATCGTGTTCTGGGCAAGTTGGAGCGGTTGAATAGTGTTCTTAGGGAGGCCATGATAGATATGGTTACAGTAATCAAGAAAAGGGATTGTGAGGGCCTGGTAGACAGTACGAAAGGAGTTAGGGCTTAGGAGGGGTTTGAGGTTGCGGAGGGTACGGATCTTTGCGTATATTATATTAGTGGTTCTCTTTATTTGGTCAGTGAAGGAAAGGTTCTGATCCAGGATAATACCAAGATATTTCACTTGGTTTTTTATAGTAGCGGTAAGGAATCCACTGAAATATTAACTGGCAAAATTCCCACTAACTGGTATCGAGGGCATGGTGACTGAGAAAATTCTACCCAGAAGGACAAGGAGGGTCATCGGCAGGGCCACTCCAGCACTCTTCATGCCCTCTTGCCAGTTGACATACAGAACCACTGTGGCATTATCTGAGAACACCTGGACTGCTTTTCCCTGGATCAAGAACCGGAGGTATAGCAGGGTCAAGCAAATGACCCTTTTGTCTTGCTACAACAAAGGTTAACACATCTTGTAATAAAGACGTGCAGTTTATTTATAAAACAAAGCAAGGATACTTATTCAGAAAGGCAAGTAATTCCCTTAGTTACATATGAGTAGTTAGAAAAGATAACTAGAAAGCAATTATTTACATGAGAATAATACATCACCGATAGAGTTATGAGAGAGTGCAGCTATTTACAGGATAATAATACATCACCAAACTGACATCATCGCAGACCTTTAAACGTCAGCTGGGAGAGCTCAGCTAAGGCTGGAGAAAAGTCTGGGATTGTTCACGCTTTGGCCTGCGCCTGACCAAGCGGATCTACTCTCTCTCCATTCTGGATTTTCTCTCTCTATATATAGGCTCTAGCCGAGACAGGATGGCTCCAGCTCAGCAGGATTCCTCACAGGTTGGCTCAAAAGTTCAATATTCCTTGCTGATCCAAATAAATTTTTAATTAGTAATACATTCCACCCGTGGATCAGCAAGGGTATTGTAGAGTAAGCACTGGCTGAATTGCCTTTGTAGTTCATTTGGAAATACAATAAGTGAGAATACAATTTCATAAGGTTAAAACATAGTGGATAAAACATAACATTAAGGTAAATGCTTGAGGGGACAAGAAGTCACGGTGTAAATTAGTACCGTTCCCACCGGTATTGCAATTGCCGAAGCCAAATGGCTTGTAGATCTCACGTACATTTATCAGTTCTCAATAGAGTGGGGGACTCATTTCCCTGCATATTTAGGACTTTTTCTACTGTATATCTGCCCCATGGATTTCAATCTACTAGTTACATGTAGAGGGTATTGGAGCAAGTGGTGAGGGACTAACAACCTCAATCATATTGCAACTACTTCTCCCTCCACAAGCTATGACTCTGTTCTTGGATATTTTACCCAAACGTTTGCACTATTGACCACCCGTGGATTCAAAAAACAGTATGAGCAGGAGAAAGAGAAACCACAGCAATAACTAAGATCTGGGGAACAGGTGAAACAAGCAATTGGGCACATGATGTTCAGCAGAAAAAATCTGTGATACTAGAATTACAGTTACTTTCCAAGGAAACAATAATAAAAGGATAACAATACATAAGAGAAAAAATCATTCACAAAAGCCCCCATCAGTCTCATGGTCTTCTTCCTATTTCCAGATAATTTGATCCTGCTTCTCAGCAGTTCTGCAGGACTTTGTAGTGTGCTTCACCTTTCTCTGAAGTTTAAGTTTTGGTTTCTCAAAAGTTGAACCTCTCATTCTCATAGGCAGATATCTTGGCCCCTTTTTCAATGTGACGCACTGATCCAGGTAGGGACTCCTTCACACATTTCTGTGGTGTGTAGTTTGGAGTTCTTGGGATGGTCTGTTCCATCTGGATTCTGGCCAATTCTCTCTGCTGGAATCTCTGGATTGCAATTGTGGTGACATGGCTCCAGGCCTCATTCAGAAGAGCAGCACCCATATTAAACGAAAAGACTAAATATTCTAGATTAGATTTTACAGTGAGACAAACTTAATTTCATCCATACTGATCATATCAATAGTCTACCAGTAACTATCTCATATGGTGTCAACCTTGTCTCACAGTTTGATAAACTCCTTGTCTCTCTATCACTGGAGATTCATTTGCTGGTAGGAAATATTCCATTGTGCCCTTGACTGATTTTTACATGTTTACAGATCAGACAAGTTGCACTCATGTGCTCTGCAATTTTGGCAAGTTTAGACTTATACCAATATTTTGAGAATTTGTGCATCAAATCATCCCCCTTCACCTTTGCATACCTGGCCAGGACATACAGAGGAAAAGTGAGTCAAAAAAGCATCTGGAAGTACCACATGGTCAGTGTGGGTTTTCCAAAGCTCATCAGGGTGCAAGGTACACCTAGCCTGTCTCCAAGTGTCTATTTCCAATTGCTGAGTATGACTTCCTGAATTGAAGATTCTGGAGACGGCATAGTTGAATAAAGTGCTCATCATTTTTTTGTTTACATATTCATTAGGCAGATACATCACTTCACATCATTAAATTACCTTCATCAGTTTACTGTCTATCAGATTTTCCTTTTAATATTCCACTTTATCCCTCACAACACTTTTTCACAACACTTTTTCATCACTTGCATCATTCCATTAACTATATACATAGGTCCTTTTCATGTTTTTTCTACCATACTAATGTATCCTTATTTGGCAAGGCTGCTAAAACAATTGTTAAAAACGTAGTATTGTTGTAAACAAATGGTAGGCAGAAAATATACATTTAGATTCTTCTCAATACGCATAACAGTATGAGTAAACAGTGTCCCTTTCCCACTAACTTAATTGGTGTAGTTCTAAATGGACATATGTGTGCTCATTCTAAATAGCAACTGTCTAAACAATATAGGTAAAGTCCTTACAATATAAAACTATTATTTTGCAACATTTTATAACACCAATCCAAATAGGACAAAGTATGGCTTCAAACATGATGGCCACATATCTCTCAAGTATGACTAGAGTCTATCGTATACCCGGTTCCCAGTGAGCGTGCTGTAGGAAACTTAAAAATACTTGGACTGATCTTGAAACTGCAGTATCTACAAGGATTTGTGTAAGCTCATTAATTATGGGGTCAAAAGAGATCCTTTTGAGGTGAGAGACCTAAGAGGGTACAAGGCATTGGTGGTTGGGCCTCATGGCGATACTTCTTCAGGTTTTTCTTGGCCTGCATGGCATTTGTGGCTGGACCTCATGGCGATACTTCCTTGAGTTCTTCTTGGCCTATTCTCCCCTGCCTATTCATGTCTCTTCAGAGGCATAAATATACAAGGTTCATGTTCTTCAGGCCTTGTGGGTCCTCGAGGAGTCTTAGAGCAGTCAGAATTTTGGTGGCCCAGATCATCACATTCGAAGTAGCACGTTTATTGCCTTTTCCTAGGCTGTGGCCTCACCTTTCTGCCTCTCTCTCTCTCTCTCTCTCTCTCTCTCTCTCTCTCTCTCTCTCTCTCTCTCTCTCTCTCTCTTTTTCTCAAACCTCTCCTGGATCATTGCTGCAAGCAAGATTTGGTTTTGTCCAATCAACTCAAGTTAATGTTATTGTTTTATTTGTAAATAACTTTACAAATATTCTCATATTTTCTGGGAACTCGATCCCATCTCTCCACTAAATGTACTCTATATGCTTGGGAACAAAACAATTTCAGATCAGCCTCTGTCCAAAATTTCAGCAAACTTAAGGGTTCAAAAGAAACATTAATATTTACTCATCTTGTAATTGCTGAGTGTGTACTGGACCTCTACATAATGTATTGCTACAACAAGTGTACTTGGTAACATAAATGCAAGTGTATAAACTAAAGGAAATTAATATCTCACAGTGCTCAGGAACTGTACTCCTGAAACTGAGATAGAAAAGCTTTCAAAACAAAATACACTTTTTCTCTGAACACCAACACGTAAAATTCAAATACAGAAAAACGGGTGATTTTATCCTGAAACCCCAAATAAAACTGGAAAGCACCTATGGTGTTACTGTCCTGTTCATCAGTCATCGGCACTGAGCTTAACAATGCAAAGTAATTACCTTAAATCTTACAGTTCAGAAAACAGGCATTCAAATGACATGAAACTAATACTTTTTCATGAAAAGGTTGGTGGATATTCGGAATGCACATACTCCCTTGTCACATTCAAATTAAAACCTTATACATAATACCTGAGACTGGTATCAAACTAATCTGAAAACAATGAAGTTATTTTAAAGCAAATTACTCAGAGTCACAGCCAACCTTGATGTTATCTTAAACACAGATAGCAAAGCAAACAGTAGGTCTCTCCTCTGTCCTTCAAGGCAACTGCAGACAACCATGCAGATGAACAATTAACCTATAGTTATAGCTCTTTATGTTTTTGTAAAATAGGAACAATAATTGTGCCCTCTATGAGGTGCTTGCCACAATATATAAAATCCATTTTTAACTTTTAAGTTTGCTTGATAGCATACACAGAGACAAAGAATCTCTTTATTCTGATCAGATAGGCTGCTGTACTTAAAAGACTAATAGATGCCTAGGCATAAAGCACTTGTAAGTTTTGTTTTGTCTTGTGTTTAAATAAGAACCTCTGCAATATATGTTTTAGTCTATAGTAAATACTGTTTTTCTTTCATTGCTGGCTGCTAAAGTAGGTTTCATGACCCCTGGGGGAAACAAAAAAAAAAGGCATGAAACTAAGGAAACTTTCTGTTTTCCTTTGACCTTCAAAGTAGGGGTTGAGAGCTCTGTCAGGACAATGGAGCATCCTGAGCCAGTAATTACGAAATTGCAACTTGAAAATGATTTAAATCCTGAGTGAATAAGAAGGTAATCCTGGTTAAGCTTTCTTTTTTCTTGAGAAATTTCACCCTGCATACTGAATTAGACATCTTTGCATCACAAGATTACATATTTTCCTAAACAGTTTTTTTTAATTTTTAGAGCTCTTTTCCTTGGCTGCAGAATCCAGCTGCAGTCATTTCCCTTATCAATTTGATCTTGAATTTGTAAAGTCATAATAACATGACGAAACTGCTCTTGTATCACAGGGTCAGAACTAATCAAACAGAATTTCTTAGCATCACCATGATCTATCATTAATCTCTTGTTGATTAAAATCCTCCACAGTATCTTCTAGATTAACTCCTCCAGGATTTTGGGGAGTACTCTGCACTTTCCTCCTATAAATTGGTTAGCAATAGACATGTGCACTTTCTTTTTCCCAGTCTCTTACGGTATTTATACTGAGCCACCCAAACAGCAGTCCTCTCAGCAACTTGCTGCTAAGTATCTATCTGTCAACAAACGGGGTTTGGCATTGTAACATTGTTACCATATTTTGTAAATCACAATTCTGCTTTTCAAGTTGATCAATCAAATCTAATTGTCTGGATTTTGTCTGATCCATCTTACGGTATGCAGACAACAAAAGCCATCCTCTTCTCCCTAAAGTATTCAATTCTGTCCCTTTTTCAACAGGTATTTTTTGCAAGCATGTAAGGACATTCACAGGCTCAGCATCTTTTAAAACAGAATATTTATTCACACCTTTACCCCCATTTACAGTATTTACACTTTTTTCTCTTCTTTTCAGTATTGTCCAACCCTTGTTCGTACCCACTTCTGGTACCAAAATGTCTTGCTACAACAAAGGTTAACACACCTTGTAATAAAGACGTGAAGTTTATTTATAAAACAAAGCAAGGATGCTTTTTCAGAAAGGCAAGTAATTCCCTTAGTTACACATGAGTAGTTAGAAAAGATAACTAGAAAGCAGTTATTTACAGGAGACTAATACATCACCGATAGAGTTATGAGAGAGTTCAGCTATTTACAGGATAATAATACATCACCAAACTGACATCATCACAACCCTTTAAACATCAGCTGGGAGAGCTCAGTGAAGGCTGGAGAAAAGTCTGGGATTCTTCACACGTTGCCTGCACCTGACCAAGCGGATCTACTCTATCTCCGTTCTGGATTTTCTCTCTCTATATATAGGCTGTAAGTGTGTTGCTGGACCACATGACCTCACATGAGCCATTCTATTCTCCAGCCCATACACCTTTTTTCAACAGTAATATGACCAATCCTTCTCCAGCCTTTGTTTGATCCCAGCCTCTGTTTGTAATCGGTCACTCCCCACAGCTTCTGTCTCCCGGCTAGTAAGCTAGTAAACAGCTAGCTCAGCAGGATTTCTCACAGGATGGCTCTAGCCGAGACAGGATTGCTCCAGCTCAGCAGGATTCCTCACGGGTTGGCTCAAAAGTTCAATATTCCTTGCTGATTCAAATACATTTTTAATTAGTAATGTACCCTTGCCTAGAACCAGTTGATGGTTCATGCTGCCTTCCCGCTGTTCCAGTGGGTTGTGAGCCATTGGGCCCTTGCAGTAGGCTCCCCAGCCAAATAGGCTGGCATCTGTCAAAGGGTGGAGCTATGAAGGATCATTCAATGGCATACCTCTTCTGAAATGCTGGGGTTGCATCCACCAATGCAGGCTGAAGCACACAGAAGGAGGGGAGGGGAAGTTTGGCCTCAAAATCCATTTGATTTGTATCATATACTGAGTTGCCATGAGAAGTGGACACTGCATTGCCTGACATCCTCAGCATATCCCAGATTGATGTCTTCTGACTACGAAAAACTCTAATCGTGAACACCAATTCTATGACCTTGTTAGTGGTGAGATGTTTTTTTGCCCGAGTCATATTGAACAGAGTACAAATGAATTTCAACTGTCAATGGCCTCAAGTTGGCTATGGGATAATTTAAGGTGACTCCATCTATTCTATCATCCAACAGATGGCGTGCATGGATTCAATAACCCCACCTGAGATATAATCTTTACTAGCCATTCATTTCTGCAAAACATGTATATCCCCAGTGTGTGTGGAAGAGTAACAAGAACTAGATATTCTGTGAAAATATACACGGTGGATACTCGGTCAAAGAGTATAAGATATCATAGATGGTGTTTCCCCTATGTCTTATGTCCAGGTGGGTGCCTATGTGAATAACAGTAAAAGCCAGAGTCCAATCACAGCAAACTCAAAAGTCCTAGATTTCAAAAAAGCTGATGTA
Organism: Ichthyophis bannanicus; assembly: GCA_033557465.1. NCBI lineage: Eukaryota > Metazoa > Chordata > Amphibia > Gymnophiona > Ichthyophiidae > Ichthyophis > Ichthyophis bannanicus. The sequence continues at coordinate 9,895,024 of CM066045.1, read as the reverse complement.
AGTAAAACGGGATAGTACCTGAGGGAGACGTTGGCAGGGTGGGAAGAGATATGGGTAGTAAAAGGGCAGTGGGCAAAATTGAAAGAGGGACTGAAAGGGGCAACAGATCTATATGTAAGGATAGTAAATAAAAACAAGAAGAAAAGGAAATCTGTATAGTTCTCCAAAGAATTGGTTGCACAAATAAAGCCAAAAGAGACAACTTTCACAAAATTCAGAAGATCACAAAAAAGAGGAACATAGAAAAGAATACAGGATAAAGCCAAAAGAGACAAAGAAATAAATAAAAGCAAAAGTGGAAGAAAAGACCTCTAAAGATGTGAAGCATGGAGATGACTTTTTTTCAGGTATATTCAAGAGAAGGAAGACCAGAGGTGGAATTGCAAGACTCAAAAATGCCGAGGACAGATTAGTGGAAAATGACATTGAAAAAATGAAAATGCTAAACAAATACTTCTGTTCTATATTCACTAAAGAAAATCCTGGAGAAGGACCATGTATGATTGACAAATATACAAATTGGAATGGAGTAGTTACCATACCTTTCACAGTAGATGATGATGTTTTTGAACAGCTTGCAAAACTGAAGATGGACAAGGCCATGGGACCAGATGAGATATATCATAGGCAGGGCTGGCCCCGCCCACACACGCTGCCATCGATTCCGTCTGGGGGGAGGGGCAGGTGGTAGCAGCAGTATTTTTGCAAAGCTGCCACACTGTTCCCCACAGCAGGCCATGTGCTTTGGCACACATGGTCTTCCGCTTCTAACCCTCCTCCGACAGTGGTGCTGGAGAGGGATCAGAAGCGGCAGGCCATGTGTGCTGAAGCACATGGCCTGCTGCGGGGAACAAAGCAGTGACTTTGTAAAATGATGCCACTGCCCGCCTCCCCCTCCCAAGATGGAATCTGTCAGGGGGGTGGCACAAAGCCACCCACCCAGGACAGCCACCTAGCTCGCCTATTGGGCAGGCCAGCTCTGATCCTAGGATACTGAAAGAGCTCAGATTTTCTGGCAGGCCCTTTAAAGAATGTTTTTTTTATAGATTCTCTGTGATGGGGGGAGATTTATCAGGATTGGAGAAGGGTTAATGTAATACCTCTTCGGAGTGGAGGAATAGCCTAGTGGTTAGAGCAACAGCCTACTACTCAGGAGATCTGTGTTTGATTCCCACTGGCACTCCTTGTGGGCTTGGGCAAGTCACTTTACCCTCTATTGCCAGGCCTTTTCTTCCGAGGCAATCTTCTTCCAGTCATACCTTGCTAAGAAAATCCAGGGGCTGCTTGTTCGCCAGGAATCAGCATTGACTTGAAGCACTTAAAGAAAAAAAAAAAACTCTTCACAAAAGTGTTAATAGGGAAGAGATGACAATCTCTAGGTTGATAAGCCTCACCGTGGTGGCAGAAAAAGTAATGGAGGCACTACTAAAAGAAAGAATTGTGGGCTTCTAGAAACCAGTGGGTTGAATGATTCGAGGCAATATGATTTTACCAAAGGACAATATTGCCAAACAAATTTGATCAAGTTCTTTGGGTGACTAGAGAACTAGATTAAGGGTATGCAATGGATATGATCTACCTAGATTTCATCAAAGTCTTTGATACTGTTATGCATAGGAGGCTTATTGATAAACTGAACAGCCTGGGGATGGGTTCTAAGGTGGTGAACTAGATCAAAAATTGGTTGACTGACAAACGGTGATGGTAAACAGAATCTACTTAGAAGAAAGGAAGTTGAGTAGTGGAGTGCCCCAGGAATCTATCCTGGGACCAGTACTGCTCATTGTATTTGTGAGTGATATTGCTGAAGGATTGAAGAGAAAAGTTTGCCTCTTTGCAGATGACACAAAGATTTGCAATAGAGTGGACGCCTGAGGACAACATGAGGAAAGATCTACAAAAACCAGAAGAATGGTCTAATCTTTTGACAGTTAAGATTTAATGGAAAGAAGTGAAGAGTCATGCATTTGGGATGCAGCATCCAAAGTAATTGTATGCGATAGGGAGAAAGATATTGGTGTGCATGGACCAGCTAAAGGATCTCGGAGTGATGGTGTCTGAAGGATGTCAAGGGTGGTAGCCAAAGCTAGAAGGATGTTTGGTTGCATACAGAGAGGAATAAACAGCAGAAAGGAGGGGGTGTTAGTGTGTCTGTACAAGTCATTGATGAGGCCTCACTTTAGAGTATTGTATTCCGTTTTGGAGATCACAAAGGATATAAAAAGACTTGGAACTGTTCAGAGGAAGGTGACCAAAATGATTTGGAGCTTGTGCCAGAAGACGTAGGAGAATAGGCTTGAACACCTAAATATATATACCCTGGAGAAGAGGAGGGATAGGGGAGATATGATACAAACCTTTAAAACTTAGAGTATTAATGATCAAACAAACCTTTTTTCAAAGACGGGGAAGCTATAAAACTAGAGGACATAACATGAAGCTGCAAGGAGGTAACCTTAAAAACAATATCAGGAAATTTTCACGGAAAGGTGGTGGATGTTGAAATCTTTGAGACTGCTTATGGATCCTCACTCTTCCCCCCCACCCCCCCAGTCTCCTGTTTACCTCCTATGTGTTTCCTTACCATTCCCTTAGATACTGTCTATCCTAGTCCCCAGTTGTGTGGTCTTTCTTGACTAGATTGTAAGCTCTTATGAGCAGGGATTGTTTCTTACATGTCTCTGTATAGTGCTGTCTATGCCTTGTAGCGCTATACAAATAAGTAGTAGTAGATGCCTGGAATGCTGATGGAGGTGGTAGGGGCAAAACAGTGACTAAATTCAAAATGGCACGAGACAGATACAGTGGATCTCTTTTATAGCAAGTGGCAGAAATAAAAACAAACATATCTTTTATACTTCAACAAACAGAGGGAGTGACTGGCATGGAGCGGCAGGTACAACACTAAACAAAGGCATAGAGGGGAATGACTTGCACAGAGAGTGAGGACAACTACTCTAGCCACCTTACTGGGCAGACTAGATGGCTCATACTGGTCTTTTTCTTCCGTCATATACTATGTTACTTCTTTTGACTAGGATATATCTCTGGAAGGGATATGCATCCTTGAGATCCAGTATCCTTTGTTTAAAAAGGAAATAACAGTGCCCAAAAAAATTCTGTACTGTTCCTTTATGAAAAGTTTCTTATAGGCCCTTACATATGGGGCATTATAATATTTTTCAATTTTCTTGGACACCAGGAAGTACTTGAAGTAAAGCTGCGATCCTCTTTCTTATGATGGGATGTGCTGAACTGCTGTGGTCTGCAAAGGAGGAACTCCAATTTTAGCAGTATCTGGTGAAAAGAGGAATGAGAATAATCCTTTGAGAGATTACATTTATTGTGCATTCTTCTAATTTCATCTGTAACCATCCTTTATAACCAAGAGAGCTCACATCTGAAGTTATAGGGTAGCAATAATTTATATAAAATTTCAGCCTGCCCCCGACATCAAATTGCTTGTCATAGAGACTGGAACGTTCATTATGTGCTCTGAAGCAAGTCAAAAACCCATCCCTGGTGTTTTGACTGTGTTGATGAGTGTAGATAAGAGCTTCTACAATTGCATAAATTAGATCTTGAGTTTTGTTGATGATCTGGGTAAGTGGACAGAAGATACCATCTATTCTAAGGAGAAGGCACACTCTTCTGTGGTGCGCTCTTGAAAAGAGAAGGCAGTTAGTAAATGACAATGGAACAGATTTCAAGCAAGATACCACTTCTTTAACTTTATTTTCTAATAAATTATTCCCACTACAAGGCATGTCTCTGATCCTACGTAGTAACATACTAAATGATGACAGATAAAGATCAAGTCTGCTCAGCAGCAATCTGTCCATGTTAGGTACATGTGCGCACATACACCATTGTCCTCCTGGAACCCAGCTTCCAGACCCACGTCCCTTATGTAACCTATCAAAGTAGTACCACTGTGTCTCTTAAGAGTTTTCAAATGCCACCTCATGCAGGTTGCTTGACTGACTCATTGCCATTGTCTTGCCACCAATGATCTCCTGCATTTATTTCATGCTTTTTGAATTCCACTAGTGGTCACTTGTTAAATAAACATACAGAAGGTTATGCCTCAGTGTTAAAAAGACGAACTAGTTATGGCTAGGAAATCTTGGCTAGATATTCCCAAGGACCCCCACAATATTGTCAGGCTTAAAAATTGCACCTGCTTCATCTCTGAAGGTCCTAGCGGTTATATTAGATTCTTGTCTTACCTATGGAATTGGCATATTTCTTACTGCAAATTACAACACCATAGCCAAATTCACTCTTGATTACATGAAAAGCATTTTGTGATCTTGGTGCAAGCTCTCATATTACCACGTAATGATTGTAATTTATATCTTGGCATATCTATTAAGCACAAAATGAGATTACAGTTTGTGCAAAATATCACAGCAGGATTCATTATACGTGCTCGTACAACAGAGATACTCTGTTGCTAATAAATTTGCATAGGTTGCCAGTAAAGGCTAGAATGCTGTGGCAAAGTGCAATCAATGAATAAGTCCAGGAGTCAATTGATAGGGTCCAAGTCAGTTTATTGTGCACAAGGCCCAGTCAGTCAAAGCTTCAAAAGGTACTGAGCAAATGTTTATACAGAGACATAATCATTTATACTTCTTTTTCAGTTTGATACATGAGAACTTTCTATTGGTTCCAACTCGATACATGCAACCTTTTCATTGGTTATACATTCCTTTCATTTATCCAATTAGAAATCCCTCCGGAGCCTAGCAACCGGCCCCCTCCTTTAGGATTGCTTGAACAATGGTACAGTTCTGAATCTCGTTACTTTTCTACTGCAAGGTTAACTTCGGCTTCTGGAATGCATATACTGTAACATTTCTGTTCTTTCACACACAAGAGAATAATAGAAGACTTATGAATTCATGAAAACTTCTTATTAAGCATTTTAAAACAGTTTTCTTATTTTTCACAGATTTTTTGGTTCTTTTCTAGCTATAATGGGAGTTAGGATCCAGGCCTAACTTACAGGCCTTTCATAGTAGCAGGCCATGCTAGGCCATAGCCTACCTCATTCCCCCCTTTGATTATTCTCACCCGCAAGTGAGGAAGGGTGAGAATTAAATCACTCATTAGTCAATTAACACATTATACTGGTGTAATGGCATCATCATCGTGGGGTATAGGGTAATATTGCCACATAGCTAATACTTTCGCAGCTGCCTTCCACTCTATAGTGTTATCAATTGATGATGTTATCATGCGTAAACAAAGGGGTAGGAGACAAGGGAGCAACAAGCACATGGCTAATATGAATAGGATGATAAACATAAGGGATTTCAGACCACCTATCCAAGAAAACAATGAACCAAACCACCCATCCATCTTTAAACTGTGCCAGGTCTGGACAGGCACAAATGTCTGCTCTCTCATCTGGATGGCTAAATCTTCAACTACATGCCCATTATTATCAATCTGTAAACAACAATTACTAAGATTCAACTTCCCACACACCCCACCTTCAGCTGCTAACAAATAATCTAAAGCTAAACAATTTTGATAAATGGCTGTACGCATTTGTGTACTTTGCTTTGCCAGAAGGGTTAGTGCTTTACTAGTTTCATTGGTTATTATTTCAACAACAGCTTGCAAACGTATTATTCGATTAATCATATAAACAGGAGTACGATATCTCCAAGTCCCATCCTGCTCCCAAGTAGCAGGTCCATAGTATGCGATGATTCTTTCTGGGGCCATTCTTCACCATCCCATTTGTCCCATTGGCCTATATTCAAGGCCTCCTTCAGCTGTCGACTTCTGTACACAGGATATCCCAGCTGTTCTCCCTGGGATGTTGGTAGAAGGAAAAAGGAAGGTCGTATGGTTCCCAATACACATGCACCTCCCCAATGGTGAGGAAGTCTGGCATATGCTCGGGTTCCGCAAATCCAGTACAGTCCAGGTGGTGCTTGCCAAGAATTATATGCTGCTAAGTTAGTCCAGATACTGGCAAGTTTGGGGAACTGAACTAGAGGATTGGAAGGTTCAGTAGTGTTGACTCCGGACCACCAAGAGGTCTTCTTAGTGGTACTGTTGTAGAACTTCTGATTGAGACAGACCAGCTGCCCCACTTCCATATTAAACATTGGTCCATAACGAGAAAAACATAAGTTACCCACAATGGAGTGGGCCAATACCCATTCACTTGTGGTATTGTGTATATTAGTCTGATTATATGGAACAGAATAGTTCAGTTCTTGTGCCTCCCAAGGCCATTGGTCTCCCATTGTTGTCCCTCCACAAAACAAACAGTTTGAAACATGGAGACTAAATGTGACTGCTCCCGCTAATTCAAGAAATAAGTTCTGGGAGGCAGGAGGAATTTCAAACTCTGATTTCATGACTTCATAGAAGGAGTGATGTATGCGATAGGGTGAGGATACATAGGTTTTGGTGTTTAATTGCAGATATACACCTACACTACCTCCTGCAATCCGCAACCCAAACTTGTATCCTTGCTTCCAGTGGCTGGGGTTGGCTATGAAGAGTTGCAGAGGATTACAGGTGCCTTTCTGGCATTTCTTGGGTTCTGGTAGTCTGATTTTTGTTAGACTGTCTTTGCGATGATCTCCATCTCGTCCCGTTGGTGCATTCTTCCAGGTAGCAAAATATACACATTCCCATTTTGGGCAAAAGTAATCATGTCTTGATGAAGTGGTGTAGATGGTGGCTGCAGTACTCTTTCCTGTACACTTTCCCCATCCATAGGCTCCTTCTGGACACATGTATTTATCATCATGGTAGTATGCTCGCTCTCATGACCCACATCTGTGGTAAGCATTTTTGTTGATTGCATCACAAGCATCAAAGTTCAGGGTGATAGGTTTTGTGGGGTTGGTGAGGGGTTTTGTCACATTCAGGATGGCTCTATCTTCATCATTCCAGCGTATTTCAAATGTATAGTAGGATGGGTTCTGTCGAGGGTTATAACAAGTCTTACTTTTCCCCTTAGTGCAAATGTTCAGTTCAGTGCCATTATAAACACACCGGCTGACTGTACCAGTGCAAGTATAGTAGGAATGATAGAGCAAAGTCTGAGTAATCTTTTGTCCTGTTCGGGTGGTGGTTATGCAAGCTATACAAGGGGGTAGCTATTATACTAATAAGAATTACTCCATTCAAACTTGTGTCAATAATAGTGGTTACTGGCAAACTTTTTTCCAATCCCCATATGTAGTCTCAGACCTGTTTAGCGCAATTAACCTCCTCTCAAATGAGAAACAAGTAGCGCTTGTATTGCATCAATGACTACTGGGTAGTGAACCTTTTTTTTTTTGTTTTGTTTTTGTTTTAAAATCACCAATATTCCACCACCTGTGAACTTTAAAATGTCTATGGCAAACTCAAGAAGCTATAAAACAAGCTTATCTTTGTTCTCTGCTTATCTGCATTGCTGTGAAAAGTTTCTTAATTTTCCTCTAATATTTAAGCAGAGATAAGCAGAGAACAAAGATAAGCTTGTTTTATAGCTTCTTGAGTTTGCCATAGACATTTTAAAGTTCACAGGTGGTGGAATATTGGTGATTTTAAAACAAAAACAAAAAAAAGGTTCACTACCCAGTAGTCATTGATGCAATACAAGCGCTACTTGTTTCTCATTTGAGAGGAGGTTAATTGCGCTAAACAGGTCTGAGACTACATATGGGGATTGGAAAAAGGTTTGCCAGTAGCCACTATTATTGACACAAGTTTGAATGGAGTAATTCTTATTAGTATAATAGCTTATTGTACTCCGGAAAGACCAACGAGATTTTTGTAATACAAGGGGGTAGAGCAAAGATCTTTTCCAGGATTCCCAGGATCACCACTCCCACAAGGCAATAGTGGAAGAACATTGTGATTACAGTCTCTGGAGGTTAACTGGAAAGTTGAGGATAACACAGGTACACTAAAAAAAAGTTTTTTTAAACTGCCTCTAATGTTTCGATTGATTTTTACGTTTTTTGGTGCGCTGAATCCAAATCTGGTAACCAATTTGCTCCATCACGTACAGATTTTTTGCTACATTGGGTTAGCAGTTTGAGGTGAACGTTTCAGATTGAGTGCGATCGAGATAAAAGTTTCTTGGATGAATTCTTTATACTAATTGTTTAGTAGTTATTCAAATAAGAATAAAGAAAATTGTAACAAGGCAGCACATAAGAATAGAGTAATGTCAACAAAACACACTGTGATGGTAGCAAAATTGTCTGCACTTAAAACAGCCACATACATGTGCACAAACATTGAGCATATAAGAGCGAGGTTAGACACAAAGCAAAGCAAAGAAATGTGCAAAAAATGTTGTACAGGTATGTATGTAAGAATAGAAAACGCAAACCGCACCATTGCAATACATGAAGACAAACACCCGATGGTGTGAAAATAAAATTCTAATAAATGAGATCCGACACTGTGGTAATAACTAGCAAATTTTTATTTCAAAGTTTAGTAAAAACACGATATTTGTCAACACAGTTTAGATTTTAAAGTCATTCTTGGGTCAATCAATCTCCTGGTGGGCCCGTTTCTTCTTCCCCCGAATGCTTCTCTTGGTGCGCTGCTTGGCGTATTTTTCATCTGGGGTTTCCCGCAGCAGCAACCAGCAGAAATCAGCCATCATAGTGGTGTTCCATCTTCCTTGGTACCTTCTCTCTGCGTTCTTGATGTCCTGGTGAAACCTTTCACCTTGTTCTTCACTGTACGCCCCCAAGTTTTTGGGAAAGTAGTTCACATGGGAGTGCAAGAAATGGACTTTCAGGCTCATGTTACAGCCTTGTTCTTTGAAGGCATTGAGCATCCTGGCAACAATATCCTTATAGTTCTCATCCCGCCTGTTCCCCAAGAATTTGAGAACAACATCCTTGAAGGAATCCCAGGCTTCTTTTTCCTTCTCAGACATCGTTTCAGCGAATGCTCCATCTGAAATGAGTTTCCTTATATCAGGGCCAACAAACACTCCTTCCTTTAGCTTTGCTTCAGAATGTCGGGGGAACTTTGAGCAAAGGTACCGAAAGCACTCACCATCTTTTGGAAGGGACTTGAATTGCTTAATGAGACCCAACTTAATGTGGAGAGGTGGTAATAGAATTTTATCACGAGGTACCAAGCTCTCATGAAGAACATTTTTCTCACCGGGTCTCAAATACTCCCGAATTGGCCAGTCTTTTTTCCCCCAGTGTAGGTCACGGGCCCGGCTATCCCACAAGCAAAGGAAGCAGGGATATTTGGTGAAACCGGATTGCTGCCCTAATAGCATGGATAGAATTTTAAAGTCTCCACAAATCATCCACTTATGCTCATCATAACGAATCTTCTGAAGAATCAGGGCCAAATTCTCGTATTTTTCTTGGAGAATAACAGAGTGAGCAATAGGAACTGAAGCGAATGTGTTGCCATTATGAAGAAGAACACCTTTTATGCTATCTTTTGATGAATCAATGAACAGCCGCCATTCAGCAGGATCATACTTGAGTTTAAACTTTTCCATCACTCCGTATATATCGTTGCAAAATACCAAATCTTCCTCTTTGCTGAAATACTTCAAAAATTGTGTCTCGCGGTTTGCGGTACCAATAAAAAGTTGTTCCTGGTGACAATAGATTTTTCTGTTTAAGCCGAGAACCTAGCAGTTGGGCAGCATCTTGTGGGAGTCCTAAATCCCGGACTAAATCATTCAATTCAGCTTGAGAGAAAAGTTCAGGTTTCGGATCCGGTTCAGTTTCAAACTCGGAAGTACTGGACTCATCGGGAAAAGCCATCTGATGAGTCTCATCATGATCAGAACCGTCCACACAAATATGATCCAAAGATTTTGGTGGTTCAGGCACAGGTACTTTGTTGCTATGAGGCATAGGCCTAATTGCTGAGGGAAGGTTGGGGTAACTTATTACGTTCTTATTTTTTAAGTTGTATCCCTTCACAATGCAAGAGCAAAAATAGCAGTCACTGCTGTGGTCTCTTTGTTCACGCCACATCATAGGTATTCCGAAACGAAATGCTTGTTTTTTACCTTTCATCCATAAGCGTAGATCTTCCTCACATGTCTTGCACACTTTGTGAGGAGCCCACGGTTTGTCTTGATCGCCTAACTTCAAACCGAAATAGGCGAAATATACTTTTTTAATAAATGCAGAAATGTTCCTCTGCCGCTTTTTCACGGTATATTCCCCACAAATAAAACAAAAACTGTCCGGAGAGTTGACGCAACCTCTGGCTCTGTGAGCCATCACAAATACACAGCACTGCAAACTACAACTGTAGTGAACCACTTCGGAATAAAGCTGGATTACGACTGAGCAAACCAAAGGTAATAATGAACTTGCAAGAAACTGAAATTTGACAGGAATGTTCATGTCGCAACCACTGTGTTTGAGCGAGCGAACGAGGCGAGGCGAACAGGAAAGAACATGCGCTAGCGCGAGTACTGGATTTAGCCCCCCGCCTCCCAATTGTCCTGTTAATGTATAAAATGAATACAAAACACTCTAAAATATCATGAGGGAGTGTTTCTAGTTAGTTAACCATTACAACCTCTATTTTGGGCCAAGAAAATAAACTGCAGTCGGCTAAAAAGAAATTATGTGAACATTCCTTATATGGTTAAGAAATCTAATTTTGCAAGAAAACGTGACGTGATGGAACATTTTGGCTATTTTTCCTGGATTCAGCACCCCAAAATCTATAGGAATCAGTTGCAAAACTGGAGGCAGTTTTTTGGTAGTGTACCTGTGTAATGAACTGTGCTGAGTTTTCTTTTGTTTCTTTAGTGATGGTCACTTTTGCGTGACGTAAGTGGATGCTGAAGATTCTTCTATAAAGCTGGCTGTCTCCTCAGGGTGAGTCGCAATGGAGTCTCGGGATCATTCACTGATGTCCATTGGCCAGGATCAGGAGCAGCTGCCGGCTTCACTCGACTATGGTGGATCCAGGGTTCAAATTCTGCAACTTTTACTGCGGTGGGGGTTGACAGGATGACAACGTAGGGTCCCTTCCAATGCGGCGCCAGCGGGGTTTTTCTCCACTCTTTCACCCACACGGATGTTCCTGGCTTGAAGGGATGCAGAGGCTTGGTCAGGTTGATGGGTAGTCGGTCTTGCACCCATGTTTGGAGTTTCTGCAAAACAGAACCTAAAGCTAATAGTTCTTGTCTAGTTATTTCAGATCCTATCTGTCTCATGTCTCCCTTTATTCCCTGCACTATGGGTGGTGGTCGCCCGTATAAAATCTCAAAAGGGGAGACTCCTAAGGATCTGGTAGGAGCTGAACGTATCCTAAGAAGGGCTATGGGTAGAACTTGGAGCCACTTCAGGTGTGTTTCTTGACAAAGCTTGGATAACTGTGTTTTCAGGGTTCTGTTCATTCGTTCTACTTTCCCTGAGCTCTGGGGTCTGTAAGCAGTGTGTAACTTCCATTTTATTTGCAAAGCTTGAGCTAACTGTTGAGTCACTTGGGATACAAATGATGGACCATTATCTGACCCTATAGTTGATGGTATTCCAAATCGGGGAATGATCTCATGGAGCAATACCCTAGTGACTTCTCGGGCTTTCTCAGTTCGGTGGGGGTAGGCTTCTACCCACCCTAAAAATGTGCAGACTAACATATAGTGATATCCATTTGCACGGGGCATTTCAGCAAAGTCTATCTGTATATCACTCATGGGGGTCACCCCTACTGACTGAACTCTTGGGGGTGGAACAGGACCTTGCTTGGCATTATTTTTGGCACATATCAGGCATTGCTGTGCCACTGAGGCGGTCAGGGATCCTAGCAATGAAATACAGAAATGGGGTCTCAGGGCTTTCTCCATGGCTGTTTTTCCATAATGTGTTGCTTGATGAAAAGCTTGAACGAAGGCTGGCCCTAATGCTTCAGGGATGACGGTAGGACCTGGAGGTGGACTACCTTCTGGGGGTGGTAGCACTATCCAACCTTGTTCTGTTAGGACTCCTCCCTCCTTTTCACAATAATAGTCTAACTCTCTTCTAGTATATCGGGGTGCCCAGGAACTAAGGGGCACAGGGAATAGGGCTGCCTGCATTACAGTATCCTGGGTCCTAACATGTCCCGTGGTGGCTGCCTTTCGGGCTGTGGCATCTGCAAATCTATTCCCTCGGGTGACTTCTCCTGCTCCTGTCTGATGACCTCGGCAGTGCATGACTGCCACTTGTTTGGGGGCCCATACAGCATCTAATAACATCAATATCTCGGGCCCATACCTAATGTCCTTACCCCCTGAAGTGATCAACCCTCGCTCTTTATACAAGACTCCATGTGCATGCAAAGTAGTGAAGGCATATTTGGAATCTGTGTACACATTTATGCGGAGTCCTTCTCCTAATGTCAAGGCTCTGGTGAGGGCTATCAATTCAGCTTTCTGTGCAGAAGTTCCTGGGGTCAGGGCTGAGGACTCAACTACCAGATCAAGGGTCACCACTGCATATCCAGCACAACGATGTCCATTGATGACCAGACTGCTTCCATCTACAAAGAAAGTCCGTTCTGGGTCCTCTAGAGGGACATCGGTCAAATCAGGACGACTTGAGAATACAGTGTCCATGGTTTCTAAGCAATTATGATCAGGTGGCCCAGGACCAATTGGAAACAATGTAGCAGGGTTTAGAGCTTGACTAACTTTCAACTGTATCCAAGGGTTTTCACACAACATGCTTTGATACTTCAACATTCGTGCATTGGTTAACCAGAAGTTTCCTTTGTGTTCCATGAGAGTCAGAACGGAATGTGGCACGGTGACTTGAAGAGTTTGTCCTAGTGTGAGTTTGTCTGCTTCGCTCACTAGAAGGGCTGTTGCTGCAACAGCTCTCAGGCAAGGAGGCCATCCTTTTGCAACTACATCCAATTGTTTTGACAGATAAGCTACTGGCCGTTGCCAGGAACCAAGAGATTGGGTCAATACTCCCAATGCATTTCCTTGTGACTCATGGACAAAAAGATGGAAAGGCTTCTGAATATCTGGAAGACCTAAAGCTGGAGATGACATCAGGGCCTTTTTCAAAGTTTGAAATGCTACATCTTGTTCAGGTCCCCAATCTAGTGGGGATTTTTCCATTCCTCTGGTGGCTTGGTATAGTGGTTTTTCAATCAGGGCAAAGTTGGGGATCCATATGCGACAATATCCTGCGGCCCCCAGAAAGGCTCTTACTTGCCTCCTAGTGGTTGGTGTGGGGATATTACATACAGCTTCCTTGCGTTCTGGTCCTAAACGTCGGATCCCACTGGACAACTGGAATCCTAGATACTTGACTTCAGTTTGGCATAGTTGTGCTTTGGCTCTTGAGACTTTGTATCCGGCATCCTTGAGAAGGTACAAAAGTTCACTAGTAGCTTGTAGGCATTCACTTTATGAGTTGGTGGCTATGAGCAAGTCATCTACATACTGAAGAAGAACCCTCTTTCCTGGGTCCACTGGGTAACTTGAGAGATCTTGATTCAGGGCAGCACTGAAGAGAGTAGGTGAATTCTTGAATCCTTGGGGTAATCTGGTCCAGGTGAGCTGACCCCGTCTTCCTGTTGTGGGGTCTTGCCATTCAAAAGCGAATAAAAGTTGACTGGTGGGTGCTAGGCGCACACAGAAAAGGGCATCTTTCAGGTCCAGGACGGTGAAGTGAGTAGCCTCAGCGGGGATCAGTCCCAAGAGAGTATAAGGATTTGGTACTACTGGGTGTATAGTTTCAACTGCATCATTTACTCGCCTTAGATCTTGTACTGGGCGGTAGTCCCCTGTCCCAGGCTTCTTTACTGGGAGAAGGGGGGTGTTCCAGGGTGACTGTCATTCCTTGAGAAGTCCATACTTCAGCAGTTTCATTAAATGGCAGTGGATTCCTTCTATGGCTGGTCGAGGGAGAGGATACTGCTTCACATGTACTGATTCCACTCCTGGCTTGAGGGTGACAATGACAGGGGCTATGTTCTTCGCTAGGCCAGGTGGATTATCTTCTGCCCATACTTCAGGTGGGGCTATAAGGTTGGTAGGTATACAGGGACTGGTTGACTTTATTGAAGGTGCACTATAGAACCGCCATTCTTCTTCTCGGGGAACAGTAAGCACCATCAATCCAGCAGGCTTTGGGTTCACAGTCATTTTCATTTCTCCCCCTTCAGCAAAGGATATTTGGGCCTGGAGCTTGGCAAGCATGTCTCGGCCCAGTAGTGGAATAGGGCACTCAGGCATATTCAAGAACTGGTGCGTTATCTTCTGTCCCCCTAGTTCACACATGCGGTTCTGCAAGAATGGTTTTGTGGCTTTATTTCCAGTGGCTCCCACAATGGTGACAGATCGTGAGGACAGAGGAGCTACTGGCTTAGCTACTACTGAATGTTCTGCTCCTGTATCTACCATGAATTCCATGTATTGGTCCCCTATCTTTAAACTGACCATAGGCTCCTGGGGACCCAGGGTGAACTTGGAGCCTGGTCTGGCCTAGTCTTCATCTATGTCGTCCAGGTCATAGCCCGTTGCTACTGCCACTCCGTCAATGGCTTCCTCCCTCTCCTGTTGGAACTGTGTTCGATTCATTCCTCCTCTCCTTCGAAATCTTCCTCCGGTCCTCCAGGGACTCCCTCCTCCCCTTGCAGGGGCGGAGTCCAGATGCGGGCACTCATTTCTCCAATGTCCTTCTTCCTTGCAGTAGGCGCATTGATTTGCACCTAATGGAGGCCTTTCGCTTCCGCGGCCTCTTCCACGTCCTCTGGTCCTTTGATTAGGAATACCTCCTCCACGTCGTTCGGTTATAGCAGCAGCAAGAAGATCTGCCTTCTTCTTCATCTTTCGTTCATTTTCTCTGTCTCGTTCATTTTCACGATTCACAAATACTTTCTGAGCGACTTCCATTAACTGAGCTGTGTTCATGCCCGCAAATCCATCCAATTTCTGCAATTTTCGCTTTGTCTCTCTGGGACTGACTTACAAAGGCCGCATTTACCATGCGTAAATTTTCCTGAGCGGCGGGATCATATGGGGTATACAGTCTATAAGCTTCAGACAACCGCTCATAAAAGGCCGCTGGGCTCTCATCTGGACCTTGGAGAACTTCCGATATTTTCCCGATATTCATGGCCCTCTGGCCCCCCTTCTTCAGGCCCTGCAATAAGGCCTGGCGAAATCTGGTTAGGGCCGCCACCCCCCTTTCCTCGTTCGGGTCCCATCTGGGATCTTCATTGGGGTATTCTGCAGCTGCTGCTTGCGGGGGATTTATTCCTCCCCTTTCTACAGGGTTCTCTTCTAACCATCGGAGGGCTGATTGCCCGATTCGGCCTCGCTTCTCAGTAGTGAAGAGGGTGGACAGGAGCTGGCGACAATCGGCCCAGGTAGGCTGATGGGTTTGCATAATGCTAGATATTAATTCTGTTAATTCCTGGGGCTTGGCTGTGTAGGAAGCATAATGCGTTTTCCAGTTTAATAAATCTTTGGTAGAAAAGGGTACATAAACTAAGCTGGTTGGTCCTGGCGCCATCTGGCCCTGATCATTCAAAACAGGAATTCCAGGCACTTGGCGTAATGGCATTAGGTGCCCTGCTTTCTCCTTCTTCTTGGGAGTTACGCTTCTTAAATCATAAGGCTCCCGGGCACTAGTCTCCTTGGTGGGTGACCCTGAACTGTCAGGAGAGCTTCCGCTTTCTGTCTCATCAGAGGACTCGAGTCCCCCTGCTGTGCTTGGGCCTGACTCGGGACTTTCACTCGGGGTAGGGTGCTTCTTAAGCTGTTGCTTCGGTATTTTCTGGGGCTCCTCTTCGGGCTCTACTTCAAGTCGCGGGGCTGTGGGGACTAATTTCTGTGGGTGCCGGGGTAAACTATCCAAAATATCTGAGGACTCTGGGTCAGAATACACAGGCGGCTTCGCTTCCTTAGCCTTTTTGGTTCCCCTAGAAGTAGCTACAAATATTTTACAGTGCTCCTCATAACAGCGCTTCATCCATGAGGGCTGCTGTTCACATACACTTAGCCAGGAATCTATATAGGGGAACTGGTCAGGATACGCTCTCAGTATGAGCTGATGGATTCGTAAAACTGTCTCAAAATCAAAGGTGCCCCCTCGGGGCCATGAAGCAGCTAATGCGGGCCACTCCCTTTCACATAACATTTTTAATCTGGATGGAGTCATTTGTATACCATAATCGCCCGAAAATCCTTTACGGAAATTCTTGATCATACATGCCAACGGAGTGTGTGTGGACTCCGCCCCTCCCATAATCTAAATGTACCTACGTACACTACCTACGTACTCAACGTACTTGCGTAAGTTACGTACCCTACATCCCTACGTACACGTAATGACGTACAAGACAACGAACAATAAGGATAGGTAGTATGGCTGCAGGTAAGGGGTCCGTACAGCCCACAGAACACTTGGGGGGGACAAACACCACTCGCTTCCTCCTGTTCACGACCTAGGCGCGGTCGCCCGGCCAGGAACTGCGCTACTTAGGAGTCCGCTCTCTCTCGGTCTATATTTCAAGACCTCTCACTCACACACGCAAGCATATTTCAACAAGATATCATATTTCAATATTTCAAGTGCCCAGGTTTTCTGACTAACTGACTATTCCAAACAAGAAGGGTCGATGGCTTCGGCTTCCGCTTTCCTTACGCGGAGCTTACTAGGACGACCCTTATGGGAGGTAATCAGGCTCCCTTGTCTCGCGCATACTCAAGCGAGATTTCCCAGTTAGTCTATACCAAATATACCAAATCAGTCCTGCACACGCAAGACGTTGTCCCAGGCTGTTCTTTCTAACTATCAAATCACGAAATGTCTACTCACCGGATCTGGTCCCCGATACCACACCAGCTTCTGAGTTGGAACCTGGACCCCCGGGTCAGAGGTGTTGGCCAGCTGGACCCGATGGCCCGCCGAGGCAGGCGGAACCCTCTCCGGCACAAAAGGGGCCGGCGGCACCTGAGGTTTCCCCTGCGGTCAGACAGACACGGTTCCAACCTGGCCAAACCTCAAGGCGAATTACGTGGATTACTCACTTGAGTACCATTTACCACTCGCACTTCCCGGCCAACGCACCAAGAATATGCTGTGGCAAAGAGCAATGAATGAATAAGTCCAGGAGTCGATTGACAGGGTCCAAGTCAGTTTATTGTGCACAAGGCCCAGTCAGTCAAAGCTTCAAAAGGTACTGAGCAAAAGTTTATACAGAGACATAACCATTTATACCTCTTTTTCAGTTTGATACATGAGAACTTTCTATTGGTTCCAACTCGATTCATGCAAACTTTTCATTGGTTATACATTCCCTTCATTTGTCCAATTAGAAATCCCTCCGGAGCCTAGCAACCGGCCCCCTCCTTTAGGATTGCTTGAACAATGGTACAGTTCTGAATCTCGTTACTTTTCTACTGCAAGGTTAACTTCGGCTTCTGGAATGCATATACTGTAACATTTCTGTTCTTTCACACACAAGAGAATAATAGAAGACTTATGAATTCATGAAAACTTCTTATTAAGCATTTTAAAACAGTTTTCTTATTTTTCACAGATTTTTTGGTTCTTTTCTAGCTATAATGGGAGTTAGGATCCAGGCCTAACTTACAGGCCTTTCATAGTAGCAGGCCATGCTAGGCCATAGCCTACCTCAGAATAATTTTCTACTTGTGTTTTGTCTTTAAAATATTGCATGGCAACATATGCCCAGACTTGTAGTTTTTCCAGTTAATAAGAGAACTTTGTAGTCTATGACTAACTTCTCCTTGTCTTATGTTTCTATAAAGGATTTTCATTTTAAATGAACTTTTGTGATCTGGTTTGTAATTTTATTATCACTTATCTTTGATATTTTATATATAACTTTTTATTCCAGCTCTCTGTTTGTGTGGTAGAGTCCCATAAGCTTTTGTTTTTCAGCAGAGTTGAGCATTCGAGCTCCACCGGCCTAGGCCTCATCGCTTCTTCCCTCCTTGGGCCTATGCGGTCTACACACTCTGCCATCATTCTCTTCGCACTGTTATGTAGTCCAAGTGTCTGAAGGAGCCAGTTTTGAACCAGATCCCACAGTTAATCATCTTTGTTTCTGGAAGGCCGATAATAGGATGTTATTTCTACAGCCCTTACTTTCCTGGCCATCTGTTCTAGTCAGGAAGACATTTGGCAGTGCTCCATTGCAAGCAGCTGATTTTCCACACTGTCTGTTGTCTTTGCTTACCTTGATTATTTTCTTCTCTGCCTGATGTATTGAGTTCTGTAGTTTTGATAACATGTCATCCAGTAACCGCTGGACACTTCGGGTAAGGTCCTGAATAACCTCTTCCTGGAGTGTAAATAGGGCCATGCTTTCCGCTGCCATCTTGCCTTCCTCTTCATAGCTGGCAGGGGTTTTAGCTGGCATTCTGTAACTGTTCTTTTCTTGTTAACCACGCTAGCAATGGTACGCTTATATTCAAGGACTTATGGGGATGCCTAATCAGCTGCAGGGTGACACGTTTCCCTATAAGCTTTTAAAGATTTTTGGGGGAGGGGGAGTGCCCTGGAACGTCCACTCGTATGAGTCTCATCAGGTGCCCCCTTCCAACCCCACCCCCAATTTTCTGTCTCTCTATTCTGATTAAGTCTCTTCTATGCAAACATACCTGCAAGCATTTAGGCTTCTGTATTGCTCCTGAAAATATTTTGTGCTAACAGTATTTAAAGCATGTGTTGATAGGGGACACGATTGAGCAATAGTAACTATGTGAGCAGTAGGGCACATTAATGCTAACATACTATTGCTCAATAGTATATCTATGTAACATAGTAATTATGTATGTCGTTTTTCATTGTAAACCGCTATGATGTTCACACCTTAGCAGTATAGAAATTCCGCATAAATAAATCAATTGTGTCTCCTATGTGAGTAATAGGTCACATTATTGAGTAATAGTAACTTCCTTATCATCCTGCTAGACCATTTCAGGCTAGTGGGTTATGCTGCCTTTCCAGCAGATTAAGGCAGACATCAATGACATCAAGTGATGACATCAATGAAAGTTGCTCATCTGATGCAGCACGGAGTAGTTTCTGCTCCAGCAGGTGGCAGGTTGTGTGGACTAGTTCAGCAGTGCAGATAGATGCAATTTTCCTGGCCTACAGTATGGTGCAGTGGCCTCAGAATTGAGTCTGGAAGGGCCCAATGGAGCTCGGAGCAAAGCTTACAGCTGCCCTGGATCCAGAGCTGTTTCCTATAGATTTACAAGCATTTAGTGGGCCTGGAGATCCTCACAGGGCCCTTGAGGGGGATTGGTAAATTGGGCCTAGGCCCCCCTTCCGTCTTGCTGTCCTTATTTGCATGCCCTAGATTTTTTTCCCACTGGTTTCAATGGGAAGTCTTTGACTTCCTTTTTTGTCTTTTTTTAAACATTTATTTATTTGTTTGTTTGTTTGATTTTATATACCGCGCTATTCATAATCAGCGCAGTTTACAATAGAACAACTTATTACATGGAACAGTTTACGGTGAACTTGTGAACATGATATAATACAATTAAATTTACATTAAATAAATCATACAACAGTGTAACTCATACAACAGTAGCATATATTTACTTATTTAACTATACACATTCATGCATGAAATCACATAATCATATAGTTCATCCCAAGGAAAAGAAGCTCATTATTAACCAAAGACTTCACTTTACATTTCAAGCCCACATCAAGAGAGCCAGTGTCCTCCCTCTATCAAGACACAATCACATCACCCCCATTCTCAACCACCTCCATTGGCTCCCAGTCGGCTCCCGCATCAGATATAAGACACTGCTGACCAACGGCCCCAGAGTCTATATCCCAATCCTCCTGACCCCCCTCTGTACCCCCCTACCCCTCCCTGTATATAGCTCCTTGTACATAGCTCACTCTGTAACTAGCTCACCAAGAAATAATCACCATCACACACACACACATACTCACTCGTGTTAACATTGCATGCCGCCATCTACTAACATTGAACTTTGATTTGGTTGAAGTGTAAACTGCTTTGATTTCAGGATAAAGCGGTATATAAATCCTTTTAAATAAAATCAATCAATCAATAGAATATACTTTGTTTAACTAGCCAAAACAGAGAAAAACAATATATAACAACATCTAAATAAGGTAAAAGAAACAAACCCACCCTAAACCGACCCAGATTGCTTGTCAAGCAAGAAAACGTCCAATTGAGAAGCTTCCATAAAAACATATTGAATACCCTGAAAAGCTATGGCATTTGCAAGGAAATTTGAGGAAGGAGGTTCCCCCCCAGAGCCAAAACAGAAGACTTCAACACTAGGAACGGCGTTCTCCTCAACTGAGTAATTTTTTTTTTCTATTCATCAAAATTTACAAATACACCAAGCAAACTTGGAATAGGAAATACAAGTGATAGTCTGACATAAGAGTTTTCACAGGATAAATCAAATAAGCACCAAAGCCCAAAATGGGAATTCAAAAGCCATCTACTAAATAGTCCACAATAAGAGTAATCCGAGGAGTGGAAATAAAAAAGAAAAAAACAACAGAACTATATGGCATACATTCTACACTAATGGTCCCCCAACACATCCACACTCCAAGTAACCCCAGTCAGCCCTACAACTTCTTAGCATCCAAAAAGAAGCGCAATTGAGAAGGTTCAAAGAAATGAAAAACTGAATTCTAGTAACGAACAGTACATTTACAAGGAAATCTTAGTTGGAACTTTGCTCCCAGAGAAAACACCTCTGTGCGAAGTTCCAAAAATTTCTTTCTATGGAATTGTGTCCAATGGGGGACACATCTGGGGAAAATCTGAATCCTACCCCCAGAAAGGAAATATCCGTTTTCTTAAGAAACAAGCGTAATAATGCATTCTTATCAGAAAGAAACTAAAAGTGTCGCTCTGGACCCTACTGTTTCAGAAGACTGTTCCAGCAATAAAGACAAATTCCCCAAGTCCAAGGAAACTTCAGCTTGAGGAACAGAGCTTGTAGCAGTAGTACCAGTAGCAAAAACAGATGGTATATAATAAATTTTCTGCGTAGGAGGAAATCCGGCTTCAGGGTACCTAAAAATATCCTTTAGAAAGCTGTGAAAAAGAGTTATAGCTGGGGAGACAGATATCCATGGAAAATTTTATATCCTCAAATTCAAAGACCGGGAAGTGTTCTCCAAATTTTCAGTCTTCCGAAGAAACATCAACTTGTCTTGGGAAATTATCCCTTGCTGCCCTTGAACCTGCTGGATCCGTTGGTCAAGCACAGTTAAATGACCCTGTTGCTCCACAAGGCTCTTCTCCACACTTTCCACCTGAGTAGGAAGTGGGGTCAGTGCCTGGAAAGCTGCAGCACAAACCTGGTGAACCGACTGAAGAGCAGACCAGATAGACGTTAGACTCACTTCTTGTGCGCTCAGAAGAGTTAGAACCAGGTGGGAGTTAGTAGTGGAGGTGGAAAGAACAACACCTAGATAAAGTCTTAGATAGTGCTGGGGAGGAGTCTACTGTCTTGGTACATGTCGGTATCAATGACTAAGGAAAATGTGGTAGGGAGGTTCTGGAGGCTAAATTTAGGCTTTTAGGTAGGAAGTTGAAATCCAGAACTTCCAGGGTAGCGTTCTCCGAAATGCTTCCCGTTCCACGCGCAGGACCCAAAAGGCAGCAGAGCTCTGGAGTCTTAATGCGTGGATGAGACAATGGTGCAAGGATGAGGGATTTGGATTTGTTAGGAACTGGGGAACATTCTGGGGAAAGGAGGGGCTCTTCCGAAGGGATGGGCTTTACCTTAACCGGGATGGAACCAGGCTGCTGGCATTAACCTTTAAAAAGGAGAGAGAGCAGCTTTTAAACTAGATAATAGGGGAAAGCCGACAGTCGCCCAAGAGCGCATGGTTCAGAAGAATGTATCCTTGAAGGATACTACCAAAAGCAGAGAGGTTCCAAAAAAGAGTAAAGTAGCCCAAATGCCCTCGGGTATGGAGCAGACAGAGCTTAAAGATCCCAAATTACCCATGTCTACCAATAGCCAAATTAACATGAATAAAATACATTCTCTAAAATGCTTGTATGCAAATGCTAGAAGTCTAAAGAATAAGATGGGAGAGTTAGAATATATAGCACTAAATGAAAGGTTAGATATGATTGGAATATCAGAGACATGGTAGAAGGAGGATAACCAGTGGGACACTGTGATACCTGGGTACAAACTATATCGTAATGATAGAGCTGATCAAATTGGTGGAGGGGTTGCGCTCTATGTTAGAGAGGGCATTGAGTCAGAAAGGATTAAAGTTTTGCAGGAAACAATAGACATGGTAGAATCTCTATGGATTGAAATTCCATGTAAAAAAGGGGAAGGCGATGGCAGTGGGGGTGTACTTTCGACCGCCTGGCCAGAATGAACAGATGGATTAGGAAATGCTCAAAGAAATCAAGGAAGCTAACAAAAGTTACAGCACAGTAATAATAATAGGTGATTTCAATTACCCCGGTATTGACTGGGTCTGTGTCACCGCAGGACATGCTAGGGAGATAAAGTTCCTAGATGAAATAAATGACTGCTTCTTGGAGCAGCTGGTTCATGAACTGACCAGAGGGGAAGCCATATTGGATCTAGTTCTTAGTGGAACACCAGATCTGGTGCAAGAGATAAGGGTGTTGGGGCCACTTGGCAATAGTGATCATAGCATGATCGCATTTGATTTAATTAGTGGAGGAGGGATAGTAAGGAAATCCACAGTACTATCTTTCAACTTTCGAAAGGGAGACTATGATAAAATGAGGAAAATAGTTAAGAAAAAACTAAAAGCAGCAGTTGCAAAGGTTAAAGACTTACATCAAGCTTGGGTGTTGAAAAATACTATCTTGGAAACCCAGAACAGCTATATTGCAAACTTGAAGAAAAGTGGAAAGATGTCCAAAAAACTGCCAGCATGGTTTAAAGGTGAGTTCAGAGAGGCGGCAGTTGTCAAAAAAGCATCTTTCAGGAAATGGAAAAAAAGAGCCAAACGATGAAACCTGGAAACAGCACAAGCACTGGCAAAGTTAAATGCAAAGCATTGATATGACAGGCAGAGGGAGAATTTGAGAAGGTTGCTGTGGAAGCAGAAACGCGTAATAAAGACTTTTTCAAGTACATTCGTAGCAAAAACTCCTGTGAGAGAGTCAGTTGGTCCATTAGATGATAGAGGGGTTAAAAGGGCACTAAGAAGCGACAAGGCAATAGCGGAGAGACTAAATGAATTCTTTGCTTCTGTCTTTACTGAGGAAGATGCAGGGATGTTACCCATGACTGAAGTGGTATTTAAAGGTGTGGAAGGAAATATCGATACATCAGGAAGATGTATTACAACTATTTGATAAACTGAAGAGTAGCAAATCAGCTGAACCGGATAATATACATCCAAGGGTGTTAAAAGAACTGAAATATGAGATTGCAGATCTGCTATTAGTAATCTGTGAACTACCATTAAAATCATCTGTAATGTCTGAAGAATGGAGGATGGCGAACTTAACACCAATTTTTAAAAAGGGTTCCACAGGTGATCCGGGAAACTACAGACCAGTGAGCCTGACGTCAGTACCGGGAAAAATGGTAGAAACCATCATAAAGAACAAAATTACTGAACATGTAGATAGTCATGGCTTAATGGGAGACAGCCAACATGGCTTTAGACAAGGAAGATCTTTTCTTACTAATCTGTGATGTTTTTTTGAAGGTGTGAATAAACAGGTGGACAAAGGTGAGTCGGTTGATATAGTGTATTTGGCTTTTCAGAAAGCCTTTGACAAGGTCCCTCATCAGAGACCTTTGGCAAAACTAAAGAGTCATGGGATAGGAGGCAGTATACTATTGTGGATCAGGAACTGGTTAAAAGATAGAAAACAGAGGGTAGGGCTAAATGGCCAATTTTTCCAATGGAGAAATGTGAATAGTGGTGTACCCCAGCGATCTGTGCTGGGTCCGCTGCTTTTTGACATATTCATAAATGACCTGGAAAAGGGAATAATGAGTGAGGTTATCAAATTTGCAGATGACACAAAACTATTTAAAGTTGTTAAAACCCAAGAGGATTGTGGAAAATTGCAAGAGGAGCATGATAAATTGGAAGACTGGACATCAAAATGGCAGATGAAACTTAATGTGGACAAGTGCAAAGTTATACACCTAGGGAAGAACAACCCAAACTATGGTTACACGATGCAAGGTTCCACATTGGGAACCACCACCCAGGAAAAAGATTTAGTCGTCATTGTAGATAACATGTTAAAACCCTTGGCCCAGTGTGCACCGGCGGCCAAGAGAGCAAATAGAATGCTAGGTATCATAAGGAAAGGAATGGAAAATAAAACAAAGGATATTATAATGCCTCTATACCGTTTCATGGTGAGACCGCACCTTGAATACTGTGTGCAGTTCTGGTTGCCATATCTTAAAAAGGATGTACATCTTTAACCTGGAAAAGGCTCTTTAACCTGGAAAAGAGACGGCTGAGGGGAGATATGATAGAAGTCTATAAATTAATGAACGGAGTGGAACGGGGAAACGTAGATCGATTGTTTACCTTATCAGAATATAGAAAGACTAGGGGACATGCAATGAAGCTACAGGGTAAACTGTTTAAGACTAATAAAAGAAAATATTTTTTCACTCAACGTGTAATCAAACTCTGGAATTTGTTACCGGAGGATGTAGTAAAGGCTGTTAGTGTAGCTGGGTTTAAAAAAGGTTTGAACAAGTTCCTGGAGGAAAGGTCCATAAACCATTATTAAGAAGGGACCCAGGATATCAATGCTTGACCCAATACAAGCATTGTGGAACCTGTGTCTCTTGGGGAAACTGCTAGGTACATATGATCTAGATTGGCCACTGTTGGAAACAGAATACTGGGCTTGATGGACCTTGGTCTGACCCAGTATGGCATATCTTATGTTCTTATGTTCTTATGTAGGATATAGTGTTATTAGAAAAGGTACAGAGAAGAGCTGCCAAAATGGTAAATTAACTTAATTACAGTTTGCTGCTCTTATTTACAGTTTGGACAGGTTGTTAAATATATTCTAATGTTCTGTATAGGTTTGATGCATGGGAGTCCAGTGTATATGATAGGCCATATGGTCTTTTTTTGCTATCATGTTTCTATCCACCTTTCCCCTCACCCCCACATACAGCAAATAAACATAAAAATTGAAGATACGTTGTGATAAGGAAGCTTATCATAGCTCAGGAAGGAGCTATAGAAAAGGTGAAGTGACTCTGAACAAGCAACCTGTCAGTTCTGGTAGAAATAAGAAAACAGAATTTTGCCATAAAAGACTACCAGTCCCAGAATGCACCAGGTTTCCAACAGCCATTAGAGGAGCTGAAGTGGGGAAACGTGTGTTCAATCAGGAGGGCTATGAGGTAATCCCTAAGCACTCATCTCAAAGGGCAGGGCCTGATTCAGCACAGCTGCGCTGTGTTAGGGAGGAGCACTCATCTAGGCAGAATAAGAGTAGAGTTTATTCTACAGATGACCATCTTCATGATCACCTTGGATATCCAGAGAATTGTCCTCAGTATCCTGAGAATCAGCTTGAGTTTGATCATCAGTTTCATCTGAAGGATCCTCAGAAGCAGAAGCCAAACCGGACGGACAGAGAGGGAAAGAGACCCTTTGGAAGAAGGAAGAGAAAAGCCTTTGAGAGGTCTGGAAGAGTCCAAAGCAGTACGTATACTGGGAGGTATTCCAAGGGCCAGCATACACCATTGGACTGGGGAAAGCCAGAGGAATGGTGCTGCAGAGCTAGGAATCACCAGAGGCTACCTGTGAGGGAGACGGCTGCACGTGGAAGGGACCCTAAGACCTGTGCCAGAAGGTATGTGAAGAGAGATCCAGTGTCCAGGGATCTGGATTGGAAGGCTGGACATAAGAACTGGACTACATACTGGCCAGGCTATATAGAGAGGAACTCTAGCAGCAATGGAAGCTCAGGTATGAACACTGATCTATGCCCTAGCTATAACCTTGAAAGACAGCAGAGAAACAAGTATTCTCCTGAAAATGCTCCATTGAGAGATTCATCTGTGCCAATCCATGATATTGAACCCATGCTTGTTGAACAAGGGGGAATAATAGCAGATGAGGATCCTGTTTATATGGACTGCTCTCTATCTAAACTCCGTTGGTAACTTTCTGTTATAAAGTACAGCAACCATCACAAAGAAATACAAATTTGTTCTTTAATCTACCCAGAAAAGCTCCTGAAGCAGGATTTGACCCACACAGTGGAAGGCAAGCAAGCTAAGGAGTTTCAGCTGGTGACTGCTAGCAATTAAGCCTTACCTAATTGCTTGTGAGCTAGGAGAGAATCACTTCTGTATCTATGTGGGAAGTAATCAGAAGTTAACCTGAAAAGAACATTTTGTTTCTTGCTTTGTGGCTTTTCATTTGTTGTTTTCCTGGTTTTGACTTTGTTTTTCCAAGTTAACACTGAAAGCAAGTAACCTAATTTATGTGCTACCAAGCATATCTGTGATGGGAGAAATAACCCCATAAATAAATATCTTATTGGCTTTACCCAAGAGCACAACTAAATTATTGTCAGCAGCTGTGTCTGGTGTGAATGAACTACATTGCCCACAATACCTTGCAAATCATATAGATATATGCACTTGACAAGACTGTGAAGATTCTCACCCAGGCAGCCGTCTGACAACGTGCAGTGCATGTGCGAAGGACAGGCAACACAAATGCAAACACAGATGTGAGTGCCATATGTGTAGTGTGGTTGGAAATATTTCCCTGAGTCATGCCCTGCATGCTTTTCCCACTTGTCACATGATATGTAAAATCAAACTGCTTTCTTAAGGAAACATACTACAGTTAATCAACTTCAATATCAAGCTGTATAACTTCTTGTTGTGCTGTCGAGCTGATGTCTGCTCATGGCGATGCTCTGGATAGCTGTCCTAAACTGTCTTTGGCCTTTAGTCACAGCACATTTTAATAGATTGGCATCCATAGCTGCTGTTATTGTATCGATCTATCTCATTACTAACCTTCCTCTTCTGTGTTGACCTTCAACCTTGCCAAGCATGATGTCTTTCTCTAATGATCTCTCTCTTCACATGATGCGTTCAAAGTACGAAAGTTGAAGTCTTGTCATCTGAGCTTCTAAAGAAAGCTTTGGTTTGATCTCCTCTAGTACTGACTGGTTTGTTTTTTGGGCAGTCTACGGTATACACAATATTCTTCGCCAGCACCATACTGTAATTCAAAGACATTGATTTTTCTTCACTCCTATCTTTTTCATTGTCCAACTTTCAAATCCTTAAGATGTTGTTAAAAATACCATGGTTTTGGCAAATCAAATCTTTGTATGGAGAGACCCCTCTACTTTTGAGAATCTTGTCTAGGTCCTTCATAGCCATTCTGCCAAGAGCAATGCGTAATTTGGATTTCTTGACTGCTTGTCATTTCTTTATTGATCTAAGCAGGTTAAAGTTGTTAACTATTTCAATTTCTTCTTCTCCATCACCGACGCACTTGTTGATTTTTGCCACTTGTCAGGATCTTTGCCGTCTTTACGTTAAGGTGCAGACCCTTTTTAAGACTTGAATATTGTGTGCTATTCTGGTTGCTGTATCTTAAAAAGGATATAGCGTTATTAGAAAAGTTACAGAGAAGAGCCACTAAAATGGTAAAGGGAAGGATACTCCTATGAAGAGAGGCTAAAAAGGTTAGGGCTCTTCAACCTGGAAAAGAAACTGCTGAGGGGAGATATGATAGAGGTCTATAAATTAATGAATGGAGTGGAACGGGTAAACGTAGATCGATTGTTTACATCATCAGAATATAAAAAGACTAGGACATGCAATGAAGCTACAGGGTAACCTATTTAAGACTAATAAGAGAAAATATTTTTTCACTCAATGTGTAATCAAACTCTGGAATTTGTTACTGGAGGATGTAGTAAAAGCTGTTAGTGTAGCAGGTTTAAAAAAGGTTTGGCCAAGTTCCGGTAGGAAAGGTCCATAAACTATTATTAAGAAGGGACCCAGGATATCAATGCTTGACACAGTACAAGCATTGTGGAACCTGTGTCTTTTTGGGAACTGCTAGGTACGTATGACCTAGATTGGCCACTGTTGGAAACAGGATACTGGGCTTGATGGACCTTGGTCTGACCCAGTATGGCCATCTTATGTTCTTATGTTTCTGGATCATGAGAAGTAAATATTTCAGTTTATCACTTTTAGCCAGTATTGTGGTATCATCAGCATAGTGAAGGTGTTGAATCTTCCACCAAAATCTTCGCACCTCAGTTGTCTTCATATAGTCCTGCTTCTGTGATGTGTACACCTTTGCTGTTTTTAAATCATTCTTTTTCTCCTAGTTCCGTTCGAACTGTTGCTTCTTATGCAAGAGAACTATTAGATGTTCTGATATAATCATGCTTCTTAATGTGGCCCAGAGTTTCTCGTGGTTTGCACGGTCAAAAGCCTTGCTGTAGTTAATAAAGCTCACACAGAAAAGGATATCTGTATGTGTGTTCTTTTGTCTTTTCAAGGATCCATCTCACATCCATGATAATGTATCTCGTTTCTCATTCCTCGCCCTTTCCTGAACCCTGCTTGCACTTCAGGTAGTTCTACTTCCAGTTATGCTTTTTTAAAATTTACATTCTCTTATATACCACGCTATTCTGCATCAGTGCGAATTACATTGAACAGGGCATTATAACTTGGAGATAACTATTTTACAGGGAACATGGGCTATGGAGGGTTAAGTGGCTTGCCCAAGACCACAAGGAGCACCTGTGGGACTAGAAACCACAGTCCTTCCGGCCCAAGGTTGCTGTCCTCTAGTGGGATTTGAACCCCCGACCTTCCGGCCTGAAGTACCTTGCCCCGACCACTAGGCCACTCCTCCACTCCTTGTAATGCTTGTAATCTCTGCTGAATAATCTTGAGTAAAATCTTACTGTGGGATAAGAGTGATTGTGCGATAATTTCCACAGTCAGTCGGATCACCTTTCTTAAGTATTGGCAAAAACACAGATCTTTTCCAGTCAGTTGGCTATGATGATGTCTTCCAAATTTCCTGGCAGAGCCTTTAAGTATGGCAACAGCCTCATCTGTTTGTTGTAATACCTCAGTTGGAATGCCATCAATACCCAGTGCTTTGTTCTTTGATAATTATAATGCTTTCAGTGCTGCTTCAACTTCTTCTTTCGTCGCCAATGGTTCCTGATCATAAGGCATAGATTAAAACCGCTGTTGGTCCACTTGGTCTTTATGATATATTGACTCTGTATATTCTTTACCCCTTTTCGTGATCATCTCAGCATCATTCAACATGGATCCTTGAGCATTTTGTAACATTCTATTTCTCCAGGAGCAAGCAGGAAGTCATTCCTCACATATGGATGGCGTCGGCACTTCTTTAACTCTCATAGCTTTAGGAAAGCCGATCTTGTTCTTCCTCTAAAAGTTTCTGATTCTATTTCCTTGCATACGTCATTGTAGTGCTGCTTTTCTCATCTTACTGCACGTTTGAAATCTGAGTTCTTTGATTGCTTCACTTTCTCCTCTGGTTTTAGCTTCTCTGTTTCTGGGCAATTTTCAGTTTTATTCAATCATCCATTTTGGCCTTTTTTGCTTTTCACTTTTTATAGAGACTTTTCACATTCTTCAAGCACAACTTTCTTGATGTCATCCCATAACTCTCTGGTGCTCTGTCATTTGTATCCAAAGCAGCAAATCGATTTTGCAGGCAGTCTTTAAATTCTGTTGGTATATTTTCAAGGTCCTATTTTGCTACATTCATGAGTGGCTTGTTTTTTTTTTCAGATTTAGCTTGAGTTTGCATACTAGTAGTTAGTGAACTGTGCCACAGTCAGCTCCAGGTTTTGTCTTTGATATTGAGCTTCTCAAACGTTGACTTCCACAGATGTAGTCAATTTTATTTTTGTACAATCCATTGGGTGGCGTCTGTGTGTACAGTTGTCACTTGTGTTGCTGGAAGAAGGTGTTTGAGATTAAAAGTTGGTCTTGCACAATTCTTTCTATCAGTCTTTCTCTAGCTTCATTTCTGTTGCCAAGTCCATATTTTCCAACCACTTTGCTTTCTTTGTTGCCAGCTTTTGCATTCCAGTCACCCATGACTATCAGGATATCCTGTTTGCATATTCTGTCAATTTCAGTTTGTACTTGTTCATAGAATTCATCCACCATCCTCTTCTGCAGCTGCTGTTGAATAATAGTTGTGTTGATGGGCATTCCCCGTAGACAAATAAAAATGAAGCACTCACTGACTGCATTGTATTTCATTATAGTTCTTACAAGCTTCTTTTTAATTGTAAATGCAACACCATTTCTTCTTTGTTTTTCAGTTCCAGCCTAGTGTAGCATGTGTTCATCAGATGCATAGTGCCCAATGCCAGTCCATTTCAGTTTGCTGACACCCAACAGATCGAGTTGTACATGTTCATTTTATTCTTGACCACTTCCAACTTCACTTGGTTCATTCTTAGTACTTTCCATGTTCCAATGCGTAAAACATCTTTGCAGCTTCTGACTCTCATTTCATGCGCAGCTACATCAGCAGTCTGGTGTCCTGAGGGCTTTGATCGAGCCACAGTATAAATGCTGGCTTTTCTCTGAAAACTCTTCAGCTGATCCCCAGTAGCCAGTTTATTTTTATTTATTTATTTATTTATTTAGCTGCATTTATATCCCGCTTTTCACCGGGTCAAAGCGGTAGAGTGCCTTCCAACCTGGGGGTCTCATCTTACATAGAAACACAGAAAAATGGCTGCAGAAAAAGACCACATGGCCTATCTAGTCTGTCCTTCCTTATCAACAACTACAACAGTCCCCTTTTTCCCTTTAGAGATCCTCTGTGTTTGTCCCATGCTTTCTTTTTTTTAATTCATTTTTCAGTCATTTTACATAACCAAAATACTCAGAAAGGTCAATCCGGATTACATATAAGAAACAGCCAGAAATAAAAAACAAGTAATTGTAGAAGAGAAAACAAAGAAATATGCTTAAGGACAATAAACCTGAGATAAAGTCCACATCATGGAACCAATGCTGTCACATTAAATACACATAGAAGCTAAGGAAATCTATGAGATAACAAAATTCCACCATTGGAGGCAATACTTAGTTAATTACCGGTCCTATCTACCACCTGCCTCTCTTTCAAAAAGCTTTCAAGATGGGACACCTCCACAAAAGCATACGATGCATCTTCCAATCCAACAATGCATTTGCAGGGGAAGCGAAGAAAAAATGAAGCCCCCAATGCCAAAACACGGGGCCTAAGCTGTAAAAATTGCCGCCGATGCAATTGAGTGCTCCGCGACACGTCAGGAAAAATATTGATCACCTGACCACAAAATTTAGCAGATTTAACTTTGAAAAAGGCCCTGAGAATACGCTGCTTTACTTCAACAGAAGAAAAAGTGACCAACAAGGTGGCACGCGTGGTGATATTATCTTGAGAATCCTCGAGAAAGGCAGTCAAATTATCCATTGTGGAAACAATTTCATCTAAGCCCCCTTCAACCACATTAATTTTTTTAACAGTAGAGGGGATATAATATAATTGTGAAACATTTACAGAATCTGAAATGGCTAATACATCTTTAAGAAATTTATTAAGCAAAATTCTATGAGATAGTAAAGATGACTGAGGAAAGTTAAGGAACCGTAGATTACAAGTACGATAAGAATTCTCCAGGGCTTCTATCTTAGCATGAAGAAGCAAAGAATCTTTAATACCAGCAACACTCGTTGCATGCAAAGGGAAGACCTGTGATTCTAACTTAGTAATAGCCAGATCAACCTGCGCAACTTTCTCATCAAGCTGCCCCAGAGCTACTGCGGCACCTTGCGAGAAAGTGCACAAAGAATTTAAAGAAACAGACATTTTCTTATTGATAGATTTCAAGGCATCCCAAATATCCCGCAAAGTAATCTCAGACTCCGAAGAAGAAGCAGGAAGCTCTAAAGAACTGCCTGCTTCTGTTAGCTGTACAGGGACTGGTAAAGTAATAGGTTGTAATTTGCTTACCAGAATCAAGGTTTTCTTAGATAGGCCGAGTAAATTGCTCTAGGGTGCTCAGTTCGTTTATAAGTCGCCTGTGAGGAACGGTGTTAAAGGCTTTACTGAAATCTAAATACACCACATCTAGGGCTCTCCCTCGGTCCAACTCCCTGGTCACCCAGTCAAAGAAATCAATCAGAATTGTCTGACAAGACCTGCCTGGTGAATCCATGCTGCCTCGGATCCTGTAATCCGCTGGACTCCAGAAACCTCACTATTTTCTCTTTCTGCAGCATCTCCAATAATTTACTCGCCACCGAAGTTAAATTAACGGCCTGTAGTTTTCCACCGCATCCTTACTTCTGCTTTTGTGTAAAGGCACCACATGAGCCTCTCTCCAGTCCTTTGGCACCACTCCTGACTCCAACGAGGCATTGAAAAGGTCAGTCAGTGGAGCTGCTAGAACATCCCCAAGTTCCCTCAGTATTCTAGGGTGTATCCCATCCGGTCCCATCGCTTTGTCTACTTTAAGTTGAGCTAGTTTCTCACGAACACAGTCTTCTGAAAATTGTTCAAGATGCCCCTCACTTCTGTTCCTGTTTGTGGGTGTTTTCTTAGGTCCTGTTCCTGGTTCTTCATCTGTGAACACAGAACAGAAATATTTGTTAAGCAAACCCGCTTTATCCTGATCAGCTTCTACATATTCCTCCCCTTCACCCTTTTAGTCTGACAATGCCACTTTTGCCCTTCCTCTTCTTACTAACATATCTGAAAAATGTCTTATCCCCCCATTTTATTGCATTGGCTATTTCCTCTTCTTTTTGAATCTTTGCTGTCCTGACTACTTTGCTAGCTTAGCTTTTCCAAATATAGATGCCTGTTTCCTCTCTCTGTGATCTCTTGTATTTCATGAAGGCCTCCCTCTTTTTCTTCACTTTTTCAGCTACTTCTTTCGAAAGCCATATCTGTCTCCTTTTCCTTTTACCTTTATTTAACATTTTAACAAAAAGGTTGGTTGCCCTTAAAATATCCCCTTTCAGTTTGCCCACTGTTTTTCTACATCCCCCAGCTGTTCCCATCCCGCTAACGACTCCCTGAGGTATTGTCCCATCTTGGCAAAGTTAGTTTTTCTAAAGTTTAAGACCCTTGCTTTTGAATGGATTCTAACAGCCCTAGTCCTAATACTGAACCACACCATCTGGTGATCACTGGATGCAAAATGATGTCCCACTACAACATCAGAAACACTTTCACCATTGGTAAGCACCAAGTCCAGTATGGCCCCTTCACGTGTGGGGTCTGTTACCAATTGCCTGAATAGTTCTCCCTGTAGAGAATCCAGGATCTGCTTACTTTTAGATGATACTGCAGCCGGAATGTGCCAATCAACATCTGGCATATTGAAGTCCCCCATCAGTAGCACTTCCCCTTTCCTAGCAATACTGCATATGTCTTCAATTATCTCTCCATCCACCTCTTCCTCTTGTGAGGGAGGTCTGTATATCATGCCAATGCAAATAGATTTCTCTTTCACTCTTTCTAGTTTAACCCACAGTGCCTCCTCTCTCTCTTTTAAGCTCTGTAATTCCAAAGCTTAATATTATTTTTTACATATAGTGCCACTCCCCCCCCTTCCCTTCTTCCTACCCTGTCCTTTTTGAATAACCTGGTATAGTTACATCCCAGTCATGGTTTTTTGTGAACCATATTTCTGTAACTGCCACTTAATCCAAGTAAGCCACTCCCACCAAAGCTTCAACATCAGGGATCTTATTTCCCATGCTACGGGCATTTATACACACTGCTTTCCATATGTTACCCTTTTACCCATTTCCATAAAGGTATTTAATGTTTCACTTACCTGGGGGCTTTCTTCACCATCCCCAACGAATCTAGTTTAAAGCCCTCTTCAGTAGATTAGCCAGTCTACTACTGAAGATATGTCAACCTTTCTTGGACAGATGGACGCCATCTCTGCTCTGCAACCCTTGGAACAGAATCCCATGGTCCATGAAACCAAAATGCTCTCGTTGACACCATCCACGCAGCCATGCATTCATCTCCAGGATGCGAGCCTCTCTGCCTTGGCCTTTGCCCTCAACAGGGAGGATTGAAGAGAACACCACCTGTGCACCTATCTGCTTCACGCTCTGTCCCAGAGCCATGAAGTCACTTTTGATATGCTCAGGGGAATACCTGGCAGTATCATTAGTTCCGACATTTGTTTTGTTGTGATTATCCATTGTT
This sequence comes from Ichthyophis bannanicus, assembly GCA_033557465.1. Taxonomy (NCBI): domain Eukaryota; kingdom Metazoa; phylum Chordata; class Amphibia; order Gymnophiona; family Ichthyophiidae; genus Ichthyophis; species Ichthyophis bannanicus. The sequence goes on along the minus strand of CM066045.1, from coordinate 9,860,762 downwards.
TTCATGGCAAGATATGGAAGTAGATTGCCTGGCCTTTCTTCCATGTAGGTAATGCTAGTATTGTTGCCGCTGTCACAAGAATGTGATCCTTCACTGCTGACACTGTCCTATTCTGCTCTGCCCAGATGGGTAGTTTGTAACTTACTTCATAACTTATAAAATAGCAATAACAAAAAAACTGATAATGCGACACATCATCATCCAGAAGGGGCTGTAGGTTTATCGATACCAGAAACTACCTTAGAGGAATCTTGCAAGTGATATAAGATCTTTTGTAACAGTGTTGGAAATGAGTGAGCACCTGCAATTCCTGTCCCCACAGCAATTTCCTCCATCTTTTTAAATGTGAGAGGGAAGATGGCAAGTTAGAAGAACCCAGATAGAATTTTGACTATGTCGTTTCTTTCCACTACATTTTGCTAAAGCATAATTTGTTGTATTGAGAAATGCTGTTTTATTAATTGCTTCAAAGATGAGTATGCTTAAGTTGGACTCGCTCCCTTCCCTTTAACTTAGATGTGTTTTCCAAATAGTGTTCACAGGAACATTCAGCAGGTTTGGTTTAAGGGTAAGCAAATATGCAAATGAACACAGCTTTGTACCAGTCTGAAGTAAGAAATGATGGCAGATGGAGACCAAACGGTCCATCCAGTTTCCTGGTTGAGTTTCATTCATTTTAGATAGATGCATGCTGAAATTCTTTAATACAGCCGAACACCTAAAATGCAGTCAGTGCAATATTCAGCAGCAATAGACTGCTGAAAAAAATGCCTGCTTAAAACCAGGTCAGTCTGGGAAGAGCTGGGGCCGTGACAGCTGCTATCTGGTTAACAGCGATATTCATTCGCTAAGCGAATAGGATCAGTGGTTAAAGTTAGGACAGGTGAAGGCTGTCCTAACTTTAACTGCTGAAGCTATCCGGTTAGTGGCTGAATGTCACTCCAGACTGGATAACTGCATTGGTGTATATTCAGCGGCAGAAACTAGATATGCTCCACTACTGAATATGTGTTCTTTGTTAAAGTGGTGGTGACTCGATGTTTTATTTAGCCTCGCCACTGCTGCTTAATAAAACGCATTTGCTTTTTAATAGGACTCATTTATGCTTCTTAAGGACTAGATTATGTAACAGCCTTACAGATGCCCTTGTCATTCATTTGTGCTTTAACATCTATTTTTTGTCAGTTATTTGATTTTTGACTTGTGAAAAACTTTGGGTGGCGTTTTATCAACTCCATTAATAAATAGTTTTTTTCTTTGCAGAGTTTTTTTTAAACTACTTTCATTTTCTTTCTTCACAGAAAATATATTCAGAAGATTTAAGACGTCCAGTCTTCAGAAGAAACATTGACCTTACAGCTAGGTGCTTTGAAGTAGACTTGTTACCAGAAACCCATGAGAATTATATATGGATCTTGGCAGGAGGACTCTGGTAGTTCTTATGAAGGAGTATGTGGGTGGAACAGGTCTCATTCTTGGTGCTTCAATCTTTACTTTCTACTGTAAATCTGCAAGTCTATATCTCTAGTGTTGGAGCTGTCCAGCAGCTTCAGCAGGACCACCACGCACATGAGCCAAACACCCAGCTCTAGCCAAAAACTAGTTTAAAGTGTGGTGCTTAAAACAGGAATGGCACAGGATGACAACTGTCAGAATCAAGTTCCACCTGCTTTTTACCATGGTACCAACCAGGAGCTAGACCTATCTTCTAAAATGTACAAGAGGGAAGCTGGGCACCCTTATACTGTACTGAGTGATACTAAGCTAAACAAAGCACATCTGTGTCCAGAAGTGCAGCCTTATTTTAGGGAGAGTAAACCAGGAATAGATGTATCAACTTTGAGAAGAGGCCAGGAAAATTGTGGGGAATTTGAGGAAGAAGAGGAAGTTACCTTTAAAAGGGAACAGATTATAGTGGAGGTAAATCTCAATAACCAAACGCTAAATGTCTCCAAAGGGGAGAAGGGTGTCCCATCCCAGTCCAAAGATTCCACTGTCCTGAAGAGCAGCAGTGAAGAAGAGGGGAATAGTGACAGTGAAGAAATAGAACACAGCAATGATGAGGAGAATGAGAAGCAGAAAGAGGATAAAAAAATAGAAGTCAATATTACTCAGAGGAGAACAAGGAGAACGACGACAGCTACAGCTATGTGTCCTGTTCCCAGAAGCACCAGAGGCCAAAAGAATAGTGCCGAGCCCCCTCAGAAGAAGAAAAGAGCCTTGAAGGAAACCAAACCCCCCATGCAGACATTTAAGTGTGAGGAGAAAGAGACTCTGGCATGTGAGAAGTGCCCTCGGGTATTCAATACACGTTGGTATTTGGAAAAGCATATGAATGTTACACATCGGCGCATGCAGATCTGTGACAAATGTGGCAAGAAATTTGTATTGGAGAGTGAGCTGTCCCTGCACCAACAGACAGACTGTGAAAAAATCATTCAGGTAAGTCAAGTGACCCCTATTGCACTGCTTTCTAAAGGTTGTCCAGATCAAGGTCCTTTAAATATTAATACTAATTATGAGGCCCCACAACTGAAAGTGTGTTGTTTGGTTTTGTTTTTGTTTTTTTAATGTTTTGAAAGTTTACACATTTTGAGAGCTGTGCCATCAGCTATCAGCCTTACCTGCCTTATATTCCTAATTCTTATAGTACCCCTTCGTTGGAGACTTCTACAGTACATCCTTTAAGAGCAGTAATGAATTTAAACTTTTATAAACTGTGACTTAATGCTGTCCCCTGTATGCATAGCTATCACTGTGCACGTTTAACCTAAAATCTCTCAACACACATCAGCACCACTAAGAGGGGGTGGGAGGTGGGTGTGCTGCAGTTTGTATCCAGCCTTGGCATAAAAATACAGATCATGTTAAACAAAAGACTACTTGGCCTGCACAGTCAGTTTATGCCTGCCTATCTCTGTGCTGTTACAAATATTTGGCTTGTGGTCTTCTCCTTTCCATTCTTTGCCAATAAAGTCCCATTGGGTATGCTTGAATTGTACCTGTGGTGATTATATAAAAGGACTGCAGATTCTTATCTTCTTTAAGAGATTGTATGAAATGTACAGAGTTTCAGTTCTGGAGCATCTTTGTGTAAGATAAATATATGCAAGATGGACCTTTAGGAGGTCATTTTAGAAGACTTGTGTGGCTTTTACACATGTAATAGTGACGTTTGTACGTGTAAACGACCATCATGTGTGAATGGCTATTTCAGAAGCTGCTGTTACATGTATAAATTTGCAGCATGCAGTTTCTGAGATGATGTGTCCTAGTAGTATGCATGTATTTCTGAATTTACGACGATACACTCTTTGTTTAAAAAATAACCCTAAAAAACCTAGGTGTTGGCATTTACACTGGCTCTGAGGCATGAATATCAGCTTGCTGCTCCTTTGAACTTGGGGATTGCATGAGTGATTGAGATGGCAATTGTGCTTACTCTCTGGTGTTCAGAATATCTCAAAAATGTAAAAAAGATTTTCATGTGGCTTCTTAACCGAGTCTATCTAGACATACAGTTTTGTAAACTATGGCACTTACTTACATGTGTAGGTTATAAAATCGGCACTTATATACTACATGTACGTTATGGTATTTACACATTCAAAACCATGAGTGATGTTGCACTTTTTCTGAATGTATTGCTTACTAAATTGGTTATTCCTGCTGGATATGCTGACACTTGAATCTCTATTTCATGACCTTGATTGTATTTTACAAAAGGTTCCGTATTCAGCAGATTTTTGTAAAATACATGGGAAATTGTGAACCTCCCAACTTGGGACCTCCCATTTTCTACCTATACACTCTTTGTACGATCAGGCTTATAGTGCATTAAGTTATAATAGATAGATGAAAACTTCCTCATCGTCTCACCAATCCAGTCCAGACGCATTGGTTCTGTGCAGCCTCTAACCAACCAGTGTTTCTCGGTGTCCAGCAAATGGAAAATTACATATTTTTCTGTGCAGTCTGAGTACACTGAAGGGATCTGGAAGAAATTGGCTGAGCTGCTTTACAAAAGTATCGAAGGCTCTGGGTTGCAGAACCAGGCGGATTTGAGGCCCTTCTTCTTGTTTACTCTTCTCAAATTGCCTGCCTCTCCCAGAGCTTGCCTTGGAAAGAAAAATAGAAGAGCCCCAAAGTCTTTGGAAGGAGGCCTGGAGAGGAAGCATCATTTTCCCTGTTGAAGTTGCTTTGGAAATTAAAGAAACAGGCCGGCACAAGCGGAGCTCTGATGCAGGGGCCGAAGGGCCCAGGTGCATTTTTCAGGAAGGATCGCTGCTGGCAGAACACAGGTTAGTGTGAGCCAATTTGAGGTGGGGCAAGCTGGAGCTTATGGCCTCAGAGCCACAGCACCAGCTGTATGGCCTGTGGCAGCCATCAGACTCAGCTCTCAGACACTGGCCTGTGTCACAGCTGCAAGATTTGGTGGTTGCAGTGTTTATCTCTAGTAATTACAGAGTGGAAGCCTAGCAAATAGGGCTCACAGTGTGTGCCAGGGGACTTGCGCCATCTTCTCTTCAAACACGAGATGCGCTGTTTTTGGCAGGAAATGCTTTTAGCTCCAGTGCCACAATTTCTGCATGCTTTGCAGACATTCCTCCTACCCTCATTCTTGTGAGTGGTCCTGCAGAAGAGCATTCAGTTTTCCCTAGAATTTCTTGCTGCTTCACCAGGGTTTTTTTTTTTTTTTTTTTTTGTTTTTAACTGAGCTCCTTGGGGTGGGTTCCATGGTGGCACAGCCTTAAAGGGACCCTGGCTGGTGCCAAGAAATTGCACAGGGGCCACGAGGAAGAGTTAGAGGACAGCACTTCTGTGCCTTCTGAGCACTCTTTGGAAGAGCCCTCGGGTTTGCTGCATATGGTCCTTGAGGAAGAGGGAAAAATCACTAAGGGAGAGGATCCCATAGCGGTTTGTCTCTTCCACAGTGATGCGTTGCTCTCTCTCATCTCTCATGCTTTGATGGCTTTGAATATTGCAGAGGAGGAGCCCACGCCTGGGGGTCCAGTGGAAGATGTATTGTTTGAGGGTTATCAGAAAGTCCACTTCTGCTGCATTGGACCGTAAAGGAGATAATAGCGGCAGAGTAGGACTCTCCAAATGCTGGATTTGTGGGTAGTTAGATCGATGGCAAAGTTGTATCCAATCCTGCAGGATGAGAAGGAATGCTTGTAGCTGCTGAAGCTGGATGCATTAGTCACTGTGATAACTAAGAACACATGTTAAAGGACTCCCAGGATAGGACAATGAAAGCCTTATTGAAGCAGTCTTTTGAGGTTTCAGCTCTGGCCTTGCAGGCAGCAGTCTGTGGAGCACATGTAGCATGAATATGCCTAGGTTGGTTGCAGAGGCTCCCCAAGAGTTCTCTTGTTACCCATGAGACCCTTTTGGATGCAGTGAGGTTATGATGGCATGTTGCTGTTCTGGTTATGGAATTGGCTGGCTTTCAAGATGCCTTTTAGTAAGCTTCCATTTAATGGGAGATTACTCTTTGAAGAGCTGGAGAAGCTGTTAAAGGACCTGGGAGACTTGGAGGTGCTTAGGCTTCCAGAGGACAAGCCTCAGGGGATGGGACACTTCTCTTCCACTCAAGGTCATTTTTGGGTGGTCTGCAGAACCTTCGAACTATACACCCCCTCATTCTGGAATTCCCTCCCCAACACCTGTGACCCACCACAGACGGTTCTACCTTCAGTAAGCTTTTGAAAACACACCTATTTACTGAATACTTGTATAACCCACCATCCTCATAATGGACTGCCTTCCACCTCTCAGACCGAATTCCAGGCACAAAGCAAGCACAAGCCTATGTAAATAGTTAAATGTAATTACAGTAATCGCTGCTATTTTTATTTTGAAAAGTTCTATGTAAACCAATTACCTATTGTTGTAAACCTGTATATAGTTTTGAAACATTCTATGTAAACCGCCTTGAGATTATGAAAGGCGTTATATAAAAAATGTTAGATAAATAAATAAATAAATTTGGCTAGGTCGGATGTGGTCAAGATTCCTCCCTTGTAGCTAGTCCTTTTGAGGTGATCTTAGATGGGGCAGAGATGGAGCCTCTGGGACCTTGAAGAGTTCTAAGGTTTTCCAATGAGAATTTGGGAGTCCAGGCAAGAGTGGTTCCTGTAGGTGGTGGTTTGCCAAAGTTTTTCCCTGCGTGGCCCCAAATTACATCAGACAGATGGGTGCTGGAGGTGAGTTGGGCTGGAGCATCCCTTCTCAGACATCTTTATGATGTACCCTTTCTGAGAACTGGGAAGGGTATGGGCAGTGGAGGATATTCTAGGGTGTGAGCTTCTACTTGAGGCCGTGGTGAGAGTTCATCCAGTGGAATGGGGCCTCAGTCAGTATGCCATTTATTTTGTGCTGCCCAAGAAAGAAGGGACATTTCTGCCTATTCTGGATCTGAAAAAGGTGAATAGGGCCCTATGAGTGCCTTACTACACATGAAGACCTTGCGATCCGTCATAGTGGTGGGTGTGACATAGGGAGTACTTGACATCTTTAGATCATTCTGGTGCATTTCATATCCCCATTCATCCAGAGCATCAGAGGTACCTGTGTTTTGCAGTGCCTGTTGGCCATTTTCAATTTCAGGCCCTGACTTTCCGGTTGGATACATCCCCAGGAGTGTTCATCAAAGTGATGGTAATAGTAGCAGCCACCCTTTGGGAAGAGAGGAGTGTTGGTACACCCTTACCTTAAAGATTGGTTGATCTGGGTGAGTCTCTGCAGGAAAGTCGTCATGCCACAGAGCAAGAGATGAGTTTTCTCCAGAAGCTAGGATGTAAATTTTTCAAAGAGCAGGTTGGGGCTGTTGCTATCCTTGGATTACCTTGGGACCCACTTTGACACTAGGACAGGTCTCGCTGACACCAGAGACGATCCAGAAGTTAACAGTCCCAAGTTTGAGATTTATTGAGAGTACAAAGCCCCAGGCCATGGGATTGTCTCTAAGTGGTAGGGTCCATGGTAGCCACATTGGAGTTAGTGCCAGAGACTAGTGCATATGTGCCCTCTCAAAGAGTATTGTTCATTGGTCAGCGCAGATGCACCATCTGTGACTATGGCTCCCTTAATGGGAGGGGGGGAGGCCAGCGTGAGTCTGCACTGTGGTTGGTTCACTCTGAGATGTCAGCGGGGATGAGCATGGAGTCACCGGAGTTGGTGGGTGTTTGTTACAGATGCCAGCTTGAGCAGCTGGGGAACCCACTCTCTGGCTCAGATGGTGCAAGGGTAGTGGTCAGTGGAAGGGAGTACTTGGTTGATAAATTGTCTAGAGATGAGAGCGTTGTTTATGACTCTCAAGACATTCGTCCCGTTAGTCCAACACAGGGCAGTGAGGATTCTAAGGGACAACATGAGATCAGTCACCTGCATCAATCACCATTGAGGTACAAAGAGTTCCTTGGTGACGGCTGAAATGGCACCCCTTCTAGAGTGGGCAGAGACCCACCTGGCAGCACTGCTGGCACCCATGTGGCCGGAAAGGACAACGACTGAGTATATTATCTCAGTTGAAATCTCCTGGACTCGGGAAAGTAGTCTCTTGCCGAGTCAGTGTTTCAGTTGATTGTGCGGTGTTGGGGGATGCTGGTAATGGATTTGATACCCTAACTAAAAGCCCCAAAATTAGTGACAATATAAATAACATCTCCAAAAATCACTAAATTCCCCCAAAGAAACCTGATCTAATTTTTTGTTGGATGGTACCGGAAAGGGACATAGACTGTAAACTATGTTCTCCACTCGGTTTTATCCTTTTTAATCGTTTTCAGAGCCAAAAAATCATCTACTTAGCTGTAGCAAAGAACATCACTCTTGTACTGTTGAGCATGTCAGTCTTGTACTGTTGAGCACGACGTGCACGTTTCGGGTTATTCACCCTGTTTCAAGTGCTATCATCATACCATATAGAAAACCGTCAAAAAACGCTGAAGATCAGCTGTTTCTTAAAAGGTTGTATGAATGACTAAAACTTGCCGTCAATCTACAATGTCATCCAATAGGAATCAAAGGGATTACCCACCAATACAGGGAGTCCCTGCGCCTAGTGGAATGACGTCAGATGATACTAGTCCATTAAACCTCTTTGTTTAATCCAGTAGGATGTACCGTATTTAGATGAAAAATCCAACGTTGTTCTGATCGTTGAAGTTGATTAACACGATCACCTCCTCTAGGGTCCAAAGGCACATAATCAAGAACTGTCCATCTGATAGCCATGATTAAATAACCGGCAATGTTCCACTATCGGAGCTGTCTCAACTTGTTGCCGTAATCTTGAAACATGTTCTCCTATCCGGATTTTAATCTTTCGCATTGTGCGCCCCACATATACAAGAGGACAGGGACATTGAATTAAGTAGACCACATAAGATGTTGTACAATCTGTCTCCCATTTTCTCCTGTATGACTGTCCCGTCGTAGGATGAGTCCACATAGCTCCTGTTAAAGAGGAAGCACAATAAGCACATTGATGACAAATACTATGGCCTTGATGTTGAAGAGACGGAACAGGAGGTCTATCAACCGGTAATGTTGAACGAGCCACAATATCCCCCAAATTCGCACCCCTAGAAAACGCCACCATAAAGGTTCGTTGAAAACAGGGATGTAGCTCCAATACAGGCCAATGTTTTCGAAGGATCTTAGCTACAGCAGTGCTAGATGTCATATAAGGTAATATCCACACTATTGATGATGCTGATGTTTCCTCAGATGGTGGAGATCTATCGGTCAGAAGCCATTCTCGATCTGTATACAACGCTCGTTGGTACGCCAACCGAATTATTTTCTTAGGATAACCTCTATCCAGAAGCCTTTGGCTAAGTTCCCCTGAATGGAATTTAAAATCTTCCAATGTCGAACAGATACGACGTATCCGAAGAAATTGGCCGTAAGGGAGACCTCTCTTCAACGAATTAGGATGAAAACTATGGTATTTAAGTAAGCTGTTACGTTGCAGAGATTTACGGTATAAAGAGGTGCGGAAATGGTCAGGCTCTTTAAAAACAGTAATGTCCAAAAAATCAATATGTTGATCAGCAATAGTAGCAATAGTATTTTTCGGGTAAACCTGAAAGAGTTGATGATTCGGTTTTGCGACCAGTGTCCACATGGTTACCTTCAGAAGTAATAGATCCTTCTATTTTAACATATCAAAATTTAGTTTTGCGTGATTTGGAACAGTTGGAACGGAATAATCCATCTATATGGGTGAACTTGAATAGAAGTGGATGGGAAACATTGCGGCAATTAAAACAAAATACCACCCTAACTATTCGTCGAGCAGATAAGGGTGGTGCAATAGTGGTACAATCTACCTCTGCTTATGAAGCACTTTTGCGGACCCATTTATCAGATGCTGTTACTTATCAAGCGCTATCACAGGATCCTACTACTGAACTACAGAAAAAAGTAAAGCCTTTGGCTGATATGGCGTTCCAAAATGGATGGATAACAAGGAAGGAATATCAATTTTTGACACCTACAAGTCCTAAAGTTCCCATATTGTACTTGGTTCCCAAGATACATAAATCTTTGATTTCCCCGCCGAGTAGACCAATTGTATCTTGTAGGGGATCTGTATTGGAACCGTTGTCTCAATTTTGTGACGTTTTTTTGCGTAAAGAAGCTGCACTAGTACGTTCATATATACGTGATACGGCTCATTTTCTTCAGTTGCTATCGACATTAACTCTTCCAAACTGGCAATTTCAAATGGTCACATTAGATGTCGCTGCTTTATATACTAACATCAATCAAGTGGAGGCTTTAGAATTGTTGCAATTTAAGTTTGAATATGCACCTTCACGGCTTCCCCGGCAGTTTTTGCTGGAACTCATAACGTTAATATTAACACAAAATTATTTTCTATCTATGGGGCTTTTTTACCAACAGATCTTCGGTATTGCAATGGGGGCATCAGCAGCGCCCTCAATTGCTACATTATATATGGCGGATTTTGAGGAGCGTTACCTTTACCAATCTCCCTATTTCCAATTTATCCCATTTTGGAAGCGTTTTCTAGATGATATTTTCTTCTTATGGACTGGAAACGCTGTAGAGCTACAAGAATTTTTGAAATGGATAAATTCCATTAAATCTAATTTAACCTTCACTGCTACTATTGCTGATCAACATATTGATTTTTTGGACATTACTGTTTTTAAAGAGCCTGACCATTTCCGCACCTCTTTATACCGTAAATCTGTATAACGTAACAGCTTACTTAAATACCATAGTTTTCATCCTAATTTGTTGAAGAGAGGTCTCCCTTATGGCCAATTTCTTCGGATACGTCGTATCTGTTCGACATCTGCTTTGTGTTTCCTCTATGGCCTCTGAAGGCGGAGTGGTTCAGAAGATGGAATCACACCTGGGACTGGTGGTCATGTTATAACAGGACTGTCCCCAGAGGCCATGGTATGTGGACTGTCTGGTGGTGGAGGCTTCTCTTCCTGTACTGGTGGTGGATGACATTTGGTCTCCAGGGCCTGTTCACATGATAGAAATGGCTCAGTTCTCCCTTACAGCTTGGTTCTTGAGAGGGCTCGGTTACGGAAAAAAGATTATTCCCTTCAGGTCATTTGCTACTATGCTTTGGGTGAGAAAGCGAAATCTCTTGCTTATGTGCGAGTGTGGTGGATGTTTGAGATTTGGTGTGATGAGCGGGAGCTTCATCCCTTAGGCTTATCCCTGCCGGATATCTTGGCAGTCTTGAAGGCGGATCTAGATAAGGGTTTAGCCTTGAACTCTTTGGAAGTGGTGGGGTTATCTCATTTCAGGGGCAGGTGTCCCTTGCTTCCCATCTGGATGTAGTACAGTAGGGATCAAGCATTTACATCCTCCTTCCCATACTGTGGTTCCACCATTTGATGGTGTTGACACTCACTGTCCTTCTTTTGAGTCTCTTCCAGATATCTCTCTTAATTTTCTGGTGATTCTGGTGGCGATCTGCTTGGTACAAAGGATTTTGAAGGTGCACGTGCTCTCGTTTTAGAGAGACATTTTTTTGTCTATCTCCAAGATGATGGTCATCCAGCTGGTGACCACCTCATTTTCCAAAGGTTATATTGGCCTTTCATCTCAATCAGTCTGTTTCACTCCCAATGTTTTATGTCTCTGGAGATAGTCCGGAAACTTGGGCTTTGCATAGGTTGGATGTCCACAGAGTGCTTCGCCAGTACTTGAAGAGGATTAAGGCTTTTTGGTACTCGGGCCATCTATTTGTGCTGTTTCGCAGTCTCTGATAAGGTGAGGCGGCATTAAAGCCTTTGATCCTTCGATGGATAAAGGAGGCAATTGCGTTCTACCATGGTTGGATGGAATTTGGCTTGGCTCCACCCCATGAGATTTTTAAGGCGGTGACTTGGTCGTCCCTTCACTATTATGCACCATTATTGGCTTGATATTTAGACTTGGATGTGGATTTTGGGACCCAAGTTCCTTAGACTGGGCTCACCTGACCTCTGACACCCCCCCCTCCCCATTATCATTAGGTATTGCTTTAGTACTTCTTGTGCATCTGGACTGGACTGGACTGTACTGGACTGGGAGGATGATGACGAAGGTGAAATTAAACCTTATCAGCTAATTTTCTTTCCTAAAGTCCCTCCAGTCCAGTCCACAGTTCGCCCGAGACAATTGACTGGTTGAACCTGTCTGCTGGGGGGAGGTGAAGGTTTGTAGGTCTATTGTGATGGCTTGGCTTGATCTGCGCCGGCATCTTGCACTCGTTGTGTGTTCTGCCATGCTGTTTATGCCTTTAACTGTTGTGTAGTTCGGGAGGTTGGGGGACTGAGTGTTCCAGTTCCTTTCTTCCAGGCCCTCTTGGGAGCAGAAAGAAAAAACAAAAGGAATTTGCTTAGTTGCCTTTGTTATAGAGATACTGGTTGGTGACAGGCTACACAGGACCCTTATAGGTAATGCTATCAGACCAGTGTTTCTCGGTCTGCATCTGCTGATGGAGGTGTCTGGACTGGAATGGAGGGACTCAGGGAAAGGAAATTAGTAAGTAAGATCTAATTTAACCATCCTGAAATCTGATTGACTATTGCCATAGCTTCTTTCACTATTTCAGTACTTTCCAAAGACAGCCACATATCTTGACTCTACAGTGCTTCAGCATTTGAAGGAAACAGTAGGCTGAAAATACAAAACTCGTGAGAATCTAATTTTTGTTTTGGTTGCAGGCTATTTCTTGAAAAGCTGGTCAGGTGGTTTTGCTGAGTTCAGAGGCACAAAAGCAGTCAGAGATGGCACCTGATCTTGCCTCATGAATCATTGGTGAGGTGTGATTCTGAATGGGCACGTCTGCAGTCTGACCATCCCCAAAGTCAAAGCACATTGGAGGTAATTTTATAATAGGTTGCCTAAGTAGGGAGGCTAAGTAGGTGCCTTTTTAAAGCTTATTTTATAAAGACACATAGATTGCATCTAGATTGAAGTCGTCGACATTTTACACTTTCTCAGGAGCATGTACAAATGTGTGTGCATAAAGTGTGCACGTAAATCATGACTCCACCCACTTTCCACCCAGACTCTTCCCCGGAATGTGTCTAGACCTGGATCGCTTAAAAGTACATGCCATCTTGTGCGTATGTTTACATGGATAATCCCAGGGTAATCTTCTTATAAAAGCCGTTTTACATATGTAAAACTGTTTTATGTGTGAGAGTTTATAAAATCAACTCCATTGTTGACAGAAGTAGAGATGTGGCTTAATTAAAGTACTTGCTGAAATGAGAATTTACAAGGGGATAACTTTTATTTAAGTTATTGATACTTTCTCCAAAGATAATTAAGATAAACTGCCAAGTGATAAAGCACAGTGTTCTTGGAAAGCTGTAGGGGACTGGAGAGGTTTAAATGGCATTCATGGGAGCTCCTGCTCAGTCTTCGCCATGTGGGTGTGCACATGCCGTTTGCTAGGGTGATGGCACTTATTCGGGAAGGCTCATCGGTCTTATCTGCCTGTCCATCCACCCATATACATTGGTTTGTGTATGCGCAAACAAACCCATGCATAGAATAAAACAGGAAAGAACGAGCAGGAAGCTCCCACAGTAGTGGAAGAGAGAAAGCTGCGTGTCACAAGAATAGAACAAAACACAGGGCGGAGGTGGCTAATTTTGAGGGTGCTGTAAGGGATCCTGCACTTGCCAGCTGAAGATCGCTTTCCTGGGACAGTGCATAGAAGAACAAGCTGACAAGGACCCAAACCCAACTAGCTGAAGAGGGAATTTCCTGCAGTGGTTCCGTAATAATAAAGAGCTCACTGGCCAGAATTGGAGGGCTGCAGTTTCCTTCTGACTCAGTGGGCCCAACATCCCCCCCCCCCTCTCCAGCCCTGATGCAAGGCTGAAATGTTTTAAACCCCTGCTCCTGAAGCCCCACCCCTTAACTAAGGTAAAATGATGTTTGGCCTGCTCTCTGGTCCACTTTCTGACATCTGGACTCAACAACCCTAGGAGGCCCGTTCAGTGGGAAGTAGAAGTGATCTTCACTTGCTTCTGCCCTGGTGGCTGCCTATACCAGTTTCCTTATCTTGCTAGACCAGTCCAGATGAGTGGGTCATGCTCCCTTACCAGTAGGTGGAGGCAGGCTTGAGCAACTTTCAGTGATGTCATCACTAGCTCTATCTGGTGCAGCACTGAGAGAAGCCAGTATTTTTCTCCAGCAGGTATAAAGGTGTGCAGACTGGTTCAGCAGTGTAGATAGGCCTGTCTCTCCTGGACCAGACTATTGTTCTCTCACCTGTGTGATTGAGACCCTATAGGCCCACCATTTGTCTGGAGCTCGGGTACTCTCCCATCTCCTGGAGTTGATAGCATGCCCTATTTTCAGCACTGCTATCTATCTGTTACTGTTTCTTAGTGGGCCAGAGAGTGGACAAGACGACCCAACGAAGCTCCTGATGGGGTTAAGTTGGGCCAAAGCCCCCTTCCTCTATCTGCTCGCTCGCTTATTTATTTATTTTTGAGTTCTTTTTCTTTGCACATTCTTTTCTATTAGGCTGTATTTGGGTCTCTGTGCTACTTGATAAAGCAGTTTTCAATTTAAAAAAAAAAGTCTAACCTTATGTTTTTGGACGTGCTACCTCCTAGGCCTGTGCAGGTGGCTGGAAAAGCCCTGCTTGGTATTTTTTTGGGTCTCCCTTTTTACTGTGGCCTGTGGTGTTTTCTTTTGACTGCTTTTTTATAGCCTGTTTTCAGTGGGGTTGGATTTGATTTGTTTTTTGTTTTGTTTTGCAGCGTGGAGCCTTGCAAGCATCCCATGTGCCCAATGTTGTACTTGTCAGATTAGCTCCACTGTGGACTCCTTTGCTACCTGTGCAGTGGGAATGACTAGATCCTGGATTTTCTCCGGGAACCAGCATGAAATCGGCCATTATATATGGGTGTCGTCAGTATTGATGGAGCTGCGTGGATTCACTCCTAAGCTTTCAAAGAAAGCCTTTGGGAGTTAGACCGCGCATGTGCGATTGCTTTCCCACCCGTGGGTGCCATCTTACCTCAGTCTTCTTTTTTCCACGGGCCCTGCAGACATTCCTGTCTGTCATCCCCGGTAAAAGTTGATTTTTCTGATCCTTCTCTTAGCGTTTTTTTTTTCTTTTCTCTGGTCTGTTCCTGATCACCTTCTCGCCTCCCGAGTCCGCCCTCGCCTTGGCATCACAGTTTTCTTGGGTCCTTTTTTTCTTTTTCGGTGCGCAGGTCTTTTCTTGCAGCCTTCCTGACTGAGACGTCTGAATTTGATGTCATGGGTGCTGTCTTCAGTCAGTGGAATTAAGCAATGTGGTTAATGCCCCAGCATCATGTCCATAATGGACCACCACGGTTGCTGTATCAAGTGCCTCTGTCTGTATTACAACGACTCCATTTGCCTCCTCTGTCTGCAGATGTTGAGCAAGAGCCTGAGGAATTGTAAAAAGCAGTGGGGGGACGCTGTTTGGCTCAAAAGACTCTGCCGCAGAACTAGCATAGAGTCTGGAATCACTGCCCTCGGAGACTGCGTCTGACGGCATTATGCAAACTTGCTCGATCTGATCCTCGGGATTGCAGAGCCGCGGACCAGAGGTCATCCTCAGAGGACCTCCCCTGCGGGTCCAAGACATCATTGAAGTTGAAGTCCAATCCCAGAGCCCATTGGTAAGATCTTTGGTACCTGGCCTCAACCCGACACTGAGTGCGATGGCTGGGAGCGGCACTTGAAGCTGCCCTGGTGGGAGGAGACTACCACCGTGTTGGGAGATTGGGCTTTGTCCTCTGACACAATCACCATTGGTGATTCCCCTTCAAGGGAGCTGACTTCAGGCTCATTGTCTTCGAGACCTAAACCGGTTGCTGCGGAACCTCCTGGCATCGAAGCCAGGATGGTGGCCTTGAAACACATCCTGGCTGCCTTCCTCAAGGCACAGTGAGACCCAATGCCCGGAGCCTCTGGCTTGTCTGTGCCAACAATGGGACCCTCTACTGTGAAGACCTCCCTGGAGAACGTCCAGCCGGTGCTGGAACAATTTGCTCACTTGTAGTCATATCGGTCAACCTCTCATTCGAGATGCAAATTGCCCCTGAGCACCTCTGGGTTGATGCATTGGGCACCTCACGCTCCATTGGCACCGGTGACGCATCACTCCGATGACCATCTGTGTCTCGAGGGTCTCGTCTGGCTCAGAGTTTGCCTGGGAGACTGACACCAAATCTCCAGACACCATGTTACATAGGGATGTCCCCTCTGAACCGTCTTCTCCTCAGGAACGCCGGAGGATTCCGCCCAAGGACTTCGTATTCCTTGACTTTTTCTGTGGGATGTCGAAGGCTCTGGCCTTCATAGAGGAACTGGAGGACGAGCTCCGTGCTGAGGACTTGGAGATCCTCCAGTATGAAGCCCCTCCAAGGGAGGCCTGTTCAAGATGTGGGAGAGCCCAGTGACTTGATTCCCAGTATCAAGTTGGCAAGAACCTCTGCTTTTAGAAGTCACAGCTGCCTCACAACTCCATGGTGTTGGAGTTGGCCATGCGCCGAATAAAGAGTCATAAGACACACTCCTCTGTGCACCTTGGTAGGGAGGCCCGCACCATGGACTGGTTTGGAAGAAGGTGCTACCAGGGCTCGATGCTCATGGCCCGCATCCATGCTTACCCAGCTGTACAAGGAGCTTGCCGGGTTCTCATCTGGGCTGGCAGGTGAATCTCTCAAGCGCTTCAGGACCCTCGTCTCCTCAGTCAAGGAAGGCTTCAAATTCCAAACTTGAGTGGTCTATGATGGCTTTGAGTCCGTGGCTCGTGCGGCTGCAGTGGACATTAGTGCTCACCGCCTGGCTTGGCTACAATCCTTGGACTTGGAGCAATGGGTACAGGACAAACTGGCCGATGTCCCCTGCCGAGGAGAGAACCTCTTTGGCAAACCCATGACTGACAAGGCAGCTGCATTGGAATCAGAGTTTATGGCCAGGACTAGGCTATCCTGGAAGACCGCTAACCCTTCCCACCAGTAGGCTTTGGGGATAAAGCCTTTCCAACTGAAGGTGAAAAAGGCTTATGGGAAATACCCCCAATTTCCAGCATATCAGGCTCCTCAACAGGGTCAGCAAGCCAAGGGCCAGGGGTATGGCCCCTGTAAGCAAAAAGCCTCCAAGTCCTAAACAGCGCCCAGCTACAGCCTAGAAGGGGGGGGGGGCGGTTTGACTCCTTGGGCATAGCCCTTCTTCCTCCAAGACACACAGGAGGATATCTGGTTCACTTTGCTCGCCTCTGGCTGGGAATCACCACCGATGCCTAGGTGGTGCGGGACGTTACCTTCTGCACTTCAACCAGATGCCGCCTCCCTTCTTTCCAGGGGAACATCCCATGATCTCCCTGCACAGAAAGCTCCTGCAGAAGGAACTCGAGTCCCTTGTTCAAGGATCAGCAGTAGAGCCAGTCTCTTTGCCACTCTGGGGCACAGGATTCTACTCCCCGTACTTCCTCATCCCAAAAAAGACAGGAGACTTTTAATCCACCCTGGATCTGCGGGACCTAAACTGCTTTCTGGTCAAGGAGAAGTTTAAGATACATTCCTGCACTACCTCTAGTGGAGAGATTGGCTATGCTCCTTGGAGCTCAAAGATGCCTATACCCACATCATGATCGATTCCTGGCACTGTTGGTACCTCCGCTTCGTCATCGGAGGCTACCACTACCAGTACTGGGTGCTCCCCTTCAGCCTCTCCTCGGCCCCCCAGATGTTCACCAAATGCCTGGTGGTAGTGGCCGCACACCTCCACTTGCAGGGAGTCTTCATCTTCCCTTATCTGGATGGCTAGATCCTAAATGCCAGCTCGTCAGAGAAGGTATGTCACGTGGCCTACCGCACCATCGGGTGCTGCAGCATTTGGGGTTCGTGATCAGTTTCCCAAAGTCACATCTGCTACCGACCCAATGCCTGGCGTTCATAGGAGCCCCTCTGGATTCCACTGAAGCCAGAGTCTTCGTCCCTCTAGACAGAGTGCAGTGTCTGGCAACCCTAGCAAAGGAAGTACAGTGCCCGTCTCCTGTTGTGCCTACTGGGGCACATGGCCCGATATTTCACGTGACCCCGCAGGCTCATCTACAGATGCGACAGGCACAGTGGACCCTGAGCTGTCAATGGACTCTGGCAACGGACCAACTGGAGGATCTGGCTGTATCACCCAGCCTCTGTCAGTCTCTCTTGCCTAGTGGCAGAGTTGATAGAACCATCATAAAGAATAAAATTACTCAGCATGTAGATAGTCATGGCCTAATGGGAGACAGCCAACATGGCTTTAGACAAGGAAGATCCTGTCTTACTAATCTGTTATGTTTTTTTGAAAGTGTGAATAAACAGGTGGACAAAGGTGAGTCGGTTGATATAGTATATCTGGACTTTCAGAAAGACTTTGACAAGGTCCCTCATCAGAGACGTTTGGCAAAACTAAAGAGTCATGGGATAGGAGGCAGTGTACTACTGTGGATCAGGAACTGGTTAAAAGATAGAAAGCAGAGGGTTGGGCTAAATGGCCAATTTTCTCAATGGAGAAAGGTGAATAGTGGTGTACCCCAGGGATCTGTGCTGGGTCCGCTGCTTTTTGACATATTCATAAATGATCTGGAAAGTGGAATATCGAGTGAGGTTATCAAATTTGCAGATGACACAAAACTATTTAAAGTTGTTAAAACCCAAGAGGATTGTGAAAAATTGCAAGAGGATCTTGATAAATTGGAAGACTGGGCATCAAAATGGCAGATGAAATTTAATGTGGACAAGAGCAAAGTTATGCACCTAGGGAAGAACAACCCAAACTATGGTTACACGATGCAAGGTTCCACATTAGGAACCACCACCCAGGAAAAAGAGTTAGGCGTCATTGTGGATAACATGTTAAAACCCTCGGCCCAGTGTGCAGCGGCAGCCAAGAGAGCAAATAGAATGCTAGGTATCATAAGGAAAGGAATGGAAAATAAAGCAAAAGATATTATAATGTCTCTATACCGTTCCATGGTGAGACCGCACCTTGAATATTGTGTGCAATTCTGGTTGCCGTATCTTAAAAAGGATATAGCGTTATTAGAAAAGGTTCAGAGAAGAGCCACCAAAATGGTAAAGGAGATGGAAGGATACTCCTATGAAGAAAGGCTAAAAAGGTTAGGGCTCTTTAACCTGGAAAAGAGACGGCTGAGGGGAGATATGATAGAAGTCTATAAATTAATGAACGGAGTGGAACAGGTAAACGTAGATCGACTGTTTACGTTATCAGAATATAGGAAGACTAGGGGACATGCAATGAAGCTACAGGGTAAACTATTTAAGACTAATAAAAGAAAATATTTTTTCACTCAACGTGTTATCAAACTCTGGAATTTGTTACCGGAGGATGTAGTAAAGGCTGTTAGTGTAGCTGGGTTTAAAAAAGGTTTGGACAAGTTCCTGGAGGAAAGATCCATAAACCATTATTAAGAAGGGACCCAGGATATCAATGCTTGACCTAGTACAAGCATTGCAGAACCTGTGTCTTTTGGGGAAACTGCTAGGTATGTATGACCTAGATTGGCCACTGTTGGAAACAGGATACTGGGCTTGATGGACCTTGGTCTGACCCAGTATGGCATATTTTATGTTCTTATGTTCTTAACCTCATGGCCGGCCTACCCTTCCAGGCCCTTCCGGCCGAACGCTTTCTGACCATGGATGCCTCAGTCTCGGCTGGGGAGCCCACTGCAGTGGTCGCCAGTCGCAGGGTGCCTGGACCCAGAAGGAAAGTGCCCTCCAGATCAACCTGCTGGAACTCAGAACTCTGACAAATGCTCTTCAGGTGTTCCAGTCCCACCTGGCGGACCAGGTTCTCGTCATTCAGATGGACAACCGATGTCTTACATCAACAAGCAGGGGTAAATGGGCTTATACCTCCTCTGCTGGGAGGCAGTTTGCCTCTGGACCTTCGCTGTGGAGAAGGGCATGACCCTCCGTGTGATCTACCCATTGGGCCAGGATGATCTGCTCGTAGATAGACTTGGTAGAGTCCTTCAGTCCCAGCGGTGGCCACCTCCATCTTTTGTCACTGTGGGACCCCCGATGTTGGACCTCTTTGCCAGCCCTGAGAATGTGCAGATGCCGCTCTTATGTTCCCAGAGGCCGACCATGGAACAGGTGGCAGCAGATGCCTTTCTCATGTCCTGGTTTGGCACCCTGCTGTATGCATACCCACCTACTTCCCTGGTTTCCAAGACGTTGCTCATGGTTCATCGGACCGGGCCTCGGTAATTCTAATTTCTCCTCAGTGTCCCCAGTAGCCATGGTTCTCTCTGCTCCTGCAGCTGTCCCGGGCAAAC
This sequence comes from Ichthyophis bannanicus, assembly GCA_033557465.1. Taxonomy (NCBI): domain Eukaryota; kingdom Metazoa; phylum Chordata; class Amphibia; order Gymnophiona; family Ichthyophiidae; genus Ichthyophis; species Ichthyophis bannanicus. The sequence continues at coordinate 9,840,916 of CM066045.1, read as the reverse complement.
ACGATACTCCTAGACCAGGCCCTGGACCTGCTCTCGCAGGAGGATGAGACCCTTCTCCATCCCAATCTCTAATCCCTCGCCCTGAAAGCATGATGGCATGGATGCTGAGCAGCTAGCCATAGCTTACCTCCGCCTTTCACAGGATGTGGAGGACGTCTTACTGGTATTGTGCAAGGATTCAACACGGCACACATATGCCTTCAAATGGCATAGATTCTCTGGTGCGCAGACAGGAATCTCAACCCTTTCTCTTGCTCGGTGCAGGACATCCTGCAATATCTTCTGCATCTTTCCCAGGCTGGTCTAAAGTCCCACTCTGTCAGGGTGCACCTCAGTGCCCTAGCAGCCCATCATTACCTAATCAATGGCCAGCCCGTCTCTGTGCATTCCCTTGTGGGCCATTTTATGAGGGGGCTTCTCCTTACATGGCCTCCTGTCTGCCCACCGCTGGTGACATGGGACCTGAACGTTGTCCTTGGAAGCTGATGGCTCTCCCTTTTGAGTCTCTAGCTACGTGCAATCACAAGTTCTTGTCGTGGAAAGTAGTCTTCCTGGTAGCACTCACTTCAGCCGGGAGCTCTACCAGGAGAGTTAGTGAGCTGCAAGTTTTGGTGGCCCATGCCCCCCTACACCAGGTTCCACAAAAACAGGGTCGTTCTCCGGACTCACGCGAAATTCCTGCCTAAGGTGGTGTCCACTTTTCACATAAGCCAGGAGGTAGTCCTGCCCACCTTCTTCCCCACCCTTGCGCATCCTGAGCGGAGGCCTCACTACATACCCTGGATTGCAAGAGGGCACTGTCCTCCTGTCTCCAGAGGACACAGGCCCATCGCCTCTCGTCGCAACAGCTAATCTCCTGTGACATCAACAGGCTCGGGGTTGCGGTCTTTAAGAACCCACTGTCTACCTGGGTGACAGATTGTATCTCTTTCCCCTATGAACAGGCTGGACTCTCTCTGGAGTGTCATGTTACTGTGCATAATGTGCACACTGTGGCTGCTTCGGTGGCTCATCTGCACTCAGTCCCCCTGCAGAACATCTGCCGGCCACCACCTGGTCTTTGGTCCATACCTTTGCAGCACATTACTGCTTGGAAGAGAGCTCATGGTGCCAGATAGCACCTTTGGCCAGACAGTACTTCATCACCTCTTTGGGAATAGTGCAACTCCTTCCCTCTGGCCCTCTGTGTCCAGGCTACCGGAGAGGTGTTTCCAGCATCAAATGTTGGGGCTGCATCACTGGACTTCAAGCCATTCAGTGCTCCTTGCTGCCCTTCATGGTTCGCCTTTTTGGTCACCAGTGGCTCCTACAGGTTTTTTCGGTAGCCTGTAGCGTGGGAGTCCCATATGTGAGGATTGACTTCCTGTTTGTTCCTGGAGATAGCATAGTTACTCGCCTATAACAGATGTTCTCTTGGGACAGCAGGAATCGGTCCTCATAACCCTCCCTCCCCCCTATGGAGTTCTTTTTGGGTTGTTTTGGCAGTATTGGGACTTCCCCTCATGGGGGGCCTGGGGCCCAATGCCTTTTCCCACCTTCAGGGAAGGTGGCAGCTCACAGGAATAAGGAGGCCTCATAGTCGTTCTAGCAGCCCCCTTCAGGGTCCTAGGGCTCCCTCACTGCTGGTTTTGAGCAGCAGCTATTGAAACAGCTTATGCACCATTTCCATTCCTTTTTGCTGCTTGGCAACTCCCTATGCATAGGTCCAAGATCCAGGCATCCCCTAAGGTGGTGACTCTGGATCCTCGAATGGCTATGCCATGGCTGGTAAGGGAGTTACGTGTCCCGCGGTGCTCCTTTGCTCTGTTTGGGCATTCCTTCAAGAGCCCACCCTTATCCCTTACGATGATATGTCAAAGCTGTTTACAAAGCAAGTAACATTGAAAATACATGTTTTCATTTTTTGTTAAACATATTACATACATACAATTAATATATAATAAACAAAAAAAGAACAAAAGTAAAACAATTTAATACATGAAATTAATATGAAAAAAAAAACAAAGAACAAACAGAAGATGTCTAGGGCAAACTAAAATAAACAATAAAGTAACAAGAAAATATAGATATGTGGAGAAATGGACGAAGTCAGATTGCTGTGGATGGTACAAGTTGGGACCTGCCCTTCCCTGAAAGATAAATTTAAAAAAGTGAATTTTGAAAGGACATTTTTTATGATAATTCCATCATAATAAATATGGCAGAGAATTCCAGAGAGTGGGGGCTAGAAAATAGAATGCTGAGTGATGAGTGGATTCATGGATTACTTGGTTGTTACAGATTCTGCCCTTGAGGGAACATATGGAATGAGAAGATCTGATAAATAACTGAGAAGGCCTGAGTAGTATGATTTATGCACAAGTAACAGTATCTTAAATTTGATATGATATGAGCTAGGGAGTGAGATGATAAAATTTTCCAGAAAAAGCAATACGTTTCATAGCCGTGTTTTGGATTAGTTGGAGATGTTTGATAGATAATATAGGTCAGCCATTGTAAAGAGAATTACAATAATTCAAGGTATAGTTTAGGCAGATTTATCAAGAAAAATCTAATGGCTTGAATTGACCGGGGGTGGGAGGGGGAATGGATGGGGTGAAGGCCATGGTTGGTTGGGCTGCTGAAGAGGACTTCTTTTCTCTCCAGAAGGTGAGTCTGAGGAAGAAGGGCAACTTTATGGAGGCGAGAATCAGTTGGTGATCCTTTCTGTACTGATTCAGGATACTCTAGCAGCCTTACATATTGTGGAGCTTGACCCTGTGTCATCATAACAGTTGGACCCTATTTTGCAGGATATCTGGCGTCCTTCTGATTTCTTTTCTTTGCTTGAGCCTATGAAGCAGCTCCTGGTCTCTGTGGGAGAATCAAGAGCTGACCCTTAAGGACTTCTCTTGGTTGTATCCCCTATTCTGGGGTGAAGTGGATTAGTTTTTCAGGCTTCCATGGATGGCTGTCCTCGTCACAGCAGTGACCAAGCACACAACTATGGTGCTGTGTTTAAGGAGTCATATAGGAAGGTGGAGACACTCCTTAAGAATGTCTTTATGGCACCGTCCTTGGGCTCCCAAGCAAAGTTGTGTGCAGGCCTGGTGACCAGAGCACTCATATGATAGGTTCAGCTGTTGCCAACAGCTCAGAGACAGCCAGCTTGGAGTCTGGGTCCTGGTAAATGACAAGTGGCCTCTGTGATCTGATCAGAATCTTCTCCAAGTCCATAGCAATGGTAGTTGTGGCTAGGAGTTGGCACTGGCTTTACATTTGGTCAGCTGATTACCAGAGCAAACTTTCAGTCAGAGCCAGATTGCTTTTTGAGGAGAGAGATTAGTAAAGGATCTTGGGGAGACTCAACCTCACAGGCTTCCAGAAGACAGACCCAGGGGATCTAGGACTACCTCTTGAAGAGCTCCATGTAAAGCTTGGAGACTCCCTCAGACTACTAGGAGTTCAGGTGGGGCTTTTTTCCTCCTATAAACCGCGGCCCAAGAAAGGAAAATCCTTTTGGAGGTCACAGTGATCTCAAGATTCATTGGTAACCCTACAGTGAGATCCAGCTGGTTCCTTCCGAGGTGCAGCCAGTTGGGGAATGGCTCTGGTTGTTTTCCTCAGAATGGATCCATGTCATGTCAATGGATCCTCAGGATTCCTGGAGCAGGGTTATGCACTAGATTCCTTTAGAGGCTCTGCAGATGCCTTTTGTAGTGTCTCTCTGGGCAGTATTCATCTATTTCATGGTCCTCAAGAAGGCGAGGTTTCATCTGGCCTCTTCTCAACCTGAAAGTGGTTGGTGCCAAACTCTGGGTCATCCGCTTCTGCAAGGAGACCACCAGATTGGTCATTGCCTGTGTTCAGCAAGGGGAGTTTCTGACCTCCCTAGATCTCGCCAGGGTATATCTCATCTGGAAGCAGCACCAGCAGTTTCTCCACTTCTCCATCCTGGGCTATCACTTCCATTTCTGGGCTCTGCCTGTTGGCCTGACTGCGGCTCCTTGCACCTTCTCAAAGGTCATGGTGTTGGTGGTAGTGGCAACATTCCTGTACAAACAAGGGATCCAGATTCACCCATACCTAGATTATTGGCTGATTTAATCAAACTCCTAGAAAAGTCCAAAAAGGACACCGCCCAAGGTGATTCAGTGGTTAGAATGGCTGGGATTGGTGATCAATTAGTTTAAAGTTTAATATGTACTTTATTATCCCAAGAACAACCTGAATGACTCCCAGGATTTGGAGCATCTCTGAACTCAATTCAGCACTTTCTTTGGTAGGGTCTTTCTTATGCTGGAGCGGTCTCTCAAGCTTTGGATCAAACTTAGATAGTTGTGTACTACCTGCTCCTTCGGCCTGGTACTACCTTTAACTCCTGTGCTCCATGGTGTCAACCCTGGAGCTGGTCCTCTAGAGCAAAGTGGACATGGTTTATGGTTTATTTAAAATTTGCAATGCCACCCTTCAGTGACATCAAGGTGGTTTACATAAAATCAGTGATAAATTAAGTATAGGAAAGAAATGCCATTAATGCATAGGAAAGTATATGGAATATAAAAGAAGACCTCTAAACACATAGGAGCATAGAAAAGTAGGAGAATAATGCTGACTGTTCCGTTGTGTTGCTCAAAACCTACTGAGATCCACACCCAAATGCTTGCAGAAAAAGGTAGGTTTTTTTAAGGCCTGATTTGAATTTTTTATATGAGGCTTCTTGATGGAGATCTGGGGAATGTCATTCCATAAACTGGGGGCTTTAAAGTATAAAACAGATTGCTTAGTAAGTTCATGCTTTGCATGGGAGGGAGAAAGATGGTTGGTGTGGTTAGAACAAAGCACCCAATGTGGAATATGAAGAATAAGTGCAGAAAGATATGTGGGAGTTACCGGTATGAAGAGCCTTGTAATCTAAAGTAAGTTTTAAATTGAATGTAAAAGGGTATAGGAAGCCATTGTTGCTGCATCAAAGGGGGGGGAGGGGGAGGTAATGTGTTCAAATCTATTGGCATGTATGGTAATCCTGATGGCTGTAGTTTGGACTGTTTGTAATCTTTATATCTCCAGGAACAAGCAGGAATGAGTCTTCACATATGGGTATCGTCGGTACCGATGGAGCCTGCGTGGGAACGCTCCCCAGCGTCCAGTAAGAAAGCTTTTGGGAGCATCCCACAGCGCCTGCGTGCTGCCTTCCCGCCTTTCCCAACCGCCTCTCTCCAGGTCGTGTTCCTGTCACCGCAGAAGAAGTTCTTTATTTTTTTCTTTATTTTTCTGTGTCGCGTCTTCCTTTGACGTCAGACCGGTACCGCCAGTCTTTTCTTTTCTTTCTTTCCTCAAAAAAACAAAACAAAAAACTTTTATTTCTTCAACTGTGCATTTTCAGTTTGGGCCTTAGGCCTAAATATTTTCTCCTCATGGAGAAGCCCGCTTCCGGATTTAAAAAGTGCACAAAATGTGGTGGTACTGTTTCTGTCACCGACACCCATGATTGGTGTCTAAAATGTTTGGGTCCTGACCATTCCATCACGGATTGTGTGTCCTGCACCATGATGTCTAAAAGAGGTCGGCAGAACCGAGCAGCCAAGCTCAGTACCCTGTTTCCCTCTGATGCAGCCTCGGTGGCATCGATGTTTTCCAGGGCTTCTTCTTCCTCCCATGGATCTCAGGTAACCAAACATAAATCTAGCTGGTCCTCGAAGGGCAAATCTCCCTCTAAGCATCGAGATGCCTCCGGGCTTGTCCTCGAGGATTCCGCTCTGGAAAAATTACCCCGGCGGGAAGTTCTGGCTTCCAAAGCATTATCTATGGGGTCACAGGTTGACCAGCTGTATTCCACGCTTTAAGAAAAGTGGAAGGAAGTCTAAAAAATTGCCAGCATGGTTTAAAGCTGAGGTCAGAGAGGCTGTTGTTGCCAAAAAAGCATCTTTCAAGAAATGGAAAAAAGAGCCAAATGATGAAACCTGGAAACAGCACAAGCACTGGCAAGTCAAATGCAAGGCATTGATAAGGCAGGCAAAGAGAGAATTTGAGAAGAAGCTTGCTGCGGAAGCAAAAACGCGAAATAAAGACCTTTTCAAGTACATTCGTAGCAAAAAACCCGTAAGAGAGTCAGTTGGTCCATTAGATGATAAAGGGGTTAAAGGAGCACTAAGAGGCGACAAGGCGATAGCGGAGAGACTGAATGAATTCTTTGCTTCGGTCTTTACTGAGGAAGATGTAGGGATGTTACCCACGACTGAAGTGGTATTTAAAGGTGTGGAAGAATTGAAGGAAATATCGATACATCGGGAAGATGTCTTACAACTATTAGATAAACTGAAGAGTAGCAAATCACCTGGGCCGGATGGTATACATCCAAGGGTGTTGAAAGAACTGAAATTTGAGATTGCAGACCTGCTATCAGTAATCTGTGAACTATCATTAAAATCATCTCTAATACCTGAGGATTGGAGGATCGCCAATGTAACACCAATTTTTAAAAAGGGTTCGAGGGGTGATCCGGGAAACTACAGACCGGTGAGCCTGACATCAGTACCGGGAAAAATGGTAGAAACCATCATAAAGAATAAAATTACTCAGCATATAGATAGTCATGACCTAATGGGAGACAGCCAACATGGCTTTAGACAAGGAAGATCTTGTCTTACTAATCTGTTATGTTTTTTTGAAGGAGTGAATAAACAGGTGGACAAAGGTGAGTCGGTTGATATTGTGTATCTGGACTTTCAGAAAGCCTTTGACAAGGTCCCTCATGAGAGGCTTTTGGCAAAACTAAAGAGTCATGGGATAGGAGGCAGTGTACTACTGTGGATCAGGAACTGGTTAAAAGATAGAAAGCAGAGGGTAGGGCTAAATGGCCAATTTTCCCAATGGAGAAAGGTGAATAGTGGTGTACCCCAGGGATCTGTGCTGGGTCCGCTGCTTTTTGACATATTCATAAATGACCTGGAAAGTGGAATAACGAGTGAGGTTATCAAATTTGCTGATGACACAAAACTATTTAAAGTTGTTAAAACCCAGGAGGATTGTGGAAAATTGCAAGAGGATCTTGATAAATTGGAAGACTGGGCATCAAAATGGCAGATGAAATTTAATGTGGAGAAGTGCAAGGTTATGCACCTAGGGAAGAACAACCCAAACTATGGTTACACGATGCAAGGTTCCACATTAGGAACCACCACCCAAGAAAAAGATTTAGGCGTCCTTGTGGATACCATGTTAAAACCCTCGGCCCAGTGTGCAGCGGCGGCCAAGAGAGCAAATAGAATGCTAGGTATGATAAGGAAAGGAATGGAAAATAAAACAAAAGATATTATAATGCCTCTATATCGTTCCATGGTGAGACCGCACCTTGAATATTGTGTGCAATTCTGGTCGCCGTATCTTAAAAAGGATATAGCGATTTTAGAAAAGGTTCAGAGAAGAGCCACCAAAATGGTAAAGGGGATGGAAGGCTACTCCTATGAAGAAAGGCTAAAAAGGTTGGGGCTCTTTAACCTGGAAAAGAGACGGCTGAGGGGAGATATGATAGAAGTCTATAAATTAATGAACGGAGTGGAACGGGTAAACGTAGATCGATTGTTTACCTTATCAGAATATAGAAAGACTAGGGGACATGCAATGAAGCTACAGGGTAAACTATTTAAGACTAATAAAAGAAAATATTTTTTCACTCAACGTGTAATCAAACTCTGGAATTTGTTACCGGAGGATGTAGTAAAGGCTGTTAGTGTAGCTGGGTTTAAAAAAGGTTTGGACAAGTTCCTGGAGGAAAGGTCCATAAACCATTATTAAGAAGGGACCCAGGATATCAATGCTTGAACCAATACAAGCATTGTGGAACCTGTGTCCCTTGGGGAAACTGCTAGGTACGTATGACCTAGATTGGCCACTGTTGGAAACAGAATACTGGGCTTGATGGACCTTGGTCTGACCCAGTATGGCATATCTTATGTTCTTATGTTCTTATGATCACCTGTTGCCGTGTTCTGGGGTACCGTTGGCCTCCACTGGTACCGACATCCAGACTTTGGTGGCGTCGATAGATCAGAAAATTCTATCCATGCAGGCTTCGACGCCTTCGGTACCGCAACAATCCCCGTTGCCGGTACCGACTCCGGCATCGGCACTGTTCCCGGTGCCGGTACCGATTGCATCAACATCAGCTTCGGTGTCGACTGCAACGGTACCCTGTCCTATGATGCCCATCGATACCGAACCGGTACCGCTTACTCCCGATGTCGATCCCACTCGGTACGCGTATCGGGCTTTACAGGAGCATCCAGACAGGCGATACTTCGATTCCTCCGAAGACTCTGATGAGTCGGAGGCTTCTGTCGATGCACCGGTACTACTTCCTCAGGAGTCTGCTTCTCCAAAAGGAAGAATGTCTCCTCCAGAGGACCTGTCTTTTCAAGACTTCATTAGGGAAGTGGCTAGAGGCCTCTCTATTACAGTGGCCTCTGAGTCAGAGCCTAGAGCCAAGCAATTAGATATTTTGCAATATCCTAAGTCTCCTAAGGAAGCAGCTACCTTACCTATTCATGAGATTCCTTATGATCTCATGTTGGGCATGTGGGAGACTCCTCTCACCACCTCTCCTCATTTTCGTAGGTTGGACACCATGTACCGTGTCCCTCCCTGTCCTGGTTTTCATAAGACTCAGCTTCCTCACCACTCTATTGTGGTTGAGTCTGCTATGAAGAAAATAAAGAGTGCAAAGAGACACTCATCTAACCCTCCAGGACGTGAATGTAGGACTCTGGATGCTTTTGGCCGAAGGATTTTCCAGGCCAATATGCTTGCTGCCAGAATCAACTCCTATAGTCTCTATATGGGGATGTTTCTAAAAGAAGTCACAGATCATCTGCAGACTTTAGCTCCTTTTATTTCAGAAGATAAAAGGCAGGAATTTCTCACTTGGCTCAAACATGCCCAAGATGTTTCCAAATTCTCCAACTGTGCAGCCTTTGACTCTTTTGAGTGTGTAAGCAGAGCCACGGCTATTGCCATAGGTGCACGCAGAATTGCTTGGTTACAAGCCTCTGATTTGGAGCTCTGGGTCCAAGATTTATTTATTTATTTATTTAGTGTACACTTGTATCCCGCTACTTCCAGCGATCAGCAGCGGCTTTCTATACATAGTGGTACGGCTGTACAGGCCGGATTTGGAACATACAGTGTGATTTCAGGGGTGGGTAAAAAGCATCAAACGGTCACATATTTACATTTGATTGTATCAGAGGAGACTTTACATATATACATTTGATTGTGAGGAGGCTTTACATATATACATGTACACATATATTACGTATTACAAGAAGCGTTTCATACTGCTGTGCGTTGTTTAGGCTGGCAAGGTGCCCTAATAGAGTAACACTCTGACTAGGTTAGATTGTAATGGGTCTGAAAGAGGTGAGTTTTCAGCTTCTTCCTGGAGTCCTTCAAGTCCTTGTTTGCTCGCAGTTCATGGGACAGTTGGTTCCAGAGTATTGGTGCAATAAATGAGAACGCTCTGTTGGTGGTGTTTGCGTTGCAATTTCTCAGGCTACTCGGGACATGAAGGGTGTTGCTATTTACTGTTCTCCTACTTCTGGTGATTGGTTGATCGGATATTAAGGTGTTGAGGTATGAGGGTGCTACATTATGAACGAGCTTGAACGTGGTTACTAAGAGCTTATATTGGACGCGGGCCTTGATGGGGAGCCAATGAAGCTCGATTAGTACTGGAGTGATGTGTTCGGTTAGGCCTTTTTTCATGATAATTCTGGCAACTACGTTTTGTGCTAGTTGAAGTATGTTAAGGGTTTTTTTGGGCAGACCTTGTAATATAGCGTTGCAGTAATCCAGGTGGGGAATGATGAGGGCTTGTGCCACTGTCCTGAAGTCAGAGTGATCAATAACACAGGTACACTACCAAAAAACTGCCTCCAGTTTTGCAACTGATTCCTATAGATTTTGGGGTGCTGAATCCAGGAAAAATAGCCAAAATGTTCCATCACGTCACGTTTTCTTGCAAAATTAGATTTCTTACCCATATAAGGAATGTTCACATAATTTCTTTTTAGCCGACTGCAGTTTATTTTCTTGGCCCAAAATAGAGGTTGTAATGGTTAACTAACTAGAAACACTCCCTCATGATATTTTAGAGTGTTTTGTATTCATTTTATACATTAACAGTAAAATACCTAGGCATCATAATAGACCACACACTTAGTATGATCCCTCACATAAAACAAACCGTGAAAACCATATTCTATAAACTCAAAACCATTCAACACCTACGACCAATACTACACACATGACTTCAGATCTGTTATCAGCACACTCATCACTCCTCACTTTGACTATTGTAATAGTCTACTCATCGGCCTCCCTCTCACAAATATTAACTTACTCCAACGAGCTCAAAACATCTGTGCCCGAGTAACAGCAAAAGCCCGCCTCACTGACCACATAACTCCCATCCTCGCTGAACTACACTGGCTTCCCATAAATAGTAGAATATCATACAAAATACTCTTAACCACATTTAAACTTATCAATGACATATCACCTTCACATCTAACCACTCTACTACATGCTCCAAAAGAACATAGAACCCGCAGATAAAATGCAACCCACTCACTAGACATAAAAAAATCAATTCGAAAAACAAAAAAACCCACAAGCTCAAGAGCATTCTCATATGCAGCCCCCACCATATGGAATAAACTCCCACTAAACCTCCGCAAAATAAAGGATCTTCAGACATTCCGGAAAGAACTAAAAACATATCTGTTTAAAGAACACTTCATAAACCTTAATGAACCCCCTCCATCCTCCTCACCACACCTACATAAAAATCCTCCCTAAACACAGATCAAAAAGCCTCAAACCTCAACACACATAAGAAAAACAACCCTTCGAAACCATGATTAATAACTGACTAATGTAAATATTTGACTGATGTAAATAGTTCAGCATATGTATAATTATATGCGCCATGTTATTGTTCATGAAAAGTTAATGTTATTGTTCATAAAAAGTTAATTGTACATAATTTAAAGAAAATACTATGTTCTATGTAAAACAGTGTTCATTATGTTAATTGTAAACTGTTCATTATGTTATTTGTAAACCGCCTTTGATCTTGGGAAAAAGCGGTATAGAAGAAAAGTATAAATAAAAATAAAATAAATAATAACAGGACAATTGGGAGGCGGGGGGCTAAATCCAGTACTCGCTCTGGCGCATGTTCTTACCTGTTCGCCTCGCCTCGTTCGTTCGCTCAAACACGGTGGTTGCGACATGAACGTTCCTGTCAAATTTCAGTTTCTTGCAAGTTCATTATTACCTTTTGTTTGCTCAGTCGTATTCCAGCTTTATTCCGAAGTGGTTCACTACAGTTGTAGTTTGCAGTGCTGTGTATTTGTGATGGCTCACAGAGCCAGAGGTTGCGTCAACTCTCCGGACAGTTTTTGTTTTATTTGTGGGGAATATACCGTGAAGAAGCGGCAGAGGAACATTTCTGCATTTATTAAAAAAGTATATTTCGCCTATTTCGGTTTGAAGTTAGGCGATCAAGACAAACCGTGGGCTCCTCACAAAGTGTGCAAGACATGTGAGGAAGATCTACGCTTATGGATGAAAGGTAAAAAACAAGCATTTCGTTTTGGAATACCTATGATGTGGCGTGAACAAAGAGACCACAGCAGTGACTGCTATTTTTGCTCTTGCATTGTGAAGGGATACAACTTAAAAAATAAGAACGTAATAAGTTACCCCAACCTTCCCTCAGCAATTAGGCCTATGCCTCATAGCAACGAAGTACCTGTGCCTGAACCACCAAAATCTTTGGATCATATTTGTGTGGACGGTTCTGATCATGATGAGACTCATCAGATGGCTTTTCCCGATGAGTCCAGTACTTCCGAGTTTGAAACTGAACCAGATCCGAAACCTGAACTTTTCTCTCAAGCTGAATTGAATGATTTAGTCCGGGATTTAGGACTCCCAAAAGATGCTGCCCAACTGCTAGGTTCTCGGCTTAAACAGAAAAATCTATTGTCACCAGGAACAACTTTTTATTGGTACCGCAACCGCGAGACACAATTTTTGAAGTATTTCAGCAAAGAGGAAGATTTGGTCTTTTGCAACGATATATACGGAGTGATGGAAAAGTTTAAACTCAAGTATGATCCTGCTGAATGGCGGCTGTTCATTGATTCGTCAAAAGACAGCATAAAAGGTGTTCTTCATAATGGCAACACATTCGTTTCAGTTCCTATTGCTCACTCTGTTATTCTCCAAGAAAAATACGAGAATTTGGCCCTGATTCTTCAGAAGATTTGTTATGATGAGCATAAGTGGATGATTTGTGGAGACTTTAAAATTCTATCCATGCTATTAGGGCAGCAATCCGGTTTCACCAAATATCCCTGCTTCCTTTGCTTGTGGGATAGCCGGGCCCGCGACCTACACTGGGGGAAAAAAGACTGGCCAATTCGGGAGTATTTGAGACCCGGTGAGAAAAATGTTCTTCATGAGAGCTTGGTACCTCGTGATAAAATTCTATTACCACCTCTCCACATTAAGTTGGGTCTCATTAAGCAATTCATCAAGTCCCTTCCAAAAGATGGTGAGTGCTTTCGGTACCTTTGCTCAAAGTTCCCCCGACTTTCTGAAGCAAAGCTAAAGGAAGGAGTGTTTGTTGGCCCTGATATAAGGAAACTCATTTCAGATGGAGCATTCGCTGAAACGATGTCTGAGAAGGAAAAAGAAGCCTGGGATTCCTTCAAGGATGTTGTTCTCAAATTCTTGGGGAACAGGCGGGATGAGAACTATAAGGATATTGTTGCCAGGATGCTCAATGCCTTCAAAGAACAAGGCTGTAACATGAGCCTGAAAGTCCATTTCTTGCACTCCCATGTGAACTACTTTCCCGAAAACTTGGGGGCGTACAGTGAAGAACAAGGTGAAAGGTTTCACCAGGACATCAAGGACGCAGAGAGAAGGTACCAAGGAAGATGGAACACCACTATGATGGCTGATTTCTGCTGGTTGCTGCTGCGGGAAACCCCAGATGAAAAATACGCCAAGCAGCGGACCAAGAGAAGCATTCGGGGGAAGAAGAAACGGGCCCACCAGGAGATTGATTGACCCAAGAATGACTTTAAAATCTAAACTGTGTTGACAAATATCGTGTTTTTACTAAACTTTGAAATAAAAATTTGCTAGTTATTACCACAGTGTCGGATCTCATTTATTAGAATTTTATTTTCACACCATCGGGTGTTTGTCTTCATGTATTGCAATGGTGCGGTTTGCGTTTTCTGTTCTTTACATACATACCTGTACAACATTTTTTGCACATTTCTTTGCTTTGCTTTGTGTCTAACCTCGCTCTTATATGCTCAATGTTTGTGCACATGTATGTGGCTGTTTTAAGTGCAGACAATTTTGCTACCATCACAGTGTGTTTTGTTGACATTACTCTATTCTTATGTGCTGCCTTGTTACAATTTTCTTTATTCTTATTTGAATAACTACTAAACAATTAGTATAAAGAATTCATCCAAGAAACTTTTATCTCGATCGCACTCAATCTGAAACGTTCACCTCAAACTGCTAACCCAATGTAGCAAAAAATCTGTACGTAATGGAGCAAATTGGTTACCAGATTTGGATTCAGCGCACCAAAAAACGTAAAAATCAATCGAAACATTAGAGGCAGTTTAAAAAAAAATTTTTTTAGTGTACCTGTGTAATATTCCGTAGCGGTTGCAGGATTCTTAATTTGCGGAAGATGGCCCGATTGGTGATTCGGAGGTGCTTTTCCATATTTAAGTTACTGTCCAGCATTACGCCTAGGTATTTTATTTCAGGCTTTGTGGTATAGACATTATTGTTTATGGTGACCGTTGGTGGTGGGTTAAAGTCAGGTTTTCTGGAAATGCACATCACTTCTGTTTTTTTATGGTTTATTGACATATTATTCTGTTGTAGCCAGTGTTGTAGTTCACTTAGGCATTTTTCGAGCTGATTGAGGTTGGGGTTGTTTATGTCGAGATGAGTGTAAAGCATCAAGTCGTCTGCGTAGATATGGTAACTGATGTTGTGTTCCTGTAGGATTTCACAAATAGGTCGTAGATATAGGTTGAACAGAAGTGAGGATAAGGCAGAGCCTTGTGGTATGCCTTGAGTTTGAGGGAAAGCAGAGGCCTTTGTGTTGTTGAATTGGACTTGCTGCATTCTGTTATTTATGTAAGATGCGAACCATTTCAGGGGGGTCCCCGATATGCCTATGGAGGCAAGTCTGTCCAGGAGCGTTGCATGATGCACTGAATCAAAGGCAGCTGATATGTCTATAAAAATGAGCATATACATTTTGCTTTTGTTTTCAAGACCCTTGTGGAGTTTGATGAGTTGGGAAACCTTCCTTGTACAGGTGAAAACCTGTTTGGCAGGGATTGGCAAGCAAAGGCCACTCAGATGGATGCTGAGAACTCTGCTTTGGATCGACTTTCAAAGTCTACCTCTGCCCCTGTTAAGAAAAGATTGTTTAAAAACTCATCTTTTTCTAAAAAGGGAAGATATTATCCTGCTCATGGGCAGACATCTTCTGCAGGTCGTTTTGCTGCAAAGAGTCAGCAACCACCTAAACAGGCCAAATCAAAGGCTGCCAGGCCTACCACAGCCCAGCAGCCTCAACCTCCTCAGGGCCTTTGACTTGCAACTAGAGAACTTAGCCTTTCTAGCTCTGGAAAAACCAGAGCCCCTCACCATTTCAGGAAGGTTGACTTACTTTGCTCCCAGATGGGAGCAAATCACAGCAGAGCAATGGACCCTCTCCATCATAAAGGAAGGGTACAAGCTTCATTTCTTGAGTCTTCCTCCTCACACAATGGTGAAACAGTTCAATTCTCCAACATCTCTCCTCAACCTTCGAGGTCAGGAGATTGCTACCCTTCTTGCCCAAGGGACAATAGAAGAAGTACCTCTTCTTCAACAAGGCTCAGGGTTCTACTCCCCTTATTTTCTTATCCCAAAGAAAACAGGGGGCTACAGACCCATATTAGATCTCAGAGAATTGAACAAGTTTCTATACAAGGAGAAATTCAAAATGATTTCTCTAGGGGCTCTGCTTCCATACCTTCAGAGTCAGGACTGGCTTTGTTCTCTAGATCTCAAGGATGCGTACACCCATGTCCTCATCCATCCAACACACAGAAGGTTCCTTTTTGGAGAAAAGCACTACCAATACAGGGTGCTTCCTTTCGGTCTGGCCTCTGCACCAAGGGTGTTCACGAAATGCATGGCAGTAGTAGCTGCATTTCTCCGCACTCTAGGAATATTCGTATTCCCATATCTGGACGACTGGCTCATTCAAGCCCCATCCCAGTCAGAGGCCCAGACTTGTCTAACCTGCACAATGCGTATCCTTCAGTATTTGGGACTAGTAATAAACATCCCAAAATCCAATCTCACCCCTACTCAGTCTCTGGAGTTCATAGGGGCCTTGCTGGATACCACAACTGCAAGGGCTTATCTTCCTCAGGCCCGTTGCCTACGTCTGGTGCAGTTAGCCTCCCAGATTCAGTTAAAGTCCCAGTTAACTGCTCGAGAGATGTTACAACGATTAGGCCACATGGCATCCACCGTGCATGTGGTTCCATATGCTCGCCTTCACATGAGGGCAGCTCAATGGACTTTGTCCACCCAATGGACTCAGGCATCAGGTTGCCTGTCAGACAAAATAGCAAACTCCAGTCGCCTTTTTTGGTCTCTCCAGTGGTGGAAGTCCTCTCAAAACCTGTTGCTGGGGTCCCCTTTTTAGCAACTGCTACCCCAAGCAACTCTCACAACAGATGCCTTCTCCAAGGGGTTGGGGAGCTCATCTGCAGGATCTCTGCACCCAGGGCATCTGGTCTCCACAGGAGACTTCTCTGCATATCAATCTCTTGGAACTCAGAGCAATTTTCTTAGCTCTCAGAGTGTTCCATTCCCTGCTCAGCTACAGGACAGTCCTCATCCATACAGACAACCAAGTAGCCATGTTCTATGTAAACAAGCAGGGAGGGACTGGCTCTCTGTCGCTTTGCAACAAAGCTTTGCGACTGCGGGCCTTCGCCAGAGAGCATCACATCCATCTTCTGGCAGTATATCTTCCATGCGTTCAAAACTCTTGGGCGGACAGACTCAGTTGAGTTCTGCTTCCACACGAGTGGTCCCTCCACATGGACGAAGTAGCCAGGATCTTTTGAATTTGGGGAACCATGGACATAGACCTCTTTGCAAGTCCGTGGAATGCCAATCTTCCCCGGTTCTGTTCCAGAATTCCGTGTCAGGGAGTTCAGGCCAAGGATTCCTTCCTCCTTCACTGGGGTCAAGACTTCCTTTATGCCTTTCCACCAATTCCCCTAATTCCCAAGACACTATTCAAGCTTCAGAGAGATCAAGGGACCACGATCCTCATAGCACCACATTGGCCACGCCAAATGTGGTACCCTCTACTTCTGCATCTCTCTCAAGCTCCTTCTCTGGACTTGGGCTCTGCTCCAGACCTTCTATCCCAGGAAGAAGGAACGTTGTGGCACCCAAACCCCCAGTCTCTCCATCTCAGGGCTTGGTTGCTGAGGGCCTAGATCTTCAAGATTTTCATCTCTCCCAGCAAGTCAGAGATGTTATTCATGCCTCTAGAAAGCCTTCTACTAGACGTTCCTATGCTTTCAAATGGAAAAGATTTACCATTTGGTGTTCAGGGAAAGGTCTAAACCCTCTTGCAATACCTCTGAATTCTCTACTAGAGTATCTTCTGCATCTATCCCATGCAGGTCTGAAAACAAATTCAGTAAGAGTCCATTTGAGTGCTATTGCAGCGTCCCTCAAGCCTCTCAATGGACAACCTATTTCCTCTCATCCTCTTATAGCAAGATTCATGAGAGGCCTTCTTTTAACTAAACCTCCCATTAGACCACCTCCAGTGGCATGGGACTTAAACCTGGTTCTTGGCCAGCTTATGAAGCCACCCTTTGAACCTTTAGCCACCACCTCCTTGAAATTTCTTTCCTGGAAGGTTATTTTTCTCATTGCAGTCACCTCAGCACGCCGCATCAGTGAGTTGCAAGCTTTGGTGGCCAATCCACCTTATACAAGGTTTCATCATGATAAGGTAGTCCTCAGGACCAGTCCACACTTTATGCCTAAAGTGGTCTCACCTTTTCATCTGAACCAAGAGGTGTATTTACCTGTCTTTTTTCCAGGACCTCATGCATCAAGTGCAGAGAGGAATCTTCATACCTTGGATTGTAAGAGAGCTCTCGCTTGTTACTTACAAAGAACACAGCAACATAGAAAGTCTTCTCAACTCTTTGTTGCTTTTGATCTTTCTCATTTAGGACTTCCAGTCTCTAAAAGAACACTGTCCAACTGGATTGCTCAGTGTATTTCTTTTGCCTACCAGAGTAGAAACCTTTCTCTGGAGGGCCATGTCACAGCTCACAATGTGAGAGCCATGGCAGCCTCAATGGCTCATCTAAACTCTGTGTCCATCAACCAAATCTGTCGAGCGGCCACCTGGGCCTCGGTTCATACCTTCACAGCCCATTACTGCTTGGACAAGGACTCCCGCCAGGATGCTTTGTTTGGTCAGGCTGTTCTCAAACACCTGTTCCATTCCTAATCAACTCCTACCCACCTACCCTGGTTGGATGCCAGAGATCCATGGGGGGAGGTAGAGTCCTTTTCAAGGACACACAACCTGGGGTCTTCCCCTGGCATCTGCAGCTAGGGAGTCCCCATATGTGAAGACTCATTCCTGCTTGTTCCTGGAGATAGCACTGTTACTTACCTGTAACAGGTGATCTCTGGGAACAGCAGGAATAAGTCTTCACAACCCACCCACCTCCCCTAGGAGTTGTATCTCTCTATCTATCTTTCCTTTCCTCTCTCTCTCTCTTTGTCTCAGCTTTTAAACTCGAACTGGAGAGAGGCGGTTGGGAAAGGTGGGAAGGCAGCGCGCAGGCACTGTGGGATGCTCCCAAAAGCTTTCTTACTGGACGCTGGGGAGCGTTCCCGCGCAGGCTCCATCGGTACCGACAATACCCATATGTGAAGGCTTATTCCTGCTGTTCCCAGAGATCACCTGTTACAGGTAAGTAACTGTGCTTTCATAAGCAGGGAGACCTGAATAAACCAGAAATGCAAATGCAATGTGTGCCTCCAAACCAAAGCTGACTCCTGGTGACCCAACAGCTCTTGGGTTTTCTTGGCAGTGTGATTGCCTTGGAAGTTAAGTGACTTGTCCAAGGCCACAAGGAGTGCTAGTGGGAATCAAACCCTGGTCTCTTGGCTACCCAGCCAGTGCTCTAACCATTAGGCTGCTACTCCACTCCCACATTGCAATAATTTAGTCTGGAAATGACTAAATTGAGTTAGTGTAATCTGAGCAGAGATATGGTTTATGGTTTATTAAAACATTTGATATACCACCTTTTGGTCACGCCAAAGTGAGTACAAGAAAAGCATCATTTGGAAGAAGAAAAGAATGCCATAAAAACTTGATAGGACAGCATAAGAGAAGGGAAAGCAAGAAAAGATAACAAGGAAGAGAGGGAATGAGAGTCAGGACACAAGGAGGCAGAGTCCTGAGAGCCTGTATAAACCGCCCAAGACAGTAGGAGGTCCAGGACATTAAAGAACAGCGGGGAGATGGTCAAAGGCAATGGAAAACAGATATGTTTTCAAGGAGGTCTTAAATTTTGAGTATAAGGGTTCCAGTCTAAGATCAAATGACAAAAAATTCCATAATGATGGGCCTAAGAGAAAAGGTAGAATGTCGGGTCTGTTCTCACCGGGCCTGTGCAGGGGAAGGTAGGTATAGCCGATTTGCATGTAGGGACCTACAGACTCAAAAAGCTGTATATGGAACTAAGAAGGAGGAAAAATATGAGGAGATACCAGAATGAAGAACTTTATGAATAATTGTGAGCAGCCTGTATTGGGAGCGGTGAGACAGTGGAAGCACTGTGATTGTATGAGAAGTGGAGTGACATTATCAAATCTTGATGCGTGACAAAGTAATCTTATGGCCGTATTCTCCATTGACTGGAAATGTTTAGTTTGAGAATGAAGAAGACCGAGATAGATGATGATGCAATAGAAACATGACGGCAGAAAAGGACCACATGGCCTATTTAGTCTGCCCTACCATATCAATCACTACAACATTCCCCTTTTTCCCTTTAGAGATCCTGTGTATGTCCCATGCTTTTTTGAATTCATATACTGTCCTTCATCTCTCACACCTCCACTGGGAGACTATTCCACGCATCTTCCACCTTTCCGTAAAGAGATATTTGTGCATATTACTCCTGAGTCTATCCCCTTTCACCTTCATCCTATGTCCCCTCGTAGAAGTGCTTGCTTTCAATAGAAAGAGGCTCTCCTCCTGTGTATTTATGCCATGGAGGAATTTAAATGTCTCAACCATATCACCTCTATCCCGCCTTTCCTCTAAAGTATACATATCAAGTCCTAAAGTCTTTCCTCATATGCTTTATAACGAAGACCACTAACCATTTTAGTAGCCACCCTCTATACCGACTCCAATCTGTTTATATCCTTTTGAAGGTGCGGTCTCCAGAATTACACACAATACTCCAAATGAGGTCACACCAAAGACCTATACAGAGGTACTATTACCTCCTTTCTTCTGCTGGCCATTCCTCTCCCTATGCACCCAAGCATCCTTCTAGCTTTCAACGTCACCTTTTCTACCTGTTTAGCTACTTTAAGATAATCAGATACAATTACACCTTGGTTCCGCTCTTCTTTTGTGGACAGAAGTACTTCACTCCCTATAGTATATCGCTCCCTTGGATTGCTGCAGCCCAAATACAAGACCTTGCATTTTTTAACATTAAATCTCCGCTGCCAAATTCTAGTCTAGCTTAGCAATAACAAGAGTAAGCAGAAGTGTCGTGATAGATGACGGAGAGAGAAAAGAATGAATGTCACATTTCACTACAGCACTAAAATGGAACTCAAAGGAAAGAGCTGAATCCAAGGTAATTTATTTATTTATTTTATTATTTATTAACAATTCTTATATACCGCACTCTTAGCCATCAGCGCGGTTTACATTGAACAGAAACATCCGACAATATACATTTGTCTGGTCATTACATTTAACAGGGAGTAGAACTTGGAGAAACGGGGTAACTATATACAATGGTGGTTCATCTGATAAGGGACATCATGGTCAACTATATACATAGGTGGTACAACAGTACTGGAAACTGCTTGTTATTTACATTGTGGAGTAAGCCTGTTGCGAGGGTCTGCCTGTTTGACTAGATATCTAAGATATCTAAGCTGGTTGACAGTTGAAATGCTAGCCGATTAAGAGAAGGGCTGACAGAAGGTGGACCCGAGAGCCATAATGCTGGTTTTTGTTGTGTTCAGTTTCAAAAAGTTGGCATGAAGCCCGGACACAATAGCTGCCAAACAGGCATTAACAGTGGAAAGATCAGGAGAAGCAGCATTCATATGGAACAGCAGCAGGACCTCATCCATGTAAAAATACACAGAGACATCCTGCTGCTGCTGAATCAAGAAAGGAACAGATAATCCAAAATTGATGATAGTGCAAAGAAGAAACCCTTTATCACAGCTCTAATCTGATCATGAAAAAGTTCAGTGTCGAGGATTATCTCAAGATATTTGAAGGAAGGGGTGAGATTGGGAACATTATCAAGTAAAGGTGCAACAGTTGGAGCAGTAGAGCTTGCCAGTGAGCCAAGTGACAGAGGTTTTCTGGGCATTAAGTTTTAAGATGTTTATGTTTATTTTGAATTTGATATACCGCTCAGGCCAGAGGCATCAGAGCAGTTTACAATACTATATCATTTGAGGAAAAAGGAAAAGAACGCCATTTATATGATAGGACAGAGAAGAGGACAGAGACAGTCAAACAGATAGGAGAAGAAGAGGAACATGGAACAGCAAGTTACCACAAAATAGCAGCACGTCACCCCAGTCCACATCATGTCATCAATGCCACCCACAGCAACGGACGATGATTAAAATTAAGCAAGGAAGTGATTTTTGGTTAAACAGTTGTTTGGTGGAGGCAGATCAGGGGAACTAGGATGGGGGGAGGTGTTATAAGTAGGATGTCATCTGCATAATATGCACTGATACTGGAATCCTGAATGATCTTTGTCAGAGCTAAGAAAAATGTTAAACAATAAAATTGCTAATATGGAGCCTTGTGGGACATCACAAACCAGGGATATGAGGCAGAACAGGAAGAACCAAAGGAAATGGAGGGGAAAGTCATCTGTCAAAAAAAAGAAAACTAATGAAGAAACAGAATCATGTAAGCTGATGTCATATAAACAAGATTGAAAAATAGTGTGATCAACTAAATCAAAGGTGGCGGAGAGGTAGAGGGACATGTATTATTAGCCTGATCAAGAGAACTGTGAATCACACTTAACAGAAGTGAGAATTGTTTCTGTACTGTGCCCAGGATGGTATCCTGATTGCTATGGATGTATAATGTTTTTTTCGAGATGGTCCCAAAATTGGGTAAAAACAATTTTTTTCTGTTATCTTTAATAGGTAAGAGAGATTGGAGACTGGCCTGTAATTGGCTGGTATGGTTTGATCAAGTGTTGGTTTTTTGAGTATTGGATGGACAAGTGCTTTCTTACAAAGAGGGGGAACAGAGCCAGAGGAGAGGTTGTGATTAACAGTGGTAAGAGCAAGAATGAACTGATCCAAGATGAAGGAATGGGATCTAGAGGGCAAGCAGTTTTCCATGAAGTTGCTGTGATATTAGGTAAAGAAGAGAGGGAAGCTAATTTTACAAGAAGTCCATACATGTGATAAAGAATTGGAAGAATTAGAGGCCTGGGAGGATGAAGAAGCAGAGTGGGTGGAACTCACACAGACTTTGAGAAGAAGCAAAGGACAAAAATTATTTACATATATCTGTCACTTTCTTACCAAAGTACTGAGGTAATTGATTAGAAGATGGGGCACCCTGAAGGTTTGTAGTAGAAGTGGCATGTGATTATAGTAACTGAGAAACAATTGAGAAAAACCTCTTAGAGTGGTCAGAGGAGAAATGAATAGTGGCAGTGAAAAAATCTTTAGTTGCAGTGAACTTAGTGCAATAGTAATTTATAATGCTTCTTGAAAATAGCATCCTATGTAGAGGCCATCTGCTGTCTCTGGTTTCCTTTTCTCTCAGCTGTTCGACAAGATCATTCCTCTCTCCTGGAGATCAAGGATCAGCTAGTGTGTGGTCTTACTCTTGTCATCTGATGTGCGGGATACCTCTGGAAGCACCATATTAGGTGGTAATCATCACAGGTGCCAGCCTGAAGGGCTAGGGGAGTTCACTGTCTGGAACAGATGGTACAGAGCTGGTGGTCCTAAGGGAGACGACCTGGCCTATCAATGGCTTGGAGGCCAGGGTAATTTGCTTGGCTATCTTTGTTATCGGGTAAGATCGTCCGTGTTTTCTTGGACAGTGCTACAACAGTGATGTATGAGGACCAGCCCGTCTGCTAGGTGGCAGGCCATGGCGGCGGCATGGTGGCTTTGTTTCCCCATTGGTGCCCACGGCAGGCTATGTGCATTGGCAGACATGGCCTGCTGCTTCTGACTCTCCCCTCCGATGCAGCTCCTTTTGGAAGAGGTGTCAAAAGCAGTGACAACTGCTTTTAAACTGATGCTGCCCACTCACCCCCCAGAAGACAGAATCGGCGGCACGGCTCAGCTTGGGGGGTGGGGTGCAGCATGGCCAGGGTTCCTGCGGAAACCCTTGGACTGGCCCTGGGTGTATGTCAACAAGCAAGGCAGAAGTTGAAGCACTGGATGGTTCTTAAGGTGGTGGAACTGTGCTGTTGGGCAAAGGAACATCTGATTGCCTGTCAGCAGCCCACATAGCAAACATCTTGAGTTGGAACACTGTGGATCCTTATGTGTACAGTCTCATAGTACAAAGATGGGGCCCTTCAGTATTTGATTTGATGACCACTTGGGAGAATGCTAAAGTAGAGAACCTTTTCAGCTGCAGAAGGGACTCATGAGCAGGGGGCTTGGATGCCTGCCTTCAAGGGTGGCCCTCAAGAGAGGCATCTGTATGTCTTCCTTTTTTGGCCGTTGGTGAACTGCTTTCTATATAAGATTTGGTCTCCTCCGGGCTTGGTGACTCTAGTGGCTCTGGACTGGCCATGCAGGCCATTTTATGTGGAGCTCTTGAGTCTGTTGGCAGGGTCCCACTCACGGTACTCCAGGAGAGAAGGGCCTTTGGTGGTGGAGGCTCGCACTCCCTTCTCACTTACGGCATGACCTTCGAGAGGCTTACGCTGTCCTGAAGAGGCTACTCTGGCACAGCAGTGGATACTATTCTGAAAGCTATGTGAGAGTTTGGAGGATTTTTGAAAAGTGGTGTTCCTCTCAGGTCCTGGATGCCTGGAAGTTTTGACCTAGACCAGGGTTTGGCTCTGAACTCTCTTAAGGAGTAAAGCAGATATGTCTAGCAGTTTGCCCAGTGACTCCTTAGCAGAGCCACTCTGGTGTTGAAGGCATTGAAAGGGCCTCCTTTTGAGCCCATTCATAGGGCCTCTCTCAAGGATGTCACCTTTAAGGTGTTTTCCTGGTGGCTTTTGCATCTTCCTGACTAGTGTCAGAGTTGCAAACCTTGTCCTGTCAGGAGCCCTTGCTGTACTGTGCCATCTATTCTCCCAAAGGTGTTATCTCGTTTTCATTTCATTCGGGCCATTGACCTGCCTTTCTTCTCCAAGGAGGACCTTCGGACAGATCCCTTTATGCGTCTGGTGGACACGAGAAGGGCACTATTCAGATAACTGGAGATCACTAGCTTTCTTCTCCGGTTGGATCATCCATTTGTTTGGTAATCCACAAAAAGGACAAACAGTGGCCAAGTCCTTGATTACCCATTCACTTAAGTAGGCAATAAGTTCAGCATAACTGCTGACTGGAGAGGCAAGTGCTGGAGGGGGTCAGAGCTCACTCCACTAGGGTACAAACCACCTCCAGGGAAGATTCCTCTGTGATGTTTCGAAAGAACATCTGCAAGGCGATTTACCTTAGCACCTTTTTGAAGCACTACGTGTTGCACTGGGAGCTGGATCTGATGGTGCCTTTGGCAGTATTGTCCAGAGCATCATCTCCTCCCATCCAGGTCCTCACTGTTTGGGTATGTCCCACTTGTCTGGACTGGTCTAGCAAGATAAGAAAAAACACATTTTACATACTTGATAACTTTCTTTCCTTTAATCCTGCTAGACTAGTCCAGATCTTGCCCTTGAAGACTTTTCTTACAGGTTTGGATGTCCTGCTGTTTTGCTACTGTTGACTGCCATTTTGTTGGCAACAGTAGCAGTGCCTGATGCAGAGTCTGTTATGGTAAGACAGCCAAATACTTGTTCCAAATGTTTGTTTCAATTTATGATTCGTTATAATATTCATAGTTGCTGAGTTTTTCAGTCTGGCTTACTGCTTGGAAACTTTCATACTGGCTTCCCTCAGTGCTATACCAGACGATATACCTAGAGGTGATATCACTAAAAGTTGTTCAAGTCTGCCTCCATCTGCTGGCAAGGGAGCATAACCCAGCCATCTAGACTGATCAAGCATAGGGATGTGTTTTCATTTTAAATGAAAGCTGCAATCTTTTGTGATAGTGCACAAATACTGCGTGCTGTGGCAAAATAGCAGGTCCTAGTCATACATGTGCAGATAGTGCGTGCTTTCATGGGTGAACGATAAGATATGCAAAAAAATCTGAAAAAAACAAGCCCAAAACAAAACAAAACAAAATGAAAGCTTTTGGGCTGCTCATCCCTAGTCTGTCAGGAGTTGAGGATAGAAAATTATCAGGAATATAAAGTTGCTTCATGGTGCTGGTTGATCTCTAGCAGTAGTCTTGCAGTGCTACCATTAGAGGTCAGATGGCTAAATAAGGTCACCATGCCAAGGGAGCTTTATTTTTTGGCAACTGTCAGAAAAATAACTACAGTTCTTGAGCTGTATTATTTTTTTATGCAAAAGTGGACATGCAGAGACTTTATCATGCACACATGTTCACATTTTTGTACCTTAATGAGCTGATTTGCATGATTTTGCATCACAGCAGTTCATTAATGTAAAATCTCGATAAACTTTATATAAAACGGACATCATATGAAGGTTTGCTACCACAAAGTATACTTTTGCAAAGTACAAAAACTAGTGCAGAACACCTGAATTGTTTGTGCATATTTGCATATTTTGTGCTATACCTCGTGCACTTTTTCAAAGTCAGTTTGTACCTTAACACATGGGATAACTTTATAAAGTCATTTTAGCACGTGTATAGCAATATAAGCAGGTAAAATTCATAAAATCGCGGCAGTCCTAAAAGCACATGCAATGGCATGAATGAACTTTTACTATAGGTGTTAACCAGGGGCATGGTCTGTGTGGAATGCAAGCAGAATCTCTAAAGTACATACATTGATGATAAAATATGCTAATCGACATGCGTACTTGCACATATTCTATACGTAGATATTTGCCTGTTCTCAAGCAGGCATAATGTCCGTGCCATAAATCTAGGTGCTAGTGATGCTGAATTTGTTTTAGTATTTTATAAAGACACATTGTAGCTTATATGTCTTTATAAAATAAGCCTAAAATAGGCACCTTTTCTACCTCCAAATCTAGGCGCCATGTTATAAAATTATCTTTATTGGATATAAGGTGCAAAGAAAGTCACCAGGGAGTGAATGTAAGGGAGAGTTACTGCAAGGGGAAAGGGGAAATCACTGTGAAAGGGAAGTGAATGGTGAATGATTGCAAGGGAGAAGAGGAGAGAGTGCAGAGGAAATTGGAAGGGGGTGTTATTGTGGGAAGGGGGGGTGGCTGCAAGGGGAAAGGATAAAGAAACAGATGGGATGCCTGTAAGGAGGTGGGTTAGTGGATGCAAAGCTGAGGGGAGCGAGTATGAAGAGAGAGGAAAGATAAAGGTATTAAGAGACTGGGGGAAAAGGGAGCTAGAGGCCTTTGGATGTGAACTATTCAGATGTGAGACTGTATGTGATCCATCCACTCATACATAGACATGCTCACTTCCTACTCACCTGCACTTAGAGTACATGCACACACATGTATGCACAAAATACACATACACCTCTCTCGCATGCCACCCACTCACACATGTCTTCTCCCAAGTACTACTCATGCAGTCCCATGCTTGGATAAAATCCAGCTCAGTGAAGGGCACCTATTTGCAAATAATCTAGCATGCACTTTAAAACTTGTTTTGTTAGCAAATCTTTCAAATACTTTCTCCTCCAATAGAGAAAGTATTTATCTCCAGGAACAAGCAGGAATGTAGTCTTCACATATGGGTGACATCAGTACCGATGGAGCCTGCGTGGGAGCGCTCCCCAGCGTCCAATAGGAAAGCTTTTGGGAGCATCCCACTACTCCTGCGTTGCTGCCTTCCCGCCCTTGGAGCTGTCCCTCCTCAGTTCTTCGTTTTTGCAGTGACAGAATTTGCTTCCTGCTGGCTCCGCAAAAAATTCTTCATTTTTCTCTTTTTGTTATTTTTTGTGGTTGCATTTGCCTTCCTGTCGACACCGGAACAGATATCTTGGATTCAATTTCTTTATTTCTGTAAAATAAAACAAACAAAAAACTCCTCTTTAATTCTTCCAGGTGCATCGATGCCATTTTAGGCCTTAGGCCTTCCATCTAGTTCACTGACACGAGGAAAGACCAGCCAGTGGTTTTAAGAAATGTTCTAAGTGTGGTAGCATTATCTCTGCTACTGATACCCATGAATGGTGTCTTAAATGCCTCGGCCCAGATCACCAGCCATCAGAATGTCCCCTATGCAAAAAGATGCCAAAGAGAGGCCTGCAGAATTGGGCCGCAAAACTCTGCTCCCCTCTTTGCCTCAGATGTGGTTTCACTCGCTTCGACGTAATCAAGGGCATTGTCTTCCTCACATGGATCTCAGGTATCGAAACACAAGTCTTCCTCTAAGACAGGCTGTCCTTCCAAGGGTAGATCTCTATCTAAACATAGACATGCCTCGAGCGTTGCCCTGGAGTTGGATCAACTGGCCAAACAACTCTGGTGGGAGGACCTCCCATCCAAAGCCACCAAAGGGGGTCCAGGATGCTCCCGAGGCCTCCACCTCAGGAGAGCTC
Organism: Ichthyophis bannanicus; assembly: GCA_033557465.1. NCBI lineage: Eukaryota > Metazoa > Chordata > Amphibia > Gymnophiona > Ichthyophiidae > Ichthyophis > Ichthyophis bannanicus. Next base: position 9,813,716 of record CM066045.1, on the reverse strand, counting down.
CTTGTGCCATGCTCTGGGACAGTAGCCCATGCTTCTGGTACTGATACCCAGGCATCGGAAGCTCTATGGATCAACTTATACTGGCCATTGAGCAGAGTCTAGCAGCTCTGTTAGCGGTGTCTGTACCGGTCAGGACTTTACCGGTGGCACAGTCGGTACCAGTACCATCAACGCTGCCGATGCAGTCTGCATAGAATTTCATGTTGCTCGATACACTCTCATCCATGCTGGCCCTCGAGTCCATTCCCGGTTTAGCGGTACTGGTATGGCAAGTCTCTCGGGCTGATACAGATCTCGATCGGTACTGGAGCTTACAAGAGCAGGAGCATCACTCCTGCTGATACTTTGATTCTGCCGATTTTGATTCTTTGGATGATGAATCGATCGATACCCGAGAAATGCAAAGTCTTCTGCAGGAACCCTCACCGTTACTGCAACGATGCATGTCCCCTCCCGAGGATATTTCTTTTGAAGAGTTTATCAAGGATATGGCAAGGGGCCTATCCATTACTCCTACTTCAGAGAAAGAACCCAGAGCAGAGGAGTTGGAAATCCTCCAATACCCTACAGCTCCTAAAGAGGCGACTACTCTACCTATTCACCGTTTACTCCAGGATCTTATGCTCCAGATGTGTGAAACGCCCCTCACCATTTCTCACCATACTCGGCGACTCGATACCATGTATCGGGTACCAGAAAGTCCCGATTTCCAGAAAATGCAGCTTCCACATCACTCAATGGTAGTGGAATCTGCCATGCGTCGAATTAAGAGTTCTAAGATGCACTCCTCCAATCCCCCGGGCAGGGAATCGAGAACCCTTGATGCCTTTGGACGTCAGTGCTTTCAGGCCTCCATGCTTTCAGCCCACATAAGTTCATACATATTCTACATGGGTATGTTCCTTAAGGAGGTAACTAGGGATCTGGAATCAATGGCTCCTCTTCTCCCGGATGATAAGAGAGCAGACTATCTTACATTAGTCAAACATGCCCAGAATGTTTTGAAATTTGTGAATAGGGAACCTTTGATTGTTTTGAATGCACTAGTAGAGCAACATCTATCTGCATAGATGCACGTAAGATTGCCTGGCTTCAGGCATTATATCTTGAACAATGGGTTCAAGACAAGCTAGGTAATATTCCTTGTACTGATGAGAACGTGTTTGGAAAGAATTGACACGATAAGGCTTCTTGGTTAGAGGCTGAGAATACCATCCTCAATAGGCTTTCCAAAGCTACTGCCAACCCTGCCAAGAATAAAGCAGCTGCAAAGAAAGCTTTCTATGGTAAGAAGAATAAATTTTACCCTTCTTACCCCCCCCCCCCCAGCTTCTCAATACCAACCTCAGGGTACCCAGAAAAGGCAACAGCCCTCCCAAGCAACAGAAAAAGCCACAGGCTCCTAAACACCAACCAGCTGCGCAGACCCAATTTGTGCCTGGATTTTGACTTCTTCCTAGAGAACATAGCCACTTTGCCTCTGGAGAACCCCACCCCCTCCACATAGCAGGCAACTTTGCCATTATGCCCACAGGTGGCATCTTATCACCTTAGAGCAGTGGACACTAACCATAGTGCGAGAAGGGTACAGGTTTCATTTACAAAGCATACCCCCCTGCACTCTAGTGGGGGAATATCATTCTCAACCCCCACTCACTGCCCTCCTGCAGCAATAGATCACCTCTCTTATGTCAGTGTATGCCATAGAAGAGGTTCCAACATCCCAACAAGGGATGGGATTCTATTCTCTTTATTTCTCATACCAAAGTGAAACATAGGGTACACACCCATCTTAGACCTCAGAAACCTAAACAAGTTTTAGTCTGTGAGAAATTCAAGATGATCTCACTAGGAACCCTTCTACCTTATCTCCAGTCAGGATTGGCTCTTTCTCTAGATCTAAAAGAAGTGTATACTCATATCCTCATTCATCTAGAATACAGGAAGTATCTACGCTTCATCTTCCAGGGAAATCACTATCAATACAGAAACCTTCCCTTCGGACTCACCTCTGCCCCAAGAGTCTTCACAAAGTGCATGTCGTTCGTAGCCGCATTTCTAAGGACTCTCGGAATATTTGTCTTCCCTTACTTAAACAACTGGCTAATAAAGGCACACACTTCACAGGTGGTTCATCCTTCATACAATGCAGGTACTTCAAGATCAGGGATTTATGATAAATTTTCCAAAATCCCATCTAGTTTCCACTCAAACACTAGAATTCGTAGGAGCTCTTCTAGCCACTTATTATTATTAAAGACTTATAAAGCGCCGCAACAATCGAAGTGCTGTACAAACATAGAAGAGAGACGATCAAGGGCATTTCTACCCCAAGACTTTTGTACTCAACTAGTACAGCTCGCATCTCAAGTACGGCTCAGGGACCATTTCTCGGCCAGAGAGATGCTACAACTTCTAGGCCATATGGCCTCTACAGTACATGTGGTCCCATATGCCCGGTTGCACATGCGAACAGTCTAGTGGACCCTTGCATTACAGTGGAAACAGGTCTTTAGTGCCAAGGACCGGATCCAAGACACAGACCTGCCGCCAAGTCCCTTCTATGGTGGTGTACCCCAACAAATCTTCTTGTAGGGTCACCTTTTCAGATGCCTGCACATCAGTGCATCCTGAGAACAAATGCCTCCAAACTGGGTTGGAGAGCCCACTTAGGCCCTCTCTCCACTCAGGGCCGCTGGATGCAGCAGGAATCGCAACTCCGGATAAATCTCCTAGAGCTTCGTGCTATCTTCAATGCCCTCAAGGCATTTCAACAACTTCTACAGGGCCACAGAGTTCTCGTCCAGATGGACAATCAGGTAGACATGTTCTATGTGAACAAACAGAGACATGGGATCTTGGGCCCTCTGCCAGGAGGCTCTCCAGCTTTGGTCTTTTCCCATTGCTCATCAGATACACTCCAAGCGGTGTACCTCCCGGGACAGCAAAATGTTTAGCGGACAGATTGAGTTGGATCCTTCTTCCACACGAATGGTCCCTCCATCCGCAGACAACCTCCTTCATCTTTCAGACCTGTGGATCTCCAGATGTAGACCTTTTTGCCACTCCACAAAACACAAAACGTCCTCATTTCTGCACCAGAACCTCGATGTCCAGCTTACACCAGGTGGATACTTTCCACCTTCACTGGGATCAGGATTTCTTGTATGCCTTTCCTCCCATACCCCTGATTCCCAAAACGCGCTTCAAGCGAACAGGGGCAAAATGATTCCCATAGCTCTGCACTGGCCACGTCAACCATGGTTTCCTCTCCTGCTACGTCTCCGTCAGACTCTCCCCCTAAGTCTCGAGTCAGCTCCCGATCTCCTCTCCCATGAGGAAGGGACACACCTCCATCCCAATCCACAGTCTCTCCATCTCATGGCTTGGCTGTTGAAAGCGTAGTTTTACAAAGTTTTAACCTGACTCGGGAAGTAAAGGAGATTCTGCTAGCTTCCAGGAAACTGTCCACCAGATGTTCTTATGAACTCAAGTGGTGTAAGTTCTCCGCCTGGTGTTCCCAGAAGGAGCTTAATCCCTTTTCAGCTCCTGTAGAAGCTCTCCTTCAGTATCTCCTAAAACTTTCTTTGGTCTCAAGACAAACTCAGTGGGGGTTCACCTCAGGGCAATTGCTGCTTATCACCATCCATTGGATGGACAGCCTATCTCCTCACAGCCACTTGTAGCGCATTTCATGAGAGGACTTTTATTAACCAAGCCTCCCATCTGATCACCTCCAGTGACATGGGATCTTAATGTCATCTTAGGGCAGCTCCTCAAGCCGCCTTTTGAACCTTTCGCCACAACCTCCCTAAAGTTTCTCTCATGGAAGGTTATCTTCCTAGTAGCCCTCACTTTGACTGGAAGCATTAGTGAGCTTCAGGCTTTGGTGGCAGATCCACCTTATACCCGGTTCCATCATGATAAGGTTATCCTTAGGACTCGTTTCCATTTCATGCCAAAGGTGGTGTCTCCTTTCCATAGTAACATAGTAAATGACGGCAGATAAAGACCAGTATGGTCCATCTAGTCTGCCCAGTAAGATGGCAAGAGTAGCTGCTCTGTGCAGGCCACCCCTCTCCATGTCTTTGTTTAGGGGTGAACCCACCGCTCCATGTAGGACATCCCTATTTGTTGAGAAATTAGATAATTAAGTTTATTTTGATTTTATCCTGTTGCTGTAAAGGGATCCACTGTGTCTGTCCCATGCCATTTTGAATTCTGTCACTGTATTTTCCCCCACTACTTCCATCGGGAGGGCATTCCAAGCATCCACCACCCTTTCAGTGAAAAGGTATTTCCTGACATTGCCTTTCAATTTACCCCCTTGCAGCTTCATGTTATGCCCTCTAGTTTTACAGCTTCCCTGTCTTTGGAAAAGGTTTGTTTATTCATTATTTCTCTTTAAGTATTTAAATGTCTGAATCATATCTCCCCTATCCCTCCTCTCCTCCAGAGTGTACATATTTAGGTCTTCAAGTCTCTTCTCATAAGGCTTCTGACGCAGGCTCCAAATCATTTTGGTCGCCTTCCTCTGAACAGTTTCCAGTCTTTTTACATCCTTTGCAAGATATGATCTCCAAAACTGAACACAGTAGTCCAAGTGAGGCCTCACCAGTGACTTATACAGTGACATTAGTGTCTCTTCCTTTCTGCTGGTAATTCCTCTTTGTATGCAGCCCAACATCCTCCTGGCTTTTGCCACAGCCTTGTCGCACTGTTTTGCCACCTTGAGATCCTCAGAATCCCAATCAGTCAATTTGCTTTCCTGTCTTTTTCCCTAGATTGCATTCTTCTAGGACAGAGGCAACCTTGCATACCCTTGACCACAAGCGTGCCTTAGCTTTTTGCCTTCAAAGGACTTGAGAACACTATAGAGCTTTGCAGTTGTTCATTTCCTTTGACCCTAGTCACTTGGGTTTCCCAGTTTCTAAATGTACTCTGTCCAGTTGGATTGCAGACTACATCTCATTTGCTTATGATAAGGCAGGACCATCCCTTGAAGGGCATGTCACTGCCCATAATGTTCGTGCCATGGCTGCCTCGATGGCAAACCTACGGTCTGTGGCCGTTGGCAAAATCTGCAAAGCAGCTACTTGGTCTTCAGTGCATACCTCTGCTGCTTATTACTGTCTTGACAAGGACTCCCTCTGGGATGCCATGTTTGGTCAGGCTGTACTCCAGCTCCTCTTTCAGACTGGTATCATTCCAGAATTTGACGATACCAGACATCTATGGAGGATCCATGACCTCTTGATGCCTATTCTGAGGCAAATCTGCCGATTCTGAGGTCATTTCTCTGGCATCTGGGAGCTAGGGAGTCCCATATGTGAAGACCACATTCCTGCTTGTTCCTGGAGATAGCATAGTTACTCACCTGCAACAGGTGATCTCTGGAAACAGCAGGAATTGAGTCTTCACAACCCACCCTCCTCCCCTAGGAGTTGTAGGGTTTCTCTTTTCTCTCTTTCTCTCCTTTTGTCTCAGCTACAAACGTAATTGAGGGGGGAGAGTTCCAAGGGCAGGAAGGCAGCGACACAAGCACATTGGGATTCTCCCATAACCTTTCCTATTTGGATGCCTGAGAGCATTCTCGCGTGGGCTCCATCGGTACTGGCGTCACCCATATGTGAAGACTAAATTCCTGATGTTCCTGGAGATTACCCGTTACAGGTGAGTAACTATACTTTCCTTATTCTGTGAGAACATAAGATATATGATACTGGGTCAGACCGAGGGTCCATAAAGCCCAGTATCCTGCTTCCAACAGTGGTCATTCCAGATCTCAGGTACCTGTCAGGTTCCTAAAGGTATACACATCAATGCTGCTTGTCCCGAGGGATTGCCCCAGTCCAGAGGCCTGGATTATGCTTCCTTACCAGCAGGTGAAGACACTCTTGTATATCTTCTCATATAGTACTGAGAAAAGCTAGTATTTTCTGTCTCTAGCAGGTGGAAAGGTGTGTGAATTGGTGCAGCAGTTCAAATAGAGATGACTTTTCTGGCCCATGCTATAGTGTTGTGGCCACAGGGACCGAGTCCAGTAGAGCCCATCATACTGCGAGTGAGGTATGCTTTTATCTTGTGGAGCTGACAGCCATCCTGTGTTCAGCGCTGTTACCCACGGGTTCTTAGTGTTTGGTGGGCCTGAAAAGGAGCAGGAGAACCTCACGGGGCCCCTGAGAGGGGTCGGTAAGTTGGACCCTGGCCATCTTTCCCTCTTGCTATCATCAGCATGCTCTGTATTTGTTTCTATTTTTTTCTGAGATGATTTTTTTCACATTGTTTTCAGCAGGCAGTATTTGGTTCTCTTCTGCTTTCAGAACATAAGATGTGCCATACTGGGTCAGACCAAGGTCCATCAAGCCCAGTATCCTGTTTCCAACAGTGGCCAATCCAGGTCACAAGTATCTGTCAGGTTCCTAAAAATATATAAATTCCACATTGCTTATCCAGGGTTAAGCAGTGGATTTCCCTGGTCCTTTTTAATAATTGTTTATGGACTCTTTTCCTTTTTCAAACCCAGCTACACTAATAGCTTTTACTACATCCTCCGGTAATGAATTCCAGAGTTTGATTACGCGTTGAATGAAAAGATATTTTCTCTTATTAGTCTTAAACAGATTACACTGTAGCCTCATTGCATGTCCCCTAGTCTTTCTACTTTTTGATGGCATAAACGGTCAATCAATGTTTACCTTTCTGCTCCATTCATTAACTTATAGACCTCTTATCATATCTCCCCTCACCTGTCTCTTTCCAGGGCCTTACCTTTAAACCTTTCCTCATAGGGGTATACTTACATCCCCTTTATCATTTTGGTAGCTCTTCTCTATACCTTTTCTAATAATCCTATATCCTTTTTAAGATATGGTGACCAGAATTGCACACAATATTCAAGGTGCAGTTGCACCACGGAACGATACAGAGGCATTGTAACCATTATTAAAGTGGACCCAGTATATCCACTGCTTGCCCCAAGACAAGCATTGTGGAACCTGTGTCTTTTGGGGAAACTGCTAGGTACTTGTGACCTGGATTGGCCACTGTTGGAAACAGGATACTGGGCTTGATAGACCTTCGTCTGACCCAGTATGACATTTCTTATGTTCTTATTACAGTAGACAGAAAAGGAAACAGAAAAACCAGTAAAGGCGGCAGTGTCCCAGAAGAGGGGAAAATTATCAGAATGGCGGAGAGGATATTAAACATGTCCATTGCGCTCTGAAGAAAAACGAAGACTAACCTAAAATGGCACCACGTCGGCAGGTGGGAAGATGTCATGCATGCGCAGTGGAACCTCCCAAAAGCTTCCACTAGTATTCCCACAAAGGTTCCGTCGGATGATGTCACCCATATTTGAGGACTTCATTCCTGCTTGTCCAAAGAGACTACGTTAAAACCCTCTGCCCGGTGTGCAGCAGCAGCAGCCAAGACAGCAAATAGAATGCTAGGTATCATAAGGAAAGGAATGGAGAATAAAACCAAAAAGATATTTATGGACCTTTCCTCCAGGAACTTGTCCAAACCTTTTTTAAGCCCAGCTACATTAAGAGCTTTTACTACATCCTTTGTCAGCGAATACCAGAGTTTGATTACGTGTTGAGTGAAAAAATATTTTCTCTTATTACTCTTAAACTGGTTACACCGTGGCCTCATTGCATGTCCACTATTCTTTCTACTCTTTGATGGCATAAACAGTCTATCTATGTTTATCCATACCACTCAATTCATTAATTTATAGACCTCTATCATATCTCCCCTCAGCTGTCTTTTTCGAAGGTCTAACCTTTTAAGCTTTTCCTCATAGGGATATCCTTCCATCCCTTTAATATTTTGGTGGTTCTTCTCTGTACCTTTTCTACTAATGCTATATACTTTTCAAGATTATGGTGAGCAGAATTACACAGAATATTCAAGGTGTGGTTGCACCATGGAAGGATATGGAGGCATTACGATATCCTTTGTTTTATTCTCCATACCTGTCCTTATGATTCCTAGCATTCTATTTGTCTTCTTGGCCACTGCTGCATAGTGGCAGAGGGTTTCAACATGTTATCCACGATGACGCCTAAATCTTTATCTCCAGGAACAAGCAGGAATGTAATCTTCACATATGGGTATCGTCGGTACCGACGGAGCCTGCGCGGGAATGCTCCCCAGCGTCCAATAGGAACGCTTTTGGAAGCATCCCTCAGCACATGCGCGCTGCCTTCCCGCCTTTCCAACTGTCCCTCTTCAGTTCTTCATTTTCCGCGGAGCCGACAGGATCCATACCCTGTCACCACAGAAAATTCCGTCTTTAAAATTATTTTCTTGTGGTCGCGTTTGCCTCCGCACGACGCTTACCGGTACTGCCTTTTCTTTTCTTTTCCAAACCACCCCCCCACCCTTATACTTGAACTGTTTCTCTTCAGAAACTTTTCTTTTTTGGTGCTAGGTGCCATTTTGGGCACTAGCACCCCTTATTCCTGAAACATGGAAAAACCAACTAGTGGTTTTAAAAAATGTACTAAGTGTGGCGGTACCATTTCCGTCACTGACACCCATGATTGGTGTCTCAAATGTTTAGGGCCAGAACATTCTCCATCTGAATGTCTCTCCGGTATGGGGATGAGTAAAAGAGGAAGACAGAACCGGGCTGCAAAGCTCGGTACCCTCTTTTCTTTAGATGCCAGATCCATTGCATCAACATCTTCAAGGGTCTCCTCTTCCTCCCTTGGATCTCAGGTAACTAAACATAAAAGCTGGTCCTCAAAGGGTAGCTCTCCTGCTAAGCATCGAGAGGCCATTGGCATTGCCCTTGAGGGAACCACACCGGCAAAGCAGCCCCGGTGGGAGGCTTCAGCTTCCAAAGCATCAATGGGGCTCCAGGATGTTCTCGAGTCCTTGACCTCGCAAGAACTACCTGTGCCATGCTCAGGGGTCCTGGCTGTTTTCACCGGTACCGACATCCAGGCATTGGCAGCATCAATAGACCAGAGGTTCCTCGCTATCAAACGTAGCATTGCAGCTCTTCCCTCAGCTGCGGTACCGTTGGTCCAACGGGCATCGGTACCGACATCGGCTCCGATGCCAGTACCTACACCGGTACAGACACTGTTTACCGGTACCGATGATACTGGTACCAATGGTACCGGCCTCGGTGGGAATTCTTCCCATGCCATCTTTGGCTGGAATCGACAGATCAATACCGGAACTGTGCTCTGCATGAGCATTGTGGTCAGGAATACTTCAAATCCTCCGATTCCGAAGACTCTGACAATTCTGCTGGTACTAGAGGGTTTCTCCCAGAAGATCCCTCTTCTCCCCAACGCAGAATATCACCTCCAGAGGACATGTCTTTTCAGGAATTTGTGATATGGCCAAGGACCTTTCAATCATGGTGGCTGCTGAAGAGAAACCCAGAGCAAAGGAATTGGAAATTCTCCAATATCCTAAAGCTCCAAAGGAGGCAGCCATTCTGCCCATCCATGAAATTCTGCATAACTTGATGCTCAGAATGTGGGAGACACCTCTGACTACATCTCCTCACTCTAGGAGACTTGATACTATGTATCGAGTTCCGCCATGTCCTGGATTTCAAAAGACTCAGCTGCCACACCATTCAGTGGTGGTGGAGTCAGCCATGCGTAGGATGAAAAGTGCAAAGAGGCATGCATCCAATCCTCCAGGTTGTGAATGCAGGACTCTGGACGCTTTTGGGCGCCAAACTTTTCATGCTTCCATGCTTTCAGCTAGGATCAGTTCATATATACTTTATATGGGAATGTTCCTCAAGGAAGTTACAGGAGACTTGGAGCTTAAGAGCTCATTTCTCCCAGATGACAAGAGACAAGACTTTCTTGCTCTAGTTAAGCATGCTCAAGATGTCTCCAAGTTTGTAAATCGTGCAGCCTTTGACTGCTTTGAATGCATCAGCAGAACCTCTGCTATTGCCATTGGCGCACAACGGATTGCCTGGCTTCAAGCATCAGACTTGGAGACTCGGGTACAGGACAAGTTAGGCAACATTCCTTGCACGGGAGAGAATCTCTTTGGCAAGAACTGGCAGGAAAAGGCTAACAAGTTAGATGCTGACAATACTACTCTAGATAGATTGTCAAAATCTACATCCACTCCAGCCAAAAAGAAGCCTTATAAAAAAAACCCTCTTTCAGCAAAAAGAGGAAATTTTATCCTTCTTATACCCAGCAGAGTCAAACTCAGGGTCAGGTTGCCCAAAAGGGACAAACTAGACAGCAAAAGAAGCCAAAAGACCCGAGAGCCCAACCAGCTCTGCAGGTTCAGCCCCCTCAAGGGCTTTGACTCCTTCCTAGAGAGCTTAGCCTTCCTGCCTCTGAGGGGTCCCCAACCCCCCAATATCCCAGGCAGGTTATGCCACTTTGTCAACAGATAACAGCAGAAGATTGGACTTTGTCCATTGTAGGAGAAGGGTACAAGCTTCATTTTCACAGCATGCCCCTCCTACAATTCTAAAGCAATTCAATTCTCAAACCTCCGCAGATGATCTGCTAGATCACGAGGTCTCAACATTTCTTACCCAAGGAGCAATAGAGGAGGTACCCATTCTTCAATGGGGTGCAGGGTTCTAATCCCCCTATTTTCTTATTCCAAAGAAAACAGGAGGACACAGACCCATTTTAGACCTCAGAGAATTGAACAAATACCTGTTTCGAGAGAAGTTCAAAATGATTTCTTTAGGAACTCTTCTGCCATACCTTCAAAGCCAGGATTGGCTTTGCTCTCTAGACTTAAAGGATGCATACACTCACATTCTGATCCATCCAGATCACAGGAAATTCTTACGATTCCTTTTCAGGGGAAGACATTTCCAGTACAGGGTTCTTCCCTTTGGTCTAGCTTCAGCACCAAGAGTATTCACGAAATGCATGGCAGTAGTAGCTGCGTTTCTGCGAACCCTGGGAATATTCGTCTTCCCTTACTTAAATGACTGGCTCATTCGAGCCCCTACAGTTGCAGAGGCAGGCACTGCACTGTCTCACACAATGCGAATCCTCCAATACTTGGGGTTGGTAATAAACTTCCCAAAATCCCAACTTGTTCCTTCCCAATTCCTGGAATTCATAGGGGCCTGTCTAGATACCAGACAGGCAAAGGCTTTCCTTCCACAGGCCTGGTGTCTTCGCATAATGCAACTAGCTTCTCAAGCAGCGGGGAAATCCTCCCTAACTGCTCGAGAGCTACTACAGTTGCTGGGACATATGGCATCCACAGTTCATGTAGTCCCATATGCTCGCCTCCACATGCAAGCAGCTCAGTGGACCTTATCCACACAGTGGACACAGGCCACAGGTCATTTATCAGACAAAATAAACTCTCAACGACTAATTTTGTCCCTCCAATGTTGGCAATCACTAGAAAATCTGACAGTGGGGTTTCCTTTTCATTAATCCCTCTTTCAGGCCACCCTAACAACAAATGCATCACAGGTGGGTTGGGGAGCACACCTGAATCATCTCTCTACCCAGGGCACCTGGACTCCACAGGAGGCTGGTCTACACGTAAACCTCCTAGAATTAAGAGCAGTCTATTTAGCTCTTCAAGTATTCCACGCCAGCTCAGCTACAAGACAGTTCTAGTCCAGATGGACAATCAAGTAGCCATGTTCTATGTGAACAAGCAGGGCGGAACAGGCTCGCTGTCATTATGCAACAAAGCTTTACGACTGTGGACCCTCGCCAGAGAGTATCAAATTCACCTTCTAGTGGTATATCTTCCAGGCATTCAAAACCTTTGGGCAGACAAACTCAGTCGAGTATTGCTGCCTCACACGTGGTCCCTCCACCTAGACCAGGTGGCGAAGATATTTCATCTCTGGGGCACTCCAGACATAGACCTCTTTGCAAGTCCACCGAATGCCAAATTTCCCCGGTTCTGTTCCAGGATTCCAGCTCACAATTGTCAGGCAAGGGATGCCTTCCTCCTTCAATGGGGTCAGGACTTCCTTTATGCCTTCCCACCCAATCCCCTCATCCCCAAAACACCCTTCAAGCTTCAGAGAGACAGGGGTCGCATGATTCTCATAACGCCACGATGGCCATGCCAAGCATGGTATCCCCTGCTTCTTCGTCTCTCACAAGCTGCACCTCTGGAGTTAGGGCATGTTCCAGATCTCCTTTCCCAAGAGGACGGGACGCTATGGCACCCGAATCCCCAGTCCCTGCATCTCACGGCCTGGTTGCTGAAGGCTTAGACCTCCAGGATTTCAACCTGTCCCAACAGGTAAAGGATATCCTTCAGGCTTCTAGGAAACTTTCCACAAGAAGATCTTATGCCTTCAAGTGGAAACATTTTACTACATGGTGCTCCAAGAAGGGAGTAAACCCCCTTGTCATACCTTTAGAATTGGTACTAGAGTATCTCCTTCACTTATCGAATTCTGGCCTAAAGACCAATTCGGTAAGAGTCCATCTTAGTGCAATTGCAGCTTCTTATAAGCCTCTGAATGGACAACCAATTTCCTCTCATCCACTCATATCCAGATTTATGAGAGGTCTTCTATTAACCAAACCTCCCATTAAGCCACCACCGTTGGCATGGGATCTAAATATAGTTCTCGGACAGCTCATGAAGCCACCTTTTGAGCCTTTAGCCAGTACAATCCTTAAGTTTTTGACCTGGAAGGTCCTAATTGCAATCACCTCTGCACGTCACATTAGTGAACTGCAAGCTTTAGTGGCTGATCCTCTTTATACTAGGTTTCATCATGATAAGGTTGTTCTTAGAACTCATCCACACTTTATGCCAAAGGTGGTTTCGCCTTTTCATTTAAATCAATCAATTTATCTTCCTGTATTTTTTCTGAGGCCCCACGTCTCTAATGCAGAAAGAAAACTTCATACTTTGGATTGTAAAAGAGCCTTAGCCTTTTACCCACAGAGAACATAGCAACATAGAAAGTCCTCGCAACTTTTTATAGCTTTTGACCCTAGTCATTTGGGACTTCCAGTCTCCAAAAGAACTTTATCTAAATGGATTGCCCAATGTATATCCTTTGCTTATGAGAGTAAGGGTCTTCCGCTTCATGGCCATGTCACAGCTCATAACGTGAGAGCCATGGCAACTTCCATGGCTAATCTCCACTCTGTGTCTATCGATGACATTTGTCATGTGGGCTTCGGTACACACCTTCACAGCCCACTACTGCCTGGATAAAGCCTCCCGTCGGGATGCCTTCTTTGGCCAAGCTGTTCTTCAAAATCTCTTTCAGGCCTAATTCAACTCCTACGCACCAACCCTGGTGGAATGCCAGAGATCCATGGGAGGAAGGATTCCCACCTTTCTATGGTGGCACCTTCCTGAGGCTATCTCCCTGGCATCTTCAGCTAGGGAGTCCCCATATGTGAAGACTACATTCCTGCTTGTTCCTGGAGATAGCGTAGTTACTCACCTGTAACAGGTGATCTCCGGGAACAGCAGGAATTTGGTCTTCACAACCCACCCTCCTACCCTAGGAGTTGTCTCTCTATCTCTTTGTCTCTTTCCTCTCTTTCCTCTCTCCCTCTATCCTTTCACTCAGCTACAAACTTAACTGAAGAGGGAAAGTTGGAAAGGCGGGAAGGCAGCGCGCATGTGCTGAGGGATACTCCCTAAAGCATTCCTATTGGACGCTGGGGAGCGTTCCTGCACAGGCTCCGTCGGTACCGACGATATCCATATGTGAAGACTAAATTCCTGCTGTTCCCGGAGATCACCTATTACAGGTGAGTAACTACGCTTTCCTGGGTGGTAGTTCCTTGCAATGTGTAATCATAGTTTTGGTTGTTCTTTCCTAGGTGCATCATTTTGCACTTGTCCACATTAAATTGTATCTGCCATTTGAACGTCCAGTCTTCCTGTTTATCAATGTCCTCTTGCAATTTTTCACAATCCTCTTGGGTTTTAACAATTTTGAAGAATTTTGTGTCATCTGCAAATTTGATTACCTCACTCGTTATTCCCATTTGCAGGTCATTTACGAATATGTTAAAAAGCTCTATGCAAGGAGAGAAGGTTCTCAGACCGACATGGCAGAGTACTTGAAACAAGTGAGACTACCTAGACTAACGATGGCTCAACAAGCACAGTTGGATGACCCAGTGACTGAGGAGGAGGTTCAAGGGGTCATTCTGAGAGCGGGTTGTCACACAGCGCCTGGCCCGGATGGGTTTGGGGCAGAATTTTATAAGTTGATGAGAGAGGAGGTGGCCTCCTCCCTGGTGGCGATGTATCATAGAGGGGTGGATCGGGGGAATTCAAGTGGGGGGGGGGAATAGGGCACACATTATATTGATACATAAACCAGGGAAAGATCCTTTACAAAGCTGCCTCTTATCGGCCTATCTCCTTGCTGAATTTTGACGTGAAAATACTGGCGAAGGTGCTGGCGGACTGATTGGCCCAGGTATTAGGGGAGCTGGTACATGACTCTCAAGTAGGTTTTGTAAAAGGGCGATACGCGGTGCGGAATCTACGTAAAATTGTGGCTTCTCTGGAGTGGATAAGGAGAAGGAAGCTTCAGTCGCTTTTGATTAGCTTTGATGCGGAAAAGGCATTTGATCAAGTAAATTGGGATTACCTCAGATTTCTTTTGCCACAGTATGGACTTGGGGCCTCTTTTTGCAATATGGTAGAGCTTCTATATACGAAGCCCACAGCGGGAGTGTTATGTAACGGAGTGCTGTCAGATGACTTTACCCTGGAGAGGGGAACGAGACAGGGATGCCCGCTCTCACCATTGCTTTTAGTGCTGTCTCTTGACCCCCTGATATGACGAATAGAGGCGTCTAATGAAATACAGGGTATAGGCATTGGGCAACATATGTTTAAGTTGGCGGCGTTCACAGACGATGTGCTGGTTCATTTGTTATCTCCTCAGACGTCGTTGCCAAAATTATTAAAGGAATTCTCTTATTATGGTAGCTTTGCTGGGCTTCGTATTAATATGGACAAATCAGAGGTCATGGATGTGGCGGGGACAATAAGAGGACATTGGGGAGGGAGTTTTCCGCTTAAGTGGGCAGATGATTCTTTTGTGTACTTGGGGATACTCTTGATAAGTGAGCCGAGGGAGTTGTATAAGAAAAACGTGGAACGAATCCTTGTAAGAATTTGATCACAGTTACAGGTGTGGACTCCATTGCCCTTGTCCCTGTTGGGCAGAGCGGCGGCGTTGGGGATGGTGATTATGCCTCGGGTGCTTTACTGGCTGCAAACTCTCCCTGTGTGGTTATTGAAGTGAGACTTAAATGCTATGGACCGCGAGATTAGGAGTTTCCTTTGGAGAGGGTCTCGAGCTCGCATTCCGCTGCATAGATTGAGAAGGAGGTGGAAGACTGGAGGGATTGGAATCCCAGACCTATGGACTTATGCCCTGGCATGCCAGGCGCGACATATTGCAGACTGGCTAGGGAATACGGAGGTGTATAACCCGAGAGCGCTGGAGGAGGCCCTTGTGGCTCCGCAGACCCTGTTGGCAGTGCTGCACCAGGAAAGTAGGCTCCTGCCTGGTAGTGTGATTAGTAGTGAACTGGTTTACCCTTCACCGGGGATGTGGCAACATTTGAATAGGCTCTGGGGTGAACCACCAGGGGTTTCGAGCTGGCTACCCATACAGGGGAATGATCAGTTTACACCAGGATCAGAAACGCCGGCGTTTGCACATTGGAAGAGACAGGGCATACGGAATATTGGACATGTGGTAGATCAAATGGGGCAGTGCAAGTCTTGGGAGGTTATGCGCCAGGAGTATGGGTTAAGTAGTCGCCATTATTTCGCTTACGTGCAGCTCTCTCACTATGTGGCTTCCCTCCCACAGGATGCTCTGCGGGTGGAAAGATCGGCACAGATATTAGAGTTCTTTGCACAGGGAGAGGAGTCACTGCCAACAATTGCGCAGCTAAAACAACGGTTAGATGGCTATAGAAGACTGCCTGACTATGGGATGGAGGAGGCTTTGTGGGCCCGAGAGTTGAACATGTTGGTGCCTCCTGGTTCACTCCTCCGGGCCTTGAGTGGGATTGTGGGGCTGGTGGGGGGAGCTCGATGGCGGGAGGTACAGTTTAAATGCCTCCTACGGGCACACTTTTCTCCAAGACGGGCGTTACGATCCAATATCACAGAGATGGGCAGATGCCCAAAATGTCCCTGCCCCTTGGCGGACTTAGGACATATGTGGTGGAGGTGTCCGACGGTTCGCTTGTACTGGAAGAGGATAGCTGATTTTATGAGCAGGGTTGTACTACAACGGATCCGCTGGACAGCAGCGCTTGTGGTGTTAGTTGAGTTTGGACCACTCCACCTGAAAGGGAAATGGGAACGTCTCTTAGTTAGGAAGGCATGTCTGGTGGGTAAAGGCCCAATGCTTCATAGGTGGAGGGAAGCAACGGGTCCCACTTTTTGGGAATGGCGTAACAGCTTTCACCAGCTGATGCTTATGGAGAGGAGGGAGGCTAGAGGAAGTACTCGGCGTTGGGCATTATTCCTGCTGATATGGGAGCCATATATTCAGATATTGAGGCCTCGGGTCCAGAATGAAGTGCTTCAGTTGGGTTGAGAAGGCCTAGAAGATGGTTGAGGCAAGGGATAGGAGGAATGGGATATTAATGAAATAAGAAGGGTGTTGTAACCACTGCGTATGCTCACTGTGGGGGGGTCGGATGCCAAAGGGAGAGGCTGCGAGGATGGTGGGAGGGGAGGGGGGAATTTGGGGGATGACCAGGAATGCTGTTTTTGTATATTGTTTTGCATGATCTGTACTGTGTGGTCCTCAATAAATAAATAAATAAATAAAAAAAGCAAAAAAAAAAAAAAAAAAAGCAGCGGACTCAGCACAGATCCTTGGGGTACTCCACTATTCTCCTTTCTCCATTGGGAAAATTGGCCATTTAGCCCTACCCTTTACTTTCTATCTTTTAACTAGTTTCTCATCCACAAAGGTACACTGCCTCCTATCCCATGACTTTTTAATTTCTCCAAAAGTCTCTCATGAGGGACCTTATTAAAGGATTTTTGAAAATCCAGATACACTACATCGACCGACCCACCTTTGTCTACCTGTTTATTCACACCTTCAAAAAAAATATAACATATTAGTAAGACAAGATCTTCCTTGTCTAAAGCCATGTTGGCTGTCTCCCATTAAGCCATGACTATCTACATGATCAGTAATTTTGTTCTTTATAATTGTTTCTAACATTTTGCCTGGTACTGACATTAGGCTCACTGGTATGTAGTTTCCCGGATCACCCCTAGAACCCTTTTTAAAAATTGGCGTTATATTGGCCATTCGCCAATCTTCAGGTATTACAGATGATTTTAATGATAGTTCAGAGATTATTAATAGTAGGTCTGCAATCTCATATTTCAGTTCTTTCAATACCCTTGGATGTATACCATCCGGTCCAGGTGATTTGCTGCTCTTTAGTTTGTCAAATAGTTGTAATACATTTTCCCGGTTTTATTGATATGTCTTCCGATGCATCACCTTTAAATACCATTTTTTCATAGGTAACTTTCCTATGTCGTCTTCAGTAAAGTCTGAAGCAAAGAATTAATTCAGTCTCGCTGCTATGACCTTGTCTCCTCTTAGTGCCCCTTCTATTTTTCTATCATCTAATGGTCCAATTGACTCTCACAGGTTTTTTGCTACGCATTACTTGAAAACATTTTTATTATGCGTGGTTATTTTTTTCACAGCAAGCTGTTTTTTTTTCAAATTCTCTCTTTGCTTTATTTTATTTATTTATTTATTCCAGTTTCTTTTATACCGCGCTATTCAACATCAGTGCGGTTTACATAAAATATACACTTGCACATTACATTGGCTGATCTGTGCTTACATGGAACAGGTACTAAAAACTTGGATAACCTGGGGTAACTATTTACATCTAGGCGTCATGTGACGCCTTTTCATTGCCTTGCATCTATCTTAACAGTGCTTAAGTTTCCAGATTTCTACATTGGCTTCTTTTTCCATTTCTTGAAAGATGCATCTTTGGCTGCAGCAGCCCTCTGACCTTGCCTTTAAATCATGCTGGCAGTTTTTTGGACTTCCTTCCACTTTTCTTAAAGCATGGAATGCACTTTAAGCAAAGCGGAGTGCGCTTCCAAGATAGCAGCATTTTTAAACAATGTCCATGCTTGATGTAAATCCTTTAACCTTTCCAGCTGCTCCTTTTGTTTTTTTTCTTAACCATTTTATCGTAGTCTCCCTTTCAAAAGTTAAAAGCTAGTACTATGGATTTCCTTGCTCCACTTATTAAATTGAATGCAATCATGCTATGATCACTATTGCAAAGTGCCCCAACACCCTTATCTCTTGCACCAGATCTTGTATTTCACCAAAGACTAGGTCCAAAATGGCTTCTCCTCTGGTCGGTTCATAAACCATCTGCTTCAAGAAGCAGTCATTTATTTCATCTAGAAACTTTATCTCCATCCTGCCATAACACTGACCCAGTCGATACCAGAGTAATTGAAATCGCACTTTATTATTACTTTGCTGTAACTTGTTAGCTTCTATTATTTCTTTGCGCATGTCATCATCCATTTGTTCATTCTGGCCAGGTGGTCTGTAGAAAATACACAACAAGCGAGTGGTATGTGGTGGTCACAGGTGCTTTATTGGTTCAACAGAGACCCCAACGCGTTTCGGTTGTAGTCTTCTTCAGGGTGCTGGAAACTCTAAACATATAGAGACATGTAGTAACAATAAAATTAAAACATAATTAAAAGATATAATAAATAATAAATAATTTTTTAAAAAATATAATAATTAAAATATTATTACATCCATTAATAATATATTAATAAAAATAAAAATAAAGCAACTGTTTAAAAACATACAATAATAAAATCAGTGTAAAAAGCAAGGGAAGACACACCATAAATACAATAAAATATTAATATACATGAAACATATAAGAACATTCATATCAAGCTGAGAGAGAGAAAAAGGAGGAGGAGATGAGGGCGAACAGAGGCAAAGTAAACTGATATGTATAATAATATGCTAGTACTTGCAGTGACACAATGTAAATTCGATGGTATGTTTTTAACCAGTTTTATTTTTTTTTTTAATTAATATATTTGTTATTAATGGATGTAGTAATATTTCAATTATAATTTTTTTAAAATTTTTAATTATTATGCATTATATATTTTTAATTATTTTTTAATTTTATTGTTACTATCCGTCTCTAAATGTTTAGAGTTTCCAGCCCCCTGAAGAAGGCTATGGCCGAAACGTGTTGGAGTCTCTGTTGAACCAATAAAGCACCTGTGACCACCATATACCACTTGTTTGTTTGTTGTGTCTTTCCTGGTTTGCTGTGAGGGTTTTGCTCCTCTTGTGTTTCTTCAGGTGGTCTGTAGTACACCCCCACTACCATTGCCTTCCCCTTTTTACATGGAACTTCAATCCATAGAGATTCTATAGTGTATTTTGTTTCCTGCAAAACCTTTTAATCCTTTCTGATTCAATGCCCTTTCTAACAGAGTGCAGCCCCTCCACCAATTTGATCTACTCTGTCATTGTGATATAATTTGTACCCAGGTATTAGTGTTCCACTGGTTGTGCTCCTTCCACCAGATTTCTGAGATACCAATCGTATCTAACTTCTTATTTAGTGCTGTATAATCTTACTCTCCCATCTTATTTTTTAGACTTCTAGCATTTGCATGCAAGCATTTTGAGATTGTATTTTTTTTCATATTAATCTGATTATTGGTAGGCAGGGTTAATTTGGAATCTTTAAGCTCTGTCTGCCCTGTACTTAAGGGCATTTGAGTTACTTTTGAATTTATTGGAACCTCTCTGTCAATATGAGCTAACTTCAATCTTTTGCTAGTATCCTTCAAGAAGACATCGTTCTGAACCATGCATTCTTGAGCAAATGTCTGCTTTCCCCTGTTATCTAGTTTAAAAGCTACTCATTCTCCTTTTTAAAGGTTGATGCCAGCAGCCCGGTTAAGGTGGAGCCCATCCCTTCAAAAAAGCCCCTCCTTTCCCCAGAATGTTGCATTGTTCCTAACAAATCTCAAACCCTCTTCCTTGCACCATTAACTCATTGAGAATCTGGAGCTCTGCCTGCCTTTCGGGTCCTGCGTGTGGAACAGAAGCATTGCTGAGAATACTACCCTGGAAGTTCTGGATTTCAACTTCCTACCTAAAAGTCTAAAATTGGCCTCCAGAACCTCCCCACCACTGTTTCGTATGTCATTTATACCAACATGTACCAAGACAGCAGACCTCTCTCCAGCGCTATCTAAAACCTTCTATAGGTGGCGCACAAAATCCGCTACCTTTGCACCAGGCAGGCATGTTACCAGGCGATCCTCACGTCCACCAGCCACCCAGCTATCTACATGCCTAATGATCGAATCACCAACTGTAATGGCTGTTTTAACCCTTCCCTCATGGGCACTTGGCCTTGGCGAAACCTCCTCAGTGTGAGAGGGTTTTACATCACCTGGAGGACAGATCCTAGCTACAGGATCATTTCTTGCCACACCAGGGTGATGTTCTCCTGTCACGTGACTTCTCTCCTCCATGGCTGCCAGACTAGAGGTGGGACTTCAGTATTCCGTCCCTGTAGGTTGCGTTTATATACTTCTCTGTCTTCCTTATGTCCTCCAAGTCTGCTGCTCTAGCCTCCAGAGATCGGACTCCTTCCCTGTGAGCATCTTTTTTTCCTTTTAGTTAGGTTTTGTTCATTTTAGGTTAGCTTTCTTTTCTGCGGCAGCTCTATCCCAGTGCTCCAGCTGTGATCTTGCTCTTGTTTAAGTTTGAGCTGTTTGATTTCACCGCAGCTATTTTTCTGGACAAACTTTCCAAAAAACTGGTCAACAAGGTTAAAAAGTGTTCCTGGTTCTCAAGTACCATATCCGCCACGGATATCCACAGTTGGTACCTTCAGTGCCTGGGAACTGATCATCTCCCCTTTTCTTGCAATTTGTGTTTGCAAATGACAAAAGAGGACTCTAAGGTCGAGAGAAACAGCTCAGTTCACTTTTTATGCTCACAAGACCAATCCATCAACATCGGCATTGACGAAACTGGTCTCTATGGCCTCAAAGACTGCATCGAACCCTGGCGGTGCATCAACACCAAGGAGTTCTCAAACCCATTCTGAGCCAAGCACTTGTAGTGCCTTGGAGCGTTGGCCATCGATCAATCTTCATCCGAGGATGGGGAGGGATTTGGCTTCATCTTCATGAAAGCCGAAAGGAGATTGCACTGAGTAAAGGCTCTGGTGCAGCAGCATCAAAGCCTCTCCAGGCAGGGCATCGAGAATTATGAGTGTCTGTTGGAGAGCTCCTCCAAGCTGCCCCTAAGAGCTCAATCTCCAGGACATCAGAGGGGCAGCGTTGTCCTACTGAGAGCCGAGACCAAGCAACCAATAACTCTATACAGATTTCAAGTACATCGGTCAAAATTGCTGAGGCCCTGTAGCCTTTGGGTAGGCAGCATAGAGAAATGCCCTCTGCA
The DNA here is from genome assembly GCA_033557465.1 of Ichthyophis bannanicus. NCBI lineage: Eukaryota > Metazoa > Chordata > Amphibia > Gymnophiona > Ichthyophiidae > Ichthyophis > Ichthyophis bannanicus. The sequence goes on along the minus strand of CM066045.1, from coordinate 9,792,223 downwards.
TGCTCTTGAGGAATGGATTGCAGTGCTCTTGGCCATGCAGCAGACCGGGGTCTTGACGTCGGCTGCATCTATATTGGCAACTGTCCTAGATGATCTGTTTTCCTAGATGGCCTTCATTGCAAGCAAGGTAATACTATGGGGCTCTTGACTACAAACTCTCTGCCTGAGAACTCTTAAAGGGGAGGGGGGGTGCTTTTGTCATTCTTAATAGCTAAATTTGTTTCTGCTGTATTACAGATGGGGAATTCTTTGTTTTGTTGGGCAAAGCTTTATTTCTGCAGCTAGAGCTTTTGTTTTTCCTGTTCTCTAGCCTTAAGGTTCAAAGGGGTAGGCAAGCTCTTTGAAGCCACTGACCTCCTCAGTTATTAAATCCCTCCTTATTCCTCCAGTCCAGTCCTGTCCTGCACCTGTGGATAGTGTCACTTCACCAGCAGCTTGGAGACGGAGTATGTCATGATTGATGACATCAGAATATACATACCGGTGGCACCTCCCACCAGAGCCATTATCTCAGTCTCCAAGGAGCTGGGGTGAGGCGATTCCATAGGATAGGACTCACTAAAGGAACTGATCAGGATAAGTTCCTTATCGTCCCTCCAGTCCAGTCCTGCATCTCTGGGTAGTGTACCTCTTCCAGCAGCTTGGAGACTGAGCATGTCATTTTTTGATGACACCCATGTACTTATGCAGCTGGCACCGCCTACCAGCCTCAGTATGCTCAGTCTCCAAGCAGCTGGAGGAGGATAGTGAGCCAGAGTGCTGGACTCACTGAGGGACAGCTAAGGAGTATAGGTGCAGGTTTCTTTGTTTTCCTGTGTTAGCAGGCTTTCTTTATTTTGGTTGAAGGTTTAAAAAACAAAACAAACAAAAACCCAGGCAGAGAAGAAGTTTTAACAGCAAGCACAGCAGACTAGAGGAAGAGATACCCCTCTCCCTCCAGCCGTTGTGGGGGGGAGGGGGGCAGGGCGGGTTGTTGGGAGTTCATTTTCTCTGGGACAGTGGGTGGCTTCTGAACCTGTCAACGGGTGAGGAGCTGCCAATTGCACAGTAGCATCCAGTCCGGTATCTTCCTGGGTTGTCCCTGAGTGCTGAAGCAAGAGAGGAGTTTCTGAGGGTGAGGGAGAGAAGAGAGCCATGTTCAGTCTGACCCGGGGACATTGGAGCACTGCAGCGGTAAAAGCGGAGCGAATTTTCGTGGTGGGAGGATGCGGTGGTGTTTGGGCAGCAGGAGCGTGTGGGGCTTTCGCCGGAAGCAGGCCTTTCTACAGCATGGCCTAAGACCGCATGACTTGGTCAGAAGTGGCACAAGAAACACTGGTGCCCGTTTTCTTCTCATGGCCGAGGCCTGGCAAGTCAGCTAAGGAGTTCCCGCCCTCTAGGCCTGCACGTCCTCTCCCATTCGGTATCGGAGCGGAGCAAGGGGCTTGTTTGCTTTTCACCTCATCTGAGGGACCTAGTTTAATCTAATTTAATTTAAATCAATTTAATTTGACGTAGTTTAGTTTGGTTTTCCTTTTACTTTAGTTTACTTTAATTTCATTTGTTTTTTTTGCATTGATCTAAGGGATCCCCCTTGGCTCCCCAGAACATTGCTCAGGGGCAGAACACGGGTTTTGTTGCCATGCCAGCCAGACCACAGTGCCTGGTATGCGGGACCCGGCAGGGGGTGGTCTCTGATGTAGACGTCTATCTAGGATGCGCACAAGAGGCCATGTCTTTGGAAAAAGATCTACACAATAAGTCAAGACAGGAAAGGACTCCATCTCGGGAGACCCAGGGCGCAGAGGAGATCACAGTCTCATCATTGGAGCCAGCCTCCTGTCCCCCGGCTATTTCCAGGACTTCCACGTCATAGGGCTTCTGGGGGACTTTTCACTGGAGTTTGTACTGCTGCTGCACAAGGCTTTTTGCATGCACCAGCAGGGATAGGTGAGCGGTCCTCTGGCGCCAAAATGCGGCATTAAAGAGAGCAGTGGATAAGACAGAGAGCAACATGGAGGTAGCAACCCCCAAGAGGGCTAGATCCTCAGAGGAGAGGGGCATGTGCCATCTCCAGTGTCTGAGAGGCCGGATGGTGAAGACTTGGACATGGAGCTAGAATTCCAAGGTGAAGAACTGGAGGAAGGAGAGATCCTGGAGCAGGAAGACCAATCACGGGTAGTTCAGGTGTTTTGCTGGGAAGAGTTGTCAGCGCTCATCAGGGAGTCCCTGAAGGCCCTTAATATGTCGGCTAGCTTGCTAGCAGACAACGAGGCCTTGGAGGATCCTCTGCTCCAGGCGGCACAGAAAATGCAGAAGGTTTTCCCAGTGCAGAGTGGTCAGACAGATGATCCAGGAGGAGTGGAATCTGCTGGAAGCGAGCCTCGGGGGTACGAGCCATGACACGCCTGTACCCATTACTGGAGAAGGAGCGCAAACTGTTTAGGTCACCTAAGGTGGATGTGGAGGTGTTGGCAGTCACCAAAAAGACAACAGTCCCGGTAGAAGCTAGCGCATCCCTCAAGGATGTCCAGGATAGGAAGTTGGGCACCTTGCTGAAGTAGCCTTTGATATCAATGCCCTTTCACTACAGGCCTCCATTTGTGGGGCCTGGGTAGCTAGAGGTTGCCTCCGCTGGTCGCAACGGGTTCAACAAGTGGGGGAGCCAGCGACGGAACTGTTAGGGGAAGCAGCCAAATTGGAATAGGGGGCAGCCTATCTAGCGGACACCCACTACGATCTCATTATAGGACTCTCGAAGAGCTTGGCCTCTTTGGTGACGGCTCACCGCTATCTGTGGTTGTGGAATTGGGCGGCAGACAGTTCCTCCAAGTCCCACCTCAGCCAGTTTCCCTTTAAGAGTAAACTCCTGTTTGGGGAGGAACTGAACAATCTGGTCAAGGACGTGGGAGAGTCCAAGGGTGGACGTCTGCCTGAGGATAAGCAGACAATAATAGAGAAATGTGCATGAATCAAATGACTGGCGTGTATGTAATAATGTCGGAAGAACAGCCTTGAGGTTTTGACCGCCTCTTGAAGCTAAACTTCCATTTTGCTCAAATTTTTTTTATTGAGCCCCCAAAGGAGCTATATAATTTAAGGTGAAACACCACAAATAAGTGCCACCAATATAAAACCTACTAATGTGTAGTGATTTAAAAATCCAATAAGGTATTCCCAGAAGCCCAATCCAGAAGCACAAGAGAACTCGGGGTTAAACTTATCTGAAACGTCCCGTAACACTCTTCTGCACAATCCACTTCAATGATATATCGGGCTTCATCAAAATGCTCCTTCAAAACAATTTGCAGTTATAAACCAGGTACACAGCACTGCGTTTCGGGCCAACACCAAATTTTTCGCCCTGTCTCAACACTCCATGTAACTGCAATGTGAAACTGTCTTCCAGCTGATCAAAAACGCCAGCGCATGCTCAATAGCAATCTGAACCCCGCAGCAGGACTCACTAGTAAAATAACGAGATGCAGCCAATCAATACTCAGCATACAATCTTCAGCTAAAAAACAGAAAAATGGCAATGAAATTTATCCAAACCAAACTATGAAAATTCTAAATTTAAAGAATACTAGCCCAATCTAATTCTTTGTTGAGACCAGAGGGTTCTACTGTGGACCAACGAAAAATCCAATGCTGTTCCAACACCTGAAGTCGTTGTTCACGATCACCCCCCCTGGGGTGTTCAGGGACCAAGTCCAAAATGCGCCATTGAAAGTCCTCAAAAACATGATGTAAATCCAAACAATGTTGAACTAACGGGGCAGATGCCACAGAATTTCTGATCCTGGAGGCATGCTCATTTAAACGGACCTTTACTGGGCGAATCGTCCGACCAATGTACAAGAGTTGGCATGGACAAATCAATATATACACAGCAAATGATGTAGAACAAGTCGTATGCCAATGAGCTGTATGAATGAAAGTTGAGTTAGGGACCCTCCATTCTACGCCCAAAATAGTCTGCGGACAGTGAGAACAAGAGGCACAAGCATAATGACCAATATCAACTGGTCTATCAACTACCCTATCCAAAGGGGAGGAAGTGGCCCCCACAATATCTCGCAGGTTAGGACCATGGGAATGTGCAATCTGCAAAGTTTTTTGGAAACAAGGGTGCAATTGTAAAATGTGCCAATGTCTAGTTAGAATCTTTTTTATCTGATGCGTATGAAACATATATGGTAATACACCCACAAAAACATCTGAAGTGTCCTTGGAATCTGGAGATTGCGAAAGAAATAGCCATTCGCGGTGAGTGTATTTAGCTCTTAAAAATGCTTTTTTGACAACCCATTTAGGGTAGCCCCGCTGACTGAGGCAAACCGACAAATCATGTGCATGTTGAAGAAAATCCTCAAAATTAGAACATATACGGCGCAGCCGAAGAAATTGTCCATACGGGAGACCTCTCTTTAAAGATCCAGGATGGAAACTCGTATAGGATAACAAAGTATTCCTCTGCACAGGCTTTCTGTATAAAGTAGTCTGAAAGGAATCCTGGCCCTTGAGGACCATGACATCCAAAATTAAGTTGAGAAAAGTGATATTGCATAGTGAAAGATAAATTCGGCCGAAGGGAATTCAGCCACTGTACGAATTGGTGCAAATCATCCTCTGTTCCTTTCCATAAGAAAAAAATATCATCCAAAAAACGCACCCATAATACTACATCCTTAAACCATAATGAAGAGTAAACATGAGAAGATTCAAATTCAGCCATATAAAGGGTCGCCACAGATGGAGCAACTGTGGCACCCATGGCAATACCTTGAACCTGATGGTAAATTTGTTTTCGTTGGTCCACAGTAGAACCCTCTGGTCTCAACAAAGAATTAGATTGGGCTAGTATTCTTTAAATTTAGAATTTTCATAGTTTGGTTTGGATAAATTTCATTGCCATTTTTCTGTTTTTTAGCTGAAGATTGTATGCTGAGTATTGATTGGTTGCATCTCGTTATTTTACTAGTGAGTCCTGCTGCGGGGTTCAGATTGCTATTGAGCATGCGCTGGCGTTTTTGATCAGCTGGAAGACGGTTTCACATTGCAGTTACATGGAGCGTTGAGACAGGGCGAAAAATTTGGTGTTGGCCCGAAACGCAGTGCTGTGTACCTGGTTTATTCAAATTGTTTTGAAGGAGCATTTTGATGAAGCCCGATATATCATTGAAGTGGATTGTGCAGAAGAGTGTTACGGGACGTTTCAGATAAGTTTAACCCCGAGTTCTCTTGTGCTTCTGGATTGGGCTTCTGGGAATACCTTATTGGATTTTTAAATCACTACACATTAGTAGGTTTTATATTGGTGGCACTTATTTGTGGTGTTTCACCTTAAATTATATAGCTCCTTTGGGGGCTCAATAATAAAAATTTGAGCAAAATGGAAGTTTAGCTTCAAGAGGCGGTCAAACCCTCAAGGCTGTTCTTCTGACATTATTACATACACGCTAGTCATTTGATTCATGCACATTTCTCTATTATTGTTTGGGGTTTATAGTGTAGAGTAATACTTAGTTTGTTTTTTTGAGGATAAGCAGAAGCAACGCCACCTTCCATCTTCATCGAGAGGACAGCGGAGAGACTTCAAGCATTTTCATATGTTCCGCTTTGTCCCCTACCAGAGAGGCAGATTCCCCTCCAGGGGGCAGGGGTTTTGAGGGTTCCGAGTTGTGGGCAGGGGCTTTGGTGCTGCCTCATCCTCGGGACCCAGAAAATCACAATGAAGCGAGGCGGGCCCAAGTGGGGGGTGCAATCCGTGGGAGGCTGGCTACAGGATTTTTACCCTGCTTGGGTCCAGACTACCTCAGACCAGTGGGTCTTGGAAGCAGTCCAGGAGGGCTATGCTCTCAAGTGGGCATGCCCAGTGGGCCACTCGTTCGTTCAGTCTCCCTGCAAGGCGCAAAGCAAAGTGGCAGTGGTAAAGGACACCTTGACAAGGCTCTTGCAGCTAAGGGCCATGGTGCCAGTGCCCAGGGACTGATATGGGTGCGGTCAGTACTCCATTTATTTTGTGATGCCCGAAAAGGAGTGTTCCTTTTGTCCGATTCTCGATCTAAAGGACATGAACTATTGTCTGTGGGTACCACATTTTCACATGGAAACCTTGCGATCCATTACACAAGTCTGCAAAAAATTTTTTTTTGAGAACTGTTTTGGTTATTCCACGTAATCTTTGTTTTTTGGTGCGCTGAATCCAAAAATGACCTCCATTTTGTCATAGGACATCACGCTTCCTGACAATTTAGGTAACTATGTTAAATAAGGCAATACCTCAAAATAAATGGAAATAGACTTATAAAATTAAAGTTTTATTACAATATTTTCATGAAAATCCTTTTTTGAACTGAAATGAGCTCACCTACACACACTAAACTCGATTCTTCTTCCTTGTGAGGCTCCTCTTGGTGCATTTATTTGCGCTTGTGAGTAGCATCTGGAATGTCTCTCTGAAGCATCCAACAGTAGTCTGCCATCATTGTAATGCTCCATTTTTCCTGGTATCTCCTTTCCATCTCTTTAATGTCTTGGTGGGATCATTCACCTTGTTCCTCACTCACAGCTCCCAAATTTTCAGGAAAATAGTCAAGGTGGGACTGGAGGAAATGCACTTTCGAACTCATCAGGCAACCTAAAGCTTGAAATGCTTTCAGCATTCCTCCGACAATCTTTTTGTAGTGAGGATCTTTGTTATTGCCTAAAAATTTCTGTACGACTTCTTTAAATGCAATCCACCCTTCTTTTTGAGGATCAGTCATGGTATTGACAAATTCTTGATCAACTATAAGCCTTCTAATGTCTGGTCCGACGAACACACCTTCCTTCAATTTTGCCTCTGACAGGCCTGGAAACTTGGTGACCAAGTATTTGAAGCATTCTCCATCTCTTGGAAGTGATTTTACGAATTGCTTCATCAATCCCAATTATATGTGGAGAGGTGGTAGAAAAACTTTATGGGAAGGTACCAAAGTTTCTCGGCGGACATTTTTTTAACCGACTGTTAGCACCCTCGGCTGCCAACTCTTCTTGGTCCAGTGATTTTGTCGGTCTCGACTGTCCCATAGACACAGAAACAAGGATATTTGGTATACCCAGCTTGTTGCCTGAGCAGCATGCACAAGACCTTCAAGTCCCCACACACTTGCCAACCATGGTCTTCATATATTTAAGTTTACGAAGAACCAATTCCAAGTTCTTGTAGGTTTCCTTCAAGTGTACGGAATGACCTACAGGTATGGAAGCGTAAAAACCGTTGTGGAGTAAAACTGCTTTGAGACTTCTTTTTGAAGAATCTATAAAAAGACACCATTGCTCTGAATCATATTGGATTTTAAATTGACCCATCAGACCTTCGACATCGATGCAATAAACCAACTTGTCTTCCTGGGCGAAGTAAGGAACGAACTCCTTTTCACGATGTCTGAACCATGAAGATGTCTGAACCATGAAGATGACACTCCTGGCAACAATAAATTCCTGCTTTTCAGCCTTGATTCGAGTAACTCAGCGGCATCTTTGGGAAGATTCAAGTCTCTTACCAAATCATTCATCTCCTCCTGAGAAAACAATTTTGGTCTTGTATCATCTTCAAAGTCAGAACTTGATTCGTCATCTGGTTCAAGTATGACTTCACCTTCATCGGAGCTAGGTATCTCTTCCAAGGTAGCAGGGGGCTTGGGTACTGGTATATCTGTGCCATGGGGGATGGGACGAATTGCCGAGTGAAGATTGGGGTATGAAATGGAATGCTTCCATTTGGAATTAAACCCTTTCACATCGCATGAACAAAAGTAACAGTAGTCACTATGGTTCTTTTGCTCTCGCCATACCATAGGAATCCCATAACGGAAAGATTTTTTCTTACCCTTGAACCAGTTTCAGAGGTCCTCAACACACCGTTTGCACACTTTATGAGGCGCCCAGACTTTATCTTGATCTCCAATTTTTAGTCCAAAGTATGCAAAGTATAATTTTTTCACAAAGTCTGTAATATTCTGCTGTTGCTTCAACACTGTATATTCACCACAGATGAAACAGAAACTGTCTGGCGAATTAATACACTTTCGCGGAGCCATAACATAATGGTTGAAGAATGACGAGCTAACACGAATTGCGATGAAAAAGTGTGAACAGCCTAGAACCAAGAACCTGATAATGATTCGTGCACAAGTGTGGCATGCAGGAGAGAGCAGCTCTGTGTCTGTACACGAGATGTCACAGTGCTGGCCATGCCCCCCTGCACTGACTGGAGCTGCTGCTATCTGCCCTGTGTCTCCCTCCCACTGCATTCTTCAGGAAAGATTAACTCCTTCTACCATTAGAAGCACGGACTTAAAACTTGCTTAGCTTATGTATATATTGCTGACCATCAGATTTACAGTGCTATATATTTTTTTTACATAACTCGGACAACCCCTTTAAGGTTTTTTTGGCATTTTATATCTTAAATGCACTTATCTGAATTAATTAATAGTAATTTGAATTAATTAATAGTAATTTGAAAAAAATTGATAAATTTGAAGACAATTTTGCATGTTGTGGCAAATCATGACGTCTAGGAGTTTTTTCAATATTTTATTTGTTTTCAGCACACTAAAATACATGGAAATTAGATGAAAATCATCAAACAGCTTTTTAGTCGCAGACCTGTGTTATCATAGTGGTAAGAAGCGGGGAGTTTTTTTGATGTCTTTTGATCTCACGGAAGCTTATCTTCACATTCCCATCTGGCCAGACCATCAGCAGTTTCTCCGCTTTGCAGTGCCATTGGGGCATTTCCACTTCTGGGCGTTGCCGTTCAGTCAGGCAACTGCTCCGTGGACCTTCACCAAGGTTTTGGTGGTAGCAGTGGTGCTTCGCAAGGAAGGGGTTCTCGTGCACCTGTATCTCAACGATTGACTGATTCAGGTGAAGTCCAGAGGCAAAAGCGAAAAAGCAATGATGCGGGTGGTGCAGTTCTAGAAAGTCTCAGATGGGTGGTCAACTTGGCCAAGAGTCATTTGGTTCTGTCTCAGGAGCTGGAGTATTTGGTAGCGCGCTTCGACACCTGCATGGGAAAGGTCTTTCTGCCAGAGCAGCGGGCGCAGGGGCTCCAACGACTGGTGTACCAATTTCTGCAGATGTCCCAGCCATTGACCTGGCATTATCTGCAGGTCCTAGGGAACATGGCAGCCACGCTTGACTCGGGCCCGTGGGCGAGGGCAGACATGTGACCATTGCAGAGAGCTCTTCTTTGTTGGTGGTCTCACCAGAGTCAACCCTTGTCTATGCGACTCCCATGCCCAGGGCAGACCAAGAGAGCACTCAGGTGGTGGTAACGTCTGGGGAGTCTGGAAGGGGGCATGCCTCTTGAGTCGCCAATGTGGATCCCGCTGATGACAGATGCCTGTCTATCCAGTTGGGGAGCCCATTGCGAAGGGTGCATTGCTCAGGGACAGTGGAGCTCGCAGGAGGCCTGTTGGTCAATTCACAAGCTGGAAATGTGTGCGGTGATCCTGGTGCTCCAGAGCTTTGAATCCTGTTGCGGGGGAAGGTGGTCCGGGTCCTCTCGGACAATGCGACCGTGATAGTCTACATCAACTGCCAAGGGAGGTAAGGGCAGCGTAGCCTTAGAGGAAGAGGCTGAAATGCTGTTCAATTGGGCGTAAAGTCATCTGCAGGCCTTATCGGTTGCACACATTGTGGGAGTCGACAGTGTGATGGTGGAGTGTCTAAGCCAGGTGCACGTGGACCCGGGTGAGTGGACTCTCAACCAGGAGCTGTTCGAGCAGGTGGTGCACCAATGGGGCACACTGGTCATAGACCTAATGGCAACGTCCAGTCGGCCAAGGTGAGACGGATTTTCATCAGGATAAGAGAGAGAATGTCAGAAGACTTGGATATCCTAGTGCAGAAGTGGCCCTCAGGGGATCTCCTCTGTCTTCCCTCCGTGGGTGCTCATAGGCCGGATAGAGGCTCATCCTGGGTTGGCCAATCCTGGGTTAGTCATTCTGATCGCCCTGGATTGGCCAAGGCATCCATGGTATGCCAGTCTTTTGCGGATAACTTTACTGAAGGCATGCAAGAGGTCCACTTGTCTAGCGTACATCAGGTCTGGCGCATCTTTGAGTCATGGTATGGGGACAAGCAGTCTCTCCCATCCACTGCATCTGTTCCTGATGTCTTAGCCTTCTTGCAGGACGGTTTCGATAAGGGCTTAGAACCTAGTTCTTTGAGGGTGCAGCTGGTGGCAATTTCCTGTTATTGTGAAAAAATTCAAGTGGTGGCATTGGGTATGCACCCAGACATGCTGCGCTTTCTGAAGGTGGTGACGCACCTTCGGCCTCCAAGGAGGTTGGTTGTACCACCTTGGGACCTCAATTTGGTTTTAGTTCAAATCATTTTTATTATTTTGTATAATGAAAGACAACCACACAACTTTTCACAGCAAATATAGGGACAGCAAAGCCAACTCATACAACTTGCATGGCACAGTGAACAATGCGAAGCATCACACTAGAAAGGCCTATACTCATACAACAGAAACAAACTCCGCATATATGCAGAAGAACGCAAGGCTCAATCAACTGGCATATAATACTGTACAATGCGTAATAACAGAGGTAGTATCCATATACCTAAGGGCTGCCATCCCGGGGTCTCTTCCCTCCCCCCCCCACTTCATCCCACCACCCCCCTTCCCATCCCTCCCCCACCCATCTCCCCACCCGATATGGTCTACTGTCTTTCAAACGGATACTGGAGGTGCCCGGGGGATCCGAAAGCAACTGAGTCCCATCCGAGAGGGCCAGTGAGCCCATCCAGTCACCTGGCAACAGGCAAAAGGGGGGGGAGTCAGCCGGGTACTATTCTCCTCCGTCTCCCCATACACAAACATTCAGCCACAACTCATACATTCAGAATCACACTCCGCTCTCGGGGGGCGAGTGTCTGGATAACCGGGAGCCACCGTGTCAGGAAGGAGTCCCAGTGCCGCCCTCCCTGCTGTTTGGCTGTAAGTTTTTCCAGATACAACAATTCACGCAAGGCCTTTTCCCACATGAATACCCCTGGGGGCGCGGTGTCCAGCCATCGAGTCAAGAGAACTTTCTTGACCAGCAGAAAGCCACGCTCCAGAAGCTCCCTGTGTGACGCAGCCGGGGTCGGGTCCAGAACTGTCCAGTCGTGAAAGAGGCAGGCATCGCGTAGGCAAACGTCGCCAACATCGAGCCAGCCCGCCAGCTTGATACAAGCCTGGCGCCACACCTCTTGCACTGCTGAGCAGCCCCAAAAACGATGCAGCAGGGAGCCCACATGTTGGGAACACCAGGAGCAGGCAGACGTGGGTCGCAATCCAGCCTGATAAGCCCACTGATCGGTAGCATATGCTCGCCATAGAAATTTGTACTGCAATTCCTGTAAGTATACCCAGGAGGATCCCTTCGGAATACGGCCAAACGCTATGCGCAAGGCCTCTACTGTCATCCCCTCCACCCCGTCCCTACACCACCGAGTCGCCAGGGCAGTAAGAGAGGGTCCAGGTGAAATGGCATTCAGAAGTTGGCGGTAAAGCGGGTTCCCTCGGTCCCGCTCCACTAGTAATTGTAAGATAGTGCGAGGGGTCCCCAGGGTGGGCTTCTCCCCACCCGACCTCCATCCCTTCAAACCCTCTAAATAATGTCGAATCTGTAGGTAACCATAGAACTGACGCGGGGGAAGTTGAAAACGTACAGCAAGAGTCTGATAAGTCTCAAGAGTTTCCCCCCCCCGGGGAATACAGGTCCCCGAGACACACCAAGCCATGTGCCGACCACGAATGAAATAGATTCCGGGGAGACATCCCAGGGGGAAATGCCGGGTTCCCCACCAGAGGGAGCAGTAGAGAGGACCTGGAGCTCCATCCCAGTCTAGTGCTCAGCGCGCGCCACGTTGCACGAAGCGCTCCTAAATAGGTGCCACTTCCCCCCCCCCTTCCCCACGGATGGCCGCTCCATGTGCAAGACATATAGACTGTGATAGGGGGCACAGATCCCATTTAATTGAGTCAATGGGGCACACCCCTCCCCTCCATTCAACAGGCCCCAAATATGGCGCGCCATGTAGCGAATATTATAGAACCGTAGAGAGGGCAAACCTAGACCACCCTCCTCCACTCCCTGCATCAAGACCTTCAACGGGACCCGAGCTCGCCGCCCGCCCCAGAGGAAGCTCCGGAGGAGGCCGTCCAATTTCTTCCAGTCCTTCGCCAAGATCCAAAGAGGCAACAGACGGAGCACATATAACCAGCGCGGAAGTTCCACCATCGTGAATAAAGCCACCCGCCCCTTCAAGGATAGTGGCAGCCCCTTCCAGCCAGAGAGCGCGGCCCTGGTCTTTGCCAGCAGGCCTGGGATATTAGCCTGGTAGAGCTGGTCCGGACGGTCTGGGAGATTAACACCCAAGTATTTTAAAGATTTCTCAGCCCAGACCAGAGGAAAGGACCCGCTCCACGATGGCCGGACCCGGCCGCCCACGTCTAACACCAGTGATTTGGAGGCATTGATTTTGAGGCCTGAAAAGCTACCATAGTGCTCTATCAGCTGCAAGGCGCGCGACAAAGATTGTGCGGGATGCGTGAGACACAAAAGCATATCATCGGCGAACGCGCTAATTTTGGTCTCTTCTCCCCCCATCATCACCCCTCGCACCTGTGGGTCGCGTTGGATCGCGTGCAGTAAGGGTTCGAGAGCTAAGACAAATAGGAGAGGAGACAGAGGGCACCCCTGTCGGGTGCCTCTCTCTAGAGTGAATGGTTCGGAGAAGATGCCATTGACACCCACCCTGGCCATGGGTTGAGTATACAAAAGTCGTATCCAAGTCGCAAAGGCACCAGCAAAACCCATGACTTCCATAACGTCCCATAAGAAAACCCACGCCACTCGATCAAACGCCTTTTCGGCATCCAGGCTCACCATCAATAGTGGCGTTTCGTGACGCAACGAAGCTTCCATCCCCAGGAGCAATTTAGCGATGTTCCGAGAGGCCTCCCGACCCTGCACAAAGCCCACCTGGCGGGGGTCAATGAGAGACGGTAAAATAGGATTTAACCTTTTTGCCAAAACTGATGCCAAAATCTTCATATCACAATTAATTAATGAAATGGGTCTATACGAGGCCGGATCCAATAAATCTTTCCCCGGCTTCGGAAGTACCGTTATGTCGGCGCACCGCATATCCCGAGGAAATTGACCCAGACGGCAAGCTTCATCAAAGAGAACCACCATAGTCGGGGCAAGACGCGCTGAAAGAATTTTATAGTATTCGTAAGTAAACCCATCCGGGCCCGGAGCTTTATTTATTTATTTATTTAACATGTTTTGTATCCCGCCTTTTCCTTCAATCAAAGCGGTTAATACAGCACAAAGTTAAACAAAGGTGAGGGAAACATACATTGCATTATCATTACATCACAACAAAACACTAGGAGTACAAACAGGGAACACAGTACATAACTTACATTACATTACCTTACATTAACTACAAACAGCATATCGCTGAACAGAATGAGCATATAGAATAAGCATATAGCAGCAGATAGTGGGTCCCGCACGGTCCACCGCCTAAGGGCCACGCCAAAGGGCCCTCTTGCGAGGCCCTCAGGCACGGGCCCGCAAGGCACGGGCGCGCCATTGCTGAAGGGATTCTAAATGATTTGAAAAGTGCTCAGATTGGCTGCAGTTTTCTCTCACACACAGTTCCCAACCAAGTAGGCACAGCTGATTCTCACTCACTGCTCACAGGATCGTTGGAGCCTTTGCTGAAGGGATTCTAAATGATTTGAAAAGTGCTCAGATTGGCTGCAGTTTTCTCTCACACACAGTTCCCAACCAAGTAGGCACAGCTGATTCTCACTCACTGCTCACAGGATCGTTGGAGCCTTTGCTGAAGGGATTCTAAATGATTTGAAAAGTGCTCAGATTGGCTGCAGTTTTCTCTCACACACAGTTCCCAACCAAGTAGGCACAGCTGATTCTCACTCACTGCTCACAGGATCGTTGGAGCCTTTGCTGAAGGGATTCTAAATGATTTGAAAAGTGCTCAGATTGGCTGCAGTTTTCTCTCACACACAGTTCCCAACCAAGTAGGCACAGCTGATTCTCACTCACTGCTCACAGGATCGTTGGAGCCTTTGCTGAAGGGATTCTAAATGATTTGAAAAGTGCTCAGATTGGCTGCAGTTTTCTCTCACACACAGTTCCCAACCAAGTAGGCACAGCTGATTCTCACTCACTGCTCACAGGATCGTTGGAGCCTTTGCTGAAGGGATTCTAAATGATTTGAAAAGTGCTCAGATTGGCTGCAGTTTTCTCTCACACACAGTTCCCAACCAAGTAGGCACAGCTGATTCTCACTCACTGCTCACAGGATCGTTGGAGCCTTTGCTGAAGGGATTCTAAATGATTTGAAAAGTGCTCAGATTGGCTGCAGTTTTCTCTCACACACAGTTCCCAACCAAGTAGGCACAGCTGATTCTCACTCACTGCTCACAGGATCACAGGAGCTTTATGGGTATTCCCTGCATGGATCGCCCGCTGTATTTCCCCTACCGTTAATGGGGCATTAAGCTGTTGCATATCCAGCTCCGAGAGGCGAGGGAGAGCTAAGTCGCGCAGAAAGTTTTTCCCACTCTCATAGTCCCGCTTTTCCTCAGTGTACAGTCGCGCATAAAACGTACGGAAGAGTTCAGCCAGCTGCGGGGGTTTCAATTTGGTTTTAATGGCACTTACCCATGAGCCCTTTGAGCCGTTGAGTCAAGCTTCACTGAAGGACTTGACCCTGAAGATAGTCTTCCTTTTGGTGATTTGCTTGGCACGTAGGATTTTGGAGCTTCAGGCCTTATCGTGTCAGGAGCTGTTCCTTTCATTCTCATGGGGAAGGTGGTCCTTTGGCTGGTGCCCTCCTTCTTGCTAAGATGGTTTCGGCCTTTCGTTTGAACCAGTCGGTTTCTCTACCGGCTCTGTCAACCGCGGAAATGGGCTCCACTAACCCGCAGTTGCGCCTCTTGGATGTTAGAAGAGTCCTATGGTGTTATTTACGCAGGACACCGTCGTTTCGGAGATCTGATCATTTGTTTGTGCTGTTTGGGGGGCTGTGCAGAGGAGAGGCGGTGGCTAAGGCCTCCATTTCCAGATGGATTAGAGAAGTGATTGTGTCGGCATACATCTTGAAGGGTAAAGTGGTGCCGACAGGATTGTGAGCACATTCCACAAGAGCTCAGACGGCCTTGTGAGCAGAGTATAGCTTGGTGCCACTGGTGGAGATCTGTAAGGCGGCAACGTGGTTGTCTCTTCATACTTTTGCTTCCGTGCTGGAAGGCGTTGCCCAAGTACTTCATAGGTAAGCCTCCCTGTTCTGGGGGGACGGGGTATTCTTTCCCAGGTGGTGGGGAGAGAGTAAGGTTACTTGGGTGTAGTTTTGGTTATTCTTGTTTGACTACTTATTTGTTGTTCCTGTGAGTCTGCTTTGTCAATAGGTTACTGGAGCTGGTAGGCAGTGCCAGCTGCGTAAGTTATCAAAAGATGACATGCTCAGTCTCCAAGCTGCTGGAAGAGGTATACTACCAAGAGGTGCGGGACTGGACTAGAGTTCCTCAAGGAACAATTATTAGCAGGTAAGTCTAATTTCTCCTTAAATAGAAAGGAAAAAAAAGAAAATAACTAAGAAATTAAATTGAAAGGAAAGAAAGAACAAAGGACTATCACTGGCTTTGCTGGGCTAGCCTTGGTACCTTTTTTGGGAAAAAAAAAAAAGACAAAGAACAGATTCAGTGAAGAGGCTGCGGGGGTAAGCTCAGGGGATTCCCCAGACTGGGACCAAGGGCAAGCAGAAGGCACTCTGGGGGAGAGGAGATTGCTTCTGCACACCTTCCGCTCAGCTGCTCAGTTCACGGAAAGTCCGGGGGTCAGTCAGCAGTAGGCCTCGTCTGTGTACTTCCAATGCTGCCGAAGCTCTTCTGGAGCCTCGGCCAAGAGTGAAAGCGGAGGTGAGTCAGGGCAGCAAAGGCCAGCAGTGTCCACCAAATATGCTGCACTGGACTCTAATTTGGCCACTTCCACTGGTAGCGGATGAGCACTTCCCTTGGACTCAATAATTCCCTGTGTCCATTGTAAACACACCCATGCTACAAAGGCAGCACAGACAGACGCCTGAAAAGATAATGCGTTGATATCAAATGCTTGTTTTAGCAGCGTCTCCACCTTCCTATCCTGTACACCCTTAAGAGCGGAACTATTTTCTACCGGAATGGTAATTTTCTTTGTCACTGCCAAAACCACTGCATCCATCGTAGGGGATCACAGGAGGTTTGTGTCCTTGTCTGGAGGTGGGTACAGCTGTCATCTTACACATTCCTTTCAACGCGGCCTTCGGCACATCCCATTTATCCTGGATCATCTGCCTGATCACGCGGCACATAGGGAACACCCTCTGCATCTTCCTCTCGGCCTGGAATAGAGAATCCTCTAGAGGCTCCTCCTCTAGTGGATCCTCCGAATCCATATTGAGGGCCTTCAAAGAGTGTGTAATCAGCACCACCAACTCTTCTCTCTGAAAGACGCACACAATCCACAACAACTCTGCTTGGGGAATCTCTCCTTCCTCAAGCTCCATCTCCTCTGCCTCCACGTCTTGTTCAACTGCTACATCGTCTTCCTCCTCAGACTGGAGTGAACCTACCTCCCCCCCCACCCAAGGGTCCTCCTCCAGCCTTCTCCTACTAGAGCCATGTTCACCCTGTGCCGTGACTTCAGAGAGCGGCAAAGCCCGTTTCGGCTGTTTTACTTGTGAGCAGCCCAGCTCCTCTCCTCGCTGCCTTAAGCAAAAAGCTTTATGCATGAGGAGAACAAACTAAAGCAAAAAAGGACCTGGTAATGCCTCAGGCTGTTCCTTACCCAGAGAGCATTTAGAGGGCTTAGCAGACTTCCCCAACTTCTTCCAAGGTCCCTGCTTTGAGAGAGTCAAGCTTTCGGAGCCCTCGTCCCCTGCCGCGACTTTCACTGCCACGGCTGGCGACTTGTTAGCTTTTGTGGATGAAAACAATTCTCCTTTCTCTCCCGAGGGGTCCTGCACTTGTCCCTCAAGGAGTCCTACGTCTGCCAACCTGGCCTCTGCTTCACAAGTCCAGCAGAACCCAGCACTGGAAACTGAGCCCCTGCGGGAGCCACACACCAGACACGTGCTCATAAGGGCCATGTCCTGCTAGCTCCTTTCTTCTATTTAAAAGTGTTGTTATATTTTTTTTAACCAAACCTCAATTGCCATCTCTTTCTGTTGACTGAGTCCTCTTTATTTTTTCTTGAAACACAGTCCGAGACAGAGGAAAATATAAAAAATGTGAATTCAGCTGCTCGCTGGTCTGTTCCTATCCCCTGCAACAGCATCCAGACAAAACTGCAGTCTTTAAAATAAAAACAAACTTACAGTAAAATTAATTAAATGCAGTCCACAAAATGGTGGCTGTTCTTATGCCAAATTAGAGTCCAGTGCAGCATATTTGGTGGATTTTGTTTATAATTTGATAAGAGGTTTGTCCAAGAGTATGGCGGCTGTGGTAGCGGTGCATCATTACCCATGACTCAAACTGGTTAGCGGATGCTTCCTTCTAGTAATGTTTGAGTAAGTTACTCTTCCGGGAGAGGCTGCTGTTCAGAGAGGACCTTGAAGTTGGTGAAGGACTTGGGCGAATCAAAAGGGGGCCGGCTTCCGGACGAAAGGAAGAAGACAGTATGGTCCACCATGCTGCCGTGGGGACAATTGACGAACTATCAGTGGTTTAGAGCCGTACGCTTTGTGCCATATCAGGGGGCAGGTTCCCTTCCCTGGGACAGTCCTTTCGGAGGTTCAGGAGAGCACATAGAGGATTTTTCTCTTCCTTTTCCATGGCTCCTAAGAAGTCCCAATAAAGAGAGGCTTGTCCGCAGCGGGGTACTGCCTGTAGGGGGTCAGCTGCAGGACTTTTATACGGTGTAGGCGCAGGTTACATATAATCTATGGGTCTTCTCCGGGAACAAGCAGGAAGTCAGTCCTCACATATGGGTGACATTGGCGCCGACAGAGCCTGCGGGGAGCACATACATAGCTTTCAAAGAAAACCTTTGGGAATTGCTACCATGCATGCGTGGTCTCCTTCCTGCCCAAGGATGCCATATTGCTTAGTCTCCTTTTTTCCGCGGAGCCCATCAGACGTAGTCTGTATTGTCCTGGGAAAAGTTGATTTTTTTTATTCATGCCTTTTGGCTTTCTCCGGTTCACACCTCTACCCTTCCCGCCTCCGACCTCGGTATCTCGGTATCTGGTCGGTTCCTCTTCTAAGTTTTGATTTTTCTTTTTCGGGGCGTCTTTGTGTCTATTTTTCCCTTGCTGGCAGCCCAAAGGGTCTTCGACCTTGCTGGGGTCCTTTCCCCCTCCCCCCCCCCATGGCTACCAACGGGTTCAAGAAGTGCAATCGGTGTGGGAAAATCATGTTCCTCACCGATACGCATAACTGCTGTCCCCAGTGCCTCGGCCCGGACCACGACCCAGTGGTCTGTGTAAAAAGATGTCTTCAAAGGCCTTGAGGAGCCGCCAGCAGCAGCATAAGATTTTTCCTGACTCCCCCATGCCTCCGAGAGCCAGGACCTTATCCGAGGCCTCCACGCCTTGGGAGGAGCACTCCGATCCCGAGCGTCATCGGGGTTCCTCGGAGAGGGGGTCTCCCTCGAGAGAATCGAAGAGAAGGAAGAAACCCTCAAAGGTGGCGTCTCTGGATGGTTCCGAGCGGCCTGGCTCCTCTCGGGACCGGTCGCGCAGCCCCAAGCGCCTGCCCGGGACATCGGAGAAGGAGCGCCCAGCCAAGGTCCCTCGCAGGGACACAGTCGCGGATCGGCCTAGGCAAGTACATACTGTCCTAGTCAAGGATTCCCCTCCAGGGGAACCGGCTTCGATCCTGAGCGTGTTGGCGCCCGAGCTGGGGGCTGCAGAGCCTCCGGGACTGGCGTCCAGGATGGCAGCCTTGGAGCACAGTTTCATTGCCTTCATGGTAGAGCCACGGGCACTGATGTCCGGCACGTCCGGTTCCTCCGCCCCAACCACCGGGCTCTCGACGTCGGTCAACCCCGGAGGCTGAGCAGATCCTCGAGGCCTTCTGGGCCCGAGTCGATCCTCGGCTGAGTTCGCACTCTGCCTCCTGCTCATCAGGACCGAGGTCGTCACCACTGAGCCTGCAGGCATCAGGGCGGATGGCACCGGGACCCTCTGCCCGAGGAGCTCCACGAGGCGTGCCAGCTGTACATGGGCATGTACCTGAGAGACTTGGCGAAGGAAATCGCCGGGTTCTCAGCTGGCCTCTCTGAGGAGCCTTTGCAGTGCTTCAAGGGCCTGTCCAAAGCTGTCTGTGAATGCTCCAAGTTCATGTCTCAGCGTCCTATGACTGGTTCGAGTCGGCGGCAAGGATAGCCGCGGCAGGCATTGGTGCACGCTGACAAGCTTGGCTGCAGTCGTCAGACCTCTAACAATGGGTTCAGGACAAGTTGGTCGATGTCCTATGCCGGGGGGAGAATCTCTTTGGGAAACCCATTACCGACAAGGCCACCGAGCTGGAGACAGAATTCATACGAGGACATGGCTCTCTAAGAAGACCTCTGCCCCTTCCCGTAAGAAGGGCTCAGGTAAAAATCCCTTTTATCCGAGGAAGTCCACTGCTTACCGAAACTACCCCCCTTACCAGGCCTCCCCAGCAGGGGCATCAGACCAAGGGACAGGGGCATGGCCTCCGTAAGCAGAAGGCCCCCAAAACCCAAGCTCTGGTCCAGCCTGGTGGGAGGTTTGACTCCTGCAGCATGGCCCCTCTCCCAGCCGGAACTGGGCAGCCCACAGGAGGTCGGCTCGCCTTGTATGCCCACAGGTGGGGAATCATCACCACCGATTCATGGGCATTACAAGTGGTCAGGGAGGGATACCTCCTCCATATTACTTCCCAGGAGAGCTTCAAGGTCTCCCCTTCACCGGGGCCACCTTCTGAATTAGTTGGCAGGGCTTCTCGAGGACAGAGCGGTGGAACCGGTGCCCCACCACCTCAAGGGCCAGGGGTTCTACTTCAGATATTTCCTTGTGCCAAAGAGGGACTGGGGGCCTAAGGCCCATCTTCGACCTGTGCAACCTCAACGAATTCCTGGTGAGGGAGAAGTTCAAGATGCTCTCCCAGGGAGACTGGCTGTGCTCATTGGGCTTAAAGGATGCCTACACACACATCCTAAAAGCCACAGACAATACCTATACTTTGTGGTAGAGGGCAATCATTACCAATACAGGGTGCTCCCCTTTGGCCTTGCCTCGGCCCCCAAGGTCTTCACAAAGTGCCTGGCGGTGGTCGCCGCCTTCCTCAGGCTTCAGGGGATCTTTGTCTTCCCCTATCTTGATGAGTGGCTCATTGGGGGCACTACGGCCCCCGAGGTGCAGCAGGCCACAACTCGCACCACCGAAGTTCTGCAGCACTTGGAATTTGTTATCAACTCCAAGTCCAGCCTTTGTCCCAAGTCCAGCCTTTGTCCGGTGCAAGAGCTGGAATTCATTGGGGCAAGGATCAACACCTTTCAGTCGAAAGCCTTCCTGCCTGCAGACAGGGCAAGCAGGCTCATTGCCCTGGCCAAAGACATAGGGCACCATCACTCAGTGCTAGCAAGGCATCTGCTGCGCCGCCTCGGGCACGTGGCCTCCACGGTCCATGTCACTCCAGATGCCCGCCTCCACATACGAACTGCACAGTGGTGCCTCAGGGACCAGTGGCCCCAGGCCATGGGACATCTCCAGGACAGGGTCAGGGTGACCAAGCGCCTGGTGCAGTCCCTGACCTGGTGGCTCTTGCCCCATTACCTGGAGGCAGGGATGCCCTTCCAGACCCCTCACCACTCGAGGGTCCTCACCACAGATGCCTCCCTGCTGGGCTGGGGAGCCCATTGCCTGGGATACTGCACACAGCGGGTTTGGTCCCCATATGAGAGTACCCAGAAGATCAATCTGTTGGAACTGCATGCAATCCGTCTCGCCCTGAGGGTTTTCAGGCAGTGCCTGGTCCACAGAACTGTTCTAGTGCAAACGGACAGCCAAGTTGCTGTGTTCTATGTGAACAAACAGGGGGGGCACGGGGTTCTGTCAGGAAGCCTTAGATCTGTGCTCTTATGCAGTCCGGCAGGGCATTCTTCTCAGGGCAGTATACCTGCTGGGCCAGGACAACTGGCTGGCCGACAGACTCAGCAGGATGCCTCAGCCACACGAGTGGCAACTGGACCAGGAAGTAGCTAGCAGGCTTTTCCAGACCTGGGGGGATCCTGTGATGGACCTGTTTGCAAGCCCAGACAATCACCAGTTGCCCCGCTTCTGCTCAAGGTAGCTGCACCCCGCCAGGGTGGCAGCCAACACATTTCTAGTCTCATGGTCGGTGGGTCTTCTGTATGCTGTACCACCGACGCCTCTGATCGCCAAGACTCTGTTCAAGATCCTTCACGACAGAGCCTCAGTCATCCTGATAGCCCCACGGTGGCCTAGGCAACCATGGTTTCCGCTTCTCCTACAGTTAGCGGTGGAGACCCCCATCCCTTTGGAGTCAGCTCCACAGCTCCTTTCCCAGGAGGGGGGCTCGCTTTTGCATCCCAACCTCAGCTCCCTTTCGCTGACAGCATGGCTGCTGAGAGGGTGACTCTAGCCCCGCTCCTCCTCCCAAAAGACGTGGAGGAGGTGTTGCTGGCTTCGCGCAGAGCGTATACCAGATGGGCATATGCCTTTAAGTTGTGTAGATTTGCGCTTTGGTGCGCTGAGTGAGGGGTAGACCCTTTCTCTTGCTCGGTGGTTGTGATATTGCAATACCTTCTCCACCTCTCCACGACGGGGGTTAAGTCCAACTCTCAGAGTGCATCTCAGTGCCCTAGTGGTGAACCACTATCACGTGGACAAAAAGCCCCTCTCAGTTCATCCAGTGGTGTCCCGGTTTCTGAAGGGCCTACTACTGTCGAAGCCCCCGGTCCGCCCCCTGGCGACCGAATGGGATCTCAATGTAGTGTTGGGGCAGCTCACCCGGCCGCCCTTCGAACCGTTGGCCACGTGCCACCTCCATTATCTCTCCTGGAAGGTGGTTTTCTTGGTTACACTCACTTCTGCCCGGAGGGTGAGTGAATGCCAGGCCCTCGTAGCGGAGAGGCCTTATATCAGGTTCTACAAGAATAGGGTGGTGCTTCGCACGCACCTCAAGTTCCTTCCGAAGGTAGTCTCCTCGTTCCACCTAAACCAGGAGGTGATTCTCCTTACCTTCTTTCCCAGGCTGCATGCCAGCTGGGCAGAGGCGGTCCTCCATACCCTGGACTGTAAAAGGGCTCTGTCCTTCTACATTTAACGTACTCAAGGTCACCGGAAAGCCTCTCAGCTTTTCGTTTCCTACGACCCCAGTAAGCTGGGGGAGGCGGTGGCAAAGCATATGCTGTTCACATGGGTGGTGGACTGTATTGCCCGGGCTTATTAGGAAGCGAGGCTTCTGCTGGAAGGCCGTGTTACAGCTCACAGGGTCAGGGCCATGGCGGCATCAGTTGCTCACCTGCGCTCTGTTCCTCTGGCAGACATCTGCTGGGCCGCCACTTGGTCTTCGGCTCATACCTTCATAGCGCACTACTGCCTGGATAGGGAGTCCTGACGGGACAGTGCCTTCGGCCAGGCTGTACTCCTTAAACTTTCTGAGGTCTAGGCAACTCCTGCCCTCCGACCCTTCTGTGTTCAGGCTACCGGAATGCTACTTTCCTAGGACGCAGGTCCTATTTCCCTGGTTAGGGTTTTCATTGCGGCTGCTTGCAGCTCTCGATGAGGGAGTCTTTTTTGGCTATAGGTTCAAGGTAGCCTGTAGCTGGGGAGTCCCAAAGATGGTATCTTCTTTCCACCTCAACCAGGAGGTGGTCCTCAAAGGGTAGATCTCCTTCCAAGCATCGAGATGCCTCTGGCGTTGCCCTTGAGGGACTTGTACCAGCAAAATTGCCCCGGCGGGAGGCTTCGGCTTCCAAAGCACTATCGGGGCTCCAGGATGTTCTCGAGGCCTCAACCTCGGCAGAACTACTGGTGTCATGCTCTGGGGTACCGGCCGCTTCATCCGGTACCGACACCCAGGCATCGGCAGCGTCAATAGACCAGAGATTCTTGGCTATTGAATGCAGTCTGGCGGCTCTCCTTGCGGCATCGGTGCCTTCGGGGCCGCTTCAGACAGTTCAACCGGTATCGACACCGGTTCCGGCACCGATATTGGTACCAGTACTGACGGCATCGACATCAGCGAGTGTGTTACCAACACCGAGTCATGCTATTTCCTCCGGTATCGACAGGCTGGTACTGGACCCCTCCGGTACCGACTTTGATCGGTACCGGTATTGTGCTTTGCAAGAGCACCCGGACAGGAGATATTTTGAATCCTCCAATGACTCTGAGGACTCTGACAGCTCTGTCGATACCAGAGTACTTCTCTCTGAGGAGCCGCCTTCTCCTAAACGTAGGATGTCTCCTCCAGAGGATATATCCTTTCAGGATTTCATCCGGGAGGTGGCTAGAGGTCTTTCCATCACACTGGCTCCTGAAACAGAGCCCAGAGCAAAGGAGTTGGAAATTTTACAATATCCTAAAGCTCCCAAGGAGGCAGCTACTTTGCCTAGTCATGAGATCTTGCATGATCTCATGTTAAGAATGTGGGAAACACCTCTTACCACCTCTCCTCATTCCCGTAGGCTGGATACCATGTATCGAGTACCTCCTTGTCCTGGATTTCAGAAAACTCAGTTATCACACCACTCCATAGTGGTGGAGTCAGCTATGAGAAGGATCAGGAGTGCAAAAAGACATGCATCTAATCCTCCAGGATGTGAATGTAGGACTCTTGATGCCTTTGGGCGTCGAACCTTCCAGGCCTCTATGCTTTCTGCCAGGATTAGTTCCTACATCTTATACATGGGAATGTTCCTTAAGGAGGTTACAGGAGATCTAGAGCTTATGAGCCCTCTCCTTCCTGATGATAAGAGGCAGGATTATCTTACACTTGTCAAACATGCCCAGGATGTTTCCAAGTTTGTTAATCATGCAGCTTTTGACTGCTTTGAGTGCATAAGCAGAACCTCTGCCATTGCCATAGGTGCTCGTAGGATTGCCTGGCTTTAGGCATCTGACTTAGAACTCTGGGTACAGGAAAAACTGGGGAAAATCCCTTGCACAGGCGAAAATCTCTTTGGCAAAAATTGGCAAGAGAATGCTAATGAACTGGATGCTGATAACTGGATGCTGATCCTGCAAGAAACCATTCTTCTCTAAAAAGAAGAGGTTTTACCCCTCCTATACCCAGCAGGTGCATTCTGCAGGTCAGTCTACCCGAAAGGGACAGCAGCCACCAAAGCAAAGGAAAACAAAGAATGCTAAGCCTCAACCGGCCCAGCAGACTCAGCCTCCACACGGGCTTTGACTCCCATCTAGAGAACCTAGCCTTCCTGGCCCTCAACGGGCCAGAGCCTTCCACCATCCCAGGAAGGTTGTGTCATTTTGCCCCCAGATGGGGGCAGATAACAGCAGAAGAATAGACTCTTTTCATTGTAAGAGAGGGGTACAACATTTCTTCAACATGCCCTGTCCTACAGTGGTAAGATGGTTCAATTCTCAGACTTCACTCGACACTCAGTTGGGTCAAGAGGTCAGTTTACTTCTTGCCCACGGGGCAATAGAAGACGTACCCATTTCCCAACAGGGTACAGGGTTTTACTCCCCCTATTTCCTTAGTCCAAAGAAAACAGGAGGACACAGACCCATTTTAGACCTCAGAGAATTGAACAAATTCCTGTTCAAAGAGAAATTCAAGATGATTTCTCTAGGAACTCTGCTGCTATACCTTCAGAGTCAGGATTGGCTTTATTCTCTAGATCTCAAGGATGCGTACACTCATGTTCTCATCCATCCAACTCACCGAAGATTCCTTCGGTTTCTATTTCAAGGAAAGCACTACCGATACAGGGTTCTTCCTTTTGGCCTGGCCTCAGCACCAAGGGTGTTTACGAAATGCATGGCTGTGGTAGCAGCATTTCTTCGCACTCTAGGAATATTCGTCTTCCCCTACTTAGACGACTGGCTCATTCGAGCCCCGTCGGAGTCAGAGGCCAGAATTTCTCTATCTTGCACAATGCGTATCCTTCAGTATTTGGGCCTGGTCATAAACATCCCAAAATCCAACCTAACTCCCACTCAGTCTCTAGAGTTCATAGGAGCTATGCTGGATACCAGAAAAGCAAGGGCCTATCTTCCACAGCCCCACTGCCTTCGCATTGTGCAGTTAGCTTCCCAAGCAGTGTTAAAAACTCATCTCACTGCTTGGGAAATGTTACAATTACTAGGCCACATAGCATCTACCGTGCATGTGGTTCCTTATGCTCGCCTCCATATGAGAGCAGCCCAATGGACTCTATCCACTCAGTGGATTCAGGCATCAGGCTGCCTATCAGACAAAATAGCAAACACAAGTCACCTTATTTTGTCCCTGCAATGGTGGTAGTCAACCCAAAACCTGTTGGTGGGGTCCCCTTTCCAGCAGCCCCTACCCCAGGTCACTCTAACAACAGACGCCTCACAGGTGGGTTGGGGAGCTCACCTGCAGGATCTCTCTACCCAAGGCACCTGGACTCCACAGGAGACCCACCTACATATCAATCTCTTGGAACTCAGAGCAATCTTCCTTGCTCTTCGAGTGTTCCACACCCAGCTGAGCTGCAAGACAGTCCTAATTCAGATGGACAATCAAGCAGCTATGTTCTATCTGAACAAGCAGGGAGGAACAGGCTCTCTGTCGCTTTGCAACAAAGCTTTGCGACTATGGGCCCTCGCCAGAGAGCATCAGATTCATCTCCTTGCAGTGTATCTGCCAGGCATTCAAAACTCTTGGGCAGACAGACTCAGTCGAGTTCTGCTTCCACACGAATAGTCTCTCTGTGCAGACCAGGTAGCAAAAAATTTTCAAATTTGGGGAACTCCAGACATAGACCTCTTTGCAAGTTTGCCAAACTTCCATGGTTCTGTTCCAGAATACCGGTTCAGGGTTCTCAGGCCAGGGATGCTTTCCTCCTCCATTGGGGTCAGGACTTCCTATATGCCTTTCCACCCATTCCCCTAATTCCCAAAACCCTATTCAAGCTTCAGAGAGACAGAGGCCGTATGATTCTCATAGCTCCACATTGGCCACGGCAGGTGTCGTACCCTCTGCTCCTACATCTCTCTCAAGCTCCATCTCTGGAGTTAGGATCTGCTCCAGATCTCCTATCTCAGGAGGACGGGATGTTGTGGCATTTATTTATTTATTAACATTCTCTTATATACTGCACTATTCTGCATCAGTGCGGATTACATTGAACAAAGTGAAATTACATTGAACAGGGCATTATAACTTGGAGATAACTATTATCTCCAGGAACAAGCAGGAATGAGTCTTCACATATGGGTATCGTCAGTACCGACGGAGTCTGCGGGGGAACGCTCCCCAGCGTTCAGTAAGAAAGCTTTTGGGAGCATCCCACAGCGCCTGCGCGCTGCCTTCCCGCCTTTCCCAACCACCTCTCTCCAGTTCTTCTTTTCCGCAGAGCCAGCAGGTCATGTTCCTGTCACTGCAGAAGAATTTCTTTATTTTTTCTTTATTTTTCTGTGTTGCGTCTGCCTCCTTCGACGTCAGACCGGTACCGCCGGTCTTTTCTTTTCTTTCTTACAAAAAACCCCAAAAAAACCTTTTCTTTCTTCAACTGTGCATTTTCGGTTTGGGCCTTAGGCCTGAACATTTTTTCTCCTCATGGAGAAGCCCGCTTCCGGGTTCAAAAAGTGCACGAAGTGTGGCGGTACTATTTCTGTCACCGACACCCATGATTGGTGTCTAAAATGTTTGGGTCCTGACCATTCCATCAGGGATTGTGTGTCCTGTACCATGATGTCTAAAAGAGGTCGGCAGAACCGAGCACCCAAGCTCAGTACCCTGTTTCCCTCTGATGCAGCCTCGGTGGCATCAACGTCTTCCAGGGCTGCTTCTTCCTCCCATGGATCTCAGGTAACCAAACATAAATCTAGCCGGTCCTCGAAGGGCAAATCTCCCTCTAAGCATCGAGATGCCTCCGGGCTTGTCCTCGAGGATTCCGCACCGGCAAAGCTACCCCGTTGGGAAGTTCTGGCTTCCAAAGCATTGTCTATGGGGTCACAGGTTGACATCGATGGCTCGGCCTTGACTGATCACCTGTTGCCGTGTTCTGGGGTACCGGTGCCCTCCACTGGTACCGACATCCAGACTCTGGTGGCGTCGATGGATCAGAAGATTCTGTCCATGCAGCGCACCCTAACGGCGTTTATGCAGGCTTCGACGCCTCCGGTACCGCAACAGTCTCCGTTGCCGGTACCGGCATCGTTCCTGGTGCCGGTACCGAATGCATCGACATCGGCTTCGGTGTCGATTGCAGTGGTACTCTGTCCTATGATGCCCATCGGTACCGAACCGGTACCGCTTACTCCCGATGTCGATCCCACTCGGTATGCATATCGGGCTTTACAGGAGCATCCAGACAGGCGATACTTCGATTCCTCCGAAGACTCTGATGAGTCGGAGGTTGCTGTCGAGGCACCGGTACTTCTTCCTCAGGAGTCTGATTCTCCAAAACGAAGAATGTCTCCTCCAGAAGACTTGTCTTTTCAGGACTTCATTAGGGAAGTGGCTAGGGGCCTCTCCATTACAGTGGCCCCTGAGTCAGAGCCTAGAGCAAAGCAATTAGATATTTTGCAATATCCTAAGGCTCCTAAAGAAGCAGCTACTTTACCTATTCATGAGATCCTCTATGATCTCATGTTGAGCATGTGGGAGACTCCTCTTACCACCTCTCCTCATTCTCGTAGATTAGACACCATGTACCGTGTCCCTCCTTGTCCTGGCTTTCATAAGTCTCGGCTTCCTCACCACTCTATTGTGGTAGAGTCTGCCATGAGGAAAATAAAGAGTGCAAAGAGACACTCATCTAATCCTCCAGGACGTGAATGCAGGACCCTTGATGCTTTTGGCCGAAGGGTTTTCCAAGCTAATATGCTTGCTGCCAGAATCAACTCCTATAGTCTCTATATGGGGATGTTTCTAAAAAGTCACAGATCATCTGCAGACTTTAGCCCCTTTTATTTCAGAAGATAAAAGGCAGGAATTTCTCACTTGGCTTAAACATGCCCAAGATGTTTCCAAATTTTCCAACTGTGCAGCCTTTGACTCTTTTGAGTGTGTAAGCAGAGCCTCGGCTATTGCCATAGGTGCACGCAGAATTGCTTGGTTACAAGCCTCTGATTTGGAAATTTGGGTCCAAGATGAACTGGGAAATCTTCCTTGTACAGGTGAAAACCTTTTTGGCAGGGATTGGAAAGCAAAGTCCACTCAGATGGATGCTGAGAACTCTGCTTTGGATCGACTTTCAAAGTCTACCTCTGCTCCTGCTAAGAAAAGATTGTTCAAAAAGACACCTTTTTCTAAAAAGAGAAGATACTATCCTGCTTATGGTCAGCAGGCCTCTTATGCAGGTCGTTTTGCTGCAAAGCGTCAGCAACCACCTAAACAGGCCAAGTCAAAGGCTGTCAGGCCTCCCACGGCCCAGCAGCCTCAGCCTCCTCAGGGCCTTTGACTTGCAACTAGAGAACTTAGCCTTTCTAGCTCTGGAAGAACCAGAGCCCCTCACCATTCCAGGAAGGTTGGCTTACATTGCTCCCAGATGGGAGCAAATCACAGCAGAGCAATGGACCCTCTCCATTATAAGGGAGGGGTACAAGCTTCATTTCTTAAACCTTCCTCCCCACACCATGGTGAAACAGTTCAATTCTCCAACATCTCTCCTCAACCTTCTGGGTCAGGAGATTGCTACCCTTTTGCCCAGGGGGCAATAGAAGAAGTACCCCTTCTTCAACAGGGCTCAGGGTTCTACTCCCCTTATTTTCTTATTCCAAAGAAAACAGGGGGCTACAGACCCATATTAGATCCCAGAGAATTGAACAAGTTTCTATTCAAAGAGAAATTCAAGATGATTTCTCTCGGTACTCTGCTGCCATACCTTCAGAGTCAGGACTGGCTTTGTTCTCTAGATCTCAAGGATGCGTACACCCATGTCCTCATCCATCCAACACACAGAAGGTTCCTTCGGTTCCTTTTTCAAGGAAAGCACTACCAATACAGGGTGCTTCCTTTCGGTCTGGCCTCTGCACCAAGGGTGTTCACGAAATGCATGGCAGTAGTAGCTGCATTTCTATGCACTCTAGGAATATTCGTTTTCCCATATCTGGACGACTGGCTCATTCGAGCTCCATCCCAGTCAGAGGCCCAGATTTCTCTAACCTGCACAATGCGTATCCTTCACTATTTGGGACTGATAATAAATATCCCAAAATCCCATCTCACCCCTATTCAGTTGCTGGAGTTTATAGGGGCCTTGCTGGATACCACAACTGCAAGGGCCTATCTTCCTTAGGCCCGTTGCCTACGCTTGGTGCAGTTAGCCTCCCAGATACAGTTAAAATCCCATTTAACTGCTCGAGAGATGTTACAACTATTAGGCCACATGGCATCCACCGTGCATGTGGTTCCATATGCTCGCCTTCACATGAGGGCAGCTCAATGGACTTTGTCCACCCAATGGACTCGGGCATCAGGTTGCCTGTCAGACAAAATAGCAAACTCCAGTCACCTATTTTGGTCTCTCCAGTGGTGGAAGTCCCCTCCAAATCTGTTGCTGGGGTCCCCTTTTCAGCAGTCGCTACCCCAAGCAACTCTGATAACAGATGCTTCTGCAATGGATTGGGGAGCTCATCTGCAGGATCTGTCCACCCAGGGCATCTGGTCTCCACAGGAGACTCTCTGCATATCAATCTCTTGGAACTCAGAGCAATATTCTTAGCTCTCAGAGTGTTCCATTCCCTGCTCAGCTACAGGACAATCCTCATCCATACGGACAACCAAGTAGCCATGTTCTATGTAAACAAGCAGGGCGGGACTGCCTCTCTGTCGCTTTGCAATGAAGCTTTGCGACTGTGGGCCTTCGCCAGAGAGCATCACATCCATCTTCTGGCAGTTTATCTTCCAGGCGTTCAAAGCTCTTGGGCAGACAGACTCAGTCGAGTTCTGCTTCCACACGAGTGGTCCCTCCACATGGACCAGGTAGCCAGGATTTTTCGAATTTAGGGAGCCCCGGACATAGACCTCTTTGCAAGTCCGTGGAATGCCAAACTTACCCGTTTCTGTTCCAGAATTCCGTGTCAGGGAGTTCAGACAAAGGATGCCTTCCTCCTTCACTGGGGTCAAGACTTCCTTTATGCCTTTCCACCAATTCCCCTAACTCCCAAGACACTGTTCAAGCTTCAGAGAGATGAAGGGACCATGATCCTCATAGCACCACATTGGCCACGCCAAGTGTGGTACCCTCTACTTCTGCATCTCTCTCAAGCTCCTTCCCTGGACTTGGGCTCTGCACCAGACCTTCTGTCCCAGGAAGAGGGAACGTTGTGGTACCCAAACCCCCGGTTGCTCCATCTCAGGGCTTGGTTGCTGAGGGCCTGGAGTCTAGGCCCTAGACCTTCAAGAATTTCATCTCTCGCAGCAAGTCAGAGATGTTATTCATGCCTCTAGAAAGCCTTCTACTAGACGTTCCAATGCTTTCAAATGGAAAAGATTTACCATTTGGTGTTCAGGGAAAGGTCTAAACCCTCTTGCAATACCTCTGAATTCTCTGCTAGAGTATCTCCTGCATCTATCCCATGCAGGTCTGAAAACGAATTCAGTAAGAGTCCATTTGAGTGCTATTGCAGCGTCCCTCAAGCCTCTCAATGGACAACCTATTTCCTCTCATCCTCTTATAGCAAGATTCATGAGAGGCCTTCTTTTAACTAAACCTCCCATTAGACCACCTCCAGTGGCATGGGACTTAAACCTGGTTCTTGGCCAGCTTATGAAGCCACCCTTTGAACCTTTAGCCACCACCTCCTTGAAATTTCTTTCTTGGAAAGTTATTTTTCTCATTGCAGTCACCTCAGCACGCCGCATCAGTGAATTGCAAGCTTTGGTTGCTAATCCACCTTATACAAGGTTCCATCATGATAAGGTAGTCCTCAGGACCAATCCACACTTTATGCCTAAAGTGGTCTCGCCTTTTCATCTGAACGAAGAGGTATATTTACCTGTCTTTTTTCCAGGACCTCATGCATCAAGTGCAGAGAGGAATCTTCATACCTTGGATTGTAAGAGAGCTCTCGCTTTTTACTTACAGGAACACAGCAACATAGGAAGTCTTCTCAACTCTTTGTTGCTTTTGATCCTTCTCATTTAGGACTTCCAGTTTCTAAGAGAACACTGTCCAACTGGATTGCTCAGTGTATTTCTTTCGCCTACCAGAGTACGAACATTTCTCTGGAGGGCCATGTCACAGATCACAATGTGAGAGCCATGGCAGCCTCAATGGCTCATCTAAACTCTGTGTCCATCGACCAAATCTGTCGAGCGGCCACCTGGGCCTCGGTTCATACCTTCACAGCCCATTACTGTTTGGACAAGGACTCCCGCCGGGATGCCTCGTTTGGTCATGCTTTTCTCAAACACCTGTTCCATTCCTAATCAACTCCTACCCACCTACCCTGGTCGGCTGCCAGAGATCCATGGGAGGAGGTAGAGTCCTTTTCAAGGACACACAACCTGGGGTTTCTCCCTGGCATCTACAGCTAGGGAGTCCCCATATGTGAAGACTCATTCCTGCTTGTTCCTGGAGATAGCACAGTTACTTACCTGTAACAGGTGATCTCTGGGAACAGCAGGAATAAGTCTTCACAACCCACCCACCTCCCCTAGGAGTTGTATCTATCTATCTTTCCTTTCCTCTCTCTCTCTTTGTCTCAGCTTTAAAACTCAAACTGGAGAGAGGCGGTTGGGAAAGGTGGGAAGGCAGCGCACAGGCACTGTGGGATGCTCCCAAAAGCTTTCTTACTGGACGCTGGGGAGCGTTCCCGCGCAGGCTCCGTCGGTACCGACGATACCCATATGTGAAGACTTATTCCTGCTGTTCCCAGAGATCACCTGTTACAGGTAAGTAACTGTGCTTTACAGGGAACATGGGCTATGGGAGGGTTAAGTGGCTTGCCCAAGACCACAAGGAGCACCCATGGGACTAGAAACCCCAGTCCTTCCGGCCCAAGGTTGCTCTCCTCTAGTGGGATTTGAACCCCCGACCCTCCAGCCTGAAGTACCTTGCCCCAACCACTAGGCCACTACTCCACTCCAGTCCCAGTCCCCACTCTCTGCATCTCCTGGCCTGGTTGCTGAGAGCCTAGACCTTCATGGTCTTAACCTTTCTCAACAAGTAAAGGATGTCCTTTATGCTTCCAGGAAACCTTCCACAAGACGCTCTTATGCTTTCAAGTGGAAAAGATTTTCCATATGGTGTTCGCAGAAGGGTCTTGACCCTCTTGCGATACTTCTGGAATCATTACTGGAGTATCTCCTTTATTTATCTAATGCAGAGCTTAAGACTAACTCAGTAAGAGTCCATTTAAGTGCTATTTCAGCTTCTTTCAAGCCTTTAAATGGGCATTCTATTTCCTCTCATCATCTCATAGCAAGATTTATGAGGGGCCTTCTTCTAACTAAGCCTCCCATTAGGCCACCACCGGTGTCATGGGACCTAAATCTGGTTCTTGGGCAGCTCATGAAGCCGCCTTTTGAACCTTTAGCTACTACCTCATTGAAATTCCTTTCCTGGAAGGTTGTCTTTCTCATTGTAATCACATCAGCACGTCGCATCAGTGAATTGCAAGCATTAGTTGCTGATCCTCCTTATACGAGGTTCCATCATGATAAGGTAGTCCTTAGGACTCATCCACACTTTATGCCAAAGGTGGTCTCACCTTTTCATTTAAACCAAGCGGTTTACCTGCCTGTATTTTTTCCAAGGCCTCATGCTTCAAATTCAGAAAGGAATCTTCATACTTTGGACTGTAAAAGAGCACTTGCCTTTTACTTACAAAGGACACAGCAACATAGAAAGTCCTCTCAACTCTTTGTTGCTTTCGATCCTTCTCATTTGGGACTTCCAGTCTCCAAGAGAACATTGTCCAGTTGGATTGCACAGTGGATTTCTTTTACCTATCAGAGTAAGAACCTTTCTCTGGAAGGCCATGTCACAGCTCACAATGTGAGAGCCATGGCAGCCTCAATGGCTCATCTACACTCTTGTGTCTATTGACGACATCTGTCAAGCAGCTACTTGGGCCTCAGTTCATACCTTCACAGCCCATTACTGCTTAGACAACGACTCCCGCCGGTATGCCTTGTTTGGTCAGGCTGTTCTACAAAACCTGTTTCATACTTAAACAACTGCTACCCACCATCCCCGGTAGGAAGCCAGAGATCCATGGGAGGAAGTGGAGCCCTTTTTACAGGGGCACACAACTTAAGGGGTCTCTCCCTAGCATATGTAGCTAGGGAGTCCCCATATGTGAAGACTACATTCCTGCTTATTCCTGGAGATAGCATAGTTACCCACCTGTAACAGGTGATCTCTGGGAACAGCAGGAATTTAGTCTTCACAACTCACCCACCTCCCCTAGGAGTTGTATCTCTCTATCTCTCTCTTTTCTTTCCTTTCCCTCTCTCTCTCTTTGTCTCAGCTTTAAAACTCAACTGGAGAGAGGCAGTTGGGAAAGGCAGGAAGGCAGCACCGCAGGCACTGTAGGATGCTCCCAAAAGCTTTCTAATTGGACGCTGGGGAACGTTCCCGCGCAGGCTCTGTTGGTACCGACGATAGCCATAAGTGAAGACTAAATTCCTGCTGTTTCTGGAGATCACCTGTTACAGGTAACTATGCTCTCCATACAGTTGATTGCAAACGGGCCCTGTCCTTCTACTTACAGTAGACCAAAGGCCATTGCAAAACTCCTCAGCTTTTTGTTTTCTACAATCCCAGCAGACTGGGGCTTCCTGTGACTAAGCAAACTCTGTTCACTTGGGTGGCGGGCTGTATTGACCTTGCCTATGAGCAAGCTGACCTCTCTCTGGATCACCGTATCACAGCGCATCGCATGAGAGCGATGGCCATATTGGTGGCGAACCTGCACTCTGTACCAGTGACGGAGATCTGCAAAGCCGCCACATGATCTTTAATTCATATATTCGCAGCTCATCATTGCCTGGAGAGCGAGTCCCGTTGGGACAGTGCTTTTGGACAGGCCATACTCCATAATCTTTTTGGGATGTAGGCAACTCCTGTCCTCTGACCCTTCTGTGTTCAGGCTACTGAAGTGATAGTGCCGTTGGACGCTAGGGTCTTGCAGAGTCTCTCAGTTGGGGACTCATCTTCTGTAACTCATGGCTACCTGACTTGGTCACCATTGGTGCTGTCGTAGTTCTGTCCTTGGCAGCCTGGAGTTAGGGAGTCATGTATGTGTGGACTGACTTCCTGCTTGTTCCTGGAGAAAGCATAGTTACTCACTTGTAACAGATGTTCTCCAGGGACAGCAGGAATCAGTCCTCATATCTCTCTCTCTTCCCCTGGGAGTCGCCTCCCTACCTTGTTTTATTTTACTACAGTCCTAGCTATGTCATCTGACTGAGCAAGATGGCACTCTTGGCAGGAAGGGAACCACACATGCGTGGTGGCATCTCCCAAAGGCTTTCTTTGAAAGCTGGGGAGATGCTTCAATGGATGCTCTGTTGGCGCCAACATCATCCACATGTGAGGACTGATTCCTGCTGTCCCTGGAGAACATCTGTTACAGGTGAGTAACTACGCTTTTTGATATCTTTCTTTTCTGTTCATATCTTTGCTACTTTCAATTTATTACTGGAACATATACATTTCAGGTTGTCTTCTGTTAATGCAGCATGCTTTAGCTTGATGTCTTGGATCTTCCTTTACTATCTTTGATCTTAATCCTTTTAGATACCCGTCTATCAGGGATACCTTCGCACACAATGATTGTATGATGGATAGGTCAATCATGTTTCAGCCAACCCAGAACATGTTGTGCTCTGTTAGCTCCATGGGTCTGGTACTTCCTTGGGTTTCTGACATTGACCTTTAAGCTGGTTCCTTGGACCAGGGTACTTATACACTTGTGGCAGAGGCACCTGCTAATCTTCTTGTTTCCATGTTGCTCATTGTTCGACCAGGCCCTTTCTCTCAAGGTGAGTGCTGCTGAATATCTTTGGGTGCTGCCATTGCATATCCTGAAGCTAACTGAACATAAGAACATAAGATATGCCATACTGGGTCAGACCAAGGTCCATCAAGCCCAGTATCCTGTTTCCAACAGTGGCTAATCTAGGTCATAGGTACCTAGATTTCCCCAAAAGACGCAGGTTCCACAATGCTTGTACTGGGTCAAGCATTGATATCCTGGGTCCCTTCTTAATAATGGTTTATGGACCTTTCCTCCAGGAACTTGTCCAAACCTTTTTTAAACCCAGCTACACTAACAGCCTTTACTACATCCTGCGGCAACAAATTCCAGAGTTTGATTATACATTGAGTGAAAAAATATTTTCTTTTATTGTAAACAATCGATCTACGTTTACCCGTTCCACTCCGTTCATTAATTTATAGACTTCTATCATATCTCCCCTCAGCCGTCTCTTTTCCAGGTTAAAGAGCCCTAACCTTTTTAGCCTTTCTTCTTAGGAGTATCCGTCCATCCCATTTACCCTTTTGGTAGGTCTTCTCTGAACCTTTTCTAATAACGCTATATCCTTTTGAAGATACGGCGACCAGAATTGCACACAATATTCAAGGTGTGGTCTCACCATGGAACGATATAGAGGCATTATAATATCTTTTGTTTTATTTTCCATTCCTTTCCTTATGATACCTAGCATTCTATTTGCTCTCTTGGCCGCCGCTGCACACTGGGCCTAGGGTTTTAACATGTTATCCACAATGACGCCTAAATCTTTTTCCTGGGTGGTGGTTCCTAACGTGGAACTTTGCATCGTGTAACCATAGTTTGGGTTTTTGTTTCTTAGGTGCATAACTTTGCACTTGTCCACATTAAATTTCATCTGCCATTTGGATGCCCAGTCTTCCAATTTATCAAGATCCGCTTGCAATTTTCCACAATCTTCTTGGGTTTTTAATAACTTTAAATAGTTTAGTGTCATCTGCAAATTTGATAACTGGATTGATTTGACATATGATGTGAAACTCCAAATGCTTATTATCCTTAAATGTTACATACAACACTGTATTTATTACTCATTTTGTTCCCTGTAAATAGTTCTTGCATGTTCCATGTAATGTAATATAGTTGTTATGGTTTTAAGCTGTTCACTGTAAAAACAGACGCCTGTCTGTTATGTTGTTTTGTTCCATGTAAACCGCATTTGATCTTTGGAAGATGCGGTATATAAGAAACTGTTAATTAAATTAAATTAAATTAAATAACCTCACTCGTTATTCCCTTTTCCAGGTCATTTATGAATATGTCAAAAAGCATCAGCCCCAGCACAGATCCCCGGAGTACTCCACTATTCACCTTTTTCCATTGGGAAAATTGGCCATTTATCCCTACCCTCTGCTTTCTATCTTTTAACCAGTTCCTGATCCACAACAACACACTGCCTCCTATCCCATGACTTTTTAGTTTTGCCAAAAGTCTCTGATGAGGGACCTTGTCAAAAACTTTCTGAAAGTCCAGATACACTATATCAACAGTCTCACCTTTGTCTGCCTGTTTATTCACACCTTCAAAAAAACATAACAGATTAGTAAGACAAGATCTTCCTTGTCTGAAGCCATGTTGGCTGTCTCCCATTAAACCATGACTATCTACATGTTCAGTAATTTTCTTTATTATGGTTTCTACCATTTTTCTGGTACTGACATCAGGCTCACCGGTCTGTAGTTTCCCAGATCACCCCTGGAACCCTTTTTAAAAATTGGTGTTACATTGGCCATCCTCCAATCTTTCAGGTATTACAGATGATTTTAATGATAGCTCACAGATTACTAATAGCAGGTCTGCAATCTTATATTTCAGTTCTTTCAACACCCTTGGATGTATACCATCCGGTCCAGGTGATTTGCTACTCTTCAATTTATCAAATAATTGTAATACATCTTTCCGGTGTATCGATATTTCCTTCAATTCTTCCGCAGTATCACCTTTAAATATCACTTCAGTCATGGGTAATATCCCTACATCTTCCTCAGTAAAGACCAAAGCAAAAAACTGGTTAGCATTGGGGCGGCACCCAGCGATAACTGGGCAGCAGCGATATTGAGCCACTGCCCGGTTATTGCTAAGCATCAAAAGGCTAGCATAACTTTCTCTACAGAAGCTAACTGGGCAGTGGTTGAATATTGCCGCTGCCTGGTTAGTTCCTGGCAGTCTGGGCAACCTGGATATTCATTGCTGAGGCATGGATATCACCCTGGCATTGAATATTCTCCAGGACCACTTACGGGTGACGTCGGTGCCGATGGAGCCCCATGCGGAGCAAATCCCCAGCTTTCAAAGAAAGCCTTTGGGAATTGCTACCACGAATGTGCGGTCCCCTTCCCACCCAAGGGTGCCATCTTGCTCAGTCTCCTTTTTCCGCGGAGCCCTTCGGACGTAGTTCCTCTGTGTCCCGGAAAAAGTGATTATTTTCTCTGTTTCTTTCGCCAGTCGACACCGGTACCCTTCCCGCCCCCAGCATTGGTACTTCGGTATCGAGCCGGGTTCTTTTTTTCCACTTCTTTAAATCTGTGTCCCTCAGGCGCCTTCACACCCTTTTTTGTCCCTCTTTCTCGCTGGCAGCCCACAGGCTCTTTGATCTCGCTGGGCTTCTTTTTCCCCCGATGGCTATTAGCAGTTTTAAGAAGTGTGATGGGTGCGGGAAGATAATGTCCCTCACCAACACACATGATTGCTGCCTCCGTTGCCTCGGGCCGGCCATGACCCGGCGGCCTGTGGCCCGTGTAAGAGGATGTCCTCTAAGGCCCTGAGGAGCCACCAGCAGCAGCACAAAAATATTTTCCCCGAGTCCCCCGTGCCTCCGAGAGCCAGGACCTCATTCGATGCCTCGACGTCTTGGGGGGGGGGGGAACACTCCGAGCCCGAGCATCGTCTAGATTCCTCGGAAAGGGGGTCCCCTTCGTGAGAACACAAGAGGAAGAAGAAGTCTTCGAAGGCGGCGTCTCTGGATGGCTCCAGCATCGGGCCTTTTCGGGGCCAGTCGCAGAGTCCTGAATGCCTGCCCGGGTCATCGGAGAGGGAGAGGCCTGCTAAGGTTCCTCGGTGAGTCCCGGACCTGTCTAGGCAAGTACAGACCATCCTTGTTGAAGACTCTCCCCTCCCCCCGGGGGAGCCGGCATCGGGGCCTATCAAGTCGGTACCCTAGACGGAGGCTGCGGAGCCTCCCGGACTCATGTCCAGGATGGAGGCTTTGGAACGCAGTTTCACTGCCTTCATCACAGAGCAGCGGGCGCTGATGTCCGGCATGTCCGGTACCTCTGCCCTGACCACAGGGCCCTCGATGTCCAAGTCAACCCTGGAGGCCGAGCCGATCTTCGAGGCCTTTCGGGTTCGAATTGATCCTTGGCCGAGGTCACCCTTGGCCTCCCGTTCGGGAGCAAGATCGCCACTGCCGAGCCTGCCGGCATTGGGGCAGAAGGCTCCGAGGCCCTTGACATCTGCAGAGCCCCTTGAGTCCTCCACAGAGGTCTCGGCTTGGGAGACAGAGGATGAGTCGTCCCCGGACACCCGCAGGTATAGGGACGTTCCGTCTGATTCCCTGGTACCCGAACCTCGGAGAAGGTCCCCCACCAGAGGATATGAAGTTCCTGGACTTCGTGCGGGATATGTCCAAGGCTTTGGCTTTCCCCGCGGAGTCTGAGGAGTATTCTCGAGCTGATGAGCTCGAGATCCTACAGTACGAAGCTCCTCCTCAGGAGACCCTCACGGTACCCGTTCCTCTGATCCTGGGATGACTGATGCTCCGCATGTGGGAGATACCGGCGTCGACACCGGTGATCAGCAAAAGACTCGACTTGATGTATCAGGTCTGTCAGAGCCCTGGTTTCCAGAAATCACAGCTGCCACACAACTCCGTGATGTGGCATGCATCGGCTGAAGAGTCAGAAGACGCACTCCTCAGTGCCCCCTGTCAGGGAGGCCTAGAACTTGGATGCCCTAGGCAGAAAATGTTTCCAGGGTGCAATGCTGAACTGTCGAATCCAGGCATACCAGCTGTACATGGGCATGTATCTGAGGGACCTGGCGAAGGAGATCGCCGGGTTCTCAGCTGGTCTCTCCGAGTAGCCTTGAGTGCTCCAAATTTATGTCTCGGGCGGCCTATGACGGTTTCGAGTCGGTGACTTGGGTAGCCGCGGCGGGCATCGGTGCACGCTGCCAAGCCTGGCTACAGTCGTCCGACCTTGAGCAATGGGTTCAGGACAAGTTGGTCGATGTCCCATGCCAGGAGGAAAATCTCTTCGGCAAACCCATGACCGACAAGGCTGCAGAGCTGGAGTACATGACGAATACATGGCTCTCCAAGAAGACCTCTGCCCCTTCTCGTAAGAAGGGCTTGGGTAAAAAGCCCTTTTACCCAAGGGAGAGTGCTGCTTACCAAAATTACCCCCCTTATCAGGCCACCCTGGCTCTCCAACAGGGGCAGCATGTCAAGGGACAGGGGCATGGCCCGTGTAAGCAGAAGGCCCCCAACCCCAGGCTCCTGCCTAGCCTGGCGGGTGTTTTTGACTCCCACAGCATGGCCTCTCTTCCATTCGGAGCCAGGCAGTCTACAGGAGGCCGATTCGCCTTGTTTGCCCACAGGTGGACATCCATTACCACCGATTCTTGGGCATTACAGGTGGTCAGGGAGGGTTACCTTCTACGCCTAACCCAGGTGCCTCCACATTACTTTTCAGGAGAGCCTTTCAGGTCTCCCCTCCACCAGGACCTCCTTTTGAAGGAGTTGGCAGGTCTTCTCAAAGATCAGATGGTGGAACCAGTGCCCCACCACCTTCAGGGCAGGGGTTTCTACTCCACGCACTTTCTGGTACCAAAGAGAACAGGAGGCCTCAGACCCATCCTAGACCTGTGCAATCTCAACAAATTCCTGTTACGGCAGAAGTTCAAGATGCTCTCCCTTGGAATATTGTTGCCTTACCTCCGCCTATGTTGTCTATGCTTCTTAGATCTGAAGGATGCCTACACGCATATTATGATCCACCCAAACTATAGGCAGTACCTCCACTTTGGGTGGTGGGAAACCACTACCAGTACAGAGTACTTCCCTTTGGCCTTGCCTCGGCCCCCAGCGTATTCACAAAGTGCCTGGCGGTGGTCGCGGCCTTCATCAGGCTTCAAGGAGTCTTCGTCTTTCCATATCTAGACGATTGGCTCATCAGGGGCACTTCAGTCAACAAAGTGTGACAGGCCACGGCCCGTACCATCCAGATCCTATAGAACCTGTTGTTAGTAATCAACTACCTCAAGTCTCATCTGGAACTGACCCAGGATTCATTGGGGCAAGGCTCGACACCATCCAGTCAAGGTCCTTCCTGCGCACAGACAGGGCAGAGCGACTCATGGTCCTGGCAGGACAGGTGAGTCACAGTCCCTCAGTGTCAGCAAGACAACTGCTGCGTCTTCTGGGCCACATGGCCTCCACGGTTCATGTAACCCCAAATGCCTGCCTCCACATGCGAACTGCGCAGTGTTGCCTCAGAGACCAGTGGTCCCCAGGCCTCGGGACATTTCAGGGACAGGATCAAGATCATCAGGTCCCTGGTGCGATTCCTGAGCTGGTGGCTCTCCCCCTATCATCTGGGAGCGGGCATGCCTTTTTTAGGCCCCTCTCCACTCAAGGACCCTCACCACAGATGCCTCCTTGCTGGGTTGGGGAGCACATTGTTGGGGGTACTATACTCAGGGAGTGTGGTCCCCAGAGGAGAGTGCACAGCAGATCAATTTCTTGGAGCTGCGTGCCATTCGCCTCGGCCTTGCAGTCTTCAAACCCTATCTGAGCCAAAGAGCTGTCCTAGTCCAAACGGACAACCAGGTAGCCATGTTCTTTGTGAACAAACAAGGGGGCACGGGGTCCCACATCCTATGTCAGGAAGCCCCAAACTTGTGCTGCTTTGCAATTCAACAAGGGATTATTCTGAAAGCGGTCTACCTGCCTGGCTAGGACAGGCTCAGCATGATCTTCCAACCGCATGAGTGGCAACTCAGTCAGGAGGTGGCCCACCAGCTCTTTCAAACCTGGGGGAGGCCAATGTTGGACTTGTTTTGCCAGTCCAGACAACCACCATTTACCCTGGTTTTGCTCAAGGCAACCATACCCGGCCAGAGTGGCCACTGATGCCTTTCTACTCTCATGGTCGGGGCTTCAGTATGGATTTCTGCCGACCCCTCTGGTCGCCCAGACTCTGTTCAAGATTCTTCGCGACAGAGCTCTTGTCATCCTCATAGCACCCCGGTGGCCCAGGCAACCATGGTTCCTGCCTCTCCTGCAGCTTTCAGTGGAAGCCCCCATTCCCTTGGGCTCGTCCCCACGGCTCCTATCCTAGTAGGGGGACTCTCTCCTACATCCCAACCTCCGTTCTCTGTCGCTGACAGCGTGGCTGCTGAGAGGATGACTCTTGCCCCACTTCTCCTCCCAAAGGAAGTCGAGGAGGTCTTACTGGCTTCTCGTATACCGTCCAGTAGACGGATGTACGCCTTCAAGTGGTGCAGATTTGCTATTTGGTGTGCGGGGCAGAGGGTTGATCCCTTCTCCTGCCTAGTTGTTGTGGTCCTGCAATACCTGCTCCATCTCTCTGAGCAGGGTCTTAAGTCAAACTCCGTCAGAGTGCATCTCAGTGCTCTGGCAGCAAACCATTTTCTTGTGGAAGAAAGATCTCTCTCTGCTCACCCAATGGTGTTCAGGTTTTTGAAAGGCTTGTTTCTCTTAAGGCCTCCTTTGAGTCCCCTGACCGCCGAGTGGGATCTTAATGTTGTCTTGGGTAGCTTACTCGGCTGCCCTTTGAACTGATGGCCACGTGCCATCTTCGTTACCTCTCCTGGAAAGTGGTGTTCTTGGTGGTGCTTACCTCTGCCCACGTGGTCAGTGAGCTTCAGGCCCTCGTAGTCGAAAGGCCTTATCCCAGGTTTTACCAGAATAGGGTGGTGCTCCGGATGCATCCCAAGTTCCTTCCGAAGGAGGTTTCTCCATTTCACCCCAATCAAGAGGTGGTACTTCCCACCTTCTTCCCAAGACCGCATGCCAGTCGGGCAGAGGCGGTCTTCCATACCCTGGATTGTAAGAGGGCCCTGTCCTTTTACATTCAGTGTACGCAAGGTCACAGGAAAGCTGCTCAGCTGTTTGTTTCCTACGACCCCCCCCCCCCCAGTAAACTGGGGGCGGCTGTGATGAAGCGTATGCTGTCCACCTGGGTGGTGGACTACATTGCCCAGACTTATGAGGCAGTGGGTCTCCCGCTGGAGGGCTGAGTTATGGCTCATAGGGTCAGGGCCATGGCGGCTTCAGTGGCTCACCTCCACTCTGTTCCGCTGGTGGACATCTGCCAGGCCGCCACCTCGTCTTCGGGTCAGACCTTCACAGCTCATTACTGCCTAGATATGGAGTCCTGATGGGACAGTGCCTTTGGCCAGGCGGTATGCCGGAATTTATTTGAGGTCTAGGCAACTCCCGCCCTCCGACCCTTTCTGTGTTCAGGCTACCGGAGTGTCACTCCCTTGTTAGGATTGTCCTTGCAGCTGCTTGCTGCTCTCCTCAGGGAGCTCTTTTTTGGCTATGGGTTCCAGGTAGCCTGTAGCCGGGGAGTCCCATAAGTGAGGATTGACTTCCTGCTTGGTCGTGGAGAAAGCATAGTTACTCATCTGTAACAGGTGTTCAACAGAAACAGCAGGAATCAGTCCTCCCCACCCTCCCTCCTCCCGTTGGAGTTGTAGCTCTTCATTTCATTGTTTTGTTTTTTGCCATCTTTTTAGCTAGGTCATCTGACTGAGCAAGATGGCACCCTTGGCCGGTAAGGGGACCGTGCATGCATGGTAGCAATTTCCAAAGGCTTTCTTTGAAAGCGGGGGATTTGCTCCGCATGGGGCTCTGTCAGTGTCGACGTCACCCATAAGTGAGGACTGATTCCTGTTGTCCCTGGAGAACACCTGTTACAGGTGAATAACTACGCTTTCAGGTTTGTTTCAGTGGTGACGGCTAGCTGCTGAAACCATGTTAGCACTTTGGCTGAATATCCGCCCCTAAAGTTTCAGATGGAGGCCCTGTTGTGCTACAAAAATCTCATCCAAGGCATTTCATTGGTGGTGCACCTAGCTTGTTGCCAGCTTCCTCAGAGGAGTGAAGCTGTTTGT
This sequence comes from Ichthyophis bannanicus, assembly GCA_033557465.1. Classification (NCBI taxonomy): domain Eukaryota; kingdom Metazoa; phylum Chordata; class Amphibia; order Gymnophiona; family Ichthyophiidae; genus Ichthyophis; species Ichthyophis bannanicus. The sequence goes on along the minus strand of CM066045.1, from coordinate 9,748,852 downwards.
CCGTCTGTGTGCCTGTTATGCCTCGGGGTGTCTCAGAGGTTGAGGATGCTGAAAGGACCTCGCTTTGGGCCCATGTGTAAGGTCTCCCTCATGCAATGAAATGTTGAGATTTCCATGTTGGATACTTTTAAAGGTACCCCTTCATGCTCTTTAACTGACTTTCCGGCTTATTTTCAGTGCTAGTGGTTTCAAGGCCACTAAGCCATAATATGGGCAATTCACCCTCTATATTATATAGATCCCCGTATTCACTGTGATTGCCATCAGATGTTTGATCATGTGGAAGGAATATTTTGAGGTCAAGACAAATCAAAGATTCTAAATATCTCTCACCCGCAGCATCCTACTTATATCATTTATACATGAAACCTGAGAAGCTACTTAAATGTGTTATTTCAATATATTACCATGTAGTTACATGTTATCTGTCTTTTATGAATTGACAGTAATGGTATTGGTGTGTTGGTTAGTTTAGCTCAGTCAGACATATGAATGTGTGAGGATAATTAATCTATTACTTTTTGAACTGGATGTTTACTGGGTTCTTATGTTAGAATTTTGAGTAGTTATTCTAATTCTGGTCAAAGCTGTATTAATCCAAAAGGGATATTGCTTAATCATAGTGTTTGTATGAGTGGACTTTTTCAGCTATCAGTTCAGGGATCTCTATTGGGTATGCTCTTCATGGCACAATTTATTTTGTTCATGGATGCAACAGTTTTAAGTTGCTTTTCATGGCTGGACAAATTGTCTGTTCTGTGTAACTACACAATTATATCTGCTATTTTAGCTGCTTTGCCAGCTGGCATGCACTTGATACCATTGAGTGTGTCAATCTATAAGTTCTCCTTTCAGAGCTCATATAATAGAGCTGATAATCAAACTCTGGAATTTGTAACCGGAGGATGTAGTAAGGGCTGTTAGTGTAGCTGGGTTTAAAAAAGGTTTGGACAAGTTCCTGGAGGAAAGGTCCATAAACCATTATTAAAAAGGGACCCAGGATACCAATGCTTGACCCAATAAAAGCATTGTGGAACCTGTGTCTCTTGGGGATACTGCTAGGTACGTATGACCTAGATTGACCACTGTTGGAAACAGGATACTGGGCTTGATGGACCTTGGTCTGACCCAGTATGGCATATCTTATGTTCTTATAGCTGCTATAAATGAACACTCCTGTTCAAAATTTCTTTGAACACTGAAAGATTAAATAATCTGATAACCCCCCCCCCCCTTGCAAATTCAGACGGACTTGAAAAAAGAGAATTTGTGTTTCTGCAAAAAATACATTTCAGCCATAAAGCACAATTAGTTGATAAATGGTTCATAGTGGCAGTATTTTCTCTAGCATATGGGAAAAAGAAAGAAAGAGAACATTTTTTTTGTAGTTCCTTAAATTGAGCATTGATTTCTCAATTTTCAGATCAAGAGGATAGATAGATTAAAATGATTTTCTTTGCTGGGATGCATGTAATCTTTGTTTAATGTGTACGCCCCACATATAGACTCCTCAGCTGTTTTCAACAGGTTTGCAGATAGGCTGGATAAGATCTTCTTTCTTATCGCCCCGCCAGTCCAATCCCACACCTCTGGGTATTGTACCTCCTCCAGCAGCTTGGAGACTGAGCATGTCATCTTTTTGATGACACTAGTGTACGTACATATGCAGCTGGCACCGCCCACCAGCCCCAGTAAGCTCAGTCTCCGAGCAGCTGGAGGAGGTTGTGAGCCAGGGTGCTGGACTCACTGAAGAGACAACTAAGGAGATAGGTTTAGTTATAGTTTGCTTTTATTTCCCCTGTTAAGTGGCAGGTTTCTTTGTTTTTAAAGGCAGAAGTAAAAAAAAAAAAAAATCAGAAGGAACAGAGAGAACCCGGGGGGGGGGGGGGGGGACAACAGGGCTGAGGGGAGGATATTCCTTCTTCCCCCTCTCCCCCCATGATTTAGTGTAGGGGGGGGAGTTCTGTGGGGGGCCTTCCTCAGTCCGAGACTTCTGGCTGCTCCCGAACCCGTTATTGGGTGAGGAGCCGCTGCAGGGGCTGCAGTTGCTTGACAGTAGTGAAAGCTGGCAGCCCTGAGTCACCCCCCTTAGCGCCAAAGCCTGGAAGGAAGGCTGAGCGTGAGGGGTAGAAAAGCCATGCGGCAAAGAGACTCCAAGGTAAGAGTGGCGGGGCGGGGGAGGGGGAGGACAGCAGGAACCCCTAGCAACCGCCAGAACACGAGGAGACAGCGATCTGCAGCCGCATGTTTGGGAGCCTGCAGTAGTGTGGGAAACTCCCCCGCTGCATTTAGGCGCGATTTCTTCTTCTTCAGGCCTGCATGGGTTTAACCCCCTGCTGTGTTTTGGGTGCCTGGGAGAGGCAGCCACCAGAGAATAAAGTAGGAAAGAGCAGCCTCTTCCTAGGGGGCCATTTGCAGTTTTTTTTAAATTTCAGTTAATTAGATGTTGGTTTGGTTTTATTTTAGTTTAGTTCAAGTACTCTAGTGCTCTGTGCCTGAGCCTGTGGAGGTGCACTGTGCTGGGGATCCTTTTACCTACCCGGGTACAGATTGAGGGCGTTCCTGGGGAGTGCCCCCAGCTCTTCCCACCATGCCGGCCAGACCGCAGTTGCTGGTATAGGATGGTATCCAAGGGGTGTGAACCCCACTTAATCCTTAAGCAGTCCTTGTGTTATACTGCTCAAAACTGATTCAATGCACAGTGACTTGGTGCAGACATGTGGGAAAGGCCTAATCAGATAGGCCATTGTTGCTGGGCAGATTTTCAGAGGGCTGTTGTGCTAGGTCAGGTGATGTAACTGACACTTGGTTGAGATATTGTTACTTTCTCCTGAGAAGGGTCAGATAAAAAGTCAGAAACAGAAATAAAGATAAGTGTAAAAAAAAAATAGGTGCTGCATATAGGTTTGTAGCAGCTACAGCTCTGTGGAAAACAGGAAGTACCTGCATACAAGAAATGTATGTAATTTGAAAGATAGTCAGTGGATTGGATGCAAATGAAATCCTTCCATCTGTCTATGGTCAGTGAGTAACCTGAAATGATCATCTCTTGTCGCTTAGCCCAGATTATGTACCTATTAAATCTATAATATTGCTTGTAAGGAAAGCTGTACTCCCTTATAGCCATTTGTAGTATTAGAAGAAAAACGTAAACTTTACTCGGAGAACGTGTCAGTTTGATTGGATCAGGGCAACGTCCATTTCATATCTTTAAGATACAACACTGCAGCGCAATCTAAAAATCAAGACATGAAGTCCCCGATGTGGTGTGGTCTTGGAGGCAGCCGTCTGCCTAAACTGCACACAAGAGGCTGTCATGGGAGCAGGACCTGCAGGATGAGGTAAGGCAGGAGAGTCCCTCCTGGTTGCAAGAGACCCTAGGGGCGGGGGGTGCCATGTTACCTTCAACAGATCCGGCCCCCAGTCTCTGTACGATGCCCAGACCATCCTCCCCTTGAGCTCAGGGAGCAGTAGGTCTCCTGGGGGAGCTCTCATCGGAGTTTTTCTTACTTTTGCAGAAGGCCTTTTGCCTACCAAGTGGATCCTCAGCCCTGGAACACAGGGCTAAGAGGATGTCAGATGCAAAAGAGCACGAGTCAGGAGCAGTGGCATCTAAGCGGGCTAGAGGCTTAGAGAAATGGCAGCAATCGCCGTTGTTGGAGGGGCTGGATGGGGAAGACCTTGACACGGAGCTAGATCTGCAGGAGGAGTTGGAAGAAGGAGAGAGCCCAGAACAGGAGGATCAGGCCCGGATTGTTAGGGTTTTCCGCTAGGAGGTCTACCAATGCTCATCTTTATGCTTATGTTTATGCAGTTTCTCGATATATTGCCCAGGTCAAAGGGCATTAGGGCGGTTTACAATCACTACAAGAGGGTACTGATACAATTCCTCATCCCCAAGGGGCTCACATTCTATGTGTACCTTGGAGACCATCAAGGCCCTGAATATGCCTGCTAACCTCCCGGCAGAGGAAGAGGTGCTGTAGTATCTGCTGTTCCAGGCGGTAGGAAATCGCAGAAAGTCTTACCAGTACATGGAGTAGTAGGACAGATGATCCAGGATGAGTGGGATCTGCCGGAGGTTGGCCTTAAAGGGGTGCAATCCATGACACGCCTATACCCACTGCCGGAGCAAGAACGAGCTCCTTTGATCACTCAAAGTGAGCACAGCAGTGTTGGCAGCAGTCGAGGAGACCTTGACTTGTCACCTGCAGCTGAGAACCATGGAACTGGTTCTGTGAGACCAGTATGTCTGCGGTCGATGCTTCATGTATTTCGTGGTGCCCAAATAGAAGGTTCCTTTCGCCCAATTCTAGACTTCGAGGGCATGAACCTATGGTCTCCTGGTATCGCATTTTCACAGTAATAATGGTGGTAGGAAGCGGAGATTTTGGGCGATTCTCGATTTCGCAGAGGCGTATCTGCACATTACCATCCATCCAGAACATTGGCAATTTCTCCGCTTTGCGGAGCCAAGGGGCCATTTCCAGTTTTGAGCGTTGCCCTTCGGTCTGGCGACCACCATGGTGTTGGTGGCAGCAGCTCTCTACAAGGAAAGGGTTCTCGTCCACCCGTACCTAGACAATTGGCTGGTCCAGGTGAAGTCCAGGGACGATAACAAAAAGAGCAACAGCGCGGGTGGGAGAGTTCCTTCAAAGTCTTGGTTGGGGTCAACCTAGCCAAGAGTCAGTTACGGCCGGCCCATGAGCTAGAGTATTTGAGAGCGTGCTTTGATACCTGCATGGGCAGGATTTTCCTGCCAGTTCACCGGGCGCAGGAGCTACGACAGTGTGTACAGCAGGTCCTGAAGATGGCAAGACCATCAGAGTGGCGGCATCTGCAGGTTCTGGAGACCATGGCGGCCACTCTTGAGCTAGTCCCATGGGCAAGGGCCCTATATTGGCTCTATATTGGCTCCTCTTTTATTTAATCTTTTTCTGACCCCCCTTGCCCTTTTGATACAGCAATCGGGTATTTCGGGTTACTACTATGCAGATGATATTTTTCTTCTACACCACACATCCTCTTCCCAACCTGATATTGCTCCCCTTAATGCCTGTCTATCTATGGTCTCTTCCTGGCTTTCTACAAATTGTCTTGTGTTGAATATCTCTAAAACCGCGGCTACATGGTTTCCTCACAGCTCTACTGCTCCATCACTTGCTCCATCTTTTTCGGGTACCTCAATATCTCTAGTCACTAAGCTTCGGTATTTAGGTGTCTTTTTTGATAGTAATCTCTCATTTCATGATCACATTTCCCAGGTGTCCCGTCGCTCTTTCCATTGTCTTAGACGAATCCGTGCCATCAGATCATTTCTCTCCCCTCAGGCTCTTTCCACCCTCTTGCTTTCTTTAGTTATCACTAGGTTAGATATTTGCAATCCTGTTTATGCTGGCATTCCCCAATACCAGCGCCACCGATTACAACTTATACAGAATACTGCAGCTCGGATGATCCTCCATGCCTCTCCCCGTGACCATATCACTCCCATTCTTCAGCATCTTCACTGGTTGCCAATAAATTTTCGAATTCAGTTCAAGATCCTCACTCTTGTCCATCGGGCTATTTATCTGCACACACCTCAGTATTTATCCGATCTATTAACCTTTCACACTCCCACCCGCAGTCTCTGTTCAGTTCATATTAATCGCTTGCACCTCCCTTCTCCCTCTCAAGCTCACCTTCACTCTACCCGGCAATCAGCCTTTTTTTACATTGGTCCTGCTCTCTGGAACTCCCTCCCCACTGACCTCCGTTTAGAACAGTCCATGCCTACTTTCCGCTCCCGTCTTAAAACACATTTTTTTCTCTACTGCTTTTAATCTTCTCCAGTGATTTCTGCTTCCCCTATGATTTGCTCCAATTTGCAATCTATCTTCTCTATCCTGGCCTTCTTTTTTCCCCTATCCTTTCTAAGAAAAAGAGTATTTTTTTAAAGTATTGTTATTTTCCTTTTCTTTTTAATCATTTTATATATTTTATAGTTTTATTGTAAACCGCCTCGATGTAATGGGAGGCGGTATATCAAGTGATTATAAACAATAAACAAACAATAAATAAACATGCAACCACTGCAGAGGGCTCTGCTCAGACGATGGTCCCATCAGATTCAACCCCTGTTCCAAGTACTCCCCTGCCCACGGAGCGCCAGGAGAGCCCTCAGTTAATGGCTGCATGTGGGGAGCCTGGAAGGAGTCCCCAGTATGGGTTCCTCTGATGACTGATGCCAGCCTGTCAGGTTGGATAGCCCATTGCGAAGGACGCTTTGTTCAGGGACAAGAGTCCGCAGGAGGCCCTGTGGTTGATCAACAGGCTCGAGGTGCGAGTGGTGACCTTGGTGCTAGAATGTTTCGAGCCATGGTTGCAGGGGAAGGTTGCCAAGTCCTCTTGGACAATGTGACCACGGCAGCTTACATCAACCAGCAAGGAGGCACAGGCAGTGCAGCCCTGGAGGAGGAGGCCAAAAAGCTGTTCGGATGGGCAGCGATTCGTCTCCAGGAGTTATCGGTGGCGCATGTAGCAGGAGTTGACAGTGTGACGGCAGCCTACCTCAGCCAAGTGCGCATGGACCCCGGAGAGTGGCAGCTTAATCAGGAGGTGTTTGAGCAGATGGTCCGCCGATGGGGCACACCAGTCGTGGACCTAATGGCAATGTTCGAGTCGGCCAAGGCCTTCTGGTTTTTCAGCAGAAGAAGAGAGGAAGTCCAAGGGCCTGGATGCTCTAATTCAGCAGTGGTTCGAAGAGGGTCTTCTCTGTTTTTCCCTGTGGGCACTCATAGGCTGGTTAGTGCAATGGCTAGAGGTGCACCGGGGATTTGTAATTCTGGTGGCACCAGACTGGCCAAGGTGCCAGTGGTATGCTGACCTGATTCGGATACTGTCGGATTGACTGTGGTGGCTTCCGGTTGGAAGGACCTCTTGATGCAGGAGCTGCTTCGTATGCCCCAGGTGGATCAATTATTGCTTATGGCATGGCTCTTGAAAAGGCGAAGTTGAAGAAGAAAGGATAATCAGGCTCAGGAATAGCGACCTTGCTACAGGCCCAGAGGTGGTCTCCAAACCTGACGTGTATCTGCGTAAGGCGCATCTTTGAATCATGGTGCGGAGAGAGGCAGGCACGCCCTTCCACTGCCTCTGTCCCGGACATCTTGGCGTTCTTGCAATCTGGTTTTGATAAGGGTCTAGCTGCCAGTTCCTTGAGGGTGCAGCTGGCGGCGATTTCCAGTTATCGCGGGAAAGTCCACGGGGTGCCGTTTGGTAGACATCCAGATGGGCTGAGCTTTCTAGGGGCGGTGACCCACCTCCGTCTGCCAAAGAGGGCAGTGGTACCGCCTTGGAATCTCAATCTGGTGCTGATGGTGCTGTCTGGGGAACCTTTTGAACCATTGAGTCAAGCTTTCCTGAAGTATTTGACTCTGAAAATGGTATTCCTGGTGGCGATTTGCTCGGCACGCAGGATTTCAGAGCTTCGGACCCTGTCATGCCAGGAGCCATTTCTTTCCTTCTCCAAGGAGAAAGTGGTCCTGCACCCGGTACCTTCATTTTTGCCCAAGGTGTGAGCATTTCATGTAAATCTGGCCATTTCCTTACCGGCTCTGGCGAGCTCAGATGTGGGCGAGAGCGGATATGGGCTCTGCAACTTTACAGCTGTGCTACTTGGATGCGAAAGTATGTGAAAAGGGCTTTGTCCTTTTGGAGATCGGACCATCTGTTGGTTCTGTTTGGCGGGTCATGCAAAAGTGAGGTGGCAGCTAAGTCTCCATTTCTAAATGGATCAGTGAGGCAGTCATGCCTGCATACATCTTGAAGGGTAGAGCAGTGCCAGCGGGGTTGCAGACGCATTCCACGAGGGCTCAGGCAGCCTCATGAGCAGAGTATAGTTTAGTTCTGCCGGTGGAGATCTGTAGGGTGGCATACTTTATCTGAACATTTTCACCTGGATGTCCAGGTGGCGGGGAACGCTCGTTTCAAATCGGCAGTGCTTCAGGCTGGTTGTGCGGGTCTCGCCCATTAGTTTAACTGCTCTGATACATCCCAGAGGTGCAGGACTGGACGTGAGGGATGATAAGGAAAGAGAAATTAGACTTACCTGCTAATCGTTGTTCCTTGAGGAACTCCAGTCCAGTTCAGTCCCAGAACCCTCCCTGAATGCTTTCTGTGATAACACAGGTCTGCGACTAAAAAGCTGTTTGATTATTTTCATCTAATTTCCATGTATTTTGGTGTGCTGAAAACAAATAAAATATTGAAAAAACTCCTAGACGTCATGATTTGCCACAAAATGCAAAATTGTCTTCAAATTACTATTTATTAATTCACATAAGTGCATTTAAGATATAAAATGCCAAAAAAACCTTAAAGGGGTTGTCCGAGTTATGTAAAAAAAAATATAGCACTATAAATCTGATGGTCAGCAATATTTATTTTATTTATTTATTTATTTACATTCTCTTATATACCGCGCTATTCTGCATCAGTGCGGTTTACATTGAACAAACTGAAATTACATTGAACAGGGCATTATAACTTGGAGATAACTATTTTACAGGGAACATGGGCTATGGAGGGTTAAGTGGCTTGCCCAAGACCACAAGGAGCACCTGTGGGACTAGAAACCCCAGTCCTTCCGGCCCAAGGTTGCTGTCCTCTAGTGGGATTTGAACCCCCGACCTTACAGCCCGAAGTACCTTGCCCCAACCACTAGGTCACTCCTCCACTCCAATATATACATAAGCTAAGCAAGTTTTAAGTCTGTGAATCTAATGGTAGAAGGGGTTAATCTTTCCTGAAGAATCCAGTGGGAGGGAGACACAGGGCAGATAGCAGCAGCTCCAGTCAGTGCAGGGGGGCGTGGCCAGCATTGTGACGTCTCGTGTACAGACACAGAGCTGCTCCCTCCTGCATGCCACACTTGTGCACGAATCATCATCAAGTTCTTGGTTCTAGACTGTTCACACTTTTTCATTGCAAGTCGTGTTAGCTCGTCATTCTTCAACCATTATGTTATGGCTCCGCGAAAGTGTATTAATTCGCCAGACAGTTTCTGTTTCATCTGTGGTGAATATACAGTGTTGAAGCAACAGCAGAATATTACAGACTTTGGGAAAAAAGTATACTTTGCATACTTTGGACTAAAAATTGGAGATCAAGATAGTCTGGGTGCCTCATAAAGTGTGCAAACGGTGTGTTGAGGACCTCCGAAACTGGTTCAAGGGTAAGAAAAAAATCTTTCCGTTATGGGATTCCTATGGTATGGCGAGAGCAAAAGAACCATAGTGACGACTGTTACTTTTGTTCATGCGATGTGAAAGAGTTTAATTCCAAATGGAGGCATTCCATTTCATACCCCAATCTTCACTCGGCAATTTGTCCCATCCTCCATGGCACAGATATACCAATACCCAAGCCCCCTGCTACCTTGGAAGAGATACCTAGCTCCGATGAAGATGAAGTCATACCTGAACCAGATGACGAATCAAGTTCTGACTTTGAAGATGATCAATCAATCAATGTGTGCCTTCGAGTCAGTCCTGACTCCTGGCGACCCAGAAGCTCCTGGGTTTTCTTGGCAGTGTCACCGGAAGTAGATTGCCAGGCCTTTCTTCCGAGGCAATGGAGGGTTAAGTGACTTGCCCAAGGCCACGACCAAAATTGTTTTCTCAGGAGGAGATGAATGATTTGGTAAGAGACTTGAATCTTCCCAAAGATGCCGCTGAGTTACTCGAATCAAGGCTGAAAAGCAGGAATTGATTGTTGCCAGGAGTGTCATCTTCATGGTTCAGACATCGTGAAAGTAGTTTGTTCCTTACTTCGCCCAGGAAGACAAGTTGGTTTATTGCATCGATGTTGAAGGTCTGATGGGTCAATTTAAAATCCAATATGATTCAGAGCAATGGCGTCTTTTTTATAGATTCTTCAAAAAAGTCTCAGAGCAGTTTTACTCCACAACGGTTTTTATGCTTCCATACCTGTAGGTCATTCCGTACACTTGAAGGAAACCTACGAGAACTTGGAATTGGTTCTTCGTAAACTTAAATATGAAGACCATGGTTGGCAAGTGTGTGGGGACTTGAAGGTCTTGTGCATGCTGCTCGGGCAACAAGCTAGGTATACCAAATATCCTTGTTTTCTGTGTCTATGGGACAGTCGAGACCGACAAAATCACTGGACCAAGAAGAGTTGGCAGCCGAGGGTGCTAACAGTCGGTGAAAAAAATGTCCTCCGAGAAACTTTGGTACCTTCCCATAAAGTTCTTCTACCACCTCTCCACATAAAATTGGGATTGATGAAGCAATTCGTAAAATCACTTCCAAGAGATGGAGAATGCTTCAAATACTTGGTCACCAAGTTTCCAGGTCTGTCGGATGCAAAATTGAAGGAAGGTGTGTTCGTCGGACCAGACATTAGAAGGCTTATAGTTGATCAAGAGTTTGTAAATACCATGATGGATCCTCAAAAAGAAGGGTGGATTGCATTTAAAGAAGTTGTACAGAAATTTTTAGGCAATAACAAAGATCCTCACTACAAAAAGATCGTCGGACGAATGCTGAAAGCATTTCAAGCTTTAGGTTGCCTGATGAGTTCGAAAGGCAAAAATAATGAACTCTCACTCTATCATAGACCGTGTAATTATAGAACAAGGTGTCTATTTGTCAAAACTGCCAAAGGTCTCAGCATAAACGGGCATGCGGTGACCAGGTAGACCAGAAATAAATCAGGACCACCACTACCAACACTACGCCCAATCACATCAATGACCTTGGCAGAGATATTCACAGTGCTGAACTATTAAACAATGTATCCAAGCATCAGACCACTTAGCTGTACACATTATGCCTGGGAACGTAACAGCACCCAACAGCTTGCCCCGACGTTATACAAAAAGAGCCCTCATACGTTTCGCAGGAAAAACCCGCTGCTTCAGGGGATCCTAAAAAGACAACAAACACACAATAACACAATTTTATTCAACTCCACGTTACTAAAAAACACTATCTTATGAACAATATATAACACAAACTATTAAAAGCCAACACGACCATAGAATTCTTACCTGCCGGCTAACCTTGAACAACGCCGAGCAGGAAAAAACGCCGCCCATGCGCACAAAACACACACGATCCCATTTTAAAGAAAAATCCAGCCAATGGCAAATAAATGCCCCCAAAAATCAGATACCAAATTGGAGACATCTCCTCCACAAAACTCATAAACACACCACCCAATCGATGCGGAGATTCAGGCCCTCAGGGGCCACCGTCTGTAATTGGTAAATCCACTTTTGTTCACAAATCAAAAGGGTCTGTTCCCTACTCTTGCCACTGCGCCCACACATTACTTGCGCATGTCGCTGAAAGCGTGATGAAACTCAGAAAAATGTAATACCAAAGGGGCCTCCCGGACTCCACACCGAATCCTGCTTTTGTGCTCCAAAATTCTCTTGCGGAAAGGTCGACATGTGCTCCCCACATACAATAACGAACACGGACACCAAATTCCATACACAACAAAGGGAGAATCACACGACGTACAATCCTTCAATTTATAATGAGTATTATGATAGTCAAACTGCGAGATCACACAAGACAGTTCACAGGCTGAACAGTGTCCGCAAATACTATGGCCCCCGTCAGTCACAACCCCTTCTGCTGAAGGAGCCAACAACTCGCGCAAATTTCTCTGATGCTGCCAGACACATCTGACAGCCTGACTCTCCAAACCTGGCACCGTCCGTACTACGTTTAAATGCCTCCGGATAGTGCGTTGGATGCTGAAGCTAAGGGGTGAGTATTTTGAAACCAGATTCACATGCTCAGTCATGCAAACATCAGTTCTATTCCTGGGAAGCAATAACAGAGCCCGGTTGTTATACAGAGCTCTCCTATATGCAGTTTTAACAACTGTGGACGGATAACCCCTGGCCAGAAAGCCTTGTATCAGACCTTTAGACTTACGCTTAAAATCCCCCACATCCGAACAGTTTCTCCTAAAACGGACAAACTGGGAAAACGGCAGACTATTCCTCAAAGTCTGCGGGTGCGCGCTTGAGTAATGCAACAAAGTGTTTTTATCAGTTGGCTTCCGATGTTGGCTTTCAATAGTTTGTGTTATATATTGTTCATAAGATAGTGTTTTTTAGTAATGTGGAGTTGAATAAAATTGTGTTATTGTGTGTTTGTTGTCTTTTTTAGGATCCCCTGAAGAAGCGGGGTTTTCCTGCGAAACGTATGAGGGCTCTTTTTGTATAACGTCGGGGCAAGCTGTTGGGTGCTGTTACGATCCCAGGCATAATGTGTACAGCTAAGTGGTCTGATGCTTGGATACATTGTTTAATAGTTCAGCACTGTGAATATCTCTGCCAAGGTCATTGATGTGATTGGGCGTAGTGTTGGTGGTGGTGGTCCTGATTTATTTCTGGTCTACCTCGTCACCGCATGCCCGTTTATGCTGAGACCTTGGGCAGTTTTGACAAATAGACACCTTGTTCTATAATTACACGGTCTATGATAGAGTGAGTTCATTATTTTTGCCTAATTTGCACTCTGAAAAGCTCGACCAGTTGCTATTTGGACTACCAATGATGAGTTCGAAAGTGCATTTCCTCCAGTCCCACCTTGACTACTTTCCTGAAAATTTGGGAGCTGTGAGTGAGGAAGAAGGTGAACGATTCCACCAAGACATTAAAGAGATGGAAAGGAGATACCAGGGAAAATGGAGCATTACAATGATGGCAGACTACTGTTGGATGCTTCAGAGAGACATTCCAGATGGTATTCACAAGCGTAAATGCACCAAGAGGAGCCTCACAAGGAAGAAGAATCGAGTTTAGTGTGTGTAGGTGAGCTCATTTCAGTTCAAAAAATGATTTTCATGAAAATATTGTAATAAAACTTTAATGTTATAAGTCTATTTCCATTTATTTTGAGGTATTGCCTTATTTATTTATTTATTTATTATTTGTATACCGCTACTTCCAGTGATCAGAAGCGGATAAACTTGCACGTCAAACATAACTATGGTTACATCTGTAATGAGTTAAGAATTTACATTTGATTTTCGGGTGAGAATCATTAAAAATTACAAGTAATTACAGTGTAGGAGTAAACATATATACAATATAGGAGTGATCATATATACAATATGAGATTATATATACAAGTTTTGCATGAGAAGAGCCTTATGGCTATGCTTGTGGTGGTTCTATAGACAGTGATTCATACTAAAAATTTAGGAGTGTTTATTTTGGCTCTTGGTATGGTTAAGTTGGATCATATACTTCATTAAAGAGGTGTGTTTTTAACTTTTTTCTAAAGTCTATTAGGTCGTTAATTGATCTCAGGTCTGTTGGCAGTTGGTTCCATATGGTAGGTGCTGTGTATGTGAAAGCTCTCTTACTCATGCAGGCTTTGGCTGATCTGATACTGGTTGGTATGCATAGAGTGTTTGTGTTGCAAATTCTTCTATTTCTGGAAGGGGGTTGAGTGTTTATGAGGTTGTTGAGGTATGATGGTGCTATGTTGTGTATGAGTTTGAATGTTGTAAAAAGTAGTTTGTATTTTATACGGGCGATTATGGGTAGCCAGTGTAGTTCAGCTAATATTGGTGTGATGTGTTCAGTGATTTTCTTCTTCATGATCACTCTGGCTAAAACATTTTGAGCTATTTGAAGGATCTTTAGGTTTTTTTTAGGCAGGCCTTGAAGGATGGAATTACAGTAATCGAAGTGCGGGATGAGCAGAGTTTGTGCTACAGTTCTGAAGTCTGAGTGGTCGAGGATGTTGCGTAGGGGATGAATAACCTTTATTTTGTGGAAAATTGCTCTGTTGGTTAGTTGGAGGTGTTTTTCCATTTTTAAATTTGTGTCAAGTGTTACTCCTAGGTATTTTATTTTTTCCTATCTCCAGGAACAAGCAGGAATGAGTCTTTACATATGGGTATCGTCGGTACCGACGGAGCCTGCGCGGGAACGCTCCCCAGCGTCCAGTAAGAAAGCTTTTGGGAGCATCCCACAACGCCTGCGCGCTGCCTTCCCGCCTTTCCCAACCGCCTCTCTACAGTTCTTCTTTTCCGCGGAGCCAGCAGGTCGTGTTCCTGTCACCGCAGAAGAATTCTTTATTTTTTTCTTTATTTCTCTGTGTCGCGTCTGCCTCCTTCGACGTCAGACCGGTATCGCCGGTCTTTTCTTTTCTTTCTTACAAAAAAAACAAAACACTTTTCTTTCTTCAACTGTGCATTTTCGGTTTGGGCCTTAGGCCTGAACATTTTTTCTCCTCATGGAGAAGCCCACTTCCGGGTTCAAAAAGTGCACGAAGTGTGGCGGTACTATTTCTGTCACCGACACCCATGACTGGTGTCTAAAATGTTTGGGTCCTGACCATTCCATCACGGATTGTGTGTCCTGTACCATGATGTTGGTACCATGTTCAGCGGCAGATTCAACACCACATTGATGAGGTGGCACCTCTCGACCCCTGTCAACACGGATTCAGGGAGTCTCACGGTGTAGAAACTCTCCTCACCACCCTAACCAACGCTTTGAACAGAGGATTGGACAAGGTTGAAAACGGCTTCGCTCTCATTTTCCTAGACATCTCTGCCGCATTTGACTCCGTTAATCACATTCAACTTCTCACTCGTCTCCAGGAGAAGGGCATCTGTGGCCTCGCCTGGGAATGGTGTAGGTCTTATCTATCAGATCGTTGGCAGCATGTCAGAGTTGGTTCCACCACATCCACGCCTTTCCGCCAACACCAAGGTGTTCCGCAGGGCTCCTCCTTGTCTGCGCTGCTGTTCAATGTATACATGCAGCCGATATGCGACATCATTCGCTCCTTCAATATCTTCACTCTAATCTATGCAGACGACGTCCTGCTGTTTACACCATTCAAAATCAAACAACCAGACTTCTCCACCCTTATCAATTGTTTCAACGCCATCACTGACTGGTTACTATCTCAAAATCTCCGCATAAACTTCAAGAAGACGGAAGTTCTCTTCATTTCAAGGAACAAAGATTTCTCACCTCCATCCTCCCTAAAAGTAAGAGATGCGGAACTCCCTAGCAAACCTTCCATTCGCTACTTAGGGATTACTCTTGACCAGCATTTCAACTTTAAGGAGCACATACGAAACACCACCAGAGCTGTTTACAATAAAATTAGAACGCTAAGACACCTCAGGCCCATGTTACCTCATAATGACTTCAGGACCATCTTCCAGGCCCTCATTCTCCCACATTTTGATTACGCAAATGTGGCTCTTTATGGACTCCCCAAGAACACCCTTAATCCGCTACAACTCGCTATGAATGCGGCCGCGCGTGTTCTCTGTGGTTTAACAAGATCAGACCATATTACCCCGATACTCAAGGAACTCCACTGGCTTCCTATTCACTGCAGGTTAACATACAAGATCCTTCTCATCATCTTCAAGATCATCAACAACCTAGCCCCCACAACACTCAGTGACCTTATCACCCTCACCCCGAAAAACAGACTCAGAAGATCAGTAACTGACAATACCTTGATCATCCCCAAAGAATCCATCAAGTGCACACAGACGACCAAGAAAAGAACATTCGCCTTCTATGCCCCAAAATGTTGGAACGAACTTCCACCTGAAATTAGATCCATCAAAGGCCTTATGCAGTTCCGTAAGGCAATTAAACACCACATTTTCCTACTTCACTTTGCTCAAGCATCCACCCCACCTCTACTCGCCCACCTGCCAATGTCTACAAACCGCACCCTGTCACAAGTATCTTGAACCCGCCTTAGACCTCCTGTATATACAATCCAAATCTAATTATATTTTGTACATATGTTTTTAGTTCCCCTGTTGCTCCAAGTTTATGCTCCTGTTACAATGTATGTTCCAAGTTTAAACTCCTGTTACAATGTAAGCACAGAACAGACTTCTGACTGTGCACCCTTGTTGTATGTAAACCGCACTGATAACAAATAGCGCGGTATATAAAAGTTATAAAATAAATAAATAAATAAATAAATGTCTAAAAGAGGTCGGCAGAACCGAGCAGCCAAGCTCAGTACCCTGTTTCTCTCTGATGCAGCCTCGGTGGCATCGACGTCTTCCAGGGCTGTTTCTTCCTCCCATGGATCTCAGGTAACCAAACATAAATCTAGCCGGTCCTCGAAGGGCAAATCTCCCTCTAAGCATCGAGATGCCTCCGGGCTTGTCCTCGAGGATTCCGCACTGGCAAAATTACCCTGGAGGGAAGTTCCGGCTTCCAAAGCATTGTCTATGGGGTCACAGGTTGACATCGATGGCTCGGCCTCGACCGATCACCTGTTGCCAGGTTCTGGGGTACAGGTGGCCTCCACTGGTACCGACATCCAGACTCTGGTGGCGTCGATGGATCAGAAGATTCTGTCCATGCAGCGCACCCTAACGGCGTTTATGCGGGCTTCAACGCCTCCGGTACCGCAACAATCTCGGTTGCCGGTACCGGCTCCGGCACCGGCACCGTTCCTGGTGCCGGTACCGACTGCATCGACATCAGCTTCGGTGTCGACTGCAGCGGTACCCTGTCCGATGATGCTCATCGGTACCGAACCGGTACCGCTTACTCCCGATGTCGATCCCACTCGGTACGCGTATCGGGCTTTACAGGAGCATCCAGACAGGCGATACTTCAATTCCTCCGAAGACTCTGATGAGTCGGAGGTTGCTGTCGAGGCACCGGTACTTCTTCCTCAGGAGTCTGATTCTCCAAAACGAAGAATGTCTCCTCCAGAAGACTTGTCTTTTCAGGACTTCATTAGGGAAGTGGCTAGGGGCCTCTCCATTACAGTGGCCCCTGAGTCAGAGCCTAGAGCCAAGCAATTAGATATTTTGCAATATCCTAAGGCTCCTAAAGAAGCAGCTACTTTACCTATTCATGAGATTCTCTATGATCTCATGTTGAGCATGTGGGAGACTCCTCTTACCACCTCTCCTCATTCTCGTAGATTAGACACCATGTACCTTGTCCCTCCTTGTCCTGGCTTTCATAAGTCTCAACTTCCTCACCACTCTATTGTGGTAGAGTCTGCCATGAGGAAAATAAAGAGTGCAAAGAGACACTCATCTAATCCTCCAGGACGTGATTGCAGGACCCTTGATGCTTTTGGCCGAAGGGTTTTCCAAGCTAATATGCTTGCTGCCAGAATCAACTCCTATAGTCTCTATATGGGGATGTTTCTAAAAGAAGTCACAGATCATCTGCAGACTTTAGCCCCTTTTATTTCAGAAGATAAAAGGCAGGAATTTGTAACTTGGCTTAAACATGCCCAAGATGTTTCCAAATTTTCCAACCGTGCAGCCTTTGACTCTTTTGAGTGTGTAAGCAGAGCACCGGCTATTGCCATAGGTGCACGCAGAATTGCTTGGTTACAAGCCTCTGATTTGGAACTTTGGGTACAAAATGAACTGGGAAATCTTCCTTGTACAGGTGAAAACCTTTTTGGCAGGGATTGGAAAGCAAAGGCCACTCAGATGGATGCTGAGAACTCTGCTTTGGATCGACTTTCAAAGTCTACCTCTGCTCCTGCTAAGAAAAGATTGTTCAAAAAGACATCTTTTTCTAAAAAGGGAAGATACTATCCTGCTTATGGTCAGCAGGCATCTTCTGCAGGTCGTTTTGCTGCAAAACGTCAGCAACCACCTAAACAGGCCAAGTCAAAGGCTGCCAGGCCTCCCACGGCCCAGCAGCCTCAGCCTCCTCAGGGCCTTTGACTTGCAACTAGAGAACATAGCCTTTCTAGCTCTGGAAGAATCAGAGCCCCTCACCATTCCAGGACGGTTGGCTTACTTTGCTCCCAGATGGGAGCAAATCACAGCAGAGCAATGGACCCTCTCCATTATAAGGGAAGGGTACAAGCTTCATTTCTTAAACCTTCCTTCCCACACCATGGTGAAACAGTTCAATTCTCCAACATCTCTCCTCATCCTTCTGGGTCAGGAGATTGCTACCCTTCTTGCCCAAGGGGCAATAGAAGTACCCCTTCTTCAACAGGGCTCAGGGTTCTACTCCCCTTATTTTCTTATTCCAAAGAAAACAGGGGGCTACAGACCCATATTAGATCTCAGAGAATTGAACAAGTTTCTATTCAAAGAGAAATTCAAGATGATTTCTCTCGGTACTCTGCTGCCATACCTTCAGAGTCAGAACTGGCTTTGTTCTCTAGATCTCAAGGATGCGTACACCCATGTCCTCATCCATCCAACACACAGAAGGTTCCTTCGGTTCCTTTTTCAAGGAAAGCACTACCAATACAGGGTGCTTCCTTTCGGTCTGGCCTCTGTACTAAGGGTGTTCACGAAATGCATGGCAGTAGTAGCTGCATTTCTACGCACTCTAGGAATATTCGTTTTCCCATATCTGGATGACTGGCTCATTCGAGCTCCATCCCAGTCAAAGGCCCAGATTTCTCTAACCTGCACAATGCGTGTCCTTCAGTATTTGGGACTGGTAATAAACATCCCAAAATCCCATCTCACCCCTACTCAGTCTCTGGAGTTTATAGGGGCCTTACTGGATACCACAACTGCAAGGGCCTATCTTCCTCAGGCCCGTTGCCTACGCTTGGTGCAGTTAGCCTCCCAGATACAGTTAAATCCCATTTAACTGCTCGAGAGATGTTACAACTATTAGGCCACATGGCATCCACCGTGCATGTGGTTCCATATGCTTGCCTTCACATGAGGGCAGCTCAGTGGACTTTGTCCACCCAATGGACTCAGGCATCAGGTTCCCTGTCAGACAAAATAGCAAACTCCAGTCGCCTATTTTGTTCTCTCCAGTGGTGGAAGTCCCCTCCAAATCTGTTGCTGGGGTCCCCTTTTCAGCAGTCGCTACCCCAAGCAACTCTGACAACAGATGCTTCTCGAATGGGTTGGGGAGCTCATCTGCAGGATCTCTCCACCCAGGGCATCTGGTCTCCACAGGAGACATCTCCAGGAACAAGCAGGAATGAGTCTTCACATATGGGTACGTCGGTACCGACGGAGCCTGCACGGGAATGCTGCCCAGCTTTCAATTAGAAAGCTTTTGGTAGCATCCCTCGCGCCTGCGCAGTGACTTCCCACCTTCTCCACAGCCTTTCTTCAGTTTTCGTTTTTCCGCAGAGCCGGCAGGACGTCCTCCTGTCACCGCAGAAATTTTTCCTTTTAATTGCTTTAATTATTTACATTTTTTTTGTTTTCTTGTGGTCGCGGCTGTTTTTCCCGCTACCCCGGTACCGCCGGTGGTTTTTAGGCTAAAGTCTGTAAAACTTTTCTTCAGTTTTTTTGCCTTAACTTCTTAGGCCTACTAGGCCTTTTCATTATGGAGCCTTCTTTTCCTAAGAAGTGCATCCGCTGTGGAAACACCTGCTTCTTTTTAGACACCCATAGTTGGTGTCTCAACTGTGTGGGTCCTGACCCTTTTTCCCCTGACTTGTCAGGAGATAATTTTGTGAGACAACCTTCAGTATTTAGAGTTTCCCTCGATACCGTTTTTTCTTCGGCAGTGAGGGTACCCGGTTTCTCTACCTCACAAGATCAGGTAACCCAAAAACAGTCTGTTAAGACTAGTCAATGCTTGAGTTGTATGTCCCATGCCCAGCATGGTGACGGCTCCGGCCTTACCCTCAAGAATCTATTGGCATTACCCCTGCGGGAGTCTTCGGGCTCCAAAGCGTTAAAGGGGTTTCAGGATGTTCCTGGGGCTCACCCCTCACAGAACATACCTGAGCCATGCGCGGGGGTGGTATCTGCTTCGAGCGGTACCGAGCCTCCGGCATCGGCACCGGTGTCGAGTACTCCACTCTTCACCAGGGATCGTCATCGGGCATCCTCGGTACCTTCAGGACCGATCGATACGCACCGCATTGACTTCCCTCAATCTCAGCCATGCTCTGGGACGGTACCGGCGTCGATCGATTCCAATACCCTAGCATCGGCATCGTGGATGGGTGCTCATCGGGCCTCGGTACCGTCGGTATCGATCGATGTCACCCAGGCTGCCTTAGTGGTATCGGCATCGCCGATACTACCACTGGCGTCGGAACTGTCGAGACATGCATCGCTAGTCTCGCTCTCTTCGATGCCGAGTCTTGAGTCGATATCGAGTCTCGAAGACTGCGTACCGACGCGTCCCGGAACCGACTCTTGTCGTTTCCCAATAGGTAGTTCCGAAGACCATAGCTCCCTCATGATCTCGGTACCACTACAGCAGTTCCCGATGACTACTTCACCTGCTAGTTCCTTATCAGTAGCGAGGTTGATGCCTGTTCTTGCACCGCTGCCTAGTTTAGAACCGATACCTGGCATTGGTGAAGTACCTTGTACGTCCTCTGATACTCAGGCTCTTTCTTTAGCCTCACCAGGAATAGTTCCCATAGGAGATCAGTCTTTTCAGACTTTTCTCCTGGATATGGCCACCTTTCTTAATATTTCTATCCCTGGTTGTGATCCTACCCATGGCTCACCGGCACAAATGCAACATATACAGTTTCCTTTACATCCTGCTCTGCAGGATCTCCTTCTTAAGGTATGGAAATCACCCTTACGACTTCCTCAAGTTTCTACTGACATTGAGGTTAGGTACCGTGTGCCACCCTTTCCAGGGTTCCAAAAACTTCAACTTTCTCATCGTTCCCTTGTAGTGGAATCAGCACTGAGGAAGGTTAAGAGCAAGAAAAAGCATTCTTCTTTTCCGCCAGGTCGTTCTTCAAGAACACTTGATGCTTTTGTCCGTCAGGCCTTCCAAAACTCTGTGCTGGCTTCCAGAGTTCTCTCATATATTTTTCACATGAGTCTAACACTCCAGGAAGTCACAGAGAAATTGTCTCTTTTGACCCCTTTTTTACCAGAGCCCAAGGCTACTGATTATACCTTGCTCATCAATCACAGCCGGAATATATCCTGGTTTCTGTCTCGTGCATCTATAGATTCTTTTGAATCCATTAGCAGATCCTCTGCTATTGCCATTGCTGCACGTCGCAGAGCCCGGCTTGAGGCTTCAGACTTGAGCAAATGGGCACAAACTATACTAGCTCATTCTCCTTGTACAGGGGAAGGTCTTTTTAATAAGGAGGCTTTACGTCAAGTTGCTCAATGCTCCCCTGACTCTTCTTCCACTAGAAACCATTCTAAGCCACCTCCTTCTTCAAATAGTAGGTAGGAAATGTCCTACCAAACCTTCTTTTCCTAAGAAAAGAAAGTTTCATTCCTCTCCTGCCCATCATTCGGCTGTACCTAAACAAGAGACGCTTCAGCCTAGTCTGAAGTCCCCCACTTCTGGCCAGTCTCAACATTCCCAGCAACCATAGGGGCCGGGTATTGTAACTTACATATTAAAAGATTATTCACTGTGCTTTTCTTTTTCAGTGTACTGACCTGTCAAAAAATTTTTTTGTTCAGGTACTACACACTTCTCCTCTTCTTTCTCTCCAGAAGAGCAGTTGCAACTATCACCTGATAGTTTCTTTCCCAACTGAACATTTTTCCTTCAGTTGACTTACCCCATGGGTACGTCACCCTCCAACTACTTGAGGGCTACCATACGGAACTACGTCTCTAGTCGTTCCCCAGACATTGAGAAGAGATATCCCCTCTCTTTTCTTGTCTGTTTTTCTTGATTCAGCACAGGACAATCTCTCTGCTGTTTCAGCAGCTCTGCCTGCAGGAGTTATAGTAATTGTATTACTGGGACTTCCCAGTTCCAGTCCCTTGTTCAAAATTTTTGTCTAGCCTCAGTAGTGATTCCAAACTATCTTGGTTCCTCCTACTCGTTAGACTTTCTCACATTACTCTACCCATCTCCTTTTCTAGGATATGGCAACATAACTGACTTTCAGTCACTTTCTCTCATAGCTCTCCTGCACAATGCTCTCTGCAGTCTTCAGAGAAGCTTTCTACTATGAGGGCTTTGCTATAGAGCATTTGTCCTTGTCTCTGAAGTTCCTCTATTATTAGAGAAACTTATCAGCCCTTCCTATACCTGTAAGGGTTCTCCACACCCCCTCTAGCCTGGGGTGTTAACACGAGATAGCAGTTCTTCTGCGTGAAAATCCAAGGCATCTACCATGTCAGTGTTCTGTAGCACTCCCTGCCTTGTTTCCTACAGATTCATATCTTCATCTGTTCTCACGCGAACATCACGGTCATCTCACTGGATTGCTTTCCTGCATCCCTCAACCCATGAAAATAGATTCTCTATGCATATCCCAAGTGGGCTCCCTCTCTTGTAGAACGCAGAATCTTTTTCTTTTATATTCCCCATGTACAATTATGGGGCTGGGTGGTAGACATGTATCTCAATCTGTTGTCTTGTATGTAGCATATATCTCTACATACTTATCTCATTACTCTGGTGGTGCTAAACCATGCCCCACAAATTTCCATCTATATATTTAATATATTTCACCACCCATATCCTAATATACAAATCTGGACATATGCATATTTCTATATCTATATTTATATATGACTCTATACATATCTATTCCAGCCACATATATATATGTCTCCCCATATGTATGTGTTTGATGTGGGGCTTCTTAAGGGTTGGTCAATCTTATTCACTATCACCCTTACTGTCTATACTACATGATTTACCTCTTCGAGGTTTTAGACAGATTGTTGCCCTACGTCCCATACCAAATTATGATACAGGACCTGTTCAGCACCAACAACCACTTTGATGCTGACATCTTCCATTTTTTCTTTATGTCCTTGAAGCATCCAGCTCCAATATTTTTCCTATCTCTTGCCAGCTAGCAAAAACAGTGTACATCTTTATCTGCAAGTACACAACTGTTTTCCGTAGGAATAGGGGTTTTCCATTCCCCCTTTCCTGCCAGGACTTGGGCTAGTTCTTTAACTCCGTCCGTCTTCTTCCTTTAGTCCTCAATGTTCATGATGCCTAAAGGACTTTTCAGTTTTTCCCATAAAGCTTTCCATTAAAGACCAGACGTCTACTCCTACCCAGTTGACACCTGGCTCA
The DNA here is from genome assembly GCA_033557465.1 of Ichthyophis bannanicus. Classification (NCBI taxonomy): domain Eukaryota; kingdom Metazoa; phylum Chordata; class Amphibia; order Gymnophiona; family Ichthyophiidae; genus Ichthyophis; species Ichthyophis bannanicus. The sequence goes on along the minus strand of CM066045.1, from coordinate 9,725,862 downwards.
TCTACTACCTCCAAGTCTGGACCTTCCTCCTCACTACTGAGAGGTCACCTTGAAGATTCCGCCACTGCTTATCCAGTAGACTCCATCATGCTTTCTACTTCTTACAATACAGTAGGTAAGCTGCATATTTTAAGTGTACATTAAATGTGTTTTAATGCTACTCATCAAATCCACCAAGGACTCCTGTAGTCTGTAGAACACCTAGTCCTTGGCTATGCTGTTTCTTTCCTCACAGCTCCTTTATTGTCATCTCCTACCCTCCATCCCACATTGGATGCCGGGGATTCCTGGAGACAAAATGCACCCCTGACCGGGCACTTGCATTTTTATGGGATCTCCCCCTGGCATCTCCAGCTAGGGAGTCCCCATATGTGAAGACTCATTCCTGCTTGTTCCTGGAGATAGCACAGTTACTTACCTGTAACAGGTGATCTCTGGGAACAGCAGGAATTAGTCTTCACAACCCTCCCACCTCCTCTAGGAGTTGCATCTTTTTATTTTTTCCCTTTTCTCTCCTTGCCTTTGTCTCAGCTCTGAAACTCAACTGAAGAGAGGCTGTGGAGAAGGCGGGAAGTCACTGCGCAGGCGCGAGGGATGCTGCCAAAAGCTTTCTAATTGAAAGCTGGGCAGCATTCCCGTGCAGGCTCCGTCGGTACCGACGTACCCATATGTGAAGACTAATTCCTGCTGTTCCCAGAGATCACCTGTTACAGGTAAGTAACTGTGCTTTCTCTGCATATCAATCTCTTGGAACTCAGAGCAATATTCTTAGCTCTCAGAGTGTTCCATTCCCTGCTCAGCTACAGGACAGTCCTCATCCATACGGACAACCAAGTAGCCATGTTCTATGTAAACAAGCAGGGCGGGACTGGCTCTCTGTCGCTTTGCAACGAAGCTTTGCGACTGTGGGCCTTCGCCAGAGAGCATCACATCCATCTTCTGGCAGTATATCTTCCAGGCGTTCAAAACTCTTGGGCGGACAGACTCAGTCGAGTTCTGCTTCCACACGAGTGGTCCTTCCAAATGGACCAGGTAGCCAGGATTTTTTTGAATTTGGGGAACCCCGGACATAGACCTCTTTGCAAGTCCGTGGAATGCCAAACTTTCCCGGTTCTGTTCCAGAATTCCGTGTCAGGGAGTTCAGGCCAAGGATGCCTTCCTCCTTCACTGGGGTCAAGACTTCCTTTATGCCTTTCCACCAATTCCCCTAATTCCCAAGACACTATTCAAGCTTCAGAGAGATCAAGGGACCATGATCCTCATAGCACCACATTGGCCACGCCAACTGTGATACCCTCTACTTCTGCATCTCTCTCAAGCTCCTTCCCTGGACTTGGGCTCTGCACCAGACCTTCTGTCCCAGGAAGGGGGAACTTTGTGGCACCCAAACCCCCAGTCGCTCCATCTCAGGGCTTGGTTGCTGAGGGCCTAGACCTTCAAGCTTTTCATCTCTCTCAGCAAGTCAGAGATGTTATTCATGCCTCTAGAAAGCCTTCTACTAGACGTTCCTATGCTTTCAAATGGAAGAGATTTACCATTTGGTGTTCAGGGAAAGGTCTAAACCCTCTTGCAATACCTCTGAATTCTCTACTAGAGTATCTCCTGCATCTATCCCATGCAGGTCTGAAAACGAATTCAGTAAGAGTCCATTTGAGTGTTATTGCAGCGTCCCTCAAGCCTCTCAATGGACAAGCTATTTCCTCTCATCCTCTTATAGCAAGATTCATGAGAGGCCTTCTTTTAACTAAACCTCCCATTAGACCACCTCCAGTGGCATGGGACTTAAACCTGGTTCTTGACCAGCTTATGAAGCCACCCTTTGAACCTTTAGCCACCACCTCCTTGAAATTTCTTTCTTGGAAAGTTATTTTTCTCATTGCAGTCACCTCAGCACGCCGCATCAGTGAGTTGCAAGCTTTGGTGGCTAATCCACCTTATACAAGGTTCCATCATGATAAGGTAGTCCTCAGGACCAATCCACAGTTTATGCCTAAAGTGGTCTCGCCTTTTCATCTGAACCAGGAGGTATATTTACCTGTCTTTTTTCCAGGACCTCATGCATCAAATGCAGAGAGGAATCTTCATACCTTGGATTGTAAGAGAGTTCTCGCTTTTTACTTACAAAGAACACAGCAACATAGAAAGTCTTCTCAACTCTTTGGTGCTTTTGATCCTTCTCATTTAGGACTTCCAGTCTCTAAGAGAACACTGTCCAACTGGATTGCTCAGTGCATTTCTTTCGCCTACCAGAGTAGGAACATTTCTCTGGAGGGCCATGTCACAGCTCACAATGTGAGAGCCATGGCAGCCTCAATGGCTCATCTAAACTCTGTGTCCGTCGACCAAATCTGTCAAGCGGCCACCTGGGCCGGGATGCCTTGTTTGGTCAGGCTGTTCTCAAACACCTGTTCCATTCCTAATCAACTCCTACCCACCTACCCTGGTCGAATGCCAGAGATCCATGGGGGGAGGTAGAGTCCTTTTCAAGGACACACAACCTGGGGTTTCTCCCTGGCATCTGCAGCTAGGGAGTCCCCATATGTGAAGACTCATTCCTGCTTGTTCCTGGAGATAGCACAGTTACTTACCTGTAACAGGTGATCTCTGGGAACAGCAGGAATAAGTCTTCACAACCCACCCACCTCCCCTAGGAGTTGTATCTCTCTATCTATCTTTCCTTTCCTCTCTCTCTCTTTGTCTGAGCTTTAAAACTCGAACTGGAGAGAGGCGGTTGTGAAAGGCGGGAAGGCAGCGTGCAGGCGCTGTGGGATGCTCCCAAAAGCTTTCTTACTGGACGCTGGGGAGCGTTCCCGCGCAGGCTCCGTTGGTACCGACGATACCCATATGTGAAGACTTATTCCTGCTGTTCCCAGAGATCACCTGTTACAGGTAAGTAACTGTGCTTTACCGAGTAGGTGGTGGTGTTCATTGTTATTGTTGGGGGGTGGTTTGAAGTCTTGATTTTGGGAGATGTACATTACTTCTGTCTTTTTATGGTTTACGGACATATTGTTTTGCATCAGCCAGGTTTGCATCTCTTTTAGGCAGATCTCGAGATGATTGTAGTTAGGGTTTTCTGTGTCCAATTGTGTGTATAGCATTATATCATCGATCTTATATTTGACCCGCAGACGGTTTGTGATCGGTCCCACAATACTGTGACGTCCATAACTACCGTGCCATGGTCAGACCACAAACTTATCATCTTCCGGATTCCCACCCACGACATTCAAGCAAAGAGCAATAGATCTCCATTCACGACTTCAAGGCTACCTGCTCGAAGCTTCCATCCATTCAATAGAGATCGTATCCTCGACGGAACACGCTCGCTCTTCGACGAGACCTCCTTAAACCTTGATGAGCTGATCTCTTGCTGGAACAAGAGTCTCAATGCAATAGCTGTTCGTCCTCCAACTGACAGGTCACCAAGGAAGAGAGACACAGCCACATGGTACACAGAGGAGCTAAGAGCGTCACTCACCTGTCTACAGAAGTTCGAGAAATGCTGGCGCTGGTCTCGCTCCAGTGAAGACCATTCAGTTTACATCTGCCAGCTAACTAGCCATCGCAATGCTATCACAGAGAAGATGAAGCAATATCACACAGACACTCTTAAGCGTTCTTTAAACAAACCTCAAGATTTGTTTAACTTAGTCAAGACTCTTTCTAAGGAACCAGCCCCTGAACATAAATGTGAAATCCATCCCTAGGAGTTTGCCATATACCTTCAATCTAAGATTTGCCAGACAAATAAAACTTCTACTGAATTTTCTTCTGCTAACTAAGAGTGCCTAACCTCCCTAATTTCTTTTTCCACCCCTACCAAGAAATGCATCGAAGACTTGATCATGACCCTCAATACCACTGCTGCACAGACTGATCCTTGTCCAGCCTTCTGGATAAAGGAACTGCGCAGCGAATTCAGCATAATAATAGCCAGGATAATGACCCTTTCCTTCACAACTGGATCTTTCCCCTCCGCCTTAAAGCACACATCTATCAGACCGCTGCTTAAAAATAGCAAATTGGATCCTCAAAAGGTTGACTCTTACAGACCCATTGCAAGTATACCGTTCCTCGCAAAGTTAATCGAAAAGGAGGTTCAACGGCAGTTACAAGACCATATCGACACTGCTGCTCCACTCGACCCATGCCAGCATGGATTCAGGGAGTCACATTGAGTGGAAACTCTCCTTACCACCCTCTTCAACAATATTATCACTGTTGTAGATAACATCCGACAAGGGTGTGCACTCATTTTCCTAGACATTGCTGCAGCCTTCGACTCGGTAAGTCATGAGCTTCTCCTAATGCGACTAAAAGAGAAAGGCATCAGTGGAACAGCACTTGAATGGTGCAGATTTATTTGTCACGTTCGATCTGATGGAGCAACATCTGAACCATTTCATCAAAGCCAGGGAGTCCCACAAGGTTCTTCCCTCTCTGCCTTGATGTTTAACATATACATGCAACCAATTTGTAATAGCGTTCGGTCATTCAACGTTAGTTGCATGATTTACGCTGACGATGTCTTGCTCTATATTGCCGTTCTCCATTGATAATTCTGACCTCTCCCCTCTAACCAGCTGCTTCAATGCCATATCGGAATGGCTCCAGGCACAAAACCTAAGAATTCAACATAAGACCGAGGTGCTCTTCATTACGAGGAACCTTAATTTCAGCCCTCCTCAATCCTTGAAGGTGAACGACGCCGATCTTCAAGTAAAACCCACAATACGGTACCTGGGTGTTATACTAGATCAAAACCTTGACATGAAGGCACATATAGCTAACACTGTAAGAGCTATATATTACAAAATCCGCTCACTCAGACATCTACGCCCTTTGCTTGAACCAGGGGACTTCCGTACTATCTACCAGGCTCTGATCATACCTCATTTTGATTTCGCCAATGCCATTTTACAAGGTCTCCCCCAATCCACATTAAATCCTCTACAGCTCACGATGAGTAGCGCAGCGAGAGTAGTTCTTGGTGTATCACGGAGAGATCATGTGACGCCCCTTCTGATGCTGCTACACTGGCTACCTATACATGCCAGGACAGTCTTCAAGACTATATTACTGACTTTCAAAGCAATCAATAGTCTCTCCTCATCCTCACTAACCGACCTCATCCAAACCATAACCCCGAATAGATCAAGAAGATCCACATCCATAAATACGCTAATGATTCCGAAAGAATCAACAAGATGCACAGCAACGACAACAAACAGAGCTTTTAGACACTGTGCCCCAAGACTCTGGAATGCTTTACCAACTAACAGAGCAATCAATAACCAAGCCCAGTTTAGAAAGTCCCTCAAACATTTCCCAGAGAACAATAATCTACAGCACCACTCAAATTCTCAGCTACATTAACACAGCTATCGAGCCAGGAGAACACAGTTTAGGTGTCTTGGATCATTTAACTACATGTTACTTATATGACGACTCTAATGTGTAAATAGTTTCTCCTATGTATTCCAAGTTTCCTACCCTGTTATTTGTAAATCTCCCTTGTTATCCAATTTTGATGTCCGGTTAATTGTAAGCTCAGACACATGTTACCCTGTCTGATTTTCTGTTCCATGTAAACCGCGCTGAAGCAGAATAGTGCGGTATATAAGAAATTGTAATAAATAATAATAAATACAAATGGTATTGTATCTTGTGCTTTCGAAATATTGAGCAGATCGGTTTTATGTAGAGGTTAAAAAGTAGAGAAGATAACGCTGATCCTTGCGGAATTCCTTGGGTTTGTGGAAATGTTTTTGCCTTTTCACCGTTGAATTGAAATTGTTGCATCCTGTTTGTTAAGTAGGATGTGAACCATTTCAGTGTAATTCCTGTTATTCCCATAGATGCTAATCTGTTGATGAGTGTTTTGTGATGGACTGTATCAAATGCTGCTGATAAATCTATAAATAGTAATATATACATTTTCTTCCTGTCTTCAAGTCCTTTGAGTAGATTATCTAAAAGTACCAGAAGGAGTGTTTCAACACCGTGGTGTGGCCGGAAACCATACTGTTGGTCGTCTAGTTCTTCTCTTGAGTCAATATGGTCCTGTAATTGTAGTTGAACTGTTTTTTCAATAGTTTTGGCTAGGAACGGAATACTTGAAATTGAGCGGTAGGAGGTTGGATCGTCCTTTTTGAGTGCTTTGTTTTTCAGTATTGGTCTTATGAGTGACTTTTTAAGGGGTGTTGGCATGATTCCTTGTTGTAGAGATTGGTTCACAATATGTGTAATGAATTGGGCAATTTCTAGCTTAGAGGTTTTGATCCAGGCTGCAGGACAGGGATCTAATTGGGAGGTTGTGGTGTTTAGGTTCGAGATTGGGTTTACTATTTGTTTCTCATCGGTTTTATGAAATGTGTTCCATTTCTCCATTGTGTTTAAGGTTGCAGGTTGTATCGAGTCATCATTTTCTTGGCTTAGTATGGGTAGTGAATTTGCTGTTGGGTTTAATTTACTGGCATAGTGGTCCGCCAATGTTTGCACTTTAATAGGGTAGTTTGTGGTGTCTTCTTGGGATGTTTTTGTAAGTGATTTAATTAATTCAGCGATTTGTTGAGTAAGTTGGTATGGTATATCTTTTTTGCTTGATTGATTTCTTCTTTGTATTTTGTGAGGAGCGTTAAGTATTCTGTTTTATGTTCCTGTGTTTTCTCATGTCTCCATTTATTTTCTAGTTTTCTTAGGTCCTTTTTCATCATTTTTAGTGTTGTGGTGTACCACGGTTCTGATTTAGTTCTTGTTTTGTGGGGCATCTGGTTGTGAGTCATGGATTTTGGTTCTGCGATTTTCTCAATTCCTTTGTTCCATTGGTCAATTAGAGTTTCTAAGTTGGAGTGGTTCAGGTCTATGTGATTTGCAATAGATTGTATCAACGCTTCTTTGTCAAGCTTTTGGAATTTTCTTTTGGGCAGTGTTGTGGGCTTAGGTTGGTGGTTGGTGTCTTTGTTCGGAATGGATAAGGTAAATTTTATTAGGTGGTGGTCAGACCATGGGACCTGTAGGATCTGCGGGGTGGAATTGTTGGTTACTTCTTGTTGATGTTTTTTGGGTATGAATACTAGATCCAAAGTATTCCCTTTGTTGTGTGTGGCCTCATGTATTATTTGTTTGTAGCCGAGTTGTTCCATGGCTTCAAGGAATGCTTTTGAATGCGTAGGTAGTGTTGAAGCTAGATTTATGTCTCCCAATATTATTTGGTATTTTTTGCTGGCGGTGGTTGATATTATCTCTAGTGCTGCGGCCAGTGTTTCATGAAGCGATGTAGGTGGTCTATATATGAGGCAGATGGCCTGTGTTGTATTCTCAAGTTTTAGTATATCGATTCCTTCGATAGTGACTTGTGATGTATCGGTTAGGTTTAATGAATCTTTGGCTAGGATTAGTACTCCTCCTCCTCTTTTGTTTATGCGTGGAGAGTTGAAAAGTTTGTATCCAGGTTTGTTTAGTTGGTTGAGTATGATAGGATCGGATTCAGTGATCCATGTTTCCGTGACACAGAGGATGTCTGGTGTTTCATCTGTGATGATGTTTTGAATAATATGTATTTTGTTTCTTATTGACATGTCATTTATTAGTATGTATGTGTATGGGGCATAGGTAGTCTTGTGGTGTTGTGGTATATGAGTAATTTTGTGATGATGTGGGATTTTGCGCTTTTTTGTCATGTTTCCTGTTTGGTGTGTTTCTTTTGTCTTTGTGTTGTGGTGATTGCGTGTAGTGTGTAGGACTTTGTTTTGCATATGGTGGGGAGAAGTGATTATTGTATGAGTGTGTATTGTGTGTAGGTTGTGTGGATGTAATGATTGCCATATAAGTAGGTTTTGTGTGTAACATGGTTGCCATATGTAGGGGAGGATATAGATTGGGTTTGCAAAGCAGTTATAAGTACATGCTGTTAGATATAGTAAGAACAGTAATATGACATTAAGCAGCTCCATTGTTAAAAGTTCGAGTGGTACAACATATTTAACATAGTTACCTAAATTGTCAGGAAACGTGATGTCCTATGACAAAATGGAGGTCATTTTCGGATTCAGCGCACCAAAAAACATAAAGATTACGTGGAATAACCAAAACAGCTCTCAAAAAAATATTTTTGCAGACCTGTGTAATCTATGCACACCCCGGTCCTGAAGCTGGTTCCCTTGGTGGAGGAAGTGGCCAGGGGAGCTAGGGAGGGGTGTGTAATCAGTGTTTGGGGGAGGGACGGACCAGAAGAGTTGTCGGTTGCGCGCTTCCCGCTGGTTGGAGTTGCTCAAGCGCTCAACAGGTAGGCCTCCCCAACCTGGAGGTGGGGACGGGGTATCCTTTTCAGGGGATGGAGGGGGTACTAGTTTATTTAGACTTAGAAGTGTTTGTTGCATGTTTAACTACTTATTTGTTGCTCCTCTGAGTCTGCTTTATCAATAGGTACTGGGGCTGGTGGGCGGTGCCAGCTACATATGTACACTAGTGTCATCAAAAAGATGACATACTCAGTCTCCAAGCTGCTGGAGGAGGTGCACTACCCAGAGGTGCGGGACTGGACTGGAGTTCCTCAAGGAACAACAATTAGCAGATAAGTCTAATTTCTCTATCCAGCCTATCATTATGGCAAGTGACTTTAATTTTCCAGTGGGTTTCCTTTAGAATAGACAATCAAATTCAAAATTGTCTTTTCATATTGTGTACTCTGTAGTTAAGGAAATGGACCTACCTGACAAAGACTTCACCTTTTATTCCCTCCTGCATAAAACATACTCAAGGATTGGCTTTTTTCTGAGATTGTGAGCCCTTCAGGGACAAGGGAATAAAAAAGTACCTGTTAGTATACATGTAAACCGCACTGATTCTAAAAGAGCACGGTATAAAAAAAAATATATATCAAAGTCTCTATTGATGACTTTGAGGAACACTGATATGCACGCTATCTGATCATGCCTCTGTTTCCATGTGCTTTGATTCTTTTCTCCCTAGATACCTGAACACCCAACCCTCCAGTGGAGGTTTAATCTGGGTTTCCTGATAGAAGAAGACTTTCCAGTATTACTACTACTAATCCTTTGTATAGCGCTACAAGGTATAAGAACATAAGAAATGCCATACTGGGTTCATCAAGCCTAGTATCCAGTCTCCAGCAGTGGCCAGTGCAGGTCACGAGTACCTGACAGGTTCCCAAAAAGATACATAGCTTCCACAGTGCTTGTCCTGGGGTAAGCAGTGAATTTCCCGGGTCCTATTTAATAAGATTTATGGACCTTTTCTCCAGGAACTTGTCCAAAACATTTTTAAACCCAGCTACACTAACTGCTTTTACTACATCCTTTGGTAACGAATTCCAGAGTTTGATTACTCATTGAGTGAAAAAAATCTTTGCTCTTATTACTCTTAAATGAGTTACATTGTAACTTCATTGCATGTCCCCTAGTCTTTCTACTTTTTGATGGAGTAAACAACCTATCTATGTTTACCCATTCTACTCCATTCACGTGCATGTGGTCACTAAACCTACCTCCCTGATTCCTCTTCTCTTTCTGTGGATAACACTACCATTTTCTTGAGCGGGTGAGATGATATTTAAAAAGCCAATTAATGCATATATATTTTTTGACCAGTATTTGAAAGCCAAGAAGAATAGACAAAGTACATATAGTGAGCTCTATCTGAGAACAGCTTGCCTATGTCTAGTGATGATAAAATTATGCTAGGCTCTATCACTCTAAACAAGACATAACAGAGAATCTATTTTAAGTTTTGTAAGTAACTTTCAATCTAGTTTTATTTTCCAGCCAAAAAGCAGCCTTAGATGAGGAAATTACTGAAGAAGAGATTAGATTAGCAATGAAGTTGTTAAAGCCCCAGGCCCAGATGGACTTCCAGTTGAATTTTATAGAGCCTTTGCGGATCCGATTTTCCCTTCAGCTAAAGCAGGTATTTGTTTATTTGGCTTAAGGATCTGTTGTAGATACCTTTGCGGATGCTAAAATTGTTCTACCTGAAAGATAGGGTAAAAGACCCCCTTTGTCCCCAGATATAGACCAATCTCTCTCATTAGTGTTGACTAAAATACATTTTACAAAGTGCTAGCTTTAAGGTTAGGGAAAATATTTAGGTGCAACCAAGCTGATTTCATAAAAGGGAGAATTTTGCAGATAATGCAAAATTATTGTGTAATTTAGGAGATCATTTTAAAAAGCTTAGTCATGATGTAGAACATATGAAGATGTGCACATGGACATCAAAATCACAGAAATGTCTCCACAGTTATTCCACAAATGTTTAGACGTCTCCATGCAGGGATGTTCAAGTAGGCAAGGGGGTGTAATGGAGGCATGTCTGGGGAAGTTCTATGGACTTGCACGTCTCCGTTCAATTTCAGGAACAATGGGGATGTTTTGCGGGCACGTCCATGTTTATACCTGCTGCAGGCATGAATAAGCATCAGGAAAGTGCTTGTTTTGGCCTTAAAACATCCAAAGAGTGTAGAGAAGATAGTTAAGTGAGTATTCTAAGATCACAAAGACCACACACTGGAATTTGAACCCGGCCACCCTGCTCTCAACCCACTACTTTTACCATTATGCTGTTAGACTTCCGCATACTGAGATATGCTATTCTGGGGACATCTATGTAGACATCTCTATAGATGTCCATATGTGGCACGTCCACGTTTGTGAAATCGTGCCCGAACTTGCACATGCCTGTGTTTTTTTTTTCCAGACGTTCTGGCTTTGATGTTCCAGATTGCATTTGGTTGTCCCATTGTAAAATGTGCCTTTTAATGTCCATTGCCCAACAAGACACCCCAGAGATCTCTCTTTCTTTAGATGCAGAAAAAGATTTTGATTATATTGAGTGATGTTATCTTTTTAAGGTAATGGAATGGTTTGGGTTTAGAAAGAATTATGTTCAAATGGTGCAGATGCTTTACGCAAAGCCTACAGCATGGGCATATGTCAATGGCCCGCTTTCTTCACCAGTAACTGTACAAAAAGGAGCCAAACAGGTATGCCCTCTTTCTCCATATGTAATATAGCAGTGAAATCATTGATATTAGCTGTTAAAATGGACCTCAAAATCCAGGGTATAAAATAAAATGTAGCTGACTGTAAGCGCGCCATCTATGTGGATGATATTCTATTTCTGAATGTTAATTCCATCCCTTACTTACTGTAAAGAATTGATCAGTTTGCTGCTATTTTGAACTATTAGCTAAAATGGACAAAATCATAATCGTTCCCATTAAAGAAAGAAATGTGTGCATCTGATCTTTTTGAGTAAAGTGCATAAAAATATTTAGGTACTTATTTGTTTTTTGTTTAACTTATTATTTTTTTGTAAACTGCTGTTATGTATGTTTAAAAGCACTCTGTCATGTATTGAATAAACATAAACATGATGATAAAAAAAAATCAGTTAAGTGGACCTAGAAGTCGTAAAGATAATTACCCCAAACGTTAATTATATACTGAGAATGCTTCTCCCCCCTCTTCCAAGGGATATGTACAAAAAATTGGAGAAAACTCTCTCGGGCTTCCTGTGGAAGAATAAGATCCCTCCTATTGCATTAAAAAAATGAAATTAAAGAACCAGGAAGGTAGCATTAATTTCCCAGATTTTAGGAATACCTTCATATCTATTCAGAGAAACTGGTCTGGTTTAAAAAAAAATGTTAATCCTTATTCAGATTTATCTGGAAATGTCTCTAGAGCAGAAATATTCAGACTGGTTATCTTTAGTCACCTTGAATGCTTACTACCAGTTAGAAATCTGCAGAAAGCCTACTGAGGCGCTCTTGTAGACATACCTATTTGATACAACAACTGAATTATGGTCAACAATAACCAAAACATTTTGAGCCATTGGTCTGCTACAGCTTGGAGGCCACTTTAAATCTATGGATAAATTAAAAAAAAATAATAATAATAATTTGACCTTCCTTCTGCTTAATTTTTCTCTTGGCTAAAACTGCTGCACTTGATTGCACATAGTGGTATAGATTTACAGTAGCTGTGCTTACAGATAGGGCCAGCCTGTCCACTAGGCAGACTAGATGGCTGCCTTAGGCATGAGACCTTCGTGGATGGCATGGCAGGCCATGTGCTTTGGCACACATTGCCTGCCATGCCTTTGCCCCCCCCCCCCCCCCCCCGCCTTGCTGCTGATTCTGGCATCAGGGGTAGTTAAGCTTGGCGGCAGGCCATGTGTTTCAGTACATATGGCCTGCCGCTTCTGACCCCCTCTGACACAGCTTTGGGGGGGGGTCAGAAGTGGCAAGCCATGTGTGCCAAAACACACGGCCTGCCATCTAACCTAGCCGTCTCCGACGCTGCAATCAGCGGGGCAAGGGGGGGTGGTTTGGCTCAGTTTGGGGGGGGAGGTGGGTGGAACGGCCAGGGCTTCTGCCTGGGGTGGCAGAAATGCTTGGGCCAGCCCTGCTTTGAGATAATTAGAAATTGGAGGATATTCCCAAATTTTGGTTCTCCTTGTTCCAGATTCTATAAATTATTAGGTTTAGGAATAATAACCAGCAATGTGGGTATTCAAAAGGTATATTGGAACAATCAATGGGACACTTTTTGGACTGTTGATTTGCATATCTTTATCATCCTCTCTGTTAGTCCTTGTATTTTTAGCTCACAGAGCTTTCTGGAGTTTGTTGAAAATTTCCATGCTCTCTAGTGATGGTGACAAGAGTTGCTGGCTGGGTGGTATGAAGGTTGTCGCATCTCCACCTAAGATCTATTATTGTTCAAGTCTGAATGCCTATTGGTCAGATGTATTGATGAAACTGTCATGTGTTGAACTCGGGGCTTAATTTCTGGGGGAACTGCCTTGAATGCAGTTTCACCACTTCTTTTTAGACTCCAGAGCAGCAAGAGCGTTCTACTCTAGCCCTTCCCTTCCATGTGACTTGCAGGGAAGAGAAGAGATGATGGGACTGGAGCAGAGCAGAGAATGGTCATTCTAGCCCCTCTTCTCCTATTGCTTCTTCCACTTGCCCACCTGCCCCCTCCTCCAGCTCCACAGTTCCACTTCTTTTTGTCTACAAATTAGACCCTGGTTAAACTTAATTGCACAATTATCTTTTACCTTTGTAATATGGACATCCATTATTACTGAAACATTGAAGATGCATATTTGCTGGACTTTAACTATAACAATTAAGATTATCTTCAATGATTGAAGAATTTGATACAGCTTCATCTGTCATCTCTTGATTTATACCTTGATTGAGAGATGTTGGTTGCTATTCATATGGAAGCCAATTCTGCACTGGGCACGTCTGGGCCATCTGGACGTCCAGAAAATGAATGGGGCCAGTATGTACACGATTCTGCAACTGCATGAGCCATATGTTCTCGCGGTTGCAGAATCAGGACACTTGGATGACCCAATATGCCCCCTATTCCACTCCTGTGGATGTCCGCTGCACTGCCCACACAGCCCTCAGCACTCCCATTGGTGTGCTGGTGCCATGGCGTCTCGTCATCATGGCACCGGCACATCCTGTAAGCGCACCCAAAGACCAACCGCACATAACTATCATATCCCCACCGCCTGACCCTCAGCCGGGGCAGCCAGGACTGGGATTGGGTGGTGGGACACCTACTGCGGCGGCGCGATGACATCTGGGGGCTGCAGGGCCTGATTTCCCCCCTGCCCGGCACATATTCCACCTTTGAGGCCTTCCTGACCTGAATGGCCTCTGTATTTCCCAGCACTTCTGCCTGCGTCTCCCACTCCCACCCACATCCAGCTCTCCCCACACAAATGCCTTGCACTTGCATGGAGAGAACAGGCCGGAATCAGGAGCAGCAGCTGATCATGGGGTGTATGTCCAACGCGGACATACAACTCTGCTAAACAAGGTACAGAATCAACCCCATTATGTACATCCTGTTACTACTCTGCATTTGTCGCTGTTTTGAAGTTGTATCCTTTTTGCTTTGCTCAATAAATTTTATGCACAGTAGAAAGAATACTTCCTATTTAGCTGTTAAAAATGTGGTAGGACATATGATAGTGTGCGTTTTCTCGATATGTTTTTTTTTACCGCCGTGTGTCTTTTTTTTTTTTTTTTTAAATATCTATATTTCCAAAACACAGAATCATACTGTAAAATCTCAGCATCAGTGAAGATTAGATTCTTTTGTAGAATCACAATCGTATGACCTCGAATGTATAGTGCAACATAGTAGGTTCAGTTATGTTATGTTATGATATGATTATATCTGTTAGAATTTTCAATAAAGATATTTGAATACAGGAGTGATAGAGTATTGGACTCAGTCTTGTGTAACAGTGCTGGTCTTAATCCTAGTGCATTGTAGGGGTGAATACTGATATGCAAATTCATCACCTGTCATGAAAAACATTGGGTCTACACTTTAGTGTCGTCAACTACAGTGAGCGCTGGCCTGCATCTAATGCAGATAGTTGAAATGAAGACTAGCCTAAAATTAAGTTCTAGCCTTATTCCAACACCAACCATAGTGAAGAGCACTGGTTTCATTCTAGTGTAGAGTCCACAAAAGGCTCTAGGTTCATGCGATGACTGCAGCACAAGAGTGCAGACAATGCGGACTCCACAGTGGTGCCTCCAGAGTGATGACAACACATCAGCCAAGAGCGTGGTGTTTTCTCAGTAGAAACATAGAAACATGATGACAGAAAAAGACCACATGGCCTATCTAGTCTGTCCTTCCATAACAACAACTACAACAGTCCACTTTTTACCTTTAGAGATCCTCTGTGTTGGTCCCATGCTTTTTTGAATTCAGTTACTGTCCTCATCTCTACCACCTCCACTGGGAGACTATTCCATGGATCCACTACTCTTTCCGCAAAGAAATATTTCCGCATATCACTCCTGAATCTATCTCCCTTCACCCTCATCCCATGTCCCCTCGTAGCAGAACTTGCTTTCAATTGAAAGAGGCTCTCTCCCTGAACATTTATGCCACGGAGGTATTTAAACATCTCAATCATATCACCTCTATCCCGCCTTTCCTCTAAGGTGTACATATTAAGATCCTTAAGTCTGTCCTCATATGCTTTATAATGAAGCCCATTAATCATTTTAGTAGCAACCCTCTGCACCGACTCCATCCTGTTCACATCCTTTTGAAGGTACGGTCTCCAGAATTGCACACCATACTCCAAATGAGGTCGCACCAAAGACTTATACAGAGGCATTATCACCTCCTTTTTTCTGCTAGCCATTCCTCTCCGTATGCACCCAAGCATCCTTCTAGCTTTTGCCGTCGCCTTTTCTACCTGTTTAGCTACTTTAAGATCATCAGACACAACCACGCCTAGGTCCCGCTCTTCTTTAGTGGACAAAAGTACTTCACCTCCTATACTGTATTGCTCCCTTTGATTTCTGCAGCCCAAATGCATAACCTTACATTTTTTAACATTAAATCCCAGCTGCCAAATTCTAGACCATTCTTCAAGCTTAGCTAGATCCCTCCTCATGTTATCTACACCTTCCTGGGTGTCTACTCTATTGCAGATTTTGGTATCATCCGCAAAGAGGCAAACCTTACCCGACAGCCCTTCCGCTATATCACTAACAAAGATGTTAAAAAGAATCGGACCAATGACAGATCCCTGGGGCACACCACTGGTAACATCCTTCTCCTCAGAGTGAGCTCCATTTACTTGTACTCTTTGTCGCCTCCCACCCAACCAATTTCTAACCCAAGCAGTAACTTTAGGGTCCATCCCTAGGGTGCTCAGTTTGTTTATAAGTCGCCTGTGAGGAACAGTGTCAAAGGCTTTACTGAAATCTAAATACACCACATCTAGAGCTCTCCCTCGGTCCAACTCCCTGGTCACTCAGTCAAAGAAATCAATCAGATTTGTCTGACAAGACCTGCCTCTGGTGAAACCATGCTGCCTCGGATCTTGTAATCCGCTGGACTCCAGAAACCTCACTATTTTCTCTTTCAGCAGCGTTTCCAATAATTTACTCACCACCGAAGTTAAACTAACCGGCCTGTAGTTTTCAACCACATCCTTACTTCCGCTTTTGTGTAAAGGCACCACATGAGCCTCTCTCCAGTCCTTTGGCACCACTCCCGACTCCAACGAGGCATTGAAAAGGTCAGTCAGTGGAGTTGCTAGAACGTCCCCAAGTTCCCTCAGTATTCTAGGGTGTATCCCATCCGGTCCCATCGCTTTGTCTACTTTAAGTTGAGCTAGTTTCTCACGAACACAGTCTTCTGAAAATTGTTCAAGATGTCCCTCGCTTCTGTTCTTATTTGTGGGTGTTTTCTGAGGTCCTGCTCCTGGTTCTTCATCTGTGAACACAGAACAAAAATATTTGTTAAGCAATTCTGCTTTATCCTTATCAGCTTCTACATATCCCCAATTCCATTCCCACCAGTCAATCTCAACATAATAGACGACATCACCAAAACCCACATCTAACACAACCCCTTCTAGAAAATGGTTAGCTCGACACTCCTTTTACTTATCCGCTTTACACATTACAATGCCAACCTTGTCCCTTGTATGATCTTTAAATTTTTAATTACATAGCTCTGTACATAGTTCATCCCCTTGTTCTTCCAGGTTGTATTCCCTGTTGATTGTAAACTCAGTGTAACCTGTTACATTGTTGTATATTTTGTTTAAATGTAAACTGCACTGATTATAATAGCGCGGTATATAAGAAATGCAAATAAATAAATAAATAAATTAAATAAATATTCCCCCCCTGCACCCTTGAGTCTGACAATACCACTTTTGCCCTTCCTCTTCTCACTAATATATCTGAAAAATGTCTTATCCCCCCATTTTATTGCATTGGCTATTTCCTCCTCCTTTTGAATCTTTGCCTTCTTGACTACTTTGCTAGTTTCTCTAAGTTCTTCCAAATACAGATGCCTGTCTTCCTCTCTCTGTGATCTCTTGTATTTCATGAAGGCCTCCCTCTTTTTCTTCACTTTTTCAGCTACTTCCTTCGAAAACCATAGCGGTCTCCTGTAGCAGTGAGTTTTGTTTTTATTCTAGCACTGACAGAAGCAAAAGGATAAATTAATGTTGATCTTGCACGAATGTGATCCAGAGTGATGATACTGTCATAACTCAATGCAGCCAGCAACACAATGCCATGGCTTAGTCTCAGAGAGGGTCACTGGTGTACCTGTAGCACAGCTGGGAATGAGTCTGCTAGTAATGCATTTTGGCCCAGCCTTTAAATCCCCCCATTTTGGCTATATCAGAACAAAAGGATGTTCCTTTTGTTGCTGATTTTTTTTTCTTCTTCCTCTTCAAATCCTAACCTTTTCTCCGGTTATCTGCCTTTTATGTATTGTAAATCACCCCTGAAGTCCTTGAATATATTAGATGGTGGTGCCAGTATGTGGAAATAAATATGTTTAACTGCATCGATTCGCACTGGCATTCCTTATGACCTTGGGCAAGTCACTGTACCCTCCATAGCTTGGAAGAAACAGCCTGGCAATCTACTTCTGGTCATACCTTACCTAAAAAACCCTAGGGGCTGTTGGGTCGCCAGGAGTCAGCATTGACTTGATGGCACTTTAAAACAAAACAAAAAAACAAAACTACATCAGGATAGAATTGTATTTTCTTTAAAGTAAAGCTGCTGGAGTCCACGTGACGCATGAGCGGGTAAAGACGTGTCTTTGCTCGCTCCGGGGCCGCCTTAAGATTCTTCCTTGAAATACTCACTTTTTGCCCTTGAAACCGGCTTTCGTGGCAGTGGAGCAGCTATTTATCTTAGGAGGCTATACTTATTGTGGACGAAGCAAACACGATGCCGCCGCCGGCCCGCAAGGAGAGAGAGAAAGAGAAAGGGCCTAAGACTAACATGCCGGCCATGCCTCTCGCGCAACCCTCCTCGCCGAGTAAAGACAGTATTGAGTCTGCTACCGAAGACTTGGCGAGAGAGGTGGTGCGCCATCTGGATCCTAAATTTGATCAGATCTTGTCGAAGTTAGAAATGATGGGCACGTCCATGACTGAGATGAATCAGCGGATAGAGGAACTGGAAAACCGCGTGGCGGCTGTGGAGGAGGATGAGGGCCGGCAGTCCCGGGGTCTTGAGAGCACGCGGGCGCAGATTGAAGCCTTGCAAGCCAAAATAGATGATCTCGAGAACCGATCTCGACGAAACAACATTCGTTTGGTTGGAATCCCGGAGGCCACTACCGATCAACAGCTAGTGCCTTTGATAGAGCAGTGGCTCCCTAAGGCCTTGGGCCTCGAGGTGTTAGTGGGCGACATTAAAGTGGAAAGAGCGCATCGAGTCGGAGGAAAGATGGCGACTCGCACTAGACCCCCGAGTGGTGCTGGCTCGGATACTCAATTTTGCCCACAAAGAGCATCTCCTTCAGGCTTTTCGTCAGCATCGGCAGCTCACCTTGGACAATAACCAGCTCCTCTTGTTCCAGGATTACTCCTCCCTGGTCACTGCGAAGAGGCGGGAGTTCACCCCGGTCTGTACAGCATTGTTTCAGAAAAACGTGCGGTTTGCGTTGGCGTTTCCTGCTGTCCTGCGTGTCCATCATATGGGGAAGATTCAGCTTTTCGATACGGTGAAGGCGGCTCAGGCCTTTCTGAAGGAACTGGATAACGGTAATCCATCGCAAGCAGGGGCGCTGAGCCCACCCTCCGGCAGAGGACCATGAGCGACTTTTAGTTGTGCCGCTTTCTTCCCGCGGAAGCCAGCCCCTCGGGCTTTGCTCCAGGAGGCACAGACAGTGTTCGCTATTCGGCGAGATGGCCTGCCTTCAATTTTTCAATTTTTCAATTTCAATTTTTATTTTCCTGTACTGAGGACAATAGAGCTTTAATTAAGCTGCAGTCCACCCCTGGACTTGTCGGTTAGCTGATTACAGAATAACAGCTATTATGGTGGTGGTCTGAGGATGTGATGTACACTGTTTTTTGGGCCTGCTGATGTCTTCCTCCTCTATTGCTAGTTTTAGTTTTATTTTTATCTTATTTTACTATATTTTATTTTATCTTATTTTTTATCTTTATTTCCAGTTTCCCTTTGTTTTCTATCTTCTTTGTAGTTCTCCACTCTCGTTTTATCTCTCTTACATCCCTCTGTTGTTTCCTTTTATCCCTCTCTACCCCCTTTTCGTCTCCCTTAAACTCCTTTATCTCTCCTCCGTGGCTTAGTGTATTTACTGCCAGCATTTCTTTCTCTTCACGGGGGTTTGCAGCGTCTGTCACACTAGTATCTGAGGGACGGTAGCGTACGGAGCCTTGTGTGATGGGGGAGACTGCTTGCAGGGGGCTGGGAGTGGGTGGTTTCTTTTCTTCCATTGCTGGGATATGTGAACGTGCTGGGTTGATATAACATATGTCTTGGAGCCTAATGGGGTGTGGGCCGGAAATCCTTCCCTTGCCCTTCAATGGGTACTTGGGGTGGCCCCGCCGCGCGCGGCAGGGACTCCTAGATCAGCCATGCCGGTTGATGGTGGGATTGCTCAATTTTTATATGGGGGGGGGGGGGTTGGGGGATGGGAGGGGTGGGATGCGGGGAAGAGAGGGTAGACGGGGAAGAGGGGGAGGGGTGGATTGGGGTTGGGGTAGGGGCAGAGCGGGTAGGAGGGAAGAATGGGGGGAGGGGAAGGGAACGGAAGCAGATAAAGGGGTTTCTTTCTAGTTGGGGGGAGTTGGGGATGGCTGCAGTTGAGGGGTTTCATCACACCCACGATATTTTTGGGCCGGGGGTTGGGGCTGGGCAACCCTGGGCTGTTTTGGAGCAGAGTGCCTTGTTGTTGCCTGTGGAGGCTGTGGGTCTATGAGGAATCACTTGCGATTTATATCGTGGAATGTAGGTGGGATTAACTCTCCTGTTAAGAGAACTAAGGTGCTCCAAGCTTTGCGGAAGGCCAAGGCGCAGATTGCATTCTTGCAGGAAACGCATCTCTCTGAGAAAGAGCACGCTAAGTTGCAGAGCGTTTGGGTGGGGCAGGTGCTGGCGGCTTCCTCGGGAGGGAGGAAACGGGGAGTTGCTATTTTGCTTGGTAGAGATCTGAAAGTGGAGCTGCTGAGTGAGGATGGTGACTCTTCCGGTAGATATCTGTTTGTGCACCTAAAGTTAAACGGCGAGGAATTTTTTTTGGGTAATGTATACGCCCCCAACACTTATGACCATTCTTTTTTTCAACGAGTATGTAGGAAGGTAACTGCTGCCCCGCGGATCCCGTTGATCGTGGCAGGGGACTTTAACTGCCCCCATGATCCTCTGGTGGATAAGTCGGGTGGGCGGCCGCAGGGAGATTGGAGCAGAAAAGGCGTTGGATATCTCTGTCTTGTAGGCGGTTTGGTAGACACCTGGAGGGCCCTTCATGGCGGAGAAAAGGATTTCACGCATCTATCTAGGGTGCATCACACCTGGTCCAGGCTCGATTATATTTTGGTTGTTGAGCGGGAATTTGATAGAGTACTCAGTTCCGAGATCGAACCAATGGTGGTCTCGGACCATGCCATGGTGCGGATGGACTGGAAGGGACGTGAGAGCGGAGAGTCCCGTTGGGCATTCCCTAGGCAGATGTGGCAGAATCTTACTTTTAAGAATTACCTGGTGCAGAAGTGGGAAGAATACTTACAATTTAATGAATCTAGCGCAGGCTCGGCGAGTATATGTTGGGAGGCCGGGAAGGCCGTCCTGTGAGGCCATATCGCGTATGTAGCGAGAGAGAAGCGCCGCATCAATGGGCGGGTGTTGGTGTTAACTCGGGAGTTGCGGAAACTGCAGCGGTTAGTGGCGGGGAGCCAGAGATCTGAGCATGTCCCGTTGTATTTAGAGACTCAGCGACAGCTCAATGCCATCCTGGACGAACGTGCAGTTTACAACATGCATTACTACAGACATCAGCTGTTCCGCTTTGGTAACAAGGCGGGTACACTTTTGGCCCGGTTAGTGAGAGATGGGGGAGGATCTAAAGTCGTGACTGCGATTAAAGATAAAACGGGGGTTCATATATCTGACCCCCGTGGTGGTGTGGACGTATTTCGGCAGTTTTACGAGCAGCTGTATACGCCAGAACCGGCGGATAGGGAGGCGGAACAGGCCCTTTTGGATGCGACTCCTTTACCACAGCTCTCTGAGGTGGAGCGGGCGGCGTTGAACCGACCAATTGAGGGAGTAGAAATTCAGACAGTGATCCGGCAAGCGAAACTGCATAAAGCTCCGGGACCGGATGGTTATAGTTCTGAATTCTATAAAGTCTTGGAGCTGCAGGTGGCCCCGACCCTGGCTGCAGTCTACAATGACGTCTTGGTGGGGAAGGGATTCCCACGGGACATGCGCACGGCTGCGATTACGGTGATTCACAAGCCTGGGAAAGAGGGGGAGGACCCGGCCTCCTATCAGCCGATCTCCCTTATTAACTATGACCTGAAAGTTTTTGCTAGTGTATTGGCGCGGAGGCTGCAGGGGATTCTTCCGCGACTTATCAGTCCGTGTCAGACTGGCTTTGTTCAAGGGAGAGAGGCCTTTTCTAATATCAGTAAAGTGTTACTCGGGGTGGACTGGAGTGAGGCACACGGCGATCCACTTCTGCTGGTAAGCCTGGACGCGGAGAAGGCCTTTGACCGGGTGGCATGGGACTACATGTTTGAGGCTCTAAAGCGATTCGGCTTTGAGGGAGCCTTTATGACTTGGCTGCAAGCGTTATACTCGGCGCCTCTGGCCTTCGTAGTGGTGGGTGGCCTCCATTCGGCACCCTTTGAATTGCGTCGGGGGACGAGGCAGGGCTGCCCGCTCTCTCCGCTGTTATTCATCTTACAAATGGAGCCTCTGTTGCGTACCTTGGAACGACTGGAGGAGATCCGGGGGATTGCGTGGCCAGGTGGCGGTATTAAGCTCAGTGCCTTTGCTGACGATTTGTTACTGTGTTTGACGGATCCGCAACGCTCGTTAGAAGCGGCCTTGTCTATCATTGAACGGTTTGGAGCTTTCTCGGGTATGCGGATAAATAGATCTAAATCGATGGGACTTGACGTTGGTAGGAGAGTCTGTGGCCACTGGCGGGGGGCTTTCCCGTTGGTCTGGGCACCTGATTCTATTCGATATCTTGGGATACAGATTTCCTGTGACCCTAGTCGGTTTTATGAAGTCAATGTGCGGCCTTTATTGAGTAAAACAATGCAACGTCTGCGGAAGTGGCGTGAGCTCCCTCTCTCCCTGAAGGGGCGTATTGCTCTTTTTAAGATGGTCGAGCTACCTCGGTGGATCTACCTGTTGCGGAATGCTCCGCTTTGGCTTCTGCGGAAGGACGTGAAGGAGCTGGAGGGTCATTTATCGAAATTTCTGTGGAGGGGGAAGAGGGCGCGTATTCCCTTTACGACTTTGTTGAGACCTTCTAGTGAAGGGGGTGCTGGCCTTTGTTCTCTACGTGAATATAACTTGGTCAGTCTGTTACGACCACTTCGAGATCTGGTTGCGGGGACTGTAGAGATTCTTCCTCTGGAGTTGGTAGAGGCTGCTTCGGTCCCGTATCACCGAGTCTATTGGCTGCACCGCCCGCATAGTGAGCTGCCCCTCCTTTGGCGGCATTCCACATATCTTGGTGCTCTCCGCCAGGCCTGGAGACATCTCTGTCGACTTCGCGGTAGTGCGTGGAACTGTTCGGATTGCCTTCTGTTAGCTGGGAATGGGAGTTTTCTTCCTGGCTGCCAGGGTGGCGTAGCTAAACGTTGGGCGCAATGCGGCGTGGAATATGTAGGCCACTTGAGGATGGAGAAGGAGGCGCAGCTAGACTCATATGATTCTTTGCGTCATCGTTACCGATTGCCAGTTCATGATTTTTACTTTTATTTGCAAGTGCGACACTTTGTACGTACTTTGGATCGGGGTGAGGGGGTGAGTCTCTGGCAAGATGAGCGCGGAATTTTGGGCTTACTACGTGTCTTGGAGGGCAAAATCACGGTGCGGAGACTGCGGGAGGAGCTGTCGAGGGGGGATGATATCTCTGGACTCCTGCGTCTTGCCGGCCGCTGGCAGGCGGATGGCATTGTGGAGGGCACGGTGGAGTGCCTTTCATATGCCTTTCGCAGTATACCTCGTCTTTCGGAATCGGTTCAGATGCAGGAGGTTCAGTATAAATTTCTGTGGCGAGCTTATGTGCATGATGTGTGGGCTAAACGGATGGGCATTGCTGACACAGAGAACTGCTGTCGCTGCGGAAAAGAGCAGGGTACCTTGGCCCATAAATTTTGGTTTTGTCCTGCTATTCAGGCATTTTGGCAGGGTGTGGGGGTGAGGTTGGGTGGCTGGATTGGGCAGGAGGTGGGCCTGGGACCAGCTTGGTGTCTGTTTGGCTTTCTAGAAACCGCTGGTTCTCGCACTCTGCCACATCGACAGCTGTGTGAGAAGGGTTTTCTGGTGGCCAAGCAGACTATACTGCGTCATTGGGTAGTGCCCTTGGCGCCGAGTGTGCAGGAATGGGAGGGGAAGATGCGGGACCTACTCAGTATGGAACGTTGTACAGCACAGCAGTTAGGCCAGAGGAGGCTGGACCATTTCCTGACACTCTGGGCCCCGCTGTTGGCCACCAATACTTCTCCATAATTTCTGTTGGCTGTGTGGACCTTGCTGAGTTGGTTGCTGGTGATTCATTGTGACTAAGCAGAATTGGGGGTGTGGGAGAGGCGTTCTCCTTAGCTCTCCCTATGTGTGTTTGATGTGGCTGCTGCTTGCGGGGGGGGGGGAGGGGGGGAAGGGAGGGGGGCTGGGAGGTTAGGGGGGGAGGGGGGGGGCGACGCTGGGTGGGCTGGGGATTGCTCGGTGGAGGGTACATTACCATGAGGTGCTCTATCCATTTTTGTACCTAGCTTGTTTTTGTTGAACTGCCTGCATCTCTTTCATTACAGGCTCTGTTCTTCTTTTGCCTGCAGGTTCGGTTTGGCTGTCTAAGTGGCTAGGTTGATTGCTGTTCCTGTTATTGTTACTATAGTTCCTATTATGTATCAATCTGGTGTAGGTGCGTTGGATGTTGCCGCCCTCTGTTCTGCGGCTATGCTTTGTCTCACTGTTCTGAAAGGTTTGAAATGTTCAATAAAAATGATTTTCACTAAAGTAAAGCTGCTTTAGCTGTGTTTACTATAATAACTTAAAAAGGCCCAGATTCAGCCCAGCTTTTACAGCAAGCCAGGTTTTTGTTCCTCTGCACCTTGCATATTGCAGATGAAGTAATCAGGCACCTGACATGCCTCTAAGCTGCTCTGGAGGCCAGCCTAGAACAGTTGTGTGCCCCCTAATAGCTTTCCTGCCAAAGTAAAGAATTGGTAAATTAATGAAAATTATATGCTTGAACTTTCACCAAAGAGGAACTAGTTCCTCTTTGGTGAAAGTTCAAGCACATAATTTTCATTAATTTACTGGTGAACAGCTTGAAGTATATTGAAAGTAAAGAATTGGAGCAGCAAATGAGGAAAAACGTATTGTAATTTCACAAATAAGGTGGAAAATTCAAAGTGTTACTCCAAGAGCCATACTTTGATCAAAGCCACACACATGATAGTTTCAGCCCAGGGCAATAGATTATGGATGAGATGATTCACTAAACTGGGAAAATTGACATATGATGTTTAGATTATGTCAGGAAGAGCCGGAGGGGAGAAAATGTCTATACAGAAAGGCACAGTAGGTTGGCATGCTTCATCCATCAGAAACTCTGTAAACCTTTTACATACTGTATTGAAAAAAAATATTGTGATCACGACTCAGATAATTATGGAAGGTGAAGATGGTATGGTCATCTAGGACTTTCCCTTTCCAACCAATAGAAAGCTCTTGAAGGACTAGAAAAAGGGACTGCTACTTTTGGACAGAGATCTGCAATTGTGAGTATATACTTATGGGAATTTTCTGAAAGGACTTCTTTGTATTAAAGCTAATTAATCTGCGAATCCAGTGTTTTTTGTTAAATCAGTCAGGGCCTAGTAGCTACAGTTCAAGTTTAAATTTATAACACAGAAGAGAACTTTGTGGTTACATTTCATACCCAGCAGAGAGCTTGTTGTTTAAATTTAATAGTCACTCAGGGCTTAGTATCAGCAAAGTACTTTTAGTTTAAATGTAAAACAGAGAATAGAGCTTTCTGGTTAAATTTGGAACCCAGCAGAGAGCTTGTAGTTTAAATTTCATAATAAGTCAGAGCCTAGTAGCAGCAAAGAGCTGTAATTTAAATCAAATCAGAATATAACTTAGCATAAAAGGCAAAACAGGGTCAGTACTCTTTGAGCAACAAATAGTCTTCTAGATACCTTTACCAAGAGGCCTTCTACCTAGGGGGCAAGAGACCTGTGAAACTTTTTCAATAGGTGTTAACACCAGGTGGCAGGTCAAAAGGCCATTTTGAAAGACTCCTTCTATCCAAGCAAGGACTGTTAATCACCCAGGAAGTTGGTCACAGCTTACCTCAGCAGCACAGGACAGGATACTGTGTAGCAGCCCTCTTTTAATAAGTGTTATTTCCCTCCCTCCCCAACACCCACCTACCCCTGGGATAATCATAGCTTTCTCCAGGACCAAGCAGGAAGTCAGTCCTCACATATGGGTGACGTCGGCGCCGACGGAGCCCTCGCGGAGCAATTTTCCCCAGCTTTCAAAGAAAGCCTTTGGGAATTGCAGCGCGCATGCGCGGTCGCCTTCCCGCCCAAGGGTGCCATCTTAGCCAGTCTTCTTTTTTCCGCGGAGCCCTACAGACGTACCCGTCGTGTCCCCGCGAAAAAGTTGATTTTATTCGTAATATTCTCTTTTTTCCTTCGGCGCCCGGACTCGCGACGCCGGTCACGAGTCCTCTTCTTCTTTTTCGGTTTTTCTGATTTAGTCAGTTTCGTTTTCGGTTTTTTCACTGGCAGCCCGGTCTTTTGACCTCGCAGGGGCCCTTTTTCCCCCGATGGCTGCCAGTGGTTTCAAGCGGTGTGGTCAGTGTGACCGAAATATGTCACTAACTGACACACACGATAATTGCCTCCGCTGCCTGGGCCCGGATCATGAAGAAATGATCTGTGGGGCCTGTGGCAAAATGTCCTCCAAAGCGTTGAGAAGTCGGCGGCATCAGCGGGATAGGATCTTCGCTGACCCCAGCCGTACCCGGACCTCGTCGGAAGCCTCGGCGTCCAGAGGTTCCAGCTCTGACCGTCGCCGGAGTTCCTCCGACAGGGGTTCTCCCTCCGGGGACCATCGACGGAAGGTGAAACCCGCGAGGGCGGCGTCGGTGGACGCTCCTGGATCCGCGAGGGCCAGGTCGCATAGCCCCGATAGCCGTCCCGGGTCCTTGGAGAAGGAGCACCTCTCGAAGCGACCTCGCATGGAGTCGGAGCTGCCTGCTCGGGTAAGTCCTGTGGTCCTCCTGGACTCGCCTCTGAGACCGCCGACGTCGGGCCCGACGCCGTCGGGGCCCGAGTCGGGGGCTGCTGGGTCACCTGAGGTCGGACTCAGGTTGACGGTCTTGGAGAGCAGACTGTCTGCCTTCATGGACCAGCAGCGGGCACTGCTCGCTAGCCTCGCTGGCGCCGCTGCCCCGACCGCCGGGACGTCGACGTCTAAGTCGACCCCGGAGACCGAGCCGATCCTCGAGTCCATGTGGACTCGAGTCGATCCTCGGTCGAGGTCACCCTCGGCCTCCCGTTCGGGACCGAGGTCGTCGACGCCGACTCCCTCGGCGTCGGGGCGGCCGGCGCCGCAGCCTGCCCGGGCCGACCCCACCGATTCCTCCTCGGAGTCGGTCTGGGAGTCTGAAGAGGAAGAGTCACCTGATTCTTTTCGGACTCGGTGTGTCCCCTCGGACTCGCCTGAGTCCGAACCTCGGAAGCAGTCCCCTCCGGAGGATGCCCGGTTCTCGGACTTCGTCAGGAATATGGCCAAGGCTTTGGCCTTCCCTGCGGATCCCGAGGAGGAGCCTCGAGCCGAAGAGCTCGACGCCCTCCAGTATGACTCTCCCGCCAGGGAACACTTTACTGTACTGGTTCCTCCCATGCTGGAACGACTACTCTTCCGCATGTGGGAGAGTCCGGCCTCCTCGCCGGTCCTGAGCAAGCGGGTCGATTCTATCTATCGAGTCCGCAAGAGCCCTGGCTTCCAAAAAGCACAGCTACCACACCATTCCATGGTAGTGGAATCGGCCATGCATCGTCTTAAGAGCCAGAAGATGCACTCCTCGGTGCCTCCTGGCAGGGAGGCCCGTAACCTGGATGGCCTTGATAAGAAGTGTTTCCAGGGCTCTATGCTTGCGTGTCGTGTCCAGACCTACCAGCTATACATGGGCATGTATCTCCGAGACCTGGCTAAAGAGCTAGCCGGATTCTCCGCTGGATTGTCCGAGGAACCTTTGCGGAGGTTCCTAGCCTTGTCCACTGGCATTCGGGAATGCTCAAAATTCATATCCCGAGCAGCCTATGATGGCTTTGAAGCATCGGCTCGAGTGGCCGCAGCCGGCATCGGTGCCCGCCGACAGGCTTGGCTTCAGTCGTCTGACCTTGAGCCCTGGGTGCAGGACAAGTTGGTCGATGTCCCCTGCCGAGGTGAAAACCTCTTTGGCAAACCTATGGACGAGAAGGCTGCACAACTAGAGACACAGACTCTCACCAGGACTAGGCTTTCTAGGAAGACCTCCGCCCCTTCCCAGAAAAAGAAGGGCTCGTGAAAGAAGTCCTTTTACCCGAGAAAGGCGGCTGCCTATAAACACTACCCCCAATATCAGGCCCCCGCAGCTCCCCAACAGGGCCAGCAGGCCAAGGGACGGGGTAACGGGTCCCGTAGGCAGCAAGCCCCCAAGCCTGCACCACCAGCCCCTGCTCAGCAGGGTGGGGGCTTTTGACTCCTTAAGCATAGCCTCTCCCCCTCCGCTGGCTCCTCCCAGCACCGGAGGCCGGCTGGTTCACTTCGCCCACAGGTGGTCCAACATCACTTCAGATGCCTGGGTGCTTCAAGTCGTAAGAGAAGGCTATCTTCTCCACTTCCACCAGGTCCCTCCCTCCTATTTCCCGGGAGAACCTCCACGACTCCCTCTGCACAGGGACTTACTCCTTCAGGAGTTAGCAGGTCTTCTACAGGAACAGGCGTTGGAACCGGTGCCCCACCACCTGAGAGGTCAAGGCTTTTATTCCAGGTATTTTCTAGTACCAAAAAGGACAGGAGGCCTCAGACCCATCCTAGACTTGCGCAACCTCAACAGGTTCCTCATGCGGGAAAAGTTCAAAATGCTTACCCTTGGAATCCTTCTGCCCTACCTCCAGCAGGGAGATTGGCTATGCTCCTTGGATCTAAAGGATGCCTACACGCACATCCTCATCCACCCAAGCCACCGCCAATACCTAAGGTTTGTGGTGGCAGGAAATCATTACCAGTACAGGGTACTGCCCTTTGGCCTGTCCTCCGCACCGCGAGTCTTCACAAAATGTCTCGCGGTGGTGGCGGCCCATCTCCGGCTTCACGGCCTCTATGTTTTCCCGTACCTCGACGACTGGCTCATCAGAGCAGCGTCCGCTCCGGAGGTCACCAATGCCACACACCGCACGGTGACTCTTCTGCAGTACTTGGGCTTTGTCATAAACTTCGCAAAGTCCACTTTGCTCCCCTCACAGGATCTCGAGTTCATTGGCGCAAGACTGCACACTCCTCAGGCGCGAGCTTTCCTGCCTCTCGACAGGGCTCAACGGCTCATGGACCTAGCCGACCGTTTTCGCAGCCAGTCCCTGGTCTCCGCCAGGCGCTTCCTGAGACTGCTCGGCCATATGGCTTCCACCGTCCATGTGACCCCCAATGCCCGCCTGAATATGCGGCCTGCTCAATGGTGTCTTCGCAAGCAGTGGCAACAAGCCACAGGCGGCCTAGCAGACCTAGTGCGCGTCTCCGAGCCGCTGGCCTCGTCTCTCCAGTGGTGGCGTCATCGGCCGAACCTGGTACTCGGCATGCCTTTTCAGTCACCTCAGCCGGCCCAGGTGCTGACGACAGATGCGTCCCTCCTGGGTTGGGGAGCACATTGTCAAGGGGCACGTACTCAGGGCCTCTGGACCACGTGGGAGTCTGCTCAGCAGATCAACTTCCTGGAGCTCAGAGCGATCCGCCTGGCTCTCAAGGCTTTCTCCCACCTGACCTCTCACCAGTCCATCCTTGTCCAGACGGACAATCAAGTTGCCATGTTCTACGTGAACAAACAGGGGGGCACGGGCTCCTTCCTTCTCTGTCGGGAAGCACAGAAGCTCTGCTCTTGGGCCGTCAGTCACGGCGTTCTTCTCAAGGCAGTTTATCTCCCAGGCCAAGAAAATTGCCTGGCGGACAAACTCAGCAGGATCCTCCAGCCGCACGAGTGGCACCTGGATCCCTTAGTAGTTCAGAAGCTCTTTCTAAAGTGGGGCCTCCCCACGATGGATCTCTTTGCCAGTCCTCACAACCGGCAACTTCCTCGCTTCTGCTCTCGTCAGCCACATCCACTTCGAGTTGCGGCAGACGCTTTTCTACTCTCATGGTCGGAGAGCCTTCTGTATGCTTTTCCTCCCATCCCGCTAGTCTCTCGAACTCTTTTCAAGGTTCTCCGAGACAAAGCTTCCATGATCCTGGTGGCCCCTCGCTGGCCCAGACAGCCGTGGTTTCCACTCCTGCTGCAATTAGCGGTAGAGGATCCATTCCCTCTGGGGTTTCAACCGGATCTCCTCACTCAGGATCAGGGGTCTCTGCTACACCCCAACCTCAGATCTCTCAATCTAATGGCCTGGCTGCTGAGAGGGTAGTCCTTGCTCCCCTTCTCCTGCCGGCAGAGGTGGAAGAGGTCATCCTAGCTTCTCGGCGACCTTCTACCTGCAAATGCTATGCCCTTAAATGGCGTCGCTTTTCCGTTTGGTGTACCCAGTAGTCTCAGGATCCCTTCTCCTGCTCGGTGTCGGTGATCTTGCAGTACTTGCTCTACCTCTCTAATCTGGGACTTAAGTCCAACTCCGTCAAAGTTCACCTCAGTGCTCTTTCAGCACATCATGTACCGGTGGACGGCAGACCTCTTTCCAGCGACCCTCTCGTAGCGAGGTTTCTCCGAGGTCTCCTTCTACTTAAACCACCTCTGCGCCCGCCAGCACCTGACTGGGATCTGAATGTGGTTTTACAGCGGATCACCTGTCTGCCTTTTGAACCTATGGCTACCTGTTCTCTCCGTTTTCTTTCTTGGAAAACATTGTTCTTGATAGCCCTCACTTCCGCTAGACGCGTAAGTGAATTGCAGGCCCTCGTGTCTGATCCCCCTTACACTCGGTTCTATAAAAATAGGGTAGTCCTACGGACTCACCCAAAATTTCTTCCAAAAGTGGTCTCCCCTTTTCACATCAATCAGGAGGTGGTACTTCCGACCTTCTTTCCCAGACCACACTCCAGCCGAGCTGAAATGGTCCTCCATACCCTGGACTGTAGAAGGGCATTGAACTTCTACCTTGACCGTACGCGGGAGCACCGTAAGGCTGCTCAGCTTTTTGTGTCTTTTGACCCCAATAAATTGGGGCTCCCGGTCTCCAAGCGTACTCTGTCCATCTGGGTTGCGGACTGTATCACTTGGGCTTATGGGGCAGCCGGGCTCTCCTTGGATGGTCGAGTCACGGCTCATTGTGTTCGGGCAAAGGCTACGTCAGTGGCTTACCTCCGCTCTGTTCCGCTGGCAGACATCTGCCGGGCCGCTACTTGGTCTTCGAGCCAGACTTTTGCGGTCCATTACTGTCTCGAGAGGGAGTCCCGCAGGGACAGTGCTTTCGGACAGGCAGTCCTCCGTAATCTCTTTGAGGTTTGAGCAACTCCTACCCTCCATCCCGGATGTGGGCTACCGGTGGGTAATAATTCAGCGAAGATTCCTTCCTTCTGTGCTGCTGAGCTAGAGGGAGCTCATTTTTGTGCTTAGGGTCTCCGGTAGCCTTAAGTTGGGAGTCCCATATGTGAGGACTGACTTCCTGCTTGGTCCTGGAGAAAGCGTAGTTACTCACCTGTAACAGGTGTTCTCCAGGAGCAGCAGGAATCAGTCCTCACAACCCTCCCTCCTCCCCTTGGAGTTGCAATCATCTGCTTAAGTTTTTTTGCAAATTTTTATGCTGTCTTTTTTAGCTATGTCATCTGACTGGCTAAGATGGCACCCTTGGGCGGGAAGGCGACCGCGCATGCGCGCTGCAATTCCCAAAGGCTTTCTTTGAAAGCTGGGGAAAATTGCTCCGCGAGGGCTCCGTCGGCGCCGACGTCACCCATATGTGAGGACTGATTCCTGCTGCTCCTGGAGAACACCTGTTACAGGTGAGTAACTACGCTTTATAGGTACTTACACATCTTAAAGGAAAGGAGGTGCTCTCAGGTGAAGCTCGTTATCCAAATCAGTCATACATTAAGGACCTGAGATTAATTAAGCTTCAGGTGAACAAGGTATACGTATTAAACGTATTAGGTACAGTTTTATTAGTATAAATATCCATAGCAACCCTTAGTAAGTAAAGAACTTAGATCTAAACACAAACTTAAAACTATGATGCAGACAGCAGTCCAGCGCAATGGGGGCTTTCCAGTCTTTTGCAGTGAGTGTCACATGTATGATTTTCTCCCAGTTGGTGAGAGGTCTTACATGTGCACTAGGTGCAAGGAGCTCTTTGCTCTCAGGGAACGAGTCCATTCTCTAGAGGCTAAAGTAGCAGACTTGGAAAGCATAAGACAGACAGAGAGGTACATAGACGAGACCTACAGGGATATAGTCCTGAAGTCCCACTTCCACTCTGGCAGCATCCCTGTTGCCATGAAGGAGAGATCATCCTGATGTGGCAGGAAGTGATCCTGTAACTAGGACCTGTCCTCCAGGTGATGTAAGACCCTCTCGCACCGATGAAGTGTCCCCAGGGCCATGTGCCCATGAGGGAAGGGTTAGGACAGCCGTTATAGTTTTTTATTTATTTATTTATTTTTAATCACATTTATATACCGCAACTTCCAAAGTTCAGTTGCGGTTTACAGTTAACAACAATCAACAAAGCAAGTATGTTTGTTTTACATGGAACGTCGAATATAACAAAACATATTTACAAGGAACATCATATTAAATATCAAATAAACAATGTGATATAATACCAAACAGTGTGAAAACTATATACAAGTTTATATATGAATATATATACATGGAATACATGGAAGGGAGGGGACATAATTCAAAGATCATCATGGGTGAGTGCTAACTGTGTGGGTTAGAGGGCTTTTGCATGGAGCAATCTGATTATCTCTTTAACCTTTGTCTAATGTAGATAATGAATTATCTATATTATAATGTTTGGTAAACAGATAGGTTTTCAAATTCTTGCGGAGTTCCATAATTTCTGTTAGCTTTCGTAGCTCCTCTGGGAGGGAATTCCAGATTGTAGGAGCTATATGAGAAAAGGCTCTATTGTTTGTTGATTTATGGGCTTTTGTAAAATCTTTCGGGATTTTTAATCTGTTTAATTGTCCTTTTCTGTGTGTAGACTTAGGTGGTTCTTTGTGTATTAAGTTACATATCATGGATGGGGCCAGGTCATGTAAGGCCTTGAATGATGTTATTATTGTTTTGTAGATTATTCTACTTTGGATTGGTAGCCAATGGAGGGAGGCTAGTATTGGTGATATGTGTTGGAGGGAGTTAATTTTCAATGTGATTCTGGCTGCTGCATTTTGTGCTAATTGCAATCGTTTAATGCTTTGTTTTGCTATGCCTATTAGTATTAGATTGGCAAAGTCAAAATGTGGGGTTATGGTGGCTTGGATTATGTTGATAAAGTCTTGTGTAAAAACTAGTGGACGAAGTTGTTTGAGGGTTTTGAGTTTGAAATAGATTTTCTTTATGGTATTGCTGATGTGTGTTTCCATTGTAAGGTGTGTATCTAGTATAACACCTAGATATCTTATTTCCTTTTTTATTTTGATTTCTTGGTTTTGAAGTCTTATGTGTGATGGAGGGATATAGGATCTGTTCTTGGTTACAATTAAAACTTCCGTTTTAGTGTGATTGATGTGGAGGTTTTGTGCTTTTAGCCAAGTTGTGATTTCATTATAGCAGTCCGATAGGGGTTGGAGCGGTAGGTTGGGAATTGTAAATGGAATATACATCATAATATCATCTGCGTATAGATGATATCGAACTCCAAAACTTTTGAAAATGTTGCAGACTGGTTTTATGTAAATATTGAAAAGTAGAGCTGACAGCGCTGAACCTTGTGGCAATCCAATTTCTTGCTTGTATGTGGTTGAGTTTTGATTTCCAATTCTTACATTTTGCGTTCTATCATTTAGGTAGGATGAGAACCATTTATGTACTGTAGAGTTTAAACCTATTTGTTTTAGGTTATTGAGCATTATTGTGTGGTGTACGCTATCAAACGCTGCTGATATGTCGATGAAAAGTAGAATGAATGCCTGTTTAGGATTGTCAATCCCTCTTAGTTGGTGATTCGATCATTAGGCATGTAGATAGCTGGGTGGCTGGTGGACGTGAGGATCGCCTGGTAACATGCCTGCCTGGTGCGAAGGTAGCGGACCTCACGCGCCACCTAGATAAGGTCTTAGATAGTGCTGGGGAGGAGTCTGCTGTCTTGGTACATGTTGGTAGCAATGACGTAGGAAAATGTGGTAGGGAGGTTCTGGAGGCTAAATTTAGGCTTTTAGGTAGGAAGTTGAAATCCAGAACTTCCAGGGTAGTATTCCCCGAAATGCTTCCTTTTCCACGCGCAGGACCCAAAAGGCAGGCAGAGCTCCGGAGTCTCAATGCGTGGATGAGACAATGGTGCAGAGATGAGGGTTTTGGATTTGTTAGGAACTGGGGAACATTTTGGGGAAAGGAGGGGCTCTTCCGAAGGGATGGGCTTCACCTTAACCGGGATGGAACCAGGCTGCTGGCATTAACCTTTAAAAAGGAGATAAGTGCAGCTTTTAAACTAGATATTAGGGGAAAGCCGACAGTCGCCCAAGAGCGGATGGTTCAGAAGAATGTATCTTTGAAGGATACTACCAAAAGCAGAGAGGTTCCACCAAAGAGTAAAGTAGCCCAAATGCCCTCAAGTATGGAGCAGACAGAGCTTAAAGATCCCAAATTACCCATGTCTAACAATAGCCAAATTAAAATGAATAAAATACATTCTCTAAAATGCTTGTATGCAAATGCTAGAAGTCTAAAAAATAAGATGGGAGAGTTAGAATATATAGCATTAAATGAAAGGTTAGATATGATTGGAATATCAGAGATATGGTGGAAGGAGGACAACCAGTGGGACACTGTGATACCTGGGTACAAACTATATCGTAATGATAGAGCTGATCACATTGGTGGAGGGGTTGCTCTCTATGTTAGAGAGGGCATTGAGTCAGAAAGGATTAAAGTTTTGCAGGAAACAAAATCTGCTGTAGAATCCATATGGATTGAAATTCCATGTAAAAGGGGGAAGGCAATGGCAGTGGCCAGAATGACCAAATGGATGATGAAATGCTCAAAGAAATCAAGGAAGCTAACAAACGTTACAGCACAGTAATAATAATGGGTGATTTCAACTACCCCGGTATCGACTGGGTCAGTGTCATGTCAGGACATGCTAGGGAGATAAAGTTCCTAGATGAAATAAATGACTGATTCTTGGAGCAGCTGGTTCATGAACCGACTAGAGGAGAAGCCATATTAGACCTAATCCTTAGTGGAACACCAGATCTAGTCAAGAGATAAGGTTGTTGGGGCAACTTGGCAATAGTGATCATAGCATGATCGCCTTTGATTTAATTAGTGGAGGAGGGATAGTAAGGAAATCCACAGTACTACCTTTTAACTTTCGAAAGGGAGACTATGATAAAATGAGGAAAACAGTTAAGAAAAAACTAAAAGGAGCAGTTGCAAAGGTTAAAGACGTACATCAGGCTTGGCTGTTGTTGAAAAATACTATCTTGGAAGCCCAGACCAGCTGTATTCCACGCTTTAAGAAAAGTGGAAGGAAATCCAAAAAACTGCCAGCATGGTTAAAGGTGAGGTCAGAGAGGCTGTTGTTGCCAAAAAAGCATCTTTCAGGAAATGGAAAAAAGAGCCAAACGACGAAACCTGGAAACAGCACAAGCACTGGCAAGTCAAATGCAAGGCATTGATAAGGCAGGCAAAGGGAGAATTTGAGAAGAAGCTTGCTGCGGAAGCAAAAACGCGAAGTAAAGACCTTTTCAAGTACATTCGTAGCAAAAAACCTGTGAGAGATTCAGTTGGTCCATTAGATGATAAAGGGGTTAAAGGATCACTAAGAGGCGACAAGGTGATAGCGGAGAGACTGAATGAATTCTTTGCTTCAGTCTTTACTGAGGAAGATGTAGGGATGTTACCCATGACTGAAGTGCTATTTAAAGGTGCGGAAGAATTGAAGG
This sequence comes from Ichthyophis bannanicus, assembly GCA_033557465.1. Lineage (NCBI taxonomy): Eukaryota > Metazoa > Chordata > Amphibia > Gymnophiona > Ichthyophiidae > Ichthyophis > Ichthyophis bannanicus. The sequence goes on along the minus strand of CM066045.1, from coordinate 9,690,491 downwards.
AAATATCGATACATCGGGAAGATGTATTACAACTATTAGATAAACTGAAGAGTAGCAAATCACCTGGGCCGGATGGTATACATCCAGGGGTGTTGAAAGAACTGAAATATGAGATTGCAGACCTGCTATTAGTAATCTGTGAACTATCATTAAAATCATCTCTAATACCTGAAGATTGGAGGATCGCCAATGTAACACCAATTTTTAAAAAGGGTTCTAGGGGTGATCCGGGAAACTTCAGACCAGTGAGCCTGACATCAGTACCGGGAAAAATGGTAGAAACCATCATAAAGAATAACATTACTCAGCATGTAGATAGTCATAACCTAATGGGAGACAGCCAACATGGATTTAGACAAGGAAGAACTTGTTTTACTAATTTGTTATGTTTTTTTGAAGGAGTGAATAATCAGGTGGACAAAGGTGAGTCGTTTGATATTGTGTATCTGGACTTTCAGAAAGCCTTTGACAAGGACCCTCATGAGAGACGTTTGGAAAACCAAAGAGTCATGGGATAGGAGGCAGTGTACTATTGTGGATCAGGAACTGGTTAAAAGATCGAAAGCAGAGGGTAGGGCTAAATGGCCAATTTTCCCAGTGGAGAAAGGTGAATAGTGGTGTACCCCAAGGATCTGTGCTGGGTCCGCTGCTTTTTGACATATTCATAAATGACCTGGAAAGTGGAATAACGAGTGAAGTTATCAAATTTGCAGATGACACAAAACTATTTAAAGTTGTTAAAACCCAAGAGGATTGTGGAAAATTGCAAGAGGATCTTGATAAATTGGAAGACTGGGCATCAAAATGGCAGATGAAATTTAATGTGGACAAGTGCAAGGTTATGCACCTAGGGAAGAACAACCCAAACTATGGTTACACGATGCAAGGTTCCTCATTAGGAACCAACACCCAGGAAAAAGATTTAGGCGTCATTGTGGATAACATGTTAAAACCCTTGGCCCAGTGTGCAGCAGCGGCCAAGAGAGCAAATAGAATGCTAGGTATGATAAGGAAAGGAATGGAAAATAAAACAAAAGATATTATAATGCCTCTATATCGTTCCATGGTGAGACCGCACCTTTAATATTGTGTGCAATTCTGGTCGCCGTATCTTAAAAAGGATATAGCGATTTTAGAAAAGGTTCAGAGAAGAGCCACCAAAATGGTAAAGGGGATGGAAGGATACTCCTATGAAGAAAGGCTAAAAAGGTTAGGGCTCTTTAACCTGGAAAAGAGACGGCTGAGGGGAGATATGATAGAAGTCTATAAATTAATGAACGGAGTGGAACGGGTAAACGTAGATCGATTGTTTACCTTATCAGAATATAGAAAGACTAGGGGTCATGCAATGAAGCTACAGGGTAAACTATTTAAGACTAATGAAAGAAAATATTTTTTCACTCAACGTGTAATCAAACTCTGGAATTTGTTACCGGAGGATGTAGTAAAGGCTGTTAGTGTAGCTGGGTTTAAAAAAGGTTTGGACAAGTTCCTGGAGGAAAGGTCCATAAACCATTATTAAGAAGGGACCCAGGATATCAATGCTTGAACCAATACAAGCATTGTGGAACCTGTGTCCCTTGGGGAAACTGCTAGCTACATATGACCTAGATTGGCCACTGTTGGAAACAGAATACTGGGGTTGATGGACCTTGGTCTGACCCAATATGGCATATCTTATGTTCTTATGGTACCCGTAGCTGCTGTTATTGTATCGATCCATTTACAAATGCATGATGAAATGCTTAAAGAAATCAAGGAAGCTAACAAAAGTTACAGCGCAGTAATAATAATGGGTGTTTTCAATTACCCCGGTATCGACTGGGTCAGTGTCACAGCAGGACATGCTAGGGAGAATAATGTTCCTAGATGAAATAAATGACTGCTTCTTGGAGCAGCTGGTTCATGAACCGACCAGAGGAGAAGTCATATTAAACCTAGTCCTTAGTGGAACACCAGATCTAGTGCAAGAGGATAAGGGTGTTGGGGCCACTTGGCAATAGCGATCATAGCATGATCGCATTTGACTTAATTAGTGGAGGAGGGATAGTAAGGAAATCCACAGTACTACCTTTTAACTTTCAAAAGGGAGACTATGATAAAATGGGGAAAATAGTTAAGAAAAAACTAAAAGGAGCAGTTGCAAAGGTTAAAGACTTACATCAAGCTTGGGTGTTGTTGAAAAATACTATCTTGGAAGCCCAGACCAGCTGTATTCCATGCTTTAAGAAAAGTGGAAGGAAGTCGAAAAAACTGCCAGCATGGTTTAAAGGTGAGTTCAGAGAGGCTGTTGCCAAAAAAGCATCTTTCAGGAAATGGAAAAAAGAGCCAAACGATGAAACCTGGAAACAGCACAAGCACTGGCAAGTCAAATGCAAAGCATTGATAAGGCAGGCAAAGGGAGAATTTGAGAAGAAGCTTGCTGCGGAAGCAAAAACGCGAAATAAAGACTTTTTCAAGTACATTCGTAGCAAAAAACCTGTGAGAGAGTCAGTTGGTCCATTAGATGATAGAGGAGTTAAAGGGGCACTAAGAGGCAACAAGGCGATAGCAGAGAGACTGAATGAATTCTTTGCTTCGATCTTTACTGAGGAAGATGTAGGGATGTTACCCGTGACTGAAGTGGTATTTAAAGGTGCGGAAGAATTGAAGGAAATATCGATACATCGAGAAGATGTATTACAACTATTTGATAAACTGAAGAGTAGCAAATCACCTGGGCCAGATGGTATACATACAAGGGTGTTGAAAGAACTGAAATATGAGATTGCAGACCTGCTGTTAGTAATCTGTGAACTTTCATTAAAATCATCTGTAATACCTGAAGATTGGAGGAACGCCAATGTAACCCCAATTTTTAAAAAGGATTCCAGGTGTGATCCAGGAAACTACAGACCAGTGAGCCTGACGTCAGTACTGGGAAAAATGGTAGAAACCATCATAAAAAACAAAATTACTCAGCATGTAGGTAGTCCTGGCCTAATGGGAGACAGCCAACATGGCTTTATACAAGGAAGGTCCCCCTCGATGTCCCGTTCAGGACCGAGTTCGTCGACGCCGGTGCCCTCGGCCTCGGGGCGGTTGGGCCCGAAGCCCTCGAGACCAGAGCCCATCGAGTCCTCCTCGGAGGACTCGGTGTAGGGGACTGAGGAGGAAGACTCCCCAGACACCTTCCGGACCTGGTGTATCCCATCGGACTCACCGGGTTCGGAGCGTCGGACTAGGTCCCCTCCGGAGGACACTCGGTTCTTGGACTTCATCAGGGACATGGTCAAGGCTTTGGCATTCCCTGCAGATTCCGAGGAGGAGCCTCAAGACGAAGAGCTCGATGCCCTCCAGTATGACTCTCCCCCGAATGAGGCCCCTACTGTACCAGACATGGACATGTACTAGCGGGACCTGGCAAAGGAGATTGCCGGGTTCTCGGCTGGCCTGTCCGAGGAACCCTTGCAGCGCTTCAAGGCCTTGTCCATGGGGATCAGAGAGTGCTCGAAGTTCATGTCTCGAGCAGCTTACGATGCCTTCGAGGCTTCGGCCTGAGTAGCCGCGGCTGGCATTGGTGCATGCCGTCAGGCCTGGCTCATGTCGTCTGACCTAGAGCCATGGGTTCAGGACAAGTTGGTCGATGTCCCGTGCCGAGGAGACAACCTTTTCAGCAAACCCATGACTGAGAAAGCTGCAGAACTCGAGTCCGAGTACTTGACCCCGACAAGGTTGTCGAAGAAGACATTTGCACCTTCTCACAAGAAGGCGGCCTTGGGGAAAAAGCCCCTTTTCCCGAGGAAGGGTATGGCTTATAAAAACTACCCCACTTACCAGGCCGCCCCAGCTCCCCAATAGGGGCAGCAGGCCAAGGGGACAGGGGCATGGCCCACGTAAGCCGAAGACCCCCAAGACTCCAGCTCCAGCTCCTACTCAGCCGGGAGGGGGTTTTTGACTCCCGGTGCATAGCTCCTCTCCCAACAGTGGTTTGGCCCTGCACAGGAGGAAGGCTGGTCCACTATGCTCACAGGTGACCAGCAATGTTCCCTCTAATTTTCTGTAGGCTGTGTGCGCATGAAATATCAGCTGTGCAGCTTTTAAAGGAAGGTTAAATTTTTGTGTGCCACATGATGACACTCGGAGTTATATACTTTAAAATTTGACTACACGTCAGAATACAGTATGTACACCACATTGATTTTAATCAAATTAAATGAAAATATACGATTACTAAATGAAGTTGAAAATTTCTAGTAATTACAATCACAACTTTTAATTTTTAAGACATCTGTGTTGTTTCTATCAGAATCAGTACCGTAATTTTTGTGCGCTCTGTTGTAAAGTATGTGCGCTCGCTCGGCGAGGTATGTGCGCGCGCACACGCGCACAGTTTAGAGGAAACAGTGTTGACCAGCCATTACTACCGACGCCTGGGTTCTGCAAGTAGTCCAGCAGGGCTACTTACTTCACTTCCACCAGGTGCCCGCCCACCTTTTTCCCAGGAGAGCCTCTGAGGCCCCCTCTTCACAGGAACCTCCTCCTGCAGGAGTTGACAGGTCTGCTAAAGGATTATGCGGTGGAATCGGTGCCCCACCACCTGCATTGGCAAGGCTTCTACTCCAGGTATTTCCTCATACCAAAGAGAAAGGGAGGCCTTCGCCCCATCCTAGACTTGCAAAATCTGAACAAGTTCTTGGTGAGGGAAAAGTTCAAGATGCTTTCCCTTGGGATCCTACTGCCTTACCTCCACCAGGGAGACTGACTATGCTCTTTAGATTTAAAGGATGCTTATACTCACATCCTCATACACCCTGACCAGAGACAATACCTCAGGTTTGTGGTCGGAGGGAACCACTTCCAGTACAAGGTGTTTCCCTTTGGTCTAATTACCGCTCCCAGAGTATTTACCAAATGCCTAGCTGTGGTGGCGGCCTTCCTCAGAAGCCAGGGTCTCTTCGTCTTTCCATACCCCAGGAATCTCTTCCACTGACAAAGGATATATTATGTTGTTCTGCTAGTTCTGAATGAGGCAGCCTTACCCGATAATCTTGACTTAACAGCTTTTTGATCTTGGTGAAGTAGTCTCTGTAATACTGATAGTAACTCGTTAATAAGAGTTTTGATATTGCTCCTGTTTTTTGACTTGTAAAAGAAAGGTTTCAGGGGTTGAAAATACATTTTTTCTGATATAGGCCATCTTGTGTATATTTTATTTATTTTTATTTATTTAGACAGTTTTGTATACCGCCTTATCCTTCAATCAAAGCGGTCACAACACAATTGGGGGATACATTTAACACGCGGGGATATGAGACACATACACTAATACTTACAGGGAACATGGGCAAAGGAGGGTTAAGTGGCTTGCCCAAGACCACAAGGAGCATCTGTGGGACTAGAAACCCCAGTCCTTCTGGCCCAAGGTTGCTGTCCTCTAGTGGGATTTGAACCCCTGACCTTCCGGCCTGAAGTACCTTGCCCCAACCACTAGGCTACTCCTCCCAATATATCATGGACTGCCCGAAGAACAAACCAAGCAGTACTAGAGGAGATCAAATCTAAGCTTTCCTTAGAAACTCAGATGACAAGACTTTGACTTTCATACTTTGGACACATCATGCAAAGAGAGAGATTGTTAGAGAAAGACATAATGATTGGCAAGGTAGAAGGTCAATGCAAAAGAAGGCCAGCAGTGAGATGGATCTATACAATAGCAGCAGCTATGGGGCCACTCTATCAACAATGAGCCGCCTGACTGAAGACCGAACACAGTTTGTCAACTTTCCAGAGGTCACCTTGAGTAAACACCGATTTGATGGCACTTAACAATAGCCCATCCTACCCAGAAGAAACACAATTGGTTTTTACTTTTGTCGAAGAGTGTTAAAGTTTGGGGCAAGATTTCTCTTTCAGTATCCTTGTAAATAATGTTACCTATGTTTTTTTTTATATAACTCTGTTTACACTCGAGTAATGTGTGGAGGCCTATCAGGATACTTGGTGGTTTTAACTCCATTATGATTTTGTTTATATGGGGCTTGGCATTCTACCTGCATTAATTTTCCTTTTTTAAAGATATTCTTCATAGCTTTAGTTTGTATCTTTTCCCATGTTTTGGTAGACTGGGGTAGGGGACAAGATTTGATATTTATTTATTTAAAATCTTTTCTATACCGCGCTTTTTAGAATCAGTGCGGTTTACAGGTAACATTAATTTGTACAATGCAGGATGAAACATGCATTGTACTTACATAGAACAGGTATAGTAATTTGTGGGTTTTAAACAGGGGTATTTGTTTTTATTTCTCTTCTTGGTTTTGTTTTTATGTATTTTAATTTGGTTGCTTACCTCCCTTTCCTAGCAACATGTTAAACTTGTAAATTTTTTTTTAATTTCTTTAAATATCTAATTTAAAATATACTAATGTAAGTGGCAGGAATTGTGCCTTAAAAGCAAGCATGTACATGTACACCTGCTCTATAGCAGATGCAAATGAAAGCACATCTATTATACTGTAGTGTTGATAAATTATTTTTTTTATAATCAACACATTTATAAACTCTATCCATCCTCCACACAGACCATGCTCCCAGCTATGCCTACCAGCAGAGTACACGCATTTGTCAAAACATTTATTTTTATGTAGGTTGGTATTTTATTACAGACTTTTAATGTGCATATGTGGCCACATGTATGTAAAAATGACTAATTAAGATTACCCCAATCACCCTGTCTGGTGGGTTCAAGAGAACTGACTGATGCATCTGGTCTCTAGCTCACTCAGATGGTCAGGAATGGTTGGGTATGTGACTGATTGACAAGGCAGGAAGTTACTGCAAATGTTTGGGGGATGATTGAAGGTCCTAGGACTGCAGAGTCAGCAAGCTCTCTAAGAAGGCAGGCTGGGTTGGAGTTCATGGGCAGGAGTATGGAGGGTCAAGCTGAACAGGCTGGGGGAAGGCCTAGGATCCAGGGAAGTTTAGCTAGGCAAGAGTCTGGGCAGTTGATCATGGGAATTGGCATAGAGAAGACATTGCAAAGATTCTGGTTATGACATCAAGGATGTTACATAGGCCATGTGGTCTTTTTCTGCCATCATGTTTTTATCTAGTCTGCCCTTCTGTATCAAATACTAAAGTCCCTTCTTTTCCTTTAATCTTCTGTGTTTGTCCCATGCTTTTTTGAACTCAGATATTGTCCTCTTCTCTACTAACTCCACTGGGTATTTCCATGTATCTACCACTCTTTCTGTAAAGAAATGTTTCCGCATATTACTCCGGAGTCTATCCCTTTTCATCCTATGTGTACCCTCATAGCAGAGCTTGCTTTTCAATCGAAAGAGGCTCTCGGGCATTTATTCCACGGAGGTATTTAAATGTCTCTATCATATCTCTCCTCTATCCCGCCTTTTTTCTTAACCTTTGCATATTAAGATCTTTAAGTCTGTCCTCATATGCTTTATAACAAAGACCACTAGCCATTTTATTAACCACCATCTGCACCAACTCCATCTTGTTTATGTTCTTTTGAAGGTGTGGTTTCTAGAATTGCACATAGTACTCCAAATAAGTTTGCAACAGAGACTTATATAAGTCTCCAGCTGGCTACAAAGGAACAACCTATCCATCAACATTAAAAAAAAAACCGGAAGCCCTCATAGTAACCAAGGACCCAAACTTCACACCACCACCACACCTCAACTTAGGAACCACACAAATACAAATACAACCACACATAAAATACTTAGGAATCATCGTAGACCAAGTGCTCACACTCAAGCAACAGATCAAAAAGACTACCGGAATAATATTCCACAAGGCAAAAACAGTACAACGCCTCAGGCCTCTCATTGATCCACAGGACTTCAGGACAGTCATGCAAGCTATGACGCTCCCCCACCTGGACTACTGCAATATAATCTATCACGGACTACCCGCCACCCACACCAACCCACTACAACTGCCTTAAATACCACAACAAGAATTATCCAGAAAGCAAGAAAACAAGATCACATCACCCCAGTCCTGAGAGAACTGCACATACTCCCTCTCGAAGCAAGAATCAAATACAAATCAGCCCTACTTATCCACAAAGCCCTCTATCAAACACAGACTTCCCAGATCCTCACTCTACTGCCCCAACCCACCCACAACAGAACAACCAGACAAACCACCAGCAACACCCTCACCATCCCCCACAAACGAACTAAATACAATCAACGGACCTGCAACAGAGCCTTCGAACTATACACACCATCCATTTGGAGCTCCCTACCAAGTCAAATCAGAAACAACGGAGATCCTTCAACATTCAGGAAACAACTAAAAAACCATCCTGTTCCAGGAATAGCTCGGACGAGAAACAAACATCCATCACTGACTACCCCCCAGACCCTCTAACATACCCACAGATCTACCTACTAAGAGACTGATGTCCATTGTTTAAGTCCTTAATGTCTGTTCAGATCATTAATGTTGGCCTCCCCGGTGACAGCCCTTCTACCCCAAGAATTGATTACTGTCCCCTCCCCCTTTGATGTTAAACCGCTTTGACCCGGTGAAAAGCGGGATATAAATACAGTTAAATAAATAACATTACATATACAGAGGCACTGTTGCCTCCTTTTTCTACTGGCCATTCCTCTGCTGTGCACCCAAGCATCCTTCTGGCTTTCAAAGTTGCCTTTTCTACCTGTTTAGCCACCTCAAGATCATCAGAAACAATCATGCCCAGGTCCTGTTCCTCCTTCATGGACAGAAGTACTTCACCCGCCACACTGTACCGCTCCCTTGGATTTTTGCAGCCCAGATGCATGACCTTCTATTTTTTAGCATTAAATTTCTGTTGCCAAATTCTTGACCATTCTTCAAGCTTAGCAAGACCCCTCCTCATGTTATCTACTCCTTCCTGGGTGTCTACTGTATTGCAGATTTTGGTATCATCTGCAAAGAGGTAAATCTTACCGAATAGCCCTTCTGCAATATCGCTAAGACAGATGTTAAAAAGAATCTGACCAAGGACAGATACTGTCGTGAGTGCTACCCTGGTGGCTAGTAGAGGTCAGGGCAGGTCAGACAAAAATTATAAAGTTGAGATTGGCAAGTATTCCAAAGGCCCAATTGACTTTTGGTCCTAGTAGTTTCCTTGATACCAATCTTCAAATGAAAACAACTGCTCAGAGTGGTGGGAAAAATAAAGGCTTTTTATTTCCCTTCTTCGCAATGGTTCAAATGATTGGAATACAACTATAAAGCAAAATGTCCTTACTTCAGGTGAGGAAAAGAAAAACTCAGGTTTTAACCAAAAACTGTTACTTTCACAGGACTGGTGCTATTTACACAAAACAAGAATGTTCAATTCAGCAAATCTCACAGCTCACAAGCCTGACAAGGATTCTAGGCTTCCTGTAACACAGTATGTCATCCCCTGCCCGTTCCACTTGCATTGGCTCATCTTCTGAAGCCTCTGAATCTGTGTCCCTGGTTTCAGGCAAAATATATTCAGGCTTTTTATACAGCTCCTGTATCACTTCCCAATGTTCTGGGCTAAGTTTAGGGCGTCGGCTATGTGCTGTTTTATACTGAAAGGATTCCTCTTTATTCAGAGGTTTTATAGCAGCTCTATATAAACATTTTTCATTCAGAACTTTCTTCTTAGGTAAACATTTTTCATACCTTGTATCGTAGCTTCTCCAGGACCAAGCAGGAAGTCAGTCCTCACTTATGGGTGACGTCGGCGCCGACGGAGCCCTCGCGGAGCAATTTTCCCCAGCTTTCAAAGAAAGCCTTTGGGAATTGCAGCGCGCATGCGCGGTCGTCTTCCCGCCCGAGGGTGCCATCTTAGCCAGTCTTCTTTTTTCCGCGGAGCCCAACAGACGTCCCCGTCTTGTCCCCGCGAAAAAGTCGATTTTTTCTTCATTATTTTATTCTTTTTCCTTCGGTTCGACGCCGATCTTTTTCCCGCCCGGACTCGCGACGCCGGTCACGAGTCCTCTTACTTTTTTTCGGTTTTTCTGACTTTGTCAGCTTTCGTTTTCGATTTTTCCCTGGCAGCCCGGTCCTTTGACCTCGCAGGGGCCCTTTTTCCCCCGATGGCTGCCAGTGGGTTTAAGCGGTGTGGTCAGTGTGACCGAAATATGTCACTAACTGACACACACGACTTTTGCCTCCGCTGCCTGGGCCCGGATCATGAGGAACTGATCTGTGGGCCCTGCGGCAAAATGTCCTCAAAAGCGTTGAGAAGTCGGCGGCATCAGCGTGATAGAATCTTCGCTGACCCCAGCCGTACCCGGACCTCGTCGGAGGCCTCCGCGTCCAAAGGCTCCAGCTCGGACCGTCGCCGGAGTTCCTCCGACCGGGGTTCTCCCTCCGGGGACCATCGTCGGAAGGTGAAACCCGCGAGGGCGGCGTCGGTGGACGCTCCTGGTTCCGCGAGGGCCAGGTCGCATAGCCCCGACAGCCGCCCCGGGTCCTTGGAGAAGGAACACCTCACGAAGCGACCTCGCCTGGAGTCGGAGATGCCTGCTCGGGTAAGTCCTGTGGTCCTTCTGGACTCGCCTCCGCGACAGCCGACGTCGGGCCCGACGCCGTCGGGGCCCGAGTCGGGGGCTGCTGGGTCACCTGAGCTTGGACTCAGGTTGACGGCCTTGGAGAGCAGACTGTCTGCCTTCATGGACCAGCAGCGGGCACTGCTCGCTGGCCTCGCTGGCGCCGCTGCCCCGACCGCCGGGACGTCGACGTCCAAGTCGACCCCGGAGACCGAGCCGATCCTCGAGTCGATGAGAACTCGAGTCGATCCTCGGTCGCGGTCACCCTCGGCCTCCCGTTCGGGGCCGAGGTCGCCGACGCCGACTCCCTCGGCGTCGGGGCGGCAGGCGCCGCGCCCTGCCCGGGCCGACCCCACCGAGTCCTCGTCGGAGTCGGTCTGGGAGTCTGAAGAGGAAGAGTCGCCTGATTCTTTCCGGACTCGGTGTGTCCCCTCGGACTCACCGGAGTCCGAGCCTCGGAAGCAGTCCCCCCCGGAGGATGCCCGGTTCTCGGACTTCGTTAGGGATATGGCCAAGGCTTTGGCCTTCCCTGCGGATCCCGAGGAGGAGCCTCGAGCCGAAGAGCTCGACGCCCTCCAGTATGACTCTCCCGCGAGGGAACACTTTACTGTACCGGTTCCTCCTATGCTGGAACGACTACTCTTCCGCATGTGGGAGAGTCCGGCCTCCTCGCCGGTCCTGAGCAAGCGGGTCGATTCTATCTATCGAGTCCGCAAGAGCCCTGGCTTTCAAAAGGCACAGCTGCCACACCATTCCATGGTAGTGGAATCAGCCATGCATCGTCTTAAGAGCCAGAAGATGCACTCCTCGGTGCCTCCTGGCAGGGAGGCCCGTAACCTGGATGGCCTTGGTATGAAGTGTTTCCAGGGCTCTATGCTCGCATGTCGTGTCCAGACTTACCAGCTATACATGGGCATGTATCTCCGGGATCTGGCTAAAGAGCTAGCCGGATTCTCCGCTGGGTTGTCCGAGGAACCCTTGCGGAGGTTCCTAGCCTTGTCCACTGGCATTCGGGAATGCTCAAAGTTCATGTCCCGGGCAGCCTATGATGGCTTTGAAGCATCGGCTCGAGTGGCCGCAGCCGGCATCGGTGCCCGCCGACAGGCTTGGCTTCAGTCGTCAGACCTTGAGCCCTGGGTGCAGGACAAGTTGGTCGATGTCCCCTGCCGAGGCGAAAACCTCTTTGGCAAGCCCATGGCGGAAAAGGCTGCGCAAATTGAGACTGAGACTCTCACCAGGACCAGGCTTTCTAGGAAGACCTCCGCCCCTTCCCAGAAAAAGAAGGGCTCGGGGAAAAAGTCCTTTTACCCGAGGAAGGCGGCTGCCTACAAACAATACCCCCATTATCAGGCCCCTGCAGCTCCCCAACAGGGCCAGCAGGCCAAGGGACGGGGTAACGGGTCCCGTAGGCAGCAAGCCCCCAAGCCTGCACCACCAGCCCCTGCTCAGCAGGGTGGGGGTTTTTGACTCACAAAGCATAGCCTCTCCCCCCCCGCTGGTTCCTCCCAGCACCGGAGGCCGGCTGGTTCACTTCGCCCACAGGTGGTCCAGCATCACCGCAGATGCCTGGGTGCTTCAAGTCGTGCGGGAAGGCTATCTTCTCCACTTCCACCAGGTCCCTCCCTCCTATTTTCCGGGAGAACCTCCACGACCCCTTCTGCACAGGGAATTACTCCTTCAGGAGTTAGCAGGTCTTCTGCAGGAACAGGCGGTGGAACCGGTGCCACACCACCTGAGAGGTCAAGGCTTTTATTCCAGGTATTTTCTAATACCAAAGAGAACAGGGGGCCTCAGACCCATCCTGGACTTGCGCAACCTCAACAAGTTCCTTGTGCGGGAGAAGTTCAAAATGCTTACCCTTGGAATCCTTCTGCCCTACCTCCAGCAGGGAGATTGGCTATGCTCCTTGGATCTAAAGGATGCCTACACGCACATCCTCATCCACCCAAGCCACCGCCAATACCTAAGGTTTGTGGTGGCAGGAAATCATTACCAGTACAGAGTACTGCCCTTTGGCCTGTCCTCCGCGCCGCGAGTCTTCACAAAATGTCTCGCAGTGGTGGCGGCCCATCTCCGGCTTCACGGCCTATATGTCTTTCCGTACCTCGACGACTGGCTCATCAGAGCGGCGTCCGCTCCGGAGGTCACCAGCGCCACACGCCGCACGGTGACTCTTCTGCAGTACTTGGGCTTTGTTACAAATTTCGCAAAGTCCACTTTGCTCCCCTCACAGGATCTCGAGTTCATCGGCGCAAGGCTCCACACTCCTCAGGCACGAGCGTACCTACCGCTCGACAGGGCTCAATGGCTCATGGACCTAGCCGACCGTTTTCGAAGCCAGCCCCTGGTCTCCGCCAGGCGCTTCCTGAGACTGCTCGGCCATATGGCTTCCACCGTCCATGTGACCCCCAATGCCCGCCTGAATATGCGGCCTGCTCAATGGTGTCTCCGCCAGCAGTGGCGACAAGCCACAGGCGGCCTAGCAGACCTAGTGCGCGTCTCCGAGCCGCTGATCTCGTCTCTCCGGTGGTGGCTTCGGCAGCCGAACCTGATATTCGGAATGCCTTTCCAGTCACCTCAGCCGACCCGGGTGCTGACCACGGATGCATCCCTCCTGGGCTGGGGAGCACATTGCCAAGGGGCACGTACTCAGGGCCTCTGGACCACGTGGGAGTCTGCTCAGCAGATCAACTTCCTGGAGCTCAGGGCGATCCGCCTGGCTCTCAAGGCTTTCTCCCACCTGACTTCCCACCAGTCCGTCCTTGTCCAGACGGACAATCAAGTTGCCATGTTCTACGTGAACAAGCAGGGGGGCACGGGCTCCTTCCTCCTCTGCCGGGAGGCACAGAAGCTCTGCTCTTGGGCCGTCAGTCACGGCATTCTCCTCAAGGCAGTTTATCTCCCGGGCCAAGAGAATTGCCTGGCGGACAAACTCAGCAGGATCCTCCAGCCGCACGAGTGGCATCTGGATCCCTTGGTAGTTCAGAAGCTCTTCCTAAAGTGGGGCCTCCCCACGGTGGATCTCTTTGCCAGTCCTCACAACCGGCAGCTTCCTCGCTTCTTCTGCTCTCGTCAGCCACACCCCCTTCGGGTTGCGGCGGACGCTTTTCTAATTTCATGGTCGGGGAGCCTTCTGTACGCTTTCCCTCCCATCCCGCTAGTCTCTCGGACTCTTTTCAAGGTTCTCCGAGACAAAGCCTTCATGATCCTGGTGGCCCCTCGCTGGCCCAGACAGCCGTGGTTTCCGCTCCTACTGCAATTAGCGGTGGAGGATCCATTCCCTCTGGGGGTACAACCGGATCTCCTCACTCAGGATCAGGGGTCTCTACTACACCCCAACCTCAGGTCTCTCAACCTCATGGCCTGGCTGCTGAGAGGGTAGTCCTTGCTCCCCTTCTCCTGCCGGCAGAGGTGGAGGAGGTCGTCTTGGCTTCGCGTCGGCCTTCTACCCGCAAATGCTACGCCCTTAAATGGCGTCGCTTTGCCGTCTGGTGTACCCAACAGTCTCAGGATCCCTTCTCCTGCCCGGTGTCGGTGATCTTGCAGTACTTGCTACACCTCTCTAATCTGGGACTTAAGTCCAACTCCGTCAAAGTTCACCTCAGTGCTCTTTCAGCACATCATGTGCCGGTGGACGGTAGACCTCTCTCCAGCGACCCTCTCGTAGCGAGGTTTCTCCGAGGTCTCCTACTTAAACCACCTCTGCGCCCGCCAGCGCCTGACTGGGACCTGAATGTGGTTTTGCAGCGGATCACCTGTCCGCCTTTTGAACCTATGGCTACCTGTTCTCTCCGTTTTCTGTCTTGGAAAACACTGTTCTTGATAGCCCTCACTTCCGCTAGACGCGTAAGTGAATTGCAGGCCCTCGTGTCTGATCCCCCTTACACTCGGTTCTACAAAAATAGGGTAGTCCTACGGACTCACCCAAAATTTCTTCCAAAAGTGGTCTCCCCTTTTCACATCAATCAGGAGGTGGTACTTCCAACCTTCTTTCCCAGACCACACTCCAGCCGAGCTGAAACGGTCCTCCATACCCTGGACTGTAGAAGGGCATTAAACTTCTACCTTGACCGTACGCGGGAGCACCGTAAAGCTGCTCAGCTTTTTGTGTCTTTTGACCCCAATAAATTGGGGCTCCCGGTCTCCAAGCGTACTCTGTCCATCTGGGTTGCGGACTGTATCTCTTGGGCTTATGGGGCAGCCGGACTCTCCTTAGAAAGTCGAGTCACGGCTCATTGCATTCGGGCAAAGGCTACGTCAGTGGCTTACCTCCGCTCTGTTCCGCTGGCAGACATCTGCCGGGCCGCTACTTGGTCTTCGAGCCAGACTTTTGCGGTCCATTACTGTCTCGAGAGGGAGTCCCGCAGGGACAGTGCTTTCGGACAGGCAGTCCTCCATAATCTCTTTGAGGTCTGAGCAACTCCTACCCTCCATCCCGGATGTGGGCTACCGGTGGGTGATAATTCAGCGAAGATTCTTTCCTTCTGTGCTGCTGAGCTAATTTTTGTGCTTAGGGTCTCCGGTAGCCTTGAGCTTGGGAGTCCCATAAGTGAGGACTGACTTCCTGCTTGGTCCTGGAGAAAGCGTAGTTACTCACCTGTAACAGGTGTTCTCCAGGAGCAGCAGGAATCAGTCCTCACTACCCTCCCTCCTCCCCTTGGAGTTGCAATCGTCTGCTTATGTTTTTGCAAATATTTTTATGCTGTCTTTTTTAGCTATGTCATCTGACTGGCTAAGATGGCACCCTCGGGCGGGAAGACGACCGCGCATGCGCGCTGCAATTCCCAAAGGCTTTCTTTGAAAGCTGGGGAAAATTGCTCCGCGAGGGCTCCGTCGGCGCCGACGTCACCCATAAGTGAGGACTGATTCCTGCTGCTCCTGGAGAACACCTGTTACAGGTGAGTAACTACGCTAACCTTCAGACAAACGGTTTTCTTCTACTGCCTGTCTTCTCCATACAGCAGCTTTCTGAAATCTTTTTCCAGGAAAGTATGGTTTACCTTGTGAGGTTGGAGTCCCTTCTCCAAGTGAAGGTCTGGGCCTGTACCGGCTTAGCTTCTGGCTTGCCTGTGCTGCACGGCTTAGGTTCTCCAGCTGTCTCTCGTTTGACTTTAGACTACAGTTGCAGCAATGCTTTCGCCTCTCTGGGCAAACAGCTCTCACTCTTGTTTGAGCTGAGACCTTCCCAGGTCCTTCATCAGCTCCAGGGAAATCACCTTCCACTCGAGATGGTTTGCTAGTGGTAGAGTAATCAGGTTTCCATTCTAACCTCTTTCTCTCTGTGCTGCAAGTGATCCTTCCCTTGCTTCTGCTGGACTTGCTTCCTTGGCCTGCTTCTCTTTCTCCACTGCTGCTCTTCTCTCTCTCCTTCCTGCCGACCTGTCTCCTGCCGAACTGTCTCCAGTCTTCCACACTCTCCTTAAGAAGCACTCCTGCCTTCGAGGATTGGAAGCTGGCTGGCATTACCTTGTGACCAGCGGGGCGGGGCTCCTCAGTGTCTCTGAAGTCGCTCTGGCTCCCTCTAGCTGGTTCCTCCGAATAATGCAGCTTGTGCACGTCTTTTTCTCCGTTTAAAACATTTTCTTTTCTTTCAAGAGGGTCTGCTGCATGACAATACCTGCAGCACACCGCTGGTAACCTCATTCTTAGAGTGAACTTCGTTTATGTGTACCCTTTGATGTCTCCCTCTCAACCAATTTCAAACCCAGTCAGTCACTTTAGGGTCCATACCTAGGGTGCTCAGTTTGTTTATAATCTAATTACAGCACATCTAGAGCTCTCCCTCGCGCCAACTCTCTCGTCACACAATCAAAGAAATCAATCAGATTTGTCTAACAAGACCTGCCTCTGGCAAACCCATGCTGCCTCGGATCCTGCAATCCATTGGACTCCAAAAACCTCCCTTTTAGCAGCATTTCCAATACTCTAACCTCTATGGTGAATAAATTAACCAGACTGTAGTTTTCAACCTCATCCTTACTTCCACTTGTGCCTTTCTCCAGTCCTCTGGAACCACTCCCGACTCTAAAGAAGCATTGAAAAGGTCAGTCAGTGGGGCCGCTAGAATGTCCCCTTCGGTTTTCTCTGATGTATCCCATCCGGTCCCATTGCTTTGTCTACTTTTAGTTTTAACTAGATCCTCACAAACCCAGTCTTCTGAAAATTGTTCAAGATTCCCATCACTTCTGTTCCTATTTGTGGGTGTTTTCTGAGGTTCTGCTCCTGGCCCTTCATCTGTGAACACAGTACAGAAATATTTGTTAAGCAATTCTGTTTTATCCTTATCGGCTTCTACATATTCCTCCCTTTCACCCTTGAGTCTGACAATACCACTTTTGCACTTCCTTCTCTCACTAGCATATCTGAAAAATGTCTTATCCCCCCTTTTTATTGCACTGGCTATTTCTTCTTCTTTTTGTATCTTTGCTTTCCTGACTACTTTGCTAGTTAATCTAATTACACAGGTACACTACCAAAAAACTGCCTCCAGTTTTGCAACTGATTCCTATAGATTTTGGGGTGCTGAATCCAGGAAAAATAGCCAAAATGTTCCATCACGTCACGTTTTCTTGCAAAATTAGATTTCTTACCCATATAAGGAATGTTCACATAATTTCTTTTTAGCCGACTGCAGTTTATTTTCTTGGCCCAAAATAGAGGTTGTAATGGTTAACTAACTAGAAACACTCCCTCATGATATTTTAGAGTGTTTTATATTCATTTTATACATTAACAGGACAATTGGGAGGCGGGGGGCTAAATCCAGTATTCGCGCTGGCGCATGTTCTTTCCTGTTCGCATCGCCTCGTTCACTCGCTCAAACATGGTGGTTGCGACATGAACGTTCCTGTCAAATTTCAGTTTCTTGCAAGTTCATTATTACCTTTTGTTTGCTCAGTCGTAATCCAGCTTTATTCCGAAGTGGTTCACTACAGTTGTAGTTTGCAGTGCTGTGTATTTGTGATGGCTCACAGAGCCAGAGGTTGCGTCAACTCTCCGGACAGTTTTTGTTTTATTTGTTTATTTATTTATTTATTTATTTATTTAACAATTATTTCTATACCGCTCTTTCACAAGTATCAAGTGCGGTTTACAATGAACAGTATTTTATATGGTATGGATAGTATCATACCAAGTCATTTTACATAGAACAGATGAACTAGGTACAGATAACAGTATAAAGTTTAAACAGTAAATTATTAAACTATTATAACATATATACATAGTAAATATATACAAATTGTATCATATGTCACGTATGGTTGTATACTTTATATAAGCTTCAGACACGTGGATATATGTTGTTTGAATTGTAGTAGTTAACCTGCGTCTCTTTGTGTCGTCTGACCAGTCTCTGATCCTTGGTTGTAATGTAAAGAGAATAAATGGGTTTTCAGTTTTTTTCTAAATTCCTTTATGTCTGATAGTGAGCGAATGTTGTCAGGAAGGTTGTTCCAGAGGATAGGAGCTGAGTGTGAGAATGCTCTCATGTTGGTTTGTTTTTTTGCTTTTGTGTAGTCTTTTGGTACTGCTATAGTGTTAGTGTTTCTACTTCTTTGTGATCTTTTATCTATTTCTATCTTGATGAGTGTATTGAGTATAGTTGGCGCTAAGTTATTTATTAGTTTAAATGTTGTAAGTAATATCTTATATTTTATTCTGCTGTGGATAGGTAGCCAATGGAGTTCGGCTAATGTCGGTGTGATATGTTCAATTGAGCTTATATTCATTATTATCCTTGCTGCAATGTTCTGAGTTAGTTGTAATTTTTTAATATTTTGCTTTGTGATGCCATTAAGGATTAAATTTGCAAAATCAAAGTGTGGGGTGATGATGGCTTGTATTATGGTTATGAAGTCTTGTAAGTGGATTAATGGTCTTAGTTGTTTCAAGGTCTTAAGTTTGTAGTGTATGTTTTTTGTTAGATATTTTATGTGAGAATCCATGTTAAGTTTATTGTCAAGTATCACACCCAGGTATTTTATTTCCTTTTTTATGTTGATCTCATGGTTATCAAGTGTGATGGTGCTTGGGGGTGTGTATGTTTGGTTTTTAGTAATATATAGAACGTCAGTTTTTGAGAAGTTAATGTGTAAGTTCTGTTCATTGAGCCATATTGTTAGTTCTTTAAAGCACTCTGTTATCTGTTGTAGTGGAGGGTGTGGGATTTTAAATGGTAGGTAGAACATTATATCGTCAGCGTAAATATGATAATGAACGTTATGACGTTTAAAGATGTTGCTGACTGGTTGTAGGTAAATGTTAAACAAAAGTGCTGATAGTGCAGATCCCTGTGGGAGGCCTTGTGTTTGGTTGAATGTGTTAGATGTCTGGTTAAGAATTCTTACTGTTTGGGTTCTGTTTGATAGGTAGGATTTGAACCAGTTATGGACAGTTGATGTGATTCCTATTTGTTGAAGTCTGTTAAGCATTGTTATGTGGTTTACACTGTCAAATGCGGCAGAGATGTCGAGGAATACTAGGATGAAGGCTTGTTTTGTGTCATCAATTCCTCTTAGTAAGGTGTCATAAAGGACTGTTAGCAGTGTTTCAACTCCATGGAAAGGTCTGAAGCCATATTGGTGTTCGTCAAGGAGGTTCAATGTATCAATGTATTCCTGTAGTTGTGTTTGAACTATTTTTTCAATAAGTTTGGCCATGAAGGGAATGCTCGATATGGGTCTGTATGATTTTGGGGATAATTTGTCTAGTGTTTTATTTTTAAGTATTGGTCTTATTTGGACATGTTTGAGGGATGGTGGTAAATATCCTTCGTCTAGGGATATGTTAACCATAGGGAGGATGAAGGGAGAGAGTATTGAGAGTGTCTTTTTTATCCAGTCAAATGGGCATGGGTCAAGATATGAGGTAGTTGTATTTATGTTAGATATGGTTGTTTTAAGTGTGGTCTTTGAGATCAGGCTGAAGTTGGACCAGTTATCGGGGGTTGTTTGCTTCATATCGGTGTGTGTTGTTGGGGGGTTATTTGTTTGTATTTTTGTTTTATTAATATAGTATTGAGCTAAGTCTTGTGGGGTTATATCTATGGATATTTCATCTGAATTGTACGTTTTGTTTGTTAGTTTCTGAATTATACAGAATAATTCTCTTGGTCGGTTAATTGAATTGTTGAGTAAGTTAGAGTAGTAGTTTCTTTTAGAATTGTCTATTGTTACTTTATATGTATGAAGGGTATTTAAGTATTTCTCATGAGTTGTTGGTGATTTGTTTTGCCTCCATTTCCTTTCGTCCATTCTTAGTTGTCTTTTTAGATTTTTAAGTGTCATGTTAAACCATGGGACATCTTTTTTATCAGTTATATTGTCATTTCTATTATGTTGAGACAGATTAGGTTTTTTTTCTGCTGCCAGTGAGATAGTTTTGTTCCAGGTTTTGATAGTTTCTTCTAAGTTTGTGGGAGTCAGGGTGAGGTGAGGAATTATTTGATCTAAGAATTCTTCTTCGTTAAACTTTCTAAATCTTTTATTTTGTGGGGGTTGTGTTCGTTTAGTGTGATTGTTGTCAGGGATGGTGATATTGAATTTTAGAAGGTAATGGTCTGACCAGGGGACTGGTATGTTTGAGAGTGATTTGGGGTTATATAGGTTGTGGAGTGAGTTTGGTAGGAATACCATGTCAAGAGTTTTTCCTTTATTATGTGTTTGTTCCGTTATTATTTGGTGGAAATCCAAATTGCTTACTGCTTCTGTGAAGTGGTTTGGTTGGTTGTTGGGTGTAGAAGGGAGATTAAAGTCACCCATTAGTATTATTGGATTTGTGTCCGTGGATGATGCCAGTAGTTCAATTAGGTTATCAGTGTTGTCTGTGTTATATTCAGGGGGTCTATATATTAGGCATATTTTTGTGGATTTAATTTTTATAGTTAGTGTGTCTACATTATCAATATTGTTGGATGAAATTAGTTTTGCGTTAAGATTTTTCCTTATTATTATTAGCACTCCTCCACCTTTTTTATTTGTTCGGTGGGTATGGAAGATCTCATATTCGTTTGACTTTAGTTGGTTCATGAATACTGAGTCTGTATCTTTGAGCCATGTTTCTGTTATACAGACAATATCTGTTTTATTATCATTGATGATATCTGTAAAGATTGGTAGTTTGTTTCTCATGGATCTTGCATTGATCAGTTGGCAGGTGAGTGTTGTGTAGTTCTGAGTATAAGTTGGTTGTGGTTGCTTGGGGTTGTTGTTAGGTTCAATTGTTATATAGACTAGTCTAGGTTGTTTGGGTTTGGAGTTGGTCCAATTATTGAGTAGAGGTGTTGGATGGTCATAGCGTGATGTACTTTGAATTATTGGAATAGGTCTATTATAGCTATTTCTTATACATTTTGTTAGGTTTATCAGTGTGAGGATAAATAGACAAATTAATATAATCCTGATGGGGGATGAAGGTTGAGTAGGCATTGTTTAATTTCTAGTTTGTTTTTGGGGATTGTCTGGGAATTAGTTCTGAGAATGAGTTTGTGTTAATTGGGCGTGTTATATATCTGGTGCTTAAGTCTTTTGAGCTGTGGAAATAGAGTGATGGTGATGTGTGTGTCTGATAGGAGTGATAAAATCTAGTAGGGTGTTGTTGCAAAATTGTTATTGATAATAATGTTGTATTAAAATTACTGGCAACAGTAAATACAATGTAACCTACTGATAACAGTAAAGCAAAGTGGTGTTCTAATTCTAAGTCAGAAATGAATTGCTGACAACTGTAATTCCAATACTGATAGTAATTCTAATACTGACAACAGTGTTCTAATACTAAGTCAGAATTGAAATACTGACAACAGTAAGTGTAAAATTCTGATCACAGTAATGTCACAGAGAAGCATCAATATTAAATCAAAATTGAAGTACTGACTACAGTAATTTCAGGATAAGTTATTGAGGGCAGTAAATCAATGTAGATTTCTGACAATTTCAGATAATATGAGTGAGGTACTGGCAAGAGTAAATACAAGGTAAGATACTGACAACAGTAATTACTGGATAAAATACTGATAGCAGTAAATCAATGGGTTAGTTATTTGGTGGTAGTTGTGATTCTGTAATGCATTAATGGTAATAGGGAATTTGTGATGAGTTAAACAGGTAACCTGGGGTAAAATACTGACAACAGTAATATTCAGGGATAGGTTGGGGACAGCATGTATAAGATTAACAATAGTGTGTTCTTCAAGTTATAGTAATTAGTTTAGTCCGGCAATTTCAGCTGTTCAAAATGAGTCTGTTAAGAAGAATAACGTTATTCTGGTAAAGTATACTTGCTGCGATTTGTGATGCACTTGGTTCCTTGCTTCCACGCGAGCTCAACCCTAAGGGAGCTCAGCGACACGTTGAGGAGGTCTGTTGGTCTTGGCGAGGTGGGGCTGTTTCGGTTCCGTGGAGACTTGTGTTCCTTGATGTGCCTATGCCTAAGGGCCGTGCCAAAGGGCCCTCTTGCGCGGCCCTCAGGCGCGGGCCCGCTTGGCGCGCTCTCCTTTTAAAGTAGAGAGAGGCGCCCCGATTGGCTGGTGGAGCTTGTGGAGAGGTGGAGCCAGCTATCAGCACTCCGATTCAGCTTCGGTGCTCTTTTGTGAGGCAGACTTCTCTCCTTAAGCTGCTGGTCACAGGCAGGCTGCAGGCTCACTTCCCCGGTGGGGAATATACCGTGAAAAAGCGGCAGAGGAACATTTCTGCATTTATTAAAAAAGTATATTTCGCCTATTTCGGTTTGAAGTTAGGCGATCAAGACAAACCGTGGGCTCCTCACAAAGTGTGCAAGACATGTGAGGAAGATCTACGCTTATGGATGAAAGGTAAAAACAAGCATTTCGTTTCGGAATACCTATGATGTGGCGTGAACAAAGAGACCACAGCAGTGACTGCTATTTTTGCTCTTGCATTGTGAAGGGATACAACTTAAAAAATAAGAACGTAATAAGTTACCCCAACCTTCCCTCAGCAATTAGGCCTATGCCTCATAGCAACAAAGTATCTGTGCCTGAACCACCAAAATCTTTGGATCATATTTGTGTGGACGGTTCTGATCATGATGAGACTCATCAGATGGCTTTTCCCGATGAGTCCAGTACTTCCGAGTTTGAAACTGAACCAGATCCGAAACCTGAACTTTTCTCTCAAGCTGAATTGAATGATTTAGTCCGGGATTTAGGACTCCCAAAAGATGCTGCCCAACTGCTAGGTTCTCGGCTTAAACAGAAAAATCTATTGTCACCAGGAACAACTTTTTATTGGTACCGCAACCGCGAGACACAATTTTTGAAGTATTTCAGCAAAGAGGAAGATTTGGTATTTTGCAACGATATATACGGAGTGATGGAAAAGTTTAAACTCAAGTATGATCCTGCTGAATGGCGGCTGTTCATTGATTCGTCAAAAGACAGCATAAAGGTGGTGTTCTTCATAATGGCAACACATTCGCTTCAGTTCCTATTGCTCACTCTGTTATTCTCCAAGAAAAATACGAGAATTTGGCCCTGATTCTTCAGAAGATTTGTTATGATGAGCATAAGTGGAGACTTTAAAATTCTATCCATGCTATTAGGGCAGCAATCCGGTTTCACCAAATATCCCTGCTTCGTTTGCTTGTGGGATAGCCGGGCCCGCGACCTACACTGGGGGAAAAAAGACTGGCCAATTCGGGAGTATTTGAGACCCGGTGAGAAAATGTTCTTCATGAGAGCTTGGTACCTCGTGATAAAATTCTATTACCACCTCTCCACATTAAGTTGGGTCTCATTAAGCAATTCATCAAGTCCCTTCCAAAAGATGGTGAGTGCTTTCGGTACCTTTGCTCAAAGTTCCCCCGACTTTCTGAAGCAAAGCTAAAGGAAGGAGTGTTTGTTGGCCCTGATATAAGGAAACTCATTTCAGATGGAGCATTCACTGAAACGATGTCTGAGAAGGAAAAAGAAGCCTGGGATTCCTTCAAGGATGTTCTCAAATTCTTGGGGAACAGGCGGGATGAGAACTATAAGGATATTGTTGCCAGGATGCTCAATGCCTTCAAAGAACAAGGCTGTAACATGAGCCTGAAAGTCCATTTCTTGCACTCCCATGTGAACTACTTTCCCGAAAACTTGGGGGCGTACAGTGAAGAACAAGGTGAAAGGTTTCACCAGGACATCAAGGACGCAGAGAGAAGGTACCAAGGAAGATGGAACACCACTATGATGGCTGATTTCTGCTGGTTGCTGCTGCGGGAAACCCCAGATGAAAAATACGCCAAGCAGCGCACCAAGAGAAGCATTCGGGGGAAGAAGAAACGGGCCCACCAGGAGATTGATTGACCCAAGAATGACTTTAAAATCTAAACTGTGTTGACAAATATCGTGTTTTTACTAAACTTTGAAATAAAAATTTGCTAGTTATTACCACAGTGTCGGATCTCATTTATTAGAATTTTATTTTCACACCATCGGGTGTTTGTCTTCATGTATTGCAATGGTGCGGTTTGCGTTTTCTATTCTTACATACATACCTGTACAACATTTTTTGCACATTTCTTTGCTTTGCTTTGTGTCTAACCTCGCTCTTATATGCTCAATGTTTGTGCACATGTATGTGGCTGTTTTAAGTGCAGACAATTTTGCTACCATCACAGTGTGTTTTGTTGACATTACTCTATTCTTATGTGCTGCCTTGTTACAATTTTCTTTATTCTTATTTGAATAACTACTAAACAATTAGTATAAAGAATTCATCCAAGAAACTTTTATCTCGATCGCACTCAATCTGAAACGTTCACCTCAAACTGCTAACCCAATGTAGCAAAAAATCTGTACGTGATGGAGCAAATTGGTTACCAGATTTGGATTCAGCGCACCAAAAAACGTAAAAATCAATCGAAACATTAGAGGCAGTTTAAAAAAAATTTTTTTTAGTGTACCTGTTATTTTTCCAAATATAGATGTTTGTCGTCTTCTCTCTCTGTGATCTCTTGTATTTTATGAAGGCTTCCCTCTTTTTCTTCACCTTTTCAGCTACTTCTTTTGAGAACCATAGTGGCATCATTTTCCTTTTCATTTATTTACCTCTCTACCAAAAAGGTTTGTCACCCTTAAAATATCCCCTTTCAGTTTTGCCCATTGCTTTTCTACATCCCCCAGCTGTTCCCATCCTGCAAATGACTCCTTGGGGTATTGCCCCATCTTGGCAAAGTTAGTTTTCTGAAAGTCTAAGACCCCCGCTTTTGAATGGATTTTATCAGCTCTAGTCCTAATACTGAACCACACTATCTGTTGATCGCTGTATGCATGATGATCTCCCACTATGTCATCAGAAACGCTTTCCTCAGTGATAAGCCCCATATCCAGTATGGCCCCTTCAACTATGGGTTCTGTTAAAGGCTTGGGCTTTAAATATTCTAGCCAGTCAAGGATATCTCCCTTGTGGATCGCTGGTACTCTTCCATTTCCCTTGTACCTACAGACTCTGTCACTATTCCTCTTTCCACTGTATCTGAAAATGTGATGGTCTTCTGGTTAAGTGCCCTGATTATAAGTCTTCAGTACTGCCAGTGAAAACTTGGCTAGAAAAGAGACAGCTGAGGGGGAGATATGATAGAGGTATATAAATTAATGAATGAAGTAAATGTAGGTAGATTGTTTATGCCATCAAAATGTAGAAAGACTAGGGGACATGCGATGAAGCTACAGGGTAACCCATATAAGACGAATAAGAGAAAATATTTTTTCACTCAATGCATAATCAAACTCTGGAATTCATTACTTGAGGATGTAGTAAAAGCTGTTAGTGTAGCTGGGTTTAAAAAAGGTTTGAACAAGTTCCTGGAGGAAAGGTCCATAAACTATTGTGGTGGGGGCAAATACGGTGACAGAATCCAAAATGGCATGGGACAGACACAATGGATACATTTATAGCAACAGAATAAAATAAAAATAAACGGAACCATCTAACTTCTCAACAAATAGGGGTGTCACCCCTAAACAAAGACATGGAGAGGGGTGGCCTGAAGGGCGGCCTGCACAGAGTGGCACCTACTCCTGCCATCTTACTTTCCTACTGGGCAGACTAGATGGACCATACTGGTCTTTATCTGCCGTCATTTGCTATGTTACTATTATTAAAGGGAACCTGGGAAATTCACTGCTTGTCCCAATACAAGCATTGTGGAACCTGTATCTTCTGGAGAATCTGCTAGGTATTTGTGATCTAGATTGGCCATTGTGGGAAACAGGATACTGGGCTTGATGGACCTTGTCTGACCCAGTATGGTATATCTTATGTTCGTATGACTTACATAATATTATTTGATATTTAAGTTCTGCTTTTGTTTGCAGATGTTGGGAACTTAATTCTGTGAGAAGAGGACATTTAAGGAAGATATATTTTTAAAGTGTTTCGCAGATTAGTACTCAATCATACTTCATGTTAATTGAAGTGTTATTCAAAAGTAAAGTAAAATAAAATTTTCCCTTGAAGTTGTTTCTTTAAATGGTTATTTTCTGTTTGTTCTTGCAGTGTGTTTCCTGTAATAAATCTTTTAAGAAGCTTTGGTCTCTTCATGAACACATAAAGATTGTCCATGGATATGCAGAAAAAAAATTCTCCTGTGAGATCTGTGAAAAGAAATTTTACACCATGGCGCATGTTCGAAAACACATGGTTGGTGAGTTTTTCCTGTTTGTTTTTTTATGATGTGCTATAGGCAGGAAAATTGTTATCTTAGTGTATGCAAATGAGATGGTAAAATCTTTCCTATAATCTCAGCACAAAGTACAATGGCACAGTAGTTTGCAACCCTGTTAAAGCTTCAGGATATCATAGGTATATATGTAATATGTTAACATACAATGCCTTCATCTCATATATGTTCATTGTGGTTATTCTGAAAAGCAGACTAACCAGTGCTCCTGAGGACCAGGTTGAGAATCACTGCAGTGGAAGATGCAAAGATTTGCATTGCTAAGCTTTGGTTTGATCTGTTAGTGCTACAAGGTTTCCGCTACTGCTGCATCTAGGCTTGCCTATGAAGATTGCAAAATGAGTGGTGCTTCTAATTTCAAAACATTCCACAGGGTGAAAAATGCTCTAGTACTTAATGCGTGCAATCATTACAGCCATAATCTTGTCTGAGATTAATAATTTTCCTTGATGATGAGCAGTTCACTGATTCTCATAAAGGAACCACGTGACTGCACTCGATGCTGAATGGATATGAATCTTTTGGAGGTTACAGGAAGTGTCAGATTTTCACTTATATCTACTGTAGCTCCCATGTTGCAGCAGCATAGTGGATCACCTCAGTTCATTTTTTTGTCCAGTGAAATCAAATGCATTTTCCTTCTTTTATGACTCTGGGTTTTTTGAAAGTGTCTAATATTATTTTTCCGGTTAGGTTTTTAGTCTGTGGTGGTGGTAAGTGCTGTTGAGTTAAGTTTGAGGTATGGCAGATATATGTATAGCTGTCCTAATTTGTGTTTGATCTTCAGGCAGGCGCCTAATTGTTGATAGTTGCATTCATAGCTGCTCTTACTATATTCATCCATCGTATTGCTGCCCTTGGTCTTTTGCCTTGACTTTCAATGTTGCCAAGAATGATCCCTTTCTTTAATGATCTTACTCATATGCACTGGTTTAGCAGGATAAGTTACGTTATGCTCCCCAGCCAGCAGGTGGAAGCAGACTTTAGCAACTTTGAGTTATGTCATCACTTGATATATTCACTGGTTTAGCACACAGAGAGGCCAGCCTGGTGCAGACAATGGTCCAGTGGCCTGTGTGATTGAGACTTATAGGTTCAATTTTGTTTGGAGCTTGGGTACTCCCCTTTCACCTTGAGCTGGTAGCTGCTTTGTGCCCAGTGCTATTACCCATGGGTTCGAACACCGGTAGGTCAGAGAACAGGCCAGAGGACCTCCTGGAACCTCTGAGGGGGGGAGGAAGTGGTAAGCTGAGCCTGAGCCCCCCTTCTCTTTTGCTGTCCTCTGCTTGTTTTTTTTCTAAAAAAAAAAATGTTCTGTGTTTGGCGGTGATTCTTACTGACTGTATTTTACTCTTTGCTACTTGCAATAAAGCAGCTCCAAATTAAAAAAAAAAAAATTGTTTCTCTGGCAACTGGTATTCTCAAGCCTGTGAGGACGTCTAGGGCAGCCCTCCTCTGGTTTCCTCAGCTGATCTGATAGGTGCTGGGATTCCCTTTTCATCATGACCTGTGTTTCTCTCTGGCGGTTTTTTTCATGCTTTTTTCTTTGTCATGTAGAGCCTTGCAGTAAGGTTGAGTGCTTGGCTGCATGGCACTTGTTGCTTCCATTGGGTCAGCTCCATGATGAGCTCTTTATATGCTTTGTGTGATGGAGATCTCTTGAGCACAATTTTTTCTGCATTGTTGGGACACTTGCCTCCTGTGATTCTCCTGTACTTTTCCAACCTGTGGATCAGGCGACCATTTAGATGCTCACTGGGCCTCTGTGAAGGAGGATTGTGGTGAGGAGGCATAAAGCTTTAGCTGGCATTCCCCCTGGGACCCCAAAGGGACTCAGGGTTGCTTCTCGACAGCTTTAAAGGGCAGCTACTGAACTAGTAAATGGGCTGTTTTCAGTCTTTGCTGCTAGGCAGCCCCTTCCACAGGGACCTGAGGCTGAGACCTTCCTCCTGTGGAGGACATGTGGCCCTTGAGCATCCTTGAACTGGTGGCAAGGGGATTAAGCACCCCCACTTCACTACTTTGCCTGCCCATTTCTCTGGGAGCCCAGCCTTATCCTTGATGAGAGGTAGGAGAAAAATAATCTTTTTCTGTTAGTCTGAAGAGAACGGGGAAATTCCCCTAATGAAAGGCAAAGATCCTTCTGTGATCCACCTTTTTCAAAGAGGAACTTTCTCTTCTGATTCAGGATGGTATGGCAGCCTTATATAGTAACATAGTATATGACGGCAGATAAAAAACAGCATGGCCATCTAGTCTGTCCAGCAAGGTGATAAGAGTATGTGCACCCACTGCTCCGAGCAGGTCACCACTATTTGTTGAGATATCGGAGATAGTTAAGTTTATTTTGATTTTATCCTGTTGCTATAAAGGAATCCACTGTGCCTGTCCCATTCCATTTTGAATTCTGTCACTGTATTGGCCTCCATCACTTCCATCCGGAGGGCATTCCATAATCCACCACCCTTTCAGTGAAAAAGTGTTTCCTGACGTCATTCAGTTTACCCCTTGCAGCTTCAAGTAATGCCCTCTAGTTTTACAGCTTCCCCGTCTTTGAAAAATGTTTGCTGTTTATTAATATTCAAGTATTTAAAGGTCTGTATCATATCTCCCCTGTCCCTCCTCTCCTCTAGAGTATACATATTTAACTCTTCAAGTCTCTTCTCATAAGTCTTCTGGCGCAGGCTCCAAATCATTTTGGTCACCTTCCTCTGAACCATTTTCAGTCTTTTTATATCCTTTGTGAGATACGATCTCGAAAACTGAACACAATATTCCAAATGAGGTCTTACCAGCACTAAATAAGAAGTTAGATATGATTGGTATCTCAGAGACATGATGGAAGGAGGACAACAAGTGGGACACAGTGATACATGGGTACAAATTATATCATAATGATAGAGTAGATCAAATTGGTGGAGGGGTTGCATTCTTTGTTAGAGAGGGCATTGAGTCACAGAGGATTAAACTTTTTTGCAGGAAGCAAAATACACTATAGAATCTCTATGGATTGAAATTCCATATAAAAAGGGGAAAGTGATGGCAGTAGGGGTGTACTATCGACCGCCTGGCCAGAATGAACAAATGGATGATGAAATGCTCGAAGAAATCAGGGAAGCTAACAATATTTACAGCACATTAATAAAAATGGGTGATTTAAATTACCCAGATATCGACTGGGACAGTGTCATGGCAGGACATGCCAGGGAGATAACGTTTCTAGATTTAAAATAATGACGGCTTCCCCTCTTGTCAGTTCATGAGCCAGTTGCTCCAAGCAGCAATTTTGGACTTAATCCTTAGTGGAATACAAGATCTGATGCAAGAGATAAGGATATTGGGGCCTCTTGGCAATAGTGATCATAGCATGATCGTGTTTGATTTAATAAATGGAAGAAGAACGGCAAGGAAATCCACAGTACTACCTTTTAACTTTCAAAAGGGAAACTATGATAAAATGATGAAAATATTTATCTTTATCTTTATTCAACATTTGATAAACCGCTATTGTGGGAACATTAAGCGGTGTACAATAAAAAAAAGACAGGCTAAGCACTGCAAACCAAGAAAAGGAACGCCAGTAATAAACAGGAAAGGAGGAAACAGGATAGCATAGAGACATCTCAACTACTACCAAATCATAATACAAATACAGCCCAACCGGGCAACACAGACTATAAAGACAAGGGGAAGGCAAATAGCGGCTATTTAAGAAAAAAACGAAAAGGAGCAGTTGCAAAGTTAAAGACTTACATCAAGCATGGGTGGTGTTTAAAAATATCTTGGAAGCCCAGACCAGCTGTATTCCATGCTTTAAGAAAAGTGGAAGGAAGTCCAAAAAACTTCCAGCATGGTTTAAAGGTGAGGTCAGAGAGGCTATTGTAGCCAACAAAGCATCTTTCAGGAAATGGGAAAAAGCCAAAATGAAAACTAGAAACAGCATAAGTACTGGCAAATTAGATGCAAGGCATTGATAAGTCAGGCAAAGAGAATTTGAAAAAAAGCTTGCTATGGATCCAAAACCACATAATAAAACCTTTTTCAAGTACATTCATAGCAAAAAAGCCTGTGAGAATCAGTTGGACCAATGGATGATTAAAGGGTAAAAGGGGCAGAAAGGAGACCTGGCCATAGCAGAAAGAATGAATGAATTCTTTGCTTCAGTCTTTACTGAAGAAGATGTAAGGAAGATACCGATGTCTGAAATGGTATTTAAAGCTGATGCAGCAGAGGAATTGAAAAAAATATCAATAAACCGGGAAGATGTATTAGAACTATTTGATAAACTGAGGAATAGCAAATCACCTGGAGCAGATGGTATACATCCAAGGATGTTGAAAGAACTAAAATATGAGATTACAGACCTATTATTACGAATCTGTGTACTATTATTGGAGTTTGGCCAACGAAATGCCAATTTTTAAAAAGGGCTCCAGGGGTGATCTGGGAAACTACAGACCGGTGAGCCTGATGTTAGAACCACGAAAGATGGTAGAAACCATTATTAAGAACAACATTTCTGAACATTTAGATAGTCATGGTTTAATGGGAGACAGCCAATAGATTAGTAACACAAGACCTTCCTTGGCTAAAGCCATGTTGGCTGTCTCCCATTAAGCCATGACTATCTACATGTTCAGTAATTTTGTTCTTTATAATGGTTCCTACCATTTTTCCTGGTATTGTCGTTAGGCTCACCGGTCTGTAGTTTCCCGGATAACCCCTGGAACCCTTTTTAAAAATTGGCATTACATTGGCCATCCTCCAATCTTCAAATATTACAGATAATTTTAATGATAGTTCACAGATTACTAATAGTAGATTTGCAATCTCATATTTTAGTTCTTTCACCACCCTTCCCGGTGTATCGATATTTCTTTCAATTCTTCTGCGGCATCACCTTTAAATATCATTTCAGTCATGGGTAACATCCCTACATCTTCCTCAGTAAAGACTGAAGAAAAGAATTCTTTCAGTCTCTGCTATAGCCTTGTCCCCTCTTAGTGCCCCTTTTACCTCTCTATCATCTAATGGTCCAACTGACTCTCACAGGTTTTTCGCTATGAATGTACTTGAAAAAATCTTTATTATGTGTTTTTGCTTCCACAGCAAGCTTCTTCTCAAATTCTCTTTTTGCCTACCTTATCAATGCTTTGCATCTAACTTGCCAGTGCTTGTGCTGTTTCCAGTTTTCGTCATTTGGCTCCTTTTTCCATTTCCTGAAAGATGCTTTGTTGGCTACAATAGCCTCTCTGACCTCACCTTTAAACCATGCTGGAAGTTTTTTGGACTTCCTTCCACTTTTCTTAATGCATGGAATACAGCTGGTCTGTATTTTTAAACACCACCCATGCTTGATGTAAATCTTTAACCTTTGCAACTGCTCCTTTTAGTTTTTTCTTACCTATTTTCCTCATTTTATCATAGTCTCCCTTTTGAAAGTTAAAAGTTAGTACTGTGGATTTCCTTTCCCTCCCTATCTTCATTTATTAAATCAAACGCGATCATGCTAAGATCACTATTGCCAAGTGGCCCCAACACCCTTATCTCTTGCACCAGATCTTGTGTTCCACTAAGGACTTGGTCCAAAATGGCTTCCCCTCTGGTCGGTTCATGAACCAGCTGCTCCAAGAAGCAGTCATTTCATCTAGAAACTTTATCTCCCTAGCATGTCCTGCCGTGACACTGACCCAATTGATACCTGGGTAATTGAAATCACCCATTATTATTACTGTACTGTATCTTTTGCTAGTTTCCCTGATTGCTTTATTCATTCTGGCTAGGCGGTCGACAGTACACCCCCACTGCCATCGCCTTCGCCTTCCCCTTTTTACATGGAATTTCAATCCATAGAGATTCTACAGTGAATTTTGTTTCCTGCAAAACTTTAATCCTTTTTGACTCTATGCCCTCTCTAACATAGAGCGTAACCCCTCCACCAATTTGATCTGCTCTAGCATTATGATATAGTTTGTACCTAGGTATTGTGGTAGGCGAAGGCCTATGATCCATGGTGTCTGAAATGAGCAGACAGGCCTAACTAGCTTGACCTGTAAATGAAGCCTGTGGAGAGGCCCATAGGAATTGCACATCCCCCAATATGCTGCTATTGTATAAACGAAACTTAGCAAAGCATAATCAGCTTAGCTGAGCAGAATCGAAACTCAGAAAATATAGAAAAATAAGTTTAAATACCACTGATAAGAGAGTACAGCTGCAAAGAATTTAATTAAAACTGCTGACAGAAAGGTTACAGTGCCCTGCTTTCTCATATGTGCTAACTAGTTAAATGGCCTTGGAGGAGAAAAGTAACTAAATTGGTGAACTGACCATTGTAATTGGGACTAGAAGGGGGGTGAGCAGGTGCTAAGCCCAGTCAAAGGACATAATTGGATAGCCTTATCAATACCGGGACCAATAGAAGGGGTACGGGAGGTTACTGTGACCAATGAAATGTTTTCCTATACCTAGAATGGACAAGAAAAGTATATAAGTTGTTGTTTTACTAACAGCCATTGCTCAGCCATTTTGAAATTGATTCTGCTTGAGACTTGTGCACAAATAAATGATTTGGACCTTCTGAACAGACTCCTGGTATTATTGGTTTGTCTGCGCTCTGCTGCTACATATTCTTGGTGCGTTGGCCGGGAAGGTGTGGTAATAGAGGGTATATAGGGCAGTATACCACGACTTTCCGCCTCTACAGGTTTGGTCCTGCCGGGATCGCGCCCTTCCGACGGGGCTCTCTCCCTGGCGCCACCGGTCCCTTGCATCGGAGGGAGCTGGCCGGACCTCGGCGGGTGCCGTGCCCGGCTGGAGCCAACACCTCGAACCCGAGTGAGGGGAGTCCGAGGTCCAACTCATGCGCTTGCTTGGGAACTTTGAGGACCGGATCCGGTGAGTAGTGTTTTGATTTGGTATTTCTAGACAGATGAGTCAGAGCAGTACTGCCATTTGAATCTTGAACTTGGAACTTGGTAAGAGAGCTTGATCACCTCTCAAAGATGGACCGACTACCCCTGCATGAGTATTTGCGGGGCGACACTCCCGTCGTCTTGTATTTTGGAATTTGAATAAGACTAGTCAGAATAGACAGGATTGGATTGTATTCTTGGGATACGTTGCTAGCATGATTGTGTGAATGAAGTGTGAATGAGAGGTCTGTCAGCACGGACCAAGCGAAGGCGGACTCCTGAGTAACGCATTTCCTGGCCGGGCGACCGCGTCCAGGTCGTAAAAAGGAGGAAGCGACTGTCTTGTCTTGTTATTCGTTTCCCTTATATGTTTCTAGGGCCGTGAGGACCCCTTACCCATGGTCCGCCCTCCTTTTCCCTTCTGTTTGTTGTTGCGCGCACACATCGAAATGGGAGGGGCGGGGTCTACTAGGAACACTCCATTAGAATGTATGATCACCCATTTTAAAGAAGGATATTCAGGAGATGATGGAATTAAAATGACTGCAACCCGATTACAGATTTTGTGTACTAGGGAGTGGCCCGACTTACACCCCTCATGGCCCCGAGAGGGAACCTTTACTATAGGAATTATTCAGTCAGTTCACCAGAAAGTGCGAGTAGCGCACCCCGATCAGTACCCTTATATAGATTCCTGGTTGAGTATTTGTGAGAACCCGCCCTCCTGGGCGAAGCGCTGTTATGAAGAACAGTGCAGAATAATGTTAGCACGAACAGATCAAACACAGAAAGTAGATCAGACTAAAAAGACAGGGACAGGTGAGAAATCCAGACGGAAACCCATCCTTGCAGATCCTGAGTCCCCAGAAGTGATAACTCGACAGCCTCGAGCCCAGCGTCCAGTAAGGGTGCCACCGCGTCCCGCCCCAGAGACAGCGGGAACGGGACCCAACCCCAGAACCATTTCCTAAAGAGCAGGCAGACAAGCTTACTTCAGATGAGGAAGATGAATCAACTGAGACTGAGGAGAAAGTTGAGTCAGAGGCAGAAGAGCAAGAGGAAGGGTCTTCCCAGAGTGATACTGACAGCATAAAGACGACTGTCAGTGTGAGCCCATCAGTTAAAAGTAAAGCGTCCCAGACTAAGCGCACGGACAGCAGAAAGAAAGCCCCTACCAGGAGAGTTACTAAAATCTCCCTCAGATCCAGAAAGCATTCTACTGCAAAAATGATGCCCTTACGGCAAGTCCCGGGAGTGCCCGTGAGAGATGAAGATAATCAGGTGGTGGCAGGACCCCTAAGTCTAGTATATGTGCCCTTCTCCACTACTGATTTGTTAAATTGGAAGTCACATTATGCTTCCTATACTGATAAGCCCCAGGACCAACAGAGTTAATGCATACCATTATGGAAACCCACCAACCCACTTGGGCAGATTGCCGTCAGCTCCTGTCTACCTTATTCACTACTGAGGAGCGGACCCGAATTAAGCGAGCAGCTATTGACTGGATGGCAGATAACCCTGTAGCACCGGGGGACGGTGTAAGGATAGATAATCGGGAAGCAGCCCAAAGAGAATTCCCAAATGAAGACCCCCGGTGGGATCCGAATACAGAGAGAGGATCCAGATCTCTATCACAAATTCGTCAAGGCCTTATGCAAGGTCTGAAAAGGGGGGGGCCAGAAAGCTATGAACCTTTCTAAAGTGACCGAAGTTAACCAGGGCATAGATGAAAGCCCAGCAGTGTTTTATGAAAGATTGACTGAAGCGTATAGAATGTATACTCCCTATGATCCACATGCACCAGGAAGCTTATGCATGGTGAATTCTGCTTTTGTAAATCAGTGTCAACCAGATATTAGACGTAAGCTACAGAAACTAGAAGGGTTTGCGGGCATGAATGCAACTCAGTTACTGGAAGTCGCTCATAAAGTGTATGTGAATCGTGATAATGAGAGACAGAAAGAATGTGATCGAAAGATGAAGAAGAAAGCTGATTTTCTGGCTGCGGCCATAGTTGAACAGAAAAGGGGAGGTTTCCCTAGTCGAAGGAGCAGAGGAAGAGGGAGGGGCCGAGGAGAAGGCCGGCCCCAATTAGGCGTGAACCAATGTGCCTACTGTAAAGAGGAAGGACATTGGAGAGATACATGCCCGCAACTCGAAGACGCCCACCAGGAGGACGAAAATAATGCTCAATGGAGAGAAAGAGGACGGGGCCGACCCCGGAACCGCGGAGGAGCCAATCGAGAACAATTTCAGCGAGAAAGGGGAGATGCCATCCAAGCATTGGCCGCAATGACCAATGACGAAGATGAAGCAGATTAGGACAGACCGGGCTCCGAATTTGCTTTAGGTCTCCAGGAGCCTATGGTCAGTATACAAATAGGAGACCAAGTTATGGACTTTATGGTCGATACTGGAGCAGAACATTCTGTAGTAGATAAACAAATTGCCCCATTTTCCGCAAGAGCAGTCACCATTGTGGGAGCAACTGGTGCCAAAGCCACAAAGCCTTTTCTTCAGAACCGAATATGCAGTCTGGGAGGACAGCAAATAACACATCAATTCCTCTATATGCCCGAATGTTCAGTACCATTACTGGGACGAGATATGTTAGCCAAGTTACAGGCCCAAATATCCTTTACCGAGAAAGGAGAGATGCAAATGACAGTGAATTCCCAGACTAAACCTGCAGGAATAATGTTGCTTACTGTTCCCCGTGAGGAAGAATGGAGATATTATAGTAGTGAATCCACTCAGGACACCTATTTTGAACAAACTCTGAAAAGTATTGATGCCCCGCCTGGGGTATGGGCAGAAGGCAATCCCCCAGGCCTAGCCAAGCATATAGCTCCAATAATTGTGAATCTCAAACCCAGTGCTACACCAATACATGTTAAGCAATACCCGCTCCCAAGAGCAGCAATTGAAGGCATTCACCGCCACTTGTTAAGATTACTAGAGTATGGCCTACTAAACGTATGTCAGTCATCATGGAACACTCCACTCTTGCCAGTGAAGAAGCCTGGAACAGATGACTACCGTCCAGTGCAGGACCTGAGGAGAGTGAATGAAGCAGTTGAGACCATACATCCAGTTGTGCCAAACCCTTACACACTTTTAGGACTAATTCCTGCTGAAGCTACCCACTTTACTGTTTTGGACTTAAAAGATGCGTTCTTTTGCATAAGATTAGCCCCAATTAGTCAATTGCTGTTTGCCTTTGAATGGCAGGACCCTGTCTCTGGAAGACGGGGCCAACTTACTTGGACACGATTACCCCAAGGATTCAAGAATTCACCTACCATCTTCAGTGCTGCATTGAACCAAGACCTTTCAAGCTATCCAGTGGCCCCGGGGAAGAGAGTACTTCTCCAGTATGTGGACGATCTGCTGATAGCTGCTGTATCAGAAAGTGAATGTATACAAGCCACCAAAGACCTCTTGCAGTTACTGGATGAAGCTGGATACAAAGTTTCCAGAGCCAAAGCACAGCTATGCCAAAAAGAAGTGAAATACTTGGGCTTTCGTTTAACTAAAGGAAGCCGAAAATTAGGCAGAGAAAGAAAAGAAGCTGTGTGCAGAATCCCAACCCCAACTACCAGAAAGCAAGTTAGAGCCTTTCTGGGAGCAGCAGGATATTGCCGAATCTGGATTCCCAACTTTGCTCAAATTGCCAAACCACTATATGAAGCTACTAAAGGAGAAGAAAAGTCGCCATTGGATTGGGGACCTGAGCAGGATGCAGCTGTCAAGACGTTAAAGGAAGAATTGATGTCATCACCAGCACTGGGATTACCAGATGTTCACAAGCCTTTTCATTTATTCGTACATGAGGCACAAGGGAACGCCTTAGGCATGCTGACTCAGAAATTAGGAAACTGGGAGCGACCTGTAGCATACCTGTCAAAACAATTGGACACTGTGGCCAAAGGATGGCCACCTTGCTTGAGAGCAGTAGCAGCTACAGCATTATTAGTAAGTGAAGCAGACAAGCTCACCTTAGGACAGAATCTACGAGTCACTGTGCCACACCGCAGTCCTTGCCCTCATGGAGCAGAAGGCGAATCACTGGCTCACCAATTCCCGAATGTTGAAATATCAGAGTATGTTATGTGAAAACCCACAGATACAATTGGAAGTGAGCCATGCCTTGAACCCAGCCACGTTGATACCTGTCAGCGAAGAACCCCCGGAACATGACTGTATAGAAGTCATGGAGACTGTATTCTCAAGTCGACCTGATCTGACAGATGTGCCCTTGGACAATCCTGATCAAACCTATTTCGTGGATGGAAGCAGTCTCATCGTTAATGAACGACGTTGTGCCGGGTATGCAGTGGTTACCCGGTATGAAGTTATTGAATCATCAGCCCTAGCGTCAGGCACATCAGCCCAGAAAGCAGAATTAATCGCACTTACCCTAGCATTGGTGCTAGGTGCAAACCTCTTGTTAAATGTGTAGACAGACTCTAAATATGCCTTCACCACTTTGCATGCCCATGGAGCCCTCTACAAAGAACGAGGGCTCATCACGTCAGGAGGAAAATCTATCAAATATGGCCCGGAGATATTGATGTTACTTGATGCAGTATGGGCCCCAACTCGTGTAGCTGTCATGCACTGCCGAGGACATCAAGCAGGTAAAGGAGATGTTGCCCAAGGAAATAGATTTGCTGATGCCGCAGCACGACAAGCAGCCATGACAGGACACATTTCATCACAGGCTATGCCAATGCAGGCAGCATTGTTTCCAGTACCCCTCAATTTATGGACACCACGATATACCACCAAAGAATTGGATTACTACTGTAATAAAGAAGAGGGAGTGCTGAAAGATGGATGGATTGAGCTGCCACCGGCAGAGGGCAGTCAACCTCCAGGACGAATAGTAATCCCCGAATTGTTGGGACCAGCCTTTGTCAAGGCTTTTCATCAAGCCACACATTATGGAAAAAGCGCTATGGAAAAGGCACTTAGACCACATTTCTGCATTACTATGTTGGCAGCCCTATCAGCTTCAGTAGCACGCCAGTGTCTAATTTGTGCCAAGAATAATGCCAAACAAGGTCCCACACCACCACCTCGAGTTCAGTCAGGAGGTATAACCCCCATGCACCACCTGCAGATTGACTTTACTGAAATGCCAAAAGCCAATGG
The DNA here is from genome assembly GCA_033557465.1 of Ichthyophis bannanicus. NCBI lineage: Eukaryota > Metazoa > Chordata > Amphibia > Gymnophiona > Ichthyophiidae > Ichthyophis > Ichthyophis bannanicus. Next base: position 9,652,204 of record CM066045.1, on the reverse strand, counting down.
CTACCGCTACTTGTTAGTATTAGTTTGTACTTTTTCCGGGTGGGTGGAAGCTTTTCCCACCAGAACTGAAAAGGCCCGAGAAGTTACCAAAGTTTTGCTGAGAGAAATTATTCCCATATTTGGAATCCCAGCAGTAATAGGGTCAGATAATGGGCCCTCATTCGTTTCTCAGATTACTCAGCAGTTAGCAAGAGCCCTGCAGATACAATGGAAGCTTCACACTGCATATAGACCTCAGAGTTCAGGGAAAGTTGAGCGAATGAATCGTACCTTGAAAGCCCAAATGTCTAAGCTTTGTCAGGAGACTCGCCTGAAGTGGCCCCAAGTACTCCCAATAGCTTTACTCAGAATACGCTCAGCTCCTGTAAAGTCAACAGGATTTTCCCCTTTTGAGGTTCTGTATGGTAAACCCCCACCAATAGTGCAGGGAATTAAAGGTAGTTTAACACAGATTGGTTCAGAAATAACCAGACAAGAACTTCTAGCTCTTAGTTTTGTTCTACAGACTCTCCATACGTGGATACAGGACCAGTTGCCTATCAACTTGACGGAGCCCCTGCATCCCTACCAGCCTGGAACCTCGGTGTGGATCAAAGATTGGAGAAAGACACCGTTGGAACCACATTGGAAGGGGCCATATACTGTCATCCTGTCTACCCCAACTGCAGTAAAGGTAGCAGAGATCGATTCCTGGATCCACCACAGCAGAGTCAAGCCCGCAGCCGTTCCAGAACCCGAGCAGTGGACAGCAGTACAGCATCCTGATGTACCTTTGCGACCTACCTTGAGACGGCAACCAGTGACCTAGACACTTTTGGGATCATCCCAACAACCATAGCTGTAATAGCCAAGTCTTTCGAAGAGGATTGCTGTTTCCAATACAGCAAAATTTAGCTCAAACAAACCTTATGTGTGCGGTTTTGCACACTGTTTGATACTATATTGATAAATATTCAGAGCCAACTGAAATTGATAAGCTAGTTGGCATACGACGGACATTGTGAGGATCTTCAATCAACATTCGACACCCGTTGAATTGCTTCATTAGCAAACGGGACAGCATTGTGCCAAAACGAGGACGTCGAGATCAAGATTTTCAAGTGAGGATTCAGAAGAACTCCAATCAACATGCATCTTTGTTTTTACTTTGTCCTGGTTGCCTGCCTAGGAGGCCTTGAACTGACTTGTGCCTTGCCTCCATGTACTGCTTGCATTACTTCCACTCAGACTGGAATGAAAGTAATTCAGACTTTGCTATATCATTCTTACTATACTTGCACTGGTAAAGTGACTCGGTGTATTTATAACACCACTGAACTAAATGTTTGCACCAAAGGGAAAACTAAAGTTTGTTTCAACCCACATCAGAATCCATCCTATTACACTTTAGAAATACGATGGAATGATGCGGATGGACCTCTGCTTAATGCCACACCCCCACTCACCGACCCTACTAAGATTGCTGTATTATACTTTATTGCCTGTGATGTTATCAATAGGGATAGTCGTTCAAAATGTGCTAATTGGGAGAAATCCTATGCCCTCGATGATAAATACATGTGTCCAGAAGGAACCACTGGATGGGGAGAGTGTACAGGTAAACGAGTTCTAGCTAATGAATATAGTACAGCCCCGGAAGCAGACTACTATTGTCCGAAATGGGAATGTGTTTTCTATGCCACATGGAAAACTGGAAAGATGGTAGAAAATACCAGAGACAATCGAATGGCGGTTTTGCAAAGGCCATATGTGAAGAATATAGAAAAGAATTGCAAGAAGGGAGCTTGTTTGTAACCCGTTAGAATTTCTTGTAATAAATCCTAGTGCTTGGAAACAAGGATATAAATTTGGACTTAGAATTGCGGGCTCCGGGTCAGATCCCGGAACCATTGTATATATTAGATTAAACACCCAGGCACATAGATCATCACGATACCATATACATAACACTTTTTACGAGACTATGCATATAAACAAGTTTGATATCCCTCACCCTTCCCAGAATTTGTTTTTAGAATTAGCGGGGGCAGTAGTCTCCAGTTTACACATCTCCAATTGCTACTTTTGTGGTGGAACTAAGATGGGTGATCAGTGGCCATGGGAAGCAAAAGAATTGAACTATTCTATGACTTACAATCATACTGAATTACATAAGACTACAAGCGAATGGGTCTTAGCACACTCAATAGTTGGACGTCTTTGTTATGCCCGAACTGGACCTCAGTTCACTCTGCAGGTGGGACAGCTGGTCTGTCTCAGCCAAAAGTTCTATAATGACACCACCAAACAGACATCCTGGTGGTCAGGGGTTAATGCATCTGAACCCCCTAATCCATTAGCGAAATTTCCTGAACTTGCTGATCTATGGACAAATCTTGCCCTACCCCATGCTTGGCAAGCCCCACCCGGCTTGTATTGGATTTATGGAACTCGAGTATATGCCAGACTCCCTATAAACTGGGGAGGGGCATGTGTTTTGGGGACCATTAGACCTTCTTTCTTTTTGTTACCCACTGAACACGGAGAGCAATTAGGATACCCGGTATACACTAAAAGACAGAAGAGAGCACCCCTACAGATAGGCAAGTGGGAAAAATGGGAGGGTGATGATTGGCCACCCGAGCGAATCATTGCCTATTATGGACCGGCCACATGGAATGATGATGGTATGTGGGGCTACCGGACCCCTGTATATATGATTAATCGTATTATCCGCTTACAAGCAGTAGTTGAATTAATAACCAATGAGACTAGCCAAGCACTCACGCTTTTAGCTAGACAGAGCACACAAATGCGCACTGCCATATACCAGAATCGCTTAGCACTAGATTATTTGTTGGCAGCTGAAGGAGGAGTATGTGGTAAACTAAATTTAACCAATTGTTGTTTGAAAATCGATGATAAAGGTCAAGTAGTTGAAGAGATTGCTGAAAACATGCGAAAACAAGCTTACGTGCCAGTACAGACTTGGCATGGGTTTAAGTTTCCCAACTGGTTCGCCTCTATTTTCTCAGGTTTAGGAGGACTTACTACTTTCCTTATGCTAGTATTAATAATAATTGCTGTGTTTTTACCATTACCATGTATAATCCCATGTTGTATGCGTTCTGTAAACAGTATTATTGAAAACACTGTAGAGCGGAAAACCGCAACTAAGATTATGGCCTTATGGCATCCTCGGCCCACTATATATGGTCGTAACCTGACCCCAGTATAGTCAAATTGAGTGATTTAACTCTCACACCTTATTAAGTAATAGGGTGAGATTAATCAAAGGGGGGAATGTGGTAGGCGAAGGCCTATGATCCATGGTGTCAGAAATGAGCAGACAGGCCTAACTAGCTTGACCTGTAAATGAAGCCTGTGGAGAGGCCCATAGGAATTGCACATCCCCCAATATGCTGCTATTGCATAAACAAAACTTAGCAAAGCATAATCAGCTTAGCTGAGCAGAATCAAAACTCAGAAAATATAGAAAAATAAGTTTAAATACCACTGATAAGAGAGTACAGCTGCAAAGAATTTAATTAAAACTGCTGACAGAAAGGTTACAGTGCCCTGCTTTCTCATATGTGCTAACTAGTTAAATGGCCTTGGAGGAGAAAAGTAACTAAATTGGTGAACTGACCATTGTAATTGGGACTAGAAGGGGGGTGAGCAGGTGCTAAGCCCAGTCAAAGGACATAATTGGATAGCCTTATCAATACCGGGACCAATAGAAGGGGTACGGGAGGTTACCGGGACCAATGAAATGTTTTCCTATACCTAGAATGGACAAGAAAAGTATATAAGTTGTTGTTTTACTAACAGCCATTGCTCAGCCATTTTGAAATTGATTCTGCTTGAGACTTGTGCACAAATAAATGATTTGGACCTTCTGAACAGACTCCTGGTATTATTGGTTTGTCTGCGCTCTGCTGCTACAGTATCATAGTGTCCCACTGGTTGTCCTCCTTTGACCATGTCTCTGAGATACCAATCATATCTAACCTCTCATTTCATGCTATATATTCTAACTCTCCCATCTTATTTTTTAGACTTCTAGTATTTGCATTCAAGCATGTTAGAGGCTGTATTTTATTCATATTAATCTGGCTATTGGTAGTGTAACACGGAAGATCTGCCCTCTGCCTCAGAAGCACAGAAATCTGCTGTTTGCAGTTTAGATTCTGACAGGCAAGCAAGTCACAAGGTTCCCAGTTACCATAGGCAACGTAAACATAGTAACATAGTAAGTGACGGCAGATAAAGACCAGCATGGTCCATCTAGTCTGCCCAGCAAGATGGCAAGAGTAGGTGCACCTGTCGCTCTGTGCAGGCCACCCATCCCCATGTTTTTGTTTCTGTTTAGGGGTGAACCCACCACTCCATGTAGGACACCCTTATTTGTTCAGACGCTAGATAGTTCAGAAGTTAGATGGTACTGTTTATTTTGCTTTTATCCTGTTGCTGTAAAGGGATCCACTGTGTTTCTCCCATGCCGTTTTGAATTCCATCACCGTGTTTGCCCTCACCACTTCCATCGGGAGGGCATTCCAAGCATCCACCACCCTTTCAGTGAAGAAATATTTCCTGACATTGCCTTTCAATTTACCACCTTGCAGCTTCATGTTATGCCCTCTAGTTTTACAGCTTCAACGTCTTTGGAAGAGGTTTGTTTGTTCATCATTTCTCTTTAAGTATTTAAAGGTCTGAATCATATCTCCCCTGTCCCTCCTCTCCTCCAAAGTGTACATATTTAGGTCTTCAAGTCTCTTCTCATAAGGCTTCTGACGCAGGCTCCAAATCATTTTGGTCGCCTTTCTCTGAACAGTTTCCAGTCTTTTTACATCTTTTGCAAGATATGGCCTCCAAAACTGAACACAGTATTCCAAGTGAGGCCTTACCAGTGACTTGTACAGTGGCATAAGTACCTCTTCCTTTCTGCTGGTAATCCCTCTTTGTATGCAGCCCAACATCCTCCTGGCTTTTGCCACCGCCTTGTCGCACTGTTTTGCCACCTTGAACCGTGCATACCAACCTCTCACCCCCTATTGTGTACTTTTCCCTAGGATTTCTGCTACCCAAGTGCATGACACTGCACTTTTTCACATTAAATCATAGTTGCCAAGCATTAGACCAGTCTTCCAGGTTTTTTAGATCTTTCCTCATGTTATCCACTCCCTCGGGGAAGTCCACTCTGTTGCAAATTTTTGTGTCATCTGCAAAAAGACAGACTTTTCCATTCAGTCCTTAAGCAATATCACTCACAAATATATTGAACAGTGCCGGGCCCAGGACCGACCCCTGAGGCACCCCGCTAATCACCTTCCTCTCATCCGAGTGAGCTCCATGTACCATCACCCTCTGTTGTCTGTCAGTCAACCAATTTCTAAACCAGTTTACTACCTTGGGACCCATCCCCAAGCTACTGAGTTTATTGACAAGCCTCCTATGAGGAACAGTATCAAAGGCTTTGCTGAAATCCAGATAGATGACATCCATTGCATGCCCCAGATCTAGTTCCTTGGTCACCCAATCAAAGAACTCAATCAGATTTGTTTGGCAAGACCGTCCTTCGGTAAAACCATGTTGCCTTGGATCTTGCAACCTGTTGGTTTTGAGAAAGTTCACTATTCGCTCTTTCAGGAGTGCCTCCATTACTTTTCCTGCCACCGAGGTAAGGCTCACGGGCCTGTAATTTGACACTTCTTCCCTGTCACCACTTTTGTGTAGAGGTACAACATTAGCCATTCTCCAGTCCTGAGGAACCAGTCCTGTTTCCAAGGATCTGTTGAAGACATCCTTTAATGGTCCTGCAAGAACCTCTCTGAGCTCTTTCAGTATCTTGGGATGTATCCCATCCGGTCCCATGGCTTTGTCCACTTTCAGTTTAGCAAGTTGTTCTAACACCTCATCTTCTGTGAATGGTGTGGTATCTACTTCAGTCCTATTTTTATATTTGGGAGTCACAGCTGGTCCATCTCCAGGATCTTCTTTAGTAAAAACAGAGCAGAAGTATTTGTTTAGCAATTTCGCTTTTTCAGTGTCACTTTCCACGAGTCCTTTCCCAGCACTTCTGAGTCCTGCAATTCCAACTCTGATCTTCTTCCTTTCCTGAATATACCTGAAGAAAGTTTTGTTGCCACCCTTAACATCTTTAGCCATCTTTTCTTCTGCCTTTGATTTTGCTATCCTTATTACTCTTTTAGACTCTTTGAGTTGGATCCTGTATTCATTTCTGTGTTCTTCTGTTTGCAAGCTTTTGAATTTTGCGAAAGCTGTGTTTTTTGCCTTTATTTGCGCAGCCACCTCTTTGGAAAACCAAATAGGTTTCCTTCTCCTCTTGTTTTTATTTATTTTTCTTACATATTTATCTGTTGCCCCTTTTATTGCCGCCTTTAGTTTGGTCCATTGCAATTCCACTTCCCTTATCTCCTTCCACCCTGTCATCTCCTCCTTTAAGTACTTGGCCATTTTATTGAAGTCAGTGTTTTTGAAGTTTAGGACTTTGAGCTTGCTATGATTGGCCTGTACCATGGCTTTTATCTCAAACCACACCGTGTGATGGTCGCTGTTGCTCACAGGGGCACTCACGCAGACATTCGACACGTTATCACTGTTGGCAAGCACTACATCCAGCGTTGAGCTTTCCCTGGTTGGTTCCATCACCAGTTGGCTAAGTAATGCATCTTGGAGAGCATCCACAATTTTTTTGCTTCTTTCCAGATGTGCAGAAGGAGTAATCCAATCCACATCAAGTAGATTAAAGTCACCTAATATGATCGCTTCCCCCTTTGTTGCTATCTTGGCAATATCTATAATCAATTCGTTATCTCTCTCTTCAATTTGAGTCGGAGGTCTGTAGACTACAGCAATATGGATGACAGTGCCATCTCCTCTTTCCAACGCAATCCAGAGCGCTTCTTCTTTTCCCCATGTTCCCTGCATTTCAGTAGCTTTAATACTGCTTTTGACATACAAGGCTACTCCTCCTCCTTTTCCATTTTCTCTGTCTCTTCTGAATAGATTATAGCCAGCTATGGCTATATCCCAATCATGCGATTCATTAAATCATGTTTCCGTAACGGCCACGATGTCCAAATCCGTTTCCACCATTAGGGCTTCCAGGTCTGGAATTTTTTTGGCTAAGCTTCGAGCATTTGTGCTCATTGCTTTCCAGCATTTACCTGGCTTGTGTGTATTTTGCATTGATTTTATTCTGCCCACTTCTTCCCACTTGTTTTTGATGTGTGATTTAAGAGTGTGGCTGTTTCTGATGATGTTCTGCTTTTGCAGGGGGTGGCATGCAGATGTTGACCTTCCACATCCGTCACCCCCTTTTCCTAGTTTAAATGCATATCCACATACTGCCTGAATTTTTCACTTAGGTTTCTTTTCCCTGCGACAGAGAGATGTAAACAAACTCAGACACGAGGTCTGCAGTCACGCCTAGCTAGTAAGCATTCCCCAGCTGCTGATGAAAACGGCTTTCACCTGTGCAAGGGAACGCCCAAGAAGCTGTATAAAAAATGCTCAGTGCAGTCAGAGTTAGACTGGCAGGACACGAGGAACTTGCAAGACTGGCAAGACACGGGAGACTTGCAAAGACTCAGAAGAAAGCTCAGAATATTCAGGAAATACAGACAGAGTCAGAACTGCCTGAAACTTCTAGTAGGAAGCCACAAAGAAATTCACAGAAAGAAACACGGAGAGTTTCACCCAGAGAGGTCAGCTGTAAGAAGCACTTACCTCTGACGCAGCTTGAATTTCCTAAGCACCGGGCTGTGCTGAATGAATGGGAGGCGGTGAACGGCAAACCGTATGTATCTGAAAAGCATGGCAGCTTAAAGCAGTTACAAACCCTAGAGAGGGAAAGAAATGCTATTGAAGATGTGTGTATGTCTGACCCTGAAGAGCGTGTGCCAGTGAAACCCTGCAAAAGATTTCCAAGGGAGAAGTCTTCACATAATAGAAGAGAACAGTATTATGGTTTACAGCCAAATGTAAAAGGCAGGAAGTTTAAAAGTTTTAAGGATAAAGCTTACTCCGAGAAAGGTGTTTCTCCTTCCTGCTATTATCAGTTATATGACAGCTATTTGCCTTGCTGTGAAGAGGGCTATTCAGAGAGCACTGATAGAGATACGGGACTAAGAAAGGTGCAAACTTTCTGTTCTAATGAAAATACTGTAAATGATAAAGCAAAGTGTGAGCCTATGATTACTGAGGCTGGTATTGAAGGTCCATGTGATGAAGCCATGGATTGTACGCTGTTGTTATCCGATATGGTTTCCTCCTTATGCTGAAGCCAGGATAAGAGTGCCTCGTGAGTGCTGAGAAAGCTAAGAAGAGACAGTTAGCATATCGGATAAGCTTTATACTGTGATTTATGAGTTCTGTTGAAGCAAGATGCTATGTTTAAGTTTTCTTCAGTTTACCAGAAGTATGGTTGTATCCTGAGTTTTTTGTATTATAACCTTTTTGAAAATCCAACCCCGGGAGGGGAATAAAAATCCTTTTGAAAAACCTGACCACTTGACTCACAACTACAACTTTCTATAAGAAAGGTCAGGCCCAGCAGTTTGGCTGTTAGCTTAGGCCACAGTCCAGCTCCTGCTGGTGACAGTAGGCAGGGGTACTTTGGAATCTTTAAGCTCTGCTCTGTGCTCAATGGAGTTTGGGCTACCTTTTTCTTTATTGGAACGTCTCTGCTAATATGCCCTAACTTCAGTCTTTTGCTAGTATCCTTCAAGGATACATTGTTCTGAACCATGCACTCCTGGGCGACTATCTGCTTTCCCCTATTATTTAGTTTAAAAGCTGCTCTATCTCTTTTTTAAAGGTTAATGCAAGCAGCCTGGTTCCATCCCGGTTAAGGTGGAGCCCATTCCTTCGGAAGAGCCTCTCCTTTCTCCAGAATGTTCCCCAGTTCCTATCAAATCCTCATCCTCATCCTTGTACCATTGTCTCATCCACGCATTGAGACCCCAGAGCTCTGCCTGCCTTTTGGGTCCTGTGCATGGAATGGGTAGCATTTTGGAGAATGCTACCCTGGAAGTTCTGGATTTCAACTTCCTATCTAAAAGCCTAAATTTAGCCTCCAGAACCTCCCTACTACACTTTCCTATGTCATTGGTATCGACATGTACCAAGACAGCAGACTCCTCCCCAGTACTATCTAAGAACTTGTCTAAGTGGCGAGTGAGATCCGCTACCTTCGCACCAGGTGATCCTCATGTCCACCAGCCACTCAGCTATTTATATATGCCTAATGATCGAATCACCAACTATAACAGCTGTCCTAACAATTCCCTTCTGGGCACATGGCCCTGGAGAAACCACCTTGCTGCAAGAGGGTTTTATGTCACCTGGAGGACAGGTCCTAGCTACAGGATCACTTCTTGCCACACCAGGGTGATGCTCTCCTATCACGTGACCTCTCTCCTCCATGGCAAAAGGGATACTGCCAGACTGGAGGTGAGACTTCAGTACTGTATCCCTGTAGGTCTCGTCTATGTACCTCTCTGTCTTCCTTATGTCCTCCAAGTCTGCTACTCTAGCCTCCAGAGATCAGACTCGTTCCCTGAGAGCAGAGAGTTCCTTGCACCTAGTGCACACGTAAGACCCCTCACCAACTGGGAGAAAATCATACATGTGACGTTCAATGCAAAAGTCTGGAAAACTCCCATCTCACTGCTGGACTGCTGTCTGCATCTTAGTTTTAAGATTGTGTTTAGGTATTTAAGTTCTTTACTTAATAAGGGTTGCTGGGGATACTTATACTAATAAAACTATATCTAATACATTTAATGTACTTTGTTCACCTGAAGCTTAATGAATCTCAGGTCCTTAATGTATGCCTGATGAGGACAAACATCTTCATCTGAGAGTGAATATGGTACATCCTTTCCTTTAAGAGGTTTAAGCAGCTATAAAGCTATGATTATCCCATGGGTGGGTATGTGTCAGGGAGGGAAAGAAGACTTATTGAAAGCTGGATGCTGCACATTACCCTGTCCGGTGCTTCTAAGGTAATCTGTGACCAATTTCCTGGCTGATTCACACAGCCCTTGCTTGGATAGAGGGAGTTTTGGGTTCTAAATTTAAACCAGAAAGCTCTCTGCTGGGTTTTAAACTTAAACTGAAAGCTACCTGTTGAGTTTTTAATTTAACTAAAAGCTCTTTGCTGATATTATTCCCTGACTGATTTAACAAATACACTGGATTCACAGATTAATCAACTTTAATCTAAAGAATTCCTTTTTCCTTATCGTTCCTCCAGTTTAGTCCCTCTACCTCTGGGTTGTCAACCTCCTCCTGCAGCTCGGAGACTGGTCTGTCAGAATCATGACATCACTGGATATAGCCTGCTGCTCACTCCTCCTCAATTCCAGTGTGACCAGTCTCCATGCAGCAGGAAGATGTCGGTGAGCCTTGTAGAGGCTCTCTGGAGAAACAGATAAGGAGCATAGTGGTAGTGTAGTTTAGGTGATTTGGGTTTTTATTTTGGTGATTGGGTGCTGGTTGTTAAAAAAAAAAAAAAAAAAGGAAGGAAAGAAATTTGGGCATCCGCTTTTGGCATTCTTACTCCCTGCCTCTTTAAAAGAAAATAAATAACTAAAATACAAATCAGCAGGCCCTATTTGTTATCTCTATCGGGGCCTCAGGTTCTCTCCCCCCGGACATTTCGGGGGAGATCCCTATTGTTAGCATTGGGATTCCCGGACCGCGTTGACTGCAGGATCGCGGTTCCGAGAGAGAGATCTGACAGCACAACTGGCTGGCAGTTGCTTGCAGTGCTGCCCGATTCTCTCCGTGCGGTTGCAAAGCAACGCAGACCTGGCTGGTAGGCAAGCACCGGTTACAGGCTGCGTTTGACGGCGGCGAGTCCCGGTGAGTAGCGCGGTACTGACCGCTGTGTTCTTGGCGCCCGCTTTTCTCCTCATCGGGTCTGGCGGCGGCCATTTTCTGCAGCATTGAGGCCGTATGGCTGCAGGGCGGCAGAAGGGTTTGAAGCTGTGCTGCTTGCAGGTATTTTCTTTCATAACGGCGTTTCGCGGTATTTCTATTCCTGTTTGTTGTTTTCCTTTGTTTTTTTCTGGGGTTTGCAATTTTCTTATTTTAACGCGCAATGGCCTCTTTCGCGGGGGGTGGGGGGGAGTGGGTTCTCTGGGGGCTTCCTTCTCGCAGGGAAGGGGGCACTTTGGGTGCAGTTCTGAGCCTTAGGAAATCTCTAGGGGTACTGGGCTACCGTTTCTTTTCCAGTCCATGATGTTTTAAAAGAAAAAAAAAGAAAAAGGACAAAGCACATAAGCACAGCAGCACATCAGGGATCTTGGGTTACATTCATTGGTCACTTTCTCGACTGGGCTATGGCGGGTCTTCCGCAGTGTATTGTCTGTGGGACCCGAAGGGGCACAGTAGCTGATTCCGGGGTGTGCCGTGGTTTCGCCACCATTTCTTCGGTGGTTGAGCAACAGATGGATGTTAAAGAAGTCTCAGATGCGCAGGGGGTGTTGTCAGGGATGATGGCGGCTTCTCCTCAGCCTCTTGCGCCAGGTCCAGCGTTGGAGGATGGTGCGGGTCTGTCTGGGGCACTGCTGTCGGTGCAGTCCATGGACCAAGGTGATTTCAGTCCTGATTTAATTTTGTTGATGCATCAGGCTTTCTGTTTGAGACATCAGGGTAAGTTGCCGGGGGCTCTGGCGCTTTCCAGGTCTCCCCAGATGCCAGAGGCAGGGGAAGAGGGAAGCGGGGATACGCCGGCCACTAAAAAACTGAGGACACGACCTCCCGTGTCTGCGGAAGCTGATTGGCCTGATGGAGAGGATGTTGATTGGGAACATGAGGAAGGGGTGCAGGATCTCGAGGAGTGAGAAATTCCTGAACCCGAGGATCAGGCTAAAATCATTCGGGTCTTCCGTAGGGAAGAGCTTCCTGCGTTGATTACGGAATCTATGCAGATGCTGAATCTTTCCACCCATGTTCCTATAGATGTAGAAGTCGAGGATCCGGTCATTCAGGCGGTTCGGCAGACGCAGGTGGTGTTTCCTGTCCACAGAGTGGTGGACAGAATGATTCAAGAGGAATGGTACTGGCCTGAGACGGGCCTTCGAGGCATCTGGACTATGAATAGGCTGTATCCTCTGGCGGATAAGGATAAGGACAGGTTCAAGGCGCCCCGGGTGGATGCGGTGGTATCGGCAGTTACAAAGAAGACTACCATCCCGGTAGAAGGCAGCACAGCCTTAAAGGATGCCTAGGACCATAAGGTGGACGGTTTGCTGAAGCAGACTTTTGAGGCGGACTCGATGTCATTGCAGGCTTCCATCTGTGGAGGTTGGGTAGCTAGAGCGTGCTTGCGATGGGTGCAGCGGCTCAGACAGTCTCCGCACATGGATCTCGAGGAGCTCAAAGAACTGGGGCGCCTGGAATCTGGAGCGGCGTACCTGGCGGACGTGCATTATGATTTGATCAGAGCACTGGCCAACAGCACAGTGTCCGTGGTGGCCACACGCAGATCAGTGTGGTTACGGAATTGGGCGGCGGACGGTCCTTCCAAGTTGCACCTCAGCAAGTTGCCGTTTAAAGGGGGCTTGCTCTTTGGGGAGGATTTGGATAAGTTGGTCAAGGATCTGGGGGAGTCCAAGACGGGTCGGCTTCTGGAGGATAAACCGAAACAGGGGAGGTCCGGTCCCGGTTACCGTGGCCAGTTTCGGGACTTCTGACGGTTTCATGCGACGCGGTTCGGGGGTTCCAGCGGGGTCGCTTCTCTTCGCGCAGCCAGGGTTTCCGTGGGTTTCGGGGAGCCAATAGAGGCTTCTCCTCGAGCCCTGCTTCTGCCCCTCGCAAGTCTCAATGAGATGAGGTGGGTCCCGGCGGAGGGGCCTCCCATCGGAGGGCGGCTTCAGGAGTTTCTCTCTGCTTGGACCCACATCACCTCCGACCAGTGGGTGTTGGAAATAATTCAACATGGTTATGCGCTGGAGTTGGCGCGGCCCGTGCGTGAGTCTTTCGTCATGTCCCCCTGCAGGGGGCCCAAGAAGGCGATGGAGATTCGTGGTACTCTGGAAAGGCTTATACAGTTAGGGGCGGTCATAGAAGTCCCGAAAGCAGAGTATGGCATGGGTCGGTATTCCATTTATTTCGTGGTGCCAAAGAAGGGCAGAACGTTAAGACCCATTTTGGATCTGAAAGCAGTGAATTGTTGTCTGCGGGTGCTGCATCTCCGGATGGAAACCTTGCGCTCGGTCATCGTGGCGGTGCGTCAAGGGGAGTATTTGACGTCTCTGGATCTCTTGGAGGCGTATTTGCACATTCCTATCCGGGCAGCTCATCAGAAGTTTCTGCGGTTCGCTCTGCCTTGGGGCCACTATCAGTTCCAGGCATTGCCTTTCGGCCTGGCTGCGGCACCGCGCAAAGAGGGGATTCTCGTACACCTGTACCTTGACGATTGTTTGATTCGGGCCAGGTCCAAGGCAGAGAGCGTTCGGGTAATCAGCAGAGTGGTGGATTTCTCGCAGAGTCTGGGCTGGGTGGTAAATCCGACCAAGAGTCGTCTGAAGCCCTCCCAGGATCTCAAGTAATTAGGCGTTCGGTTCGATACGAAGTGCGGCCACGTGTTTTTACCGCACAAGAGAGCTCAGGCTCTTCGGAGTCTAGTTCGTCAGTTCAGGGCCGTTCTAGTGCCGACGGCATGGTCTTACCTTCAAGTGTTGGATACGATGGCGGCAACTCTGGAAGCGGTACCTTGGGCCAAAGTGCATATGCGGCCCCTGCAAAGGGCGCTACTTCTCCGCTGGTCACAGTCCGATTATTTGAGCAAACGGCTGCCGTGTCCCATCAAGGTCAGACAATCCCTTCAGTGGTGGCTCTGCTGATCCTCTCTTTCGGCCGGCATGCCGCTGGAACAACCAGAATGGATGCCCTTGTTGACAGACGCCAGTCTAGCAGGTTGGGGAGCCCACTGCGGGAACAGGTTTGTGCAGCGGTTTTGGTCTCCTCTGGAGGCGTCCTGGTTGATAAATTGGTTGGAACTGCGAGCAGTCGCTCAGGCGCTGGAGGCGTTCAAGGCATTGGTGTTAGGTTGCCCAGTTCGGGTACTCTCCGACAACTCGGCGACAGTCGCCTACATCAACCGTCAAGGCGGCACCGGGAGTGCGGCAATGGAAGAAGAGGCGGACATGATTGTTCGTGTGGGTAGAGCAGTGGTTGATGGCGATTTCGGCGGCGCACATAGCCGAAAAGGACAATGTCACGGCGGACTTTCTCAGCCGGGTGAGAGTGGATGCAGGAGAGTGGGAGTTGCATCCCGAAATCTTTGCCCAGGTAGTGGATCACTGGGGGTTGTCCATAATGGATCTAATGTCGACCTTCCAATCAGCGAAAGCCAGCCGGTTCTTCAGCAGGAGGCGAGAAAGGATGTCGGAGGGCATCGATGCTCTGTTACATCCGTGGCCGACCGTGGGCCTCCTCTACGTCTTTCCGCCGTGGGTGTTGATAGGCCGAGTGATTCAAAAGATCGGAGCTCATCCAGGAAAGGTACTTCTCGTGGCGCCCGACTGGCCTCGGCGCCCGTAGTATGCGGACCTCGTGCGTCTTTTGGACGGGCAGCCGTGGAGGTTGCCGGCAAGAGCGGACCTATTGCTTCAAGGTCCTCTCTTCATGCCCCAAGTGGATCGGTTCTCGCTTACGGTATGGCCATTGAGAGGGCACAGCTGAAGAGGAAAGGCTGTTCGGCGGTGGTCATTGCTACGCTGCTTAGAGCGCGGAAACGATCTACTTCTTTAGCTTATGTTCGTGTCTGGTGTATATTTGAGGATTGGTGTTCGAGACGTCAGATTCGGGCTTCCACGGTAGAAATACCTTCAATCTTGGGGTTCTTGCAGGACGGCTTTGATAAAGGTTTTGTAGCCAGTTCCTTGTGCGAGCAGTTGGCAGCCCTTTCCTGTTATCGTGGCAAGGTTAGGGGAGTGTCGCCGAGTGCTCATCCTGATGTGGTGCATTTCCTAAGAGCGGTATCTCGGATGCGGCTGTCGCGTAGAGTGTTGATTCCGCCTTGGGACCTTAATCAGGTGTTGGCGGCGTTGTCCGAGCCTCCCTTTGAGCCTTTGCTGTGGGCAACGGTGAAAGACTTGACGTTGAAGACGGTATTCCTGGTGGCGATCTGTTCGGCTAGGCGCATTTCGGAGTTGCAGGCATTGTCGTGTAGGGAACCGTTCTTGTCCTTTTCAAGGGAGAAGGTGGTGCTACGTACGGTTCCGTCCTTTTTGCCTAAAGTGGTCTCTCCCTTTCATTTGAATCAGGCAGTATGCTTGCCAGTTCTGGGGTCTCGGAATGATGATGGACTGGCTTGCAGTTTGCGTCGATTGGATGTGAAAAGGATGTTGCGCAGGTATTTAAAGGTGACGGAGACTTTTCGCAAATCGGATCGGCTTTTTGTGGTGTTTGGTGGTGTGCGCAAAGGAGAGGCGGCGGCTAAGGCTTCCATTGCTCGGTGGATTCGGGAGGCGATTGCTTCCGCCTATCTGCTTCGAAGTCGGTCCGTGCCCGCAGGTCTGCGGGCACATTCTACCAGAGCGCAAGCGTGTTCCTGGGTGGAGCTCAGTTTGGTTCCGCCAGGGGAAATTTGTAGGGCAGCGACTTGGTCGTCTCTGCATACGTTCAGTAAGCATTATCACCTGGACATTGCGGCAGCTGCAGATGCCGGTTTCAGTTCGGCGGTGTTGCGCGCCGGATGGCGGGGCCCCTCCCAATGATTACTGCTCTGGCACTTCCCAGAGGTAGAGGACTGAACTGGAGGAACGATAAGGAATTGATAATTACACTTACCTGGTAATTATAGTTCCTTGAGTGACGACAGTTCAGTCCTCCATCCCACCCAGAGTTCTTTCAGGAGGGATCTGGCGTTGCTGATATGAAGAGCAATCTCACAGGTAGGTTCACTCTAGTTTATATCTGTTTCTCTGTTTGGCAGTTCAGGGCGTAAGAAGGCCTTGCCGGGAAGGTTAAATGGTTCTATGGGGGGTTAGCCTAGGTTCCATTGAATGGTTTTAGTTACTTATTTGTTGCTCCTTTGAGTCAGCTTTGTTAATAGTTCACACTGGGATTGAGGAGGCGTGAGCAACAGGCTATGTCCAGTGATGTCATGATTCTGACAGACCAGTCTCCGAGCTGCAGGAGGAGGTTGACAACCCAGAGGTAGAGGACTGAACTGTCGTCACTCAAGGAACTACAGTTACCAGGTAAGTGTAATTATCATTTCACCAAGATTTAGAAAAATTCCCAGAAGTAAATACTTAACAGATTTCTCTCCAGAAGTAGTAGTCTCATTCCTCGGGAGAAGTTCTCCAGGCCCTAAAACATGTAACCTAGAAGCAATATAAACAAGAAAAACTCTGTTCCATGTTCATAGGCATAGAAAAGGACAAAGCTTTAAACTCAGTTGGAATGAATTCAATCTAGTCTGCCCCTGGAGCCCAGGGCCAAATCGTGCCACACCTCCACCATTTGCTGACATAACTGAACTTTGTCTGTTGGAAGTCACATTGAAGGTAGGACAGGAAGCCAGGATCCAACTATGTAACAGTAGTGGTGATACGAAGAAGGGCTGCAAACCCATGGAGTAGTTAGGGCTGCAAACCCATGCCAGTAGTTAGGGCAGCAGCCTGGAACCGGAAAGACCAAGGTTTAACTATTGTACCTGAATGTGACTTGCCTTGAACTGCCACTGGAATGCGTGAGCTAAATACTAATAATAAATAATAATAAAATAAATATATAAACAACCAGCTCCTGGTATAAAGTCTCAAGCATCAAAAAAGTTACTTCCCGATAAGCAATTGTGTTGCTGTCTTCCAGGCTCCAAGGACGCTAAAATCTATTATGTAAGTCTTCCAGCTCACCACCACAGAAAATGCCGTCTGCAAAGTAAAACAAAGCTTCTTGGCCACCAGCTCCTTGCAGACTGGCCGACAGTAACCTTTGTAGAGTAATCCTAGAAGACGAAAATGATGATTTTGGTAAACAAGTGCAGGGTTCTTCAGATTGGTGCTTAATGGCAGATTTATATGTGAAACGTAACACCCAGGCAATGACCACATCTGACTGCTTCACTCCTTCCTGCAGCTGGTCCATGCGGTGCGGAGTTTCAATTTATAGATCCCCCAGGTTAGTAGACAGCGAGAGTTCCAATGTCAGCCAGTGCTTTAGGAAGCCCACCAGTTCTGCCTCTGCCAGAGACTTGGGCAACTAGCAAAACTGAGGATATTCCTCTTGAGACCTGTTTTACAGGTCTTCTAACTTACTCATACTTGACTGTCGTGGCTTTCAGTGCAACCAGTTCATCCAAGGCCCCTTGCGTTGAGTCTTTAGCTTCACCCATTCTGCTTTCCACTTCATCAAGGTGGGCCAAAATGGAGCTCAAGACCGTAGTCACCTGGTTACTGTCTTCTCAAAGCAGGTATCCAATTCTTGTACTACAGTGTAGGTAAGCTGCTGAACCAGTCCCAGGCTCAAACTTTGTTCCTCTTCATCTGGCATTGCCATCTTGGGTTCTGCTGGTTTAGGTCTATCTTTCTTACAAACACCTTTAACGTGAAAATTGGATGAAATGTCCCAACTAGCAAGACGATGGGGCTTGATCATCAAGGAAGAGTGGGGAGCAAGGGAAAAATACAGCTCCCTTGCTCACTGCGTTACATCACCCACCGTTTCTAAAATTTTGACAGTTTACAGAAAATGGTTAAGTCTCTACACTTTAAAAACTGGTGGGAAGCCAAATGGACTTTGTAAGGAGTTCAGCTGTACCCTCACCTGAATGTGATTTTCCTATAAAGGCTAAACTTGTATAATTAGTCTTCCAATTAATTTCTGCTTCTGGTTCTAGAGGTGACTGCATTTTTTTTGTGGGTGAGCTATGGGTCAGGATGTGTCTTACAAATTAGCTTTTGGGATGGAATATGGGAATTTATTCATGCCATCTTCGAAATGGACACTAGTTTGTCTTTAAAGAAGGTACTGTTTTGGTCGTTAGGTATAAAAATAATAATATAGTGCTGTCAAGTCAATGCTGACTCCTGGCGACCCAGCAGTTCCTGGGTTTTCTTGGCAAGGTATGACCGGGAGTAGATTGCCAGACCTTTTCTTCCATTATGTATACAAGAGGGTTTTACTAAACATGACAAAATATTGTTTGATATCTTATTATCGATTGCTGTACAGCATATGTTATGTAATTGGAAGGATACATCTCACTTAAATGTAAGGTTTTGGTGACATGCTGTATGTTTAACTCGCAGATTGGAAGGTGCTGTGTCAATATAGAAACATAGAAACATGACCGCAGAAAAAGACCACATGGCCTATCTAGTCTGCCCTTCCATATTAACTACAATAGTCCCCTTTTTGCCACTAATTGTATTGCTAAAGTTGAAAAAATCTGTAAGGCTCAGGATGATTATCTGTCCAGTATTTAATGGTTTTGATTTTACTTTATTATAACCTCTGTCTTTTTTTTTTCTCTTCTCTTTCGGTTTTGGGGTAGTTATGATGTCCTGTAATGTTGTTTGTATTAAAATTAAGTAAAATAAAAAAAAAAAAAAAAAGATTGGCAGTGATGAACCCAACAAAAATTATCCACCCAACACAAATTATCCCATCCCTACGCAGAAAAAGAAACAAAAAAGAGCATAGTGAGTTTCTCTCATTTAAATGTCAAGAATGGAGCAGGTAATGTGGTCATGAGGAAGACTCGCAAGGCATAAGCCAAAACTAATGAAGGTATTCAGTCTTGTCAGTCATTCTTTTCCCCAACCCTAGTTCATACTCTCCAGTCTCTCCTCCTTCACCCTCCACAGTCTGTCTGTACCATATAACCTCTCCCCCAGCTCATCTATATCGCATTTCCTCTGGTCAGTCTTCACCAGTCTCTCGCTCCCCTCAGTCTATCTATACCATACTCTATCCCCATCATTCTCTCTTCCCTTATTCTTTCACATTTTCCTATTTTCTTCCTTTTTCCTCTCTCTTCCTTACTCTATTTTCTGCCATCTCCTCCTCTCCTCTCCCAAATCTGGCAGTGGTAGAATTAAATTCTTCCCCTCCTATGTGGCCAAAATTTGGTATTTTGTATTTGGGGGCAAGTGGTTTAATAGATCTCTGCCTTATCAACGCATTACATCTCCTTAGCCTGCTGTATTGTTCACTTTCTCTTAGAATCTGCTGGGAAGAATTTTTTTTCACCTCTTTAGCTCAGCTCCCCTCTGCAGGCTTTTCTCATCCATCCTTTCATAACACCCCAACTCGCACCCCTTCTCAGCAGGCAAGACTTCCCTTTATTGACCGGCTTAACTCATCTCTTTGATTCTCTCTGTGTAGTGCTATACAAATGACTACTTCATGTATAGCACTACAAGACGTATGCAGTGTTGTACATTTAGATTTAAGAGATAGTCCTTGCTCATCAGAGTTTACAATCTAATCAAGATGAAAAACTAGACTAGAGTATTGTAAGATGCACATAAATGGTGAACAAGAGAGTGAGGGGTATCGGGATCTAAAAGCAACCTTGAAGAGGTGGGATTTTAGCCTGTATTTGAATATGGCTAGAGAGAGCCTGATGTACTGTGTCGGGTAGTTTGTTCTGGAGGAGTAGAGTGAGGTAAGAGAGGAAAGATAGTGAGGAGCTGCAGAAAGTATGCATTTATAGGAGACTAAACTGGATACAGAAATGCACAGGGAGCCAATGAAGTGACTTGAGAAGAGAGTTTATGTGGACATAGTGACATTGGCAGAAGGTAAGTCATGCAGCTGAGTTTTGAACAGATTGAAGGGGAGAGAGATGATTCAGGGGGAGACAGCGAGGAGCAGGTTGCAATAGTCAAGACAGGAGATGACTAGAGAGTAGGTAATGGTCTTAGTGGTGTCCTCAGGAAGGAAGGGCTGCAGAGCTTTACCAAGAGCAAGGAGGAGAGCAAAGATTCAATAGGTAATAGCAGCCAAACTTGAAAAACAGAAGTTGGAGTACAGTAAACCCCTTGCACCTCAAACTCCATCCAGGCTCCCCTGCCACCTCTTTTGAAGTTGTGCTGCTACTTTTGGCCTACACAGCCCAATGCCCCCAAATACAGTCCACCACTTATCTCCAGGAACAAGCAGGAATGTAGTCTTCACATATGGGTATTGTCGGTACCGACGGAGCCTGCGCGGGAACGCTCCCCAGCGTCCAATTAGGACGCTTTTGGGAGCATCCCACAGCGCCTGCGTGCTGCCTTCTCGCCTTTCCCAACTGCCTCTCTCCAGTTCTTTGTTTTCCGCGGAGCCAGCAGGTCGTGTTCCTGTCACCGCAGAAAATTGTTTCCTTATTCTTTATTTTTTTGTGGTCGCGTCTGCCTTCCCCGACGCTATACCGGTACCGCCGGTTCTTCTTTCTTTCGTTTCAAAAGATAATTTTAATAATATTCCTTTTTTTCCAAACTTTTCCAGGTGCATGCCATTTTGGGCCTTAGGCCCAAAATTTCCTCCACTATGGAGAAACCCGCCTCGGGTTTTAAAAAATGCACCAAGTGTGGCGGTACCATCTCTGTCACCGACACCCACGAGTGGTGTCTTAAATGTTTAGGTCTTGACCACTCCATCTCAGAGTGCATGGCTTGTACCATGATGTCCAAAAGGGGTCGATAGAACTGAGCTGCCAAGCTCAGCGCCCTTTTTCCTTCCAATGCAGCTTCGGTGGCATCGACGTCTTCCAGGGCTTCGTCTTCCTCCCATGGATCTCAGGTAACTAAACATAAGTCTAGCCAGTCCTCAAAGGGTAGATCTCCTTCCAAGCATCGAGATGCCTCTGATGTTGCCCTTGTGAGTTCCATACCGGCAAAATTGCCCCGGCGGGAGGCTTCAGCTTCCAAAGCATTATCGGGGCTCCAGGATGTTCTCGAGGCCTCGACCTCAGCAGAACTACTGGTGCCATGCTCTGGGGTACCGGTTGCGTCTGGTACTGACACCCAGGCATCGGCAGCGTCAATAGACTTGAGGTTCCTGGCTATTAAGCGCAGTCTGGCGGCTCTCCTTGCGGCATCGACGCCCTCGGAACCGCGTCAGACAGTTCAATCGGTACCGGTACCGATAGCATCGACATCGGTATTGGCTTTGCCGGTACCCAGTCATGCGATGCCGTCCAGTGCCGATACACCGGTACCGATTACCCCCGGTACCGACTTCGGTCAGTACGGGTATCGAGCTCTTCAAGAGCATCCGGACAGACGGGTACTTAGAATCCTCCGAGGATTCTGACAGCTCTGCCGGTACCGGGATACTTCTCCCGGAGGAGCCTTCCACCCCTAAACGTAGGATGTCTCCTCCAGAAGATATCTCCTTTCAGGATTTCATCAGAGAGGTGGCTCATGGGTTGTCCATTACTGTGACTCCTGAAAAAGAGCCCAGAGCTAAGGAGTTGGAGATTTTACACTATCCCAAGGCTCCTAAGGAGGCGGCTACCTTGCCTATCCATGAGATTTTACATGATCTCATGTTGAGAATGTGGGAGACACCTCTTACCACCTCTCCTCACTCTCGCAGACTGGATACTATGTATCGAGTCCCTCCTTGTCCTGGCTTCCAAAAAACTCAGCTTCCCCACCACTCCATTGTTGTGGAGTCAGCTATGAGAAGGATCAGGAGTGCAAAGAGGCATGCCTCTAATCCTCCAGGGCGTGAGTGTAGAACTTTGGATGCCTTTGGACGTCGTACTTTCCAGGCTTCCATGCTTTCTGCCAGGATCAGTTCCTATATTTTATATATGGGAATGTTCCTTAAAGAGGTCACAGGAAATTTAGAGGTTTTGAGCCCTCTTCTTCCTGAGGACAAAAGGCAGGATTATCTCACACTGGTTAAGCATGCCCAGGATGTTTCGAAGTTTGTCAATCGTGCAGCTTTTGACTGTTTGGAGTGCATAAGCAGAACCTCTGCCATTGCCATAGTTGCACGAAGAATTGCCTGGCTCCAGGCATCAGATTTGGAGCTCTGGGTGCAGGACAAACTAGGAAATATCCCTTGTACAGGTGAGAACCTATTCGGCAAGAATTGGCAAGAAAAAGCCAATGAGATGGATGCTGACAACTCTACTTTGGATAGGTTGTCCAAAGGCACAGCTGATCCTGCCAGAAAGAAATCTTTCAAGAAGCCTTTCTTCTTGAAAAAGAAGAGGTTTTATCCCACTTATTCCCAGCAGGGATGCTCTGCAGGTCAGCTTGTCCAAAAGAGTCAGCAACCACCTAAACAGAGGAAAGCAAAGACTGCCAAGCCTCAACCGTCTCAGCAGTCTCAGCCTCCACAAGGCCTTTGACTTTCATCTAGAGAACTTAGCCTTCCTGGCCCTCAATGGTCCAGAGCCTTCCACCATTCCAGGAAGGTTATGTCACTTTGCCCCCAAATGGAGGCAGATAACAGCAGAGCATTGGACACTCTCCATTATAAAAGAGGGGTACAAGCTTCACTTTCTGTGCATGCCCCCTCACACAATGGTAAGACAGTTCAATTCTCAGACCTCTCTTATCAACCTGTTAGATCAAGAGGTCACTATGCTTCTTGCCCAAGGGGCAATAGAAGAAGTACCCATTCATCAACAGGGTACAGGGTTTTACTCCCCCTATTTCCTTATCCCAAAGAAAGCAGGGGGACACAGACCTATTTTAGACCTCAGAGAATTGAACAAATTCCTGTTCAAAGAGAAATTCAAGATGATTTCTCTTGGAACTCTGCTGCCATACCTTCAAACTCAGGATTGGCTTTGTTCTCTAGATCTCAAGGATGCGTACACTCATGTTCTCATCCATCCAACCCACAGAAAGTTCCTTCGGTTCCTTTTTCAAGGGAAGCACTACCAATACAGAGTGCTTTTTTTTGGCCTGGCCTCAGCACCAAGGGTGTTCACGAAATGCATGGCTGTAGTAGCAGCATTTCTCCGTACTCTAGGGATATTCGTCTTCCCCTACTTAGACGACTGGCTCATTCGAGCCCCATCAGAGTCAGAGGCCAGGACTTCTCTATCTTGCACAGTGCGTATCCTTCAGTATTTGGGTCTGGTCATAAACATCCCAAAATCCAGTCTAACTCCCACTCAGTCTCTAGAGTTCATAGGAGCTTTGCTGGATACCAGAAAAGCGAGGGCCTATCTTCCCCAGGCCCGTTGCCTCCGCATGGTGCAGTTAGCTTCTCAAGCAGTGCTAAAACCTCAGCTCACTGCCTGAGAAATGTTACAACTACTAGGCCAAATGGCATCTACAGTGCATGTGGTCCCTTATGCTTGCCTCCATATGAGAGCAGCCCAGTGGAGCTTATCCACTCAATGGACCCAGGCATCAGGGTGCCTGTCAGACAAAATAACAAACACAGATCGTCTCATTTTGTCTCTCCAGTGGTGGCAGTCCACTCAGAACCTGTTGCTGGGGTCCCCGTTTCAACAGCCTTTACCCCAGGCAACTCTCACAACAGATGCTTCACCAGTGGGTTGGGGAGCTCATCTGCAAGACCTCTCCACCCAGGTCACTTGGTCTCCACAGGAGACTCATCTACATATCAATCTCCTAGAACTCAGAGCAATCTTCCTTGCTCTTCGAGTGTTCCACACCCTGCTCAGCTACAAGACAGTCCTCATCCACACGGACAATCAAGTAGCCATGTTCTACATGAACAAGCAGGGAGGAACAGGCTCTCTGTCGCTTTGCAACGAAGCTTTGTGACTATAGGCCCTCACCAGAGAGCATCAGATTCACTTCCTGGCAGTTTATCTTCCAGGCATACACAACTCTTGGGCGGACAGACTCAGTCGAGTTCTGCTTCCGCACGAATGGTCTCTACATGCAGACCAGGTGGCCAAGATTTTTCAAATTTGAGGAACCCCGGACATAGACCTCTTTGCAAGTCCGTTGAATGCCAAACTTCCCCGGTTCTGTTCCAGAATTCCGGCTCAGTGTTCTCGGGCCAGGGATGCCTTCCTCCTTCACTGGGGTCAAGACTTCCTTTATGCCTTTCCACCTATTTCCCTAATTCCCAAAACCCTGTTCAAGCTTCATAGAGACAGAGGGCGTATGATTCTCATAGCTCCACATTGGCCACGGCAAGTGTGGTACCCTCTGCTTCTACATCTCTCTCAAGCCCCCTCCCTGGAGTTAGGGTCTGCTCCAAATCTCCTGTCACAGGAGAATGGAATGTTATGGCATCCCAATCCCCAGTCTATGCATCTCAGAGCTTGGTTGCTGAAGGCCTAGATCTTCATGATCTTAACCTCCCTCAGCAAGTAAAGGATGTCCTTTATGCTTCCAGGAAGCCTTCCACTAGACGCTCTTATGCTTTTAAGTGGAAAAGGTTCACCATATGGTGTTCGTAGAAGGGTCTTAACCCCCTAGCGATACCTTTGGAATCATTACTTGAGTATCTCCTTCATTTATCCAATGTAGGACTCAAGACTAACTCAGTAGGAGTCCATTTGAGTGCTATTGCAGCTTCTTTCAAGCCTCTAAATGGACAACCTATTTCCTCCCATCCTCTTATAGCAAGATTTATGAGAGGCCTTCTTCTAACTAAGCCTCCCATTAGGCCACCACCGGTGGCATGGGACTTAAACCTGGTTCTTGGTCAGCTCATGAAGCCTCCTTTCGAACCCTTAGCTACTACCTCATTGAAATTCCTTTCTTGGAAAGTAATCTTTCTCATTGCAATCACATCAGCACGTCGCATTAGTGAGTTGCAAGCACTGGTGGCTGATCCACCTTATACAAGGTTTCATCATGACAAGGTATTCCTTAGGACTCATCCACACTTTATGCCAAAGGTGGTCTCGCCTTTTCATCTTACCCATGCGGTCTACCTGCTTGTGTTCTTTCCAAGACCTCATGCATCAAATGCAGAAAGGAATCTTCATACTTTGGACTGTAAAAGAGCTTTAGCCTTTTACTTGCAAAGAACACAGCAACATAGAAAGTCCTCTCAACTCTTTGTTGCTTTTGATCCTTCTCATTTGGGACTTCCAGTCTCCAAGAGAACACTGTCCAATTGGATTGCACAGTGTATCTCCTTTGCCTATCAGAGTAAGAACCTTCCTCTGGAGGGACATGTCACAGCTCACAATGTGAGAGCCATGGCAGCTTCAATGGCTCATCTGCACTTTGTGTCTATCGACGACATCTGTTGAGCAGCCACTTGGGCCTCGGTTCATACCTTAACAGCCCATTACTGCTTGGACAAGGACTCCCGCCGGGATGCCTTGTTTGGTCAGGCTGTTCTCCAACACCTGCTCCATACCTAATCAACTCCTACCCGCCATCCCTGGTTGGATGCCAGAGATCCATGGGGGGAAATGGAGCCCTGTCCTAAGGACACACAAGTTCTGGGGTCTCTCCCTGGCATCTAAAGCTAGGGAGTCTCCATATGTGAAGACTACATTCCTCCTTGTTCCTGGAGATAGCATAGTTACTCACCTGTAACAGGTGATCTCCAGGAACAGCAGGAATTTAGTCTTCATAACCCACCCACCTCCCCTAGGAGTTGTATCTCTCTATCTCTTTCCCTCTCTCTCTCTCTCTCTTTCCCTTTCCCTCTCTCTCTCTCTCTCTCTCTTTCCCTCTCTCTCTCTCTCTCTCTTTCTCTCTTTGTCTCAGCTTTAAACTCAACTGGAGAGAGGCAGTTGGGAAAGGCAGGAAGGCAGCACGCAGGCGCTGTGGGATGCTCCCAAAAGCTTCCTAATTGGATGCTAGGGAGCGTTCCCGCGCAGGCTCCATCGGTACAGACGATACCCATATGTGAAGACTAAATTCCTGCTGTTCCCGGAGATCACCTGTTACAGGTGAGTAACTATGCTTTATTTCATATTGGATATAACAGGGTAATTTTTTTTTTATTTTTGTCAAGAAGGAAATGTTTCCTTCTATTCCTCTTCAGTTCAGTCCTTAACCATAACCGTTCTGATAGCTGTCAAGGGAAAGCTATTTTGATAGGGGAGATTTTCAGCTCATGACATCACTTGCCACCACACTGCCTCCCTTTTCCTCATCCTTTCTGAAAAAAACACCTTATTTACCCTGGTGATTACAAATGACAGATGAAATTTCCGCCACAACTGACCCAGCCCAGTTGACAATATTATAGCTCCCAACCAGTGCTAATTAGGCGAGATCAGTTGTTTGAGGCAGCTAATACAAAAAATCTAAACATTTTTGTGACACTGGTTTGCATCGTTCTTCTTTCTTTGCTTGTTTGTGCCTTTCTTTTTGTTTTCTGTATCTTGTCATTCCTTACATTTAGCTTTTCTTTTCTTTCTCCCTCATATGTGTATCTTTCTGTGTTCATGAGGAACTAGTTAAACTAAAAGTAGACAAAGCGATGGGACTGGATGGGATACATTTGAGATATTGAAGGAACTTGGGGACGTTCTAGCGGCTCAACTGACTGACCTTTTCAATGCTTCTTTAGAGTAGGGAGTGGTGCCAGAGGATTGGAGAAAGGCACGTGTGATCCCTTTACACAAAAGCTCTCTCACCAAAGACCAGCCTTCACTCAGTGAAAGACATGATTGACCTACAGCTTAAAGCAGATTTCCTGAAACTTAAATTCAAGCTCAACACAGATATATCTCCTCCCTTTGCAACAGACACACCACTCCCGAGCTCCTCCTCAGACTATTGGTGCTCCTTCCCTATGCCCTCACTAGAACACCTGGAGAAGATGTGGTTGTGTTCACACTCCCTATCTCCCCTAGACCCATGCCTTGTCTCTTTATATTAAGATCATGATTAAGCAATTCTGCCCCATCCTCCTGAACATCATGCAGCTCTCTCAGTCAAGGATATGTACCTGCCACTCTCAAACATGCAACAGTTCATCCAATCTTAAATACAAGTGCTGACCCCAAGGATCTGAACTCCTATCGTCTAATCTCAAGCTTCCCATTCCTGACCAAGGTGATTGAGAAAGAGATTCAATACCAACCATAAGATCACCTTGATAATCATTCTCCACTTGATCAAAATCAACACGGCTTCAAACCCCAACACAGTGTGGAAACACTCTTCACATCACTCTTGGACAACTTGCTGCTAAGTCTAGATAACATCAAAATTGGCTTCCTACTTATATTTATCTATATCACTGCTGCCTTCAATTCAATTACTCACAATATCATACTGAGATGGCTAAAAGAAATAGGGCTTCATGGCACAACTCTCCAATGGTTCACCTCTTACCTATCCCATAGGAAAATTCAAGTAAAATGTAACAAGGACCTTTCTGACACAATAGATCAAACTTGGGGCATCCCACGAGGATCTGCGCTCTCTGCCATCCTTTTGAACATTTACATTCAGTCACTATGCAAAATTATCAATCTCTACAAGATACAATATCAAATTTATGCTGATGACATTATGCTTTTTGCCTCTTTTAACGTAGATCAACCTGATTTCTCTAACCAAATGGCATGTTTGAAAGCAATGGTGGACTGGCTACAACAACAGAACCTCAACATAAACTACAGGAACACTGAGGTGCTCTTTGTGACCAGGAACACTTCCTTCACCCCACCGGAGACCATCAAATGCCTGTATAATGACATAAAAGTTAAAGAACATGTAAAATACCTTGGTGTGTGCACCTGTATCAGAACCTACAGTATCACTTCAAACACACATTACCAGATCCACAAAAGTGGTGTACTTAAAGCTAAATATAGTGCAAAGGCTCAAGCCACTATTCGACCAGACACACTTTTGCATAGTGTGTCAAGCCATGATAATGCCAATAAAATATTATTGCAAAATAATATATCAGGGACTCCTGAAACAATCCACGTTCCCATTACAACTAGTACAACTCACTACCACTTGAGAATTCCCCTAAAATACCCTACACT
Organism: Ichthyophis bannanicus; assembly: GCA_033557465.1. Classification (NCBI taxonomy): domain Eukaryota; kingdom Metazoa; phylum Chordata; class Amphibia; order Gymnophiona; family Ichthyophiidae; genus Ichthyophis; species Ichthyophis bannanicus. Next base: position 9,624,324 of record CM066045.1, on the reverse strand, counting down.
TAACACACAGACATATTTTCCACAATTGACCCTGTGTACCCTACCTTTTGCATTAATTGTCTCTCACTTTTGTAAATATTGTACAGCTTTGATTGTTACTCTGTTATGTCTTGTACAGCATCTTTCCCCTGTACTCCCAAGTTTGATTACCTGTTCAATGAAATTTCAAAAGTTGTAATTTTCTATGTAAACTTCTTTGAATGTAAGAAAGGCGGTATATAAAACCTGTTAAATAAATAAATAAAAGCGGACGTAAGGAAGAAGTTGAAAACTACAGGCCAGTTAGTCTAACCTTGGTGAGTAATTATTGGAAACACTGCTAAAAAAGAGAATAGTGAGGTTTCTGGAGTCCAGTGGATTGCAGGATTCAAGGCAGCAGGGGTTTACCAGAGGCAGGTCTTGTCAGACAAACCTGATTGATTTTTTTGACTGAATGATCAAGGAATTGGAGCAAGGAAGAGCCCTAGATGTGGTATACTTAGATTTCAGTAAAGCCTTTGACATCGTTCCACGCAGGTGACTTATAAACAAACTGAGCACCCTAGGGATGGACCCTAGAGTGACTATAAATGGATTAGAAATTGGGTGAATGGGAGGCGACAAAGGATACAGGTAAATGATGCTTACTCTGAGGAGAAGGAGGTTACGGGGTGGTGGGGGGGGGGGTGTCCAGGGATCTGTCCTTGGTCTGATACTTTTTAAGGTCTTTGTTAGTGATATTGCGGAAGGGCTTTCGGGTAAGGTTTGCTTCTTTGCGGATGATACCAAAATCTGCAATAGGGTAGACACCCAGGAAGGAATAGATAACATGAGAAGGGATCTAGCTAAGCTACACTTTGCTGTATGTCTGCTCTATTACAGATTTTGGTATCATCTGCAAAAAAGCAAACCTTACCCGACAGCCCTTCCGCAATATCACTATCAAAGATGTTAAAAAGAATCAGACCAAGGACAGATACCTTCAGCACACCACTGGTAACCACCTCCTCCTCAGAGTGAGCCCCATTTACCTGTACTCTTTGTCGCCTCCCACTAAACCAACGTCTAACCAAAGTAGTAACTTTAGGGTCCATCCGTAGGGTGCTCAGTTTGTTTATAAATCGCCTGTGCGCAATGGTGTCAAAGGCTTTACTGAAATCTAAATAACACATCTAGGGCTCTGTCTTGGTCCAACTCCCTGGTCACCTAGTTAAAGAAATAAGAATTGTCTGACAAGACTTGCTTCTGTTAATCCATGCTGCCTTGGATCTGGTAATCCGTGGGACTCCAGAAACCTCACTATTTTCTCTTTCAGTAGTGCTTCCAATAATTTACTCACCACCGAGGTTAAACTAACCAGTCTTTAGTTGTCAACCACATCCTTACTAATGCTTTTGTGTAAAGGGACCACATGTGCCTCTCGCCAGTTCTTTGGCACCACTCCCAAAGAGGCATTGAAAAGGTCAGTCAGTGGAGCTGTTAGAACGTCTCCAAGTTTCCTCAGTATTCTCGGATGTGTCCCATCGCTTTGTCTACTTTCTGAAAATCATTCAAGATACCCCTCGCTTCTTTTCCTGTTTGTGGGTGTTTTCTGAGGTCCTGCTCCTGGTCCTTCATCTGTGAACACAGAACAGACATATTTGTTAAGCAATTCTGCTTTATCCTCATCTTCTAAGAACATAAGATATGCCATACTGGGTCAGAACAAGGTCTATCAAGCCCAGTATCCTGTTTCCAACAGTGGCCAATCTAGGTCATAAGTACCTAGCAGTCTCCCCAAAAGACACAGGTTCCACAATGCTTGTATTGGGTCAAGCATTGATATCCTGGGTCCCTTCTTAATAATGGTTTATGGACCTTTCCTCCAGGAAGTTGTCCAAACCTTTTTTAAGCCCAGCTACACTAACAGCCTTTATGCTCTGGTAACAAATTCCAGAGTTTGATTACAAGTTGAGTGAAAAAATATTTTCTTTTATTAGTCTTAAATAGTTTACCCTGTAGCTTCATTGCATGTCCCCTAGTCTTTCTATATTCTGATAACATAAACAATCGATCTACGTTTACCCGTTCCACTTGTTCATTAATTTATAGACTTCTATCATATCCCCTCAGCTGTCTCTTTTCCAGGTTAAACAGCCCTAACCTTTTCAGCCTTTCTTCGTAGGGGTATCCTTCCATCCCCTTTAACATTTTGGTGGCTCTTCTCTGAACCTTTTCTAATAACGCTATATCCTTTTTAAGATAACGGCAACCAGAATTGCACACAATATTCAAGGTGTGGTCTCACCATGGAACGATATAGAGGCATTATAATAGCCTTTGTTTTATTTTATTTTATTCTACATATGCTTCACCTTCACCGTTGAGTCTGACAATACCACTTTTGCCCTTCCTCCTCTCACTAACATATCTGAAAAATGTATTATTCCCCTCATTTTATTGCACTGGCTATTCCTCCTCTTTTTGAATCTTTGCTTTCTTGACTATTTTGCCAGCCTCTTTAAGATTTTCCAAATAAAGAAGTCAGTCTTCCTCTCTGTGATCTCTTTTATTTCACAAAGGCCTCCCTCTTTTTTTTTTTTTTTTTTTCTTCACCTTTTCAGCTACTTCTTTCGAGAACCATAGTGGCCTCTTTTTCCTTTTCTCCAGGACCAAGCAGGAAGTCAGTCCTCACATATGGGTGACGTTGGCGCCGACGGAGCCCCCATGCGGAGCATTTTCCCTGCTTTCACAGAAAACCTTTGGGACTGCCAGCACGCATGCGCAGTCCCCTTCCCGCCCAAGGGTGCCATCTTGCTCAGTCTTCTTTTTTTCCGCGGAGCCCGACGGACATGGTTCATGTTCACCCGTGAAAAAAGTTGATTTTTCGTGTTTTTTCTCGGTTCGACGCCGGTTTCCCCTTCCCGCCTCGGGCCGGTACACCGGTATCGAGCCCGGACTTCTTTTTTCGTTTTTTTGTCCTTCGTGACTAGCGTTCGCGCCATTTTTCTGTTTTTCACTGGCAGCCCTATCTTTTGACCTCGCAGGGGCCCTTTTCCCCCCGATGGCTGCCAGCGGATTTAAAAAGTGTGATCGGTGTAAGAAACCTGTGTCTCTTACCGACACACATGACTGCTGCCTCGGACTCGATCATGACCCGATGATCTGTGGTCCCTGTGGGAAAATGTCCTCGAAGGCGTTGAGGAGTCGGCAGCACCAGAAGGAAAGAATCTTCTCTGACTCCGCATCCGACCGGGCCCGGACTTTGTCAGAGGCCTCGACGTCTCGGGGGTTCTGATCCCGAGCATCGCCGGGGATCCTCTGAGAGGGGGTCTCCCTCGCAGGAGCATTGCAGGAAGAAGAAACCCGCGAGGGCGGCGTTGGTGGATGCACTTGGCTCCTCGAAGGCCAGGTCGCATAGCCCCAACTGCCGCCCCGGGTCTTCGGAGTCGGAGAGGCCTGCAAAACAACCTCATGTGGAGCCGGAGTCACGTGAGTGCTGTAGTCCTTGTGGACTCTCCTCCGGGGGAGCCGAAGTCGGGCCCAACGCCGTCGGGGCCTGAGTCAGGGGCTGCTGAGTCCCCTGAGCTCGGACTCAGGTTGATGGCCTTGGAGAGCAGCTTGGCTGCCTTCATGGAACAGCAGCGGGCACTGATCGCCGGTCTCACCGGTGCATCTGCCCCGACCACTGGGATATCAACGTCCAAGTCGACCCCGGAGGCCGAGCCGATCCTCGAGTCCATGCGCTCTCAAGTCGTTCGGGACCGAGGTCGTCGACGCCAGTACCCTCGACGTCGGGGACGGATGGCATCGGTGCCTGTCCGACCGGAGCCGCTCGATTCCTCTTCCGAGGAGTCGGGCTGGGAAACGGAGGATGAGGAGTCCCCGGACACCTTTCGGACCCGGTGTGTCCCTTCGGACTCACTGGAGTCCGAACCTCGGAGACGGTCCACCTCGGAGGACACCCGGTTCTCGGATTTCGTGCGGGACATGGTCAAGGCCTTGGCCTTCCCCGCGGATCCCGAGGAGGAGCCTCGAGCTGAGGAGCTCGAGGCCCTGCAGTATGACTCTCCTCCCAAGGAGGCCTTTACTGTACCGGTTCCTCCGATGCTGGAACGGTTGCTCTTCCGCATGTGGGAGGCACCAGCCTCGACGCCGGTCCTGAGCAAGTGGGTCAATTCCATCTATCGAGTCCGCAAGAGCCTCGGGTTCCAAAAGGCACAGCTACCGCACCACACTCCATGGTTGTGGAATCGGCCATGCATCGTCTGAAGAGTCAGAAAATGCACTTCTTGGTGCCTCCCAGCCGGGAGGCCTGGAACCTGGATGCCCTCGGTAGAAAGTGCTTCCTGGGCTCTATGCTTGCTTGCCGTGTTCAGACCTACCAGCTGTGCATGGGCATGTACCTTCGAGACCTGGCAAAGGAGATTGCCGGGTTCTCTGCTGGTCTCTCTGAGGAACCTTTGCAGAGGTTCAAGGCCCTGTCATCGGGGATCCGAGAGTGCTCGAAGTTTATCTCTCGAGCAGCCTACGATGGCTTTGAGGCTTCGGCCCATGTAGCTGCGGCCGGCATCGGTGCATGCCGTCTGGCTTGGCTACAGTCATCGTACCTCGAGCTATGGGTGCAGGACAAGTTGGTCGATGTCCCCTGCCGAGGTGAAAACCTCTTTGGCAAGCCCATGGCTGAAAAGGCTGCGGAACTCGAGTCCGAGACTCTCACCCGGACAAGGCTGTCCAGGAAAACCTCTGCCCCTTCTCAGAAGAAGAAGGGCTCGGGGAAAAAGACCTTTTACCCGAGGAAGTCATCTGCCTACAAATCATACTCTCATTTTCAGGCCTCCACAGCTCCCCAGCAGGGTCAGCAGGCCAAGGGGCAGGGACATGGGCCCCGTAGGCAGAAAACCCCCAAGCCACCAGCTCCGGCTCGTGCACAGCAGGGAGTGGGGTTTTGACTCCAGTGGCATAGCCTCTCCTCCTCAGCTGGCCCCTCCCAGCACAGGAGGCCGGCTGACCCTGTATGCCCACAGGTGGTCAGCCGTAACAAGGGATACCTGGGTGCTAAATATAGTCCAGAGGGGCTATCTCCTCCACTTCCACCAGGGACCTCCCTCCTACTTTCCAGGGGAGCCTCCAAGACTCCCTCTGCACAGGGACTTACTCCTGCAGGAGTTAGCAAGTCTTCTGAAGGAACAGGCAGTGGAACCGGTGCCTCACCACCTGAGAGGTCAAGGCTTCTATTCCAGGTACTTTCTAGTACCAAAATGAACAGGAGGCCTCAGGCCCATCCTAGACTTGCGGAATCTCAACAAGTTCCTGGAGAGGGAAAAGTTCAAGATGCTTACCCTTGGAATCCTGCTGCTCTACCTCCAGCAGGGAGATTGGCTATGCTCCTTAGACCTAAAGGATGCTTATACTCTCATCCTTATTCATCCAGACCACAGACGATATCTCCGATTTGTAGTGGGAGGAAACCATTACCAGTACAGGGTACTCCCTTTTGGCCTAACTTCCACCCCCAGGGTTTTCACCAAATACCTGTCGGTGGTGGCGGCCTATCTCAGGGTTCAAGGACTCTGTCTTTCCATACCTGGGCAACTGGCTCATCAAGGGTCAGTCTCCACAGGAGACCAATCAAGCCACCCTCCGCACTGTCGCTCTTCTCCAGCATCTGGGGTTTGTCACTTTGCACCCCTCACAGAACATGGAGTTCATAGGAGCAAGACTGGATGCCCTTCAAGCAAAGGCTTTTTTGCCAGTGGACAGAGCCCACAGACTGATGGACTTGGCCAGCCAATTCCACAGCAATTCTCTGGTCTCTGCCAGACAATTCCTGAGGCTCTTAGGCCACATGGCATCCATGGTCCGTGTAACTCCAAATGCTTGTCTACACATGAGGCCAGCTCAGTGGGGCCTCAGTGGCTACAGGCCACGGGAAACCTGACGGACAAAGTGAGGGTGTCCAAGCTACTAGCTTCTTCTCTACAGTGGGGGCTTCATCTTCCGAATCTGCTAAAAGGGGTGCCTTTTCAAGCACCTCAACATTCTCAAGTGCTGACAACCGATGCTTCTTTCCAAGGTTGGGGTGCACATTGCCAAGGAGCATGCACCCAGGGCCTCTGGTCCCCTTGGGAGTCCGCACAGCAGATCAGTTTCCTAGAGCTCAGAGCAATCCGCCTAGCCCTCTGGACTTTCTCTCATGTCCTCTCTCGCCAGTCCGTCTTAGTGCAGACGGACAATCAAGTTGCCATGTTCTATGTGAACAAGCAGGGGGGCACAGGGTCCCGACCTCTCTGTCAGGAGGCACAGGACCTGCGCTCCTGGGCAGTCAATCATGGCATACTTCTCAAGGCGGTCTATCTCCCTGGACAAGAGAATTACCTGGCAGACAGATTGAGCAGGATTCTGCAGCCACACGAATGGCAGTTGAATCCTCTGGTGGTTCAACAGATCTTCCTAAGATGGGGTTTTCCCACCATAGATCTCTTTGCCAGTCCATTGAACCGTCAACTGCCCAGTTTCTGCTCCACACAATAAACTTGGTCGCGCTCAACAGAGGGAATTTAATTGACCATAAACTGAAAGTATCTATAGCCCTCCAACCCTGCCAGGAGATACTATAAATTCATTACTTCCTGCTGTTGTGTGCTAAACTTAGTGGCAACTTAATAAGCTCAAAATAAACCGGGGTCTCGGACGATTGCAACGACAATCCAAGATTTATTTTCAGAGTTGTCTAGGACGTATGTTGCATTTTTGCATCAATGACCTCTCCGGTTATTAATTAATTATTGAAGCAATTATACATGCAGGATAGTTTAAAATATCTCTTGGACTCTATTCAATGCTGATAATATTGCAACTTATTCTTTGCTGAGATTTTTCAAGAAATTTTTCTTATTGTTTTACACTGAGGTTTAAACTCGTTCTTTTATAAGGTTTTCAAAAATTCAATTTGTCTTTGAAACCCAAATAATAATGCTTATCTTGAAAGTAGAGCAACGAACTACCCCGACGCCACCGTTCAGGTACCGGTTTGCGTTTCAAATTTTCCTCAGGGGGAGCTGTTAGTTCGAGCCGTGCTATCTGAAAGTATAAACAAAAGAGTTTTAAAACCCAAAACGGAACAAGTTCAGTAAAAAGTCTCAGTCTAATTCTTATTGCCAAAAAACGGGTTGAGGGTTCAGTTTCTGCTCCAGGCAACCGCATCCTCTCAGTGTAGCAGCGGATGCCTTTCTCATTCCATGGTCTACAGGCCTTCTATATGCGTTTCCTCCCACGCCTCTAGTGTCCAAGACACTGTTTAAAGTGATCCAGGACAAGGCCTCGGTGATCCTGGTGGCCCCCCGGTGGCCAAGGCAGCCCTGATTCCCACTTCTTTTGCAACTAGCGGTGGACACTCCTCTTCCTCTGGGGATGCAACCCAATCTCCTGTCTCAGGAGCAGGGATCTCTCTTACACCCCAACCTCCAGTCCCTCCATCTGATGGCCTGGCTGCTGAAAGGGTAGTTCTAGCATCCTTACTGCTGCCTAGGGAAGGGGAGGACGTGGTCTTGGCCTCTAGGAGAAAGTCCACTCGGAAGTCTTATGCCCTTAAGTGGCATAGGTTCTCCACCTGGTGTGTTTCTCATGCCTGGTACCAGTGGTGCTGCAATATTTGATTCACCTGTCCAACCTAGGCCTCAAATTCAACTTGGTTAGGGTCCATCTCAGTGCTCTTTCAGCGCACCATTCACCAGTGGAGGGTCAGTCTCTCTCAAGCCACCCTTTAGTGGCTCGCTTCCTCAGAGGCCTCCTTTTGCTTAAGCCTCCAGTTAGTCCACCTACCCCTGAGTGGGATTTGAATGTGGTCTTGCAACAGCTTACTTGCCCACCATTTGAGCCTATGGCTACTTGTCCTTTGCGTTTTCTCTCATGGAAAGCGTTGTTTTTGGTAGCTCTTACCTCAGCAAGGCGAGTGAGCGAGCCTCAAGCCTTGGTGTCAGATGCACCATACACTAGGTTCTGTAGGAACAGAGTAGTCTTACGGACTCAACCTAAGTTCCTTCCTAAGGTTGTCGCCTCCTTCCACCTCACCCAGGAGGTGGTTCTTCCAACTTTCTTTCCCAGGCCACATGCCAGCCGGGCTGAGATGTTCTTGCATACCCTGGACTGTAGGAGGGCGTTGTCCTTCTACCTTGACCGTACGCAGGGACATCGAAGGGCTGTTCAGCTCTTCGTCTCTTTTGACCCTAATAAGTTGGGGTTACCTGTCTCCAAGCGTACCCTGTCCATTTGGGTAGCAGACTGTATCACGTGGGCGTACAGGGCAGCCAGCCTCTCGTTGCAGGGTAGAGTCACGGCTCACCGTGTCAGGGCGAAGGCTGCGTCAGTGGCTCATCTCCGCTCTGTTCCGTTGGTAGAAATCTGCAGGGCCGCTACTTGGTCTTCAAGCCAGACTTTTGTGGCCCACTACTGCCTCGAGAGAGAGTCCCGCAGGGACAGTGCTTTCAGACAGGCGGTACTCCGTAATCTCTTTGAGGTATAGGCAACGCCTACCCTCCGGCCCTGGGCTTGGGCTACCGTTCGGGGGCGTTCTCAGAGAAGATTCTTTTCGTACATGCTGAAGCTCTAGAGGGAGCATGTTTTTTTCAGCTTTGGGTCCCAGGTAGCCTTAAGCTAGGGAGTCCCATATGTGAGGACTGACTTCCTGCTTGGTCCTTGAGAAAGAGTAGTTACTCACCTGTAACAGGTGTTCTCCAGGAGCAGCAGGAATCAGTCCTCACAACCCTCCCTCCTCCCCTTGGAGTTGCAGTCATATGATTTATTTTGTTTTTTGCTGTCTTTTAGCTATGTCATCAGACTGAGCAAGATGGCACCCTTGGGCGGGAAGGGGACCGCTCATGCGTGCTGGCAGTCCCAAAGTCTTTCTGTGAAAGCTGGGGAAATGCTCCGCATGGGGGCTCCGGCGACGCCGACGTCACCCATATGTGAGGACTGATTCCTGCTGCTCCTGGAGAACACCTTTTACAGGTGAGTAACTACTCTTTACCTTTATTTACCATTCTAACAAAATATCCCCTTTGTTTTGCCCACTGTTTTTCTACATCCCCCAGCTGTTCCCATCCCGCTAACGAGTCCTTGAGGTATTGGCCCATCTTGGCAAAGTTAGTTTTCCTCAAATCTAAGACCCTCGCTTTTGAATGGATTTTATCAGCCCTGGTCCTAATACTGAACCACACCATCTGGTGATCACTGGATGCGAGATGATCTCCCACTATAACATCAGAATCACTTTCACCATTGGTAAGCACCAAGTCCAATATGGCTCCTTCATCTGTGGGTTCTGTTATCAGTTGCCTGAATAGTTCTTCCTGTAAAGAATCCAGGATCTGCTTACTTCTAGATGGTACTGCAGCAGGGATGTGCCAATCAACATCTGGCATATTGAAATCCCCTATCAATAGCACTTCCCCTTTCCTGGCAGTACTGCGTTTATCTTCTGTTAAATCTCCATCCACTTTTTCTGCCTGTGAGGCAGGTCTCTATATCACGCCAGTGGAAAAGGTTTTCTCTTTCTGTTTTTCTAGTTTAACCCACAGTCCTTCCTCTCTCCCTTTTAAGCCCTGTATTTCCATAGCTTTAATATTATTTGTACATATAGGGAGAGAAATGGTCAGCAGAAAAAAGGAGGTGATAGTGCCTGTGTATAAGTCTCTGGTGTGACCTCATTTGGAGTATTGTTTGTGTTTCTGGAGGCCACACCTTCAAAAGAATAAACAGGATGGAGTAGATGCAGAGGGTGGCTACTAAAATGGTTAGTGGTCTTCATTATAAAGCACATGAGGACAGACATAGGATGAGGTTGAAAGGACATAAACTCAGGAGTAATATGTGGAAATATTTCTTTACAGAAAGAGTGGTAGAGTCTCCCAGTGGAGTTAGTAGAGACAAGGACAGCATTTGAATTCAAAAAGACATGGGACAGGGAGGTGGAGTCTATGGAGAGCCAAGATGGCCTCCTGAGAGATCAACTCCTCTCAGTCCTGGTAGAATCCTAATCTCAGTTTGGCTAGACGGCCCTTTGGGGATGAAGTATAAGGCAGCTCTAGATACCAATATGGCAGCAATCAAATCAACTTGATTAGACTACTCGACTCAGCAAGCTCAAGGCTCCAAGAGGCTGAAATCGGATCCCCCATCCCCACACAAACTGGCGCCGGTATGGGAAAGCAGCGGCGATGTACAAGAGCTATTAAAAGAAATAAGAGCAGTCAAGGACATGGTCGCTGCAAACGGGGAAGCAGTTGCAATGGTGCACGCGGAGGGTAGTAGAGCTAAATGCAAAACTTGAAGCTCTCACCAGTCATGTGGACAACGTAGAGGCCTGGGTGGCAGCTCACTCGGAGCAACTGCTGCAGACAGAAAAAACAGGGAAGTGGATCCAGCAATTATAACGGCTAATAGAAGACCTTAATAACTGCACGCAACGGAACAACATAAGAATCGTAGGATTACCTGAAGGAGCTGAAGGGTCATATCCAGTCCACTTCATTGAAGACATGATCCGCAAATTGCTCCACTTTAAACCAGACAGACCGTTAGAGATTGAAAGAGTGCACCGCATCCCTACACACTCAATAGTGCAAAAGAAAACTCCAAGGCCTTTGATTATTCATATCCTAAGATATCAGCAAGCTCAACAAGTTTTTCAGATGGAAAAATTAAAACTCCACTGGTATACAAAAGTCATAAAAATCTCCTTTTACCCTGACTTTCATAAAGCTTCAATGGAGTGACGACGGCAGCTGCTCGCATTTAGACTACAGCTGCAAAAGCTGCAAGCTAGATACGGCCTATTTTTTTCAGCTAGACTCCGAGTGACCCTGCACAACCAACACGGATGTTTGAAGATCCAGTGCTGCTCCGATCATATTTGGAGAGCTTAGGGGAGACTGAAATGTAATAGGTTGTATTTGGTCAAGTAAGTCAACTAAAAATGGAGTCTGGAAATATTAGATCAAGACTTTGAGGATTGTTGGCTATGAGAGAGGCATAAAGCAGTACATAAACCGGATTAAGGACCATCTAAATGATTAGGGCTATAAAATGATTGTGGAGGAAGTAGCCTCCCTTTAAGCATTGAATTATAAGTAATCCTTAAATTAAGCTGCTGAGAGAATTTTAGAGGAGGGAAGATAACATAATGAGGAGGAGGGTTTTTTTTGTTTGTTTTTAACTAGGTCTGGCTATTCGATAACTCACCTAGTCTGTAGTTCAGCTGATGGGTCTTTACCTCTCTCTCACACCTGGCAGCAGTCAAACTCAAGTACAGAGCATCAGACTTATGGGGAAGGGCAAGATGGAACAGGTATCTTTTACGGAATCCCTTCATTGGCTAGACACCACTTTAGGAGACACGATACTAATTAGAAATGATTTCCATAGAATAGACCATAGGAACATCTTTTATAATAGCCAATGGTATGAATCCCCAATAAATTTCTCTCACTAAACATAAAAGGTGTAAATAACCCAATTAAATGGGAAAAAATCTTATTGTATTGTCAAAAGGAAGTTGCAGATGTTGTTTATTTTATTATTTATTTATTCATTTATTTAGACAGATTTGTATACCACCTTATCCTACAATCAAAGTGGTCACATCACAATTGGAGGGTTACATTTAACATGAAGGTGCTTAACAACATTTAGACAGCACATTTATTTGCAAGACACATCTTTCTCTGGCGGAGACAAAGAAACTGGGCCTGGGTCGATATATGATGGTCTCTTGTTCCCAGACTAGGGAAAAATGGTATGGCTATTTTGATATGTAGGAGCTGTTTCCCTATTGTAGTCCAAACGTGCTCAGACATAGAGGGACGATGGACTAGAGCTACAGTGCAAATAGGCAGCCAGACATTTTCTCTGATAACAATCTATGCCCCAAATGTGGATAACCCTGGATATTTCCATGCTATCCATAGATAAATTGTTGACTCGTTTCTCTACCCAGTGTTAATAAGAAGAGATTTCAATCTGACATTAGACCCTTTAATAGACCAACAATCAGTGCGCCAACAAAGACTTTCAAAATCCTACCAAGTACTTCTTAATACAATTGAGGACTGTGGTCTGGTAGATCCCTGGCGTCTACAACATCCTACAGCGAAAGATTTTACTTTCTACTCATTGACGCACCACTCTCATTCTAGGCTAGACTTTTTTTTAGTCTCCAAGTCGCTCCTCCGAATTGTTACACATATGGATATACAGGGCATACAAATTTCTGACCATTCTAGTATTTCTCTATCTCTCTGATTAACCCAAACAGAGCACTCCACCTCCCTGAAAATTAGATAAAACGCTTCTCGCAGAGAACAATTTTGCGGTCCAAATTTGTAATGCAATCAGAGAATATTTCTTGCATAACCCTCCGGATGCCACTCCGGGATGGGTCTGGTGGGAAGCGCTCAAAGCCTCACTGAGAGCAACTATAACATCTTATGTCATAGGGAGGGCCAAAGTACAAAGGCAAGAACTCTCCCATCTGGAGGCCCAAATCAAGACAGGAGAGTGTATTCTAGCTAGAATTTCCAATCTAGCTATACTACTACATTTACAGAAACTCCGATTTGAATACAATATTATTTTGAGTACAGAAGCAACACAAACACTCTTTCTTCAGAATGCTAGATATTATTCAGAAACAAATAGGGCAGATCGCCTATTGGCAAATACCCTAAAGCAACGAAAAGAAGCAAAAAGAATAGCCGCAATTTAATCAGAACATGGGCGGGTCCTAACTTAGAATGCAGATATTGGGCAAAGGTTTAAACAGTTCTATCAACAATTATACTCTTCAGAAACAGAGGCTACCAGCATTTGAAGCTTTGGTGGGACACCTAGATAAGCCGCAGATATCACCCGAAGCAGCAGCTACTCTAGACAGAGAAATTCAGATTGAAGAAATTGTAAAAGCCATAGAGGATACACCATCTGGAAAGGCTCCCTCCCAGCCCAGACGGGATCCCTGTAGAATTTTACAAAACGTTTTGTTCAGAACTAGCACCCCATCTTCAAACTTACTTTAAACTATTCCATAAACAATCGCCTTATACTGGATCCTTCTCTGCAACTACACTAGTAGTCCATGAGAAACCCGGTCAAAATCCACAACTAGTAGAAAACTACCAATATCGCTATTAAACTATGATTATAAAATCATTGCTTGGGTGTTAGCTCAGCGCCTGGTAAATCTTACTCCACAACTAATACACCCCGATCAATGTGGCTTTGTAGCGGGCAGATCTACTGTGGACAGTGCAAGACTCCTATGTAACATCCTAGATCTTGCCCGAAACTCAGAATTACCAATTGGAGGGATTTCTTTAGATGCTAAAAAGACGTTTGATTGCTTAGAATGGTCTTTCCTATATGCTGCACACAGATGGTTTGGCATTTGAAAAGGGCTTATTTTATACTGTTCAAATCAATTCACGACTTATTTTATACTGTTCAATTCAATCATGTTATAGGTCTTTTACGTCATGCTTTTGACCTATTTCATGTTTATATTTCATGTTTATATTTCATGTATATAGTTCATGCATATAGTTCAACCCCCCCTGTTATCCAAGTTTATACCCCTGTTCGATGTAAAACCAAACAGAAGTGTGTTTTGGTCATTTTGTTATACTGTGAACCGCGCTGATGCCGAATAGTGCGGTATATAAGCAACTGTAATAAATAAATAATAAATAAAATATACGAGGAATGGTTAAAGTCCTTTATGACATCCCTATAGCCCAGATTCTAGCCAGCTCTTTTGTAACTCCTCCCTTCAACCTCCAAAGAGGCACCAGACAATGTTGCCCGCTATCCTCGATGCTTTTTGTACTAGATCTGGAACCCCTTGCCCTACTAATCCGTCAAACCCCGGAAATAGTGGGTTTCCAGTACCAGAATCAATCAAGCAAATTGTCAGCTTCTGCAGATGATGTTCTCCTGTTTGTTACTCCAGGATCTATCCCAAAGGTCTTAAAGATAATAGGGAAATATTCAAAACTATCCGGATATAAGATTAATTGGAATAAGTCGGTGGCCATTCCATTAAATAGTAAGGTCTTAAAAGAAGACTTCGTGGTCTTCCCCTTTTGATCTTTGGCAGGGATCCCAATACTAAAGAAGCTTATTAGACCTCATGATTGAAATTGGTATTAAGTTAATCTTGATGCATTGGAAAAATTCAAGTCTATTAAACTTTCATGAGTGGTGGAATACGTAATGAGCGACACACAACTATTTTGACCCAGAGGTCCTTCTGTTCTTTTCTGCTGCTACCAACCAGGATTCTCTTTTTCAGTTAATCTCTTAGACCCCCTACAGCAGTGTTATATCTCCAGCTAGTACTCCTTTTTTATAGCTATTCTCTCCTCTGTCAACACCACTCTTACTCTCCTCATAGAGCTGAGAGAGGGAGAGAAGATCTTCCTTGCTTTCCCATGTCTTCTCTATGAACTCCTCATTCTGTTTCTTAGCACCTCTCATGGCATCTTTCCTCTTTTATGAGCTAGACCAGAGAAAAGAAACATATAAATATGATGACAAAAAAAGACCACATGGCCTATCTAGTCTGTCCTTCCATAACAACTACTACAACAGTCCCCTTTTTATCTTTAGAGATCCTCTGTGTTTGTCCCATGCTTTTTTGAATTCAGTTACTGTCCTCATCTCTACCACCTCCACTGGGAGACTATTCCACGGATCCACTACTCTTTCCGTAAAGAAATATTTCCGCATATCACTCCTGAATCTATTTCTCTTCACCCTCATCCCATGTCCCCTCGTAGCAGAACTTGCTTTCAATTGAAAGAGGCTCTCTCCCTGAACATTTATGCCACGGAGGTATTTAAATATCTCAATCATATCACCTCTATCCCGCCTTTCCTCTAAGGTGTACATATTAAGATCCCTAAATCTGTCCTCATATGCTTTATAATGAAGACCACTAATCATTTTAATAGCCACCGTCTGCACCGACTCCATCCTGTTCACATCCTTTTGAAGGTGTGGTCTCCAGAATTGCACACTATACTCCAAATGAGGTCGCACCAAAGACTTATACAGAGGCACTATCACCTCCTATCTTCTGCTAGCCATTCCTCTCCGTATGCACCCAAGCATCCTTCTAGCTTTTGCCGTCGCCTGTTTAGCTACTTTAAGATCATCAGACCCAACCACGCCTAGGTCCCGCTCTTCTTTAGTGGACAAAAGTACTATATTATATTGCTCCCTTGGATTGCTGCAGCCCAAATGCATGACCTTACATTTTTTAACATTAAATCCCAGCCTGATTATTCTCCATGGCTGCTAATCCTTTTCTCCTGCTGCAGCCTGTTTGTCAGGCATTTCCACTGGTGGAACTACTTCCTTAAGGACTTTCAGAACGTGCTGAAAATAGCGCTTATCCATGTTTCTCAGCTGAAGATTGGGGTAAACTAACCAATGAGAGGTTAAGATTCCTATTCTGATTTTCCAAACTCTCCAGCTGCGTGTAGTATTTTTATCCTTAAGTCCAAGTTACATGCCATTTAATAATTTTGTTGGTCCAGTTTTAACCCCTGCTACTCAACACATGAAAGATTACAGCTTGTCAAAAAGTTTCACTCCTGAATTTCACAGATTGTTTTAACAAAGTAATTGCATCCTAAAGGACATGCAAAATCACTTCTGCAGGTATAACCAGATCTTCAAACTTCAAACCCATTCCACCATCCTCCTTCCTATCACCTGCAGTCCTTGAGGTCCCGCTTGCTGTTTTCCAGCAGCTGCTGATCACTGTCCTCCACCCATGCAGCAGCAGATGGGAAAACAGCCAGAAATATCCTTCTAGTAGATTGCTTTGGTCCCATATCTTGCGGTGTACTCAGCCTGCAGCATACTATTATGAATATGACTTCAAGGACATCTGGGGCCTATCTGCCAGACTCTACTGTCAAACGCTCAACTGCCTAGACTTCTCGAAGCAAAAAAAATCTCCCAATGTCATGGCACAAAAAGCATCAGATGGTTTAGACAAGCTGTGAAGTCGGCACAATGAAAACAACTCTACCCTTCCATTTCTATCAGCTGAAACCAGGATAAGTGTCTGCAGTCTCAGACAATACTCTGACATTTTCCCAGCTCACCATGATGTGGCCAGCTTCTGAGCAAAGTGTCTGAGCAAAGTGTTGTTTTGGTATAAAACAAAAACTTGCCTTTCTTTAATTGGCTGATGTCTCATCTCTGCCCTTAGATATTGTCATTGTTGACTATTTGAATATCTTGAAAGATATCAACTATAGCATCCTAATTCTAGAAAGCTAAGTCATCACCATTGAGGCCTCTCAATAAAAAGTTACATACATTCTTTCCTCTTGTATATAATGATGGGGTTGCTTTGTCCTATTACATGCAAGTAAGGAGAAATACAGAAGAAGGTGGAATCTGTATAGACGGAGGTCAAATGTTAGACATGGTAGACTGAGCCTCAGCCATAAGC
This sequence comes from Ichthyophis bannanicus, assembly GCA_033557465.1. Lineage (NCBI taxonomy): Eukaryota > Metazoa > Chordata > Amphibia > Gymnophiona > Ichthyophiidae > Ichthyophis > Ichthyophis bannanicus. The sequence continues at coordinate 9,607,844 of CM066045.1, read as the reverse complement.
CATGATTGCTTCTCTGCCATTGGCTGAAGGGCATAAGAATATAAGATATGCCATACTGGGTCAGACCAAAGGTCCATCAAGCCCAGTATCTTGTTTCCAACAGTGGCTAATCCAGGTCACAAGTACCTGTCAGGTTCCAACGGTATACAGAATCCATGCTGCTTGTCCCAGAGGTAAGCAGTGGACACATCACGTAATCAACAAAGCCTGATCAACAAAAACCCCGACGAGAGATTATAAGACACCGACAAGAGATTGTATTTCGGCACAGGATCTAGCTCAAGCCCTATCTGGACAGTACCTTGTATTATAGAACTTGCTGTATTATAGCGCACACTGTACATAGCTCACCCTAATCTAGAAGCCCCCTCCCCCCACACACTTCACTCCACTGCCCCCTGCACCAACCCCCCCCCTCCACACTATTCTTCCTGCATGATCCCCCGCACCCTACTCCTCCCTCACTGCATGACCCCCCAGCACTCCATCTGATTGTATTGTTGTGACACCGCCTTGATTTTTAGGATAAGACGGTTTAGAAATACATTTTAAATAAATAAATAAAATAAATAAATTTCCCCAGTCCTCTTTAATAATGGTTGATGGACTTTGTTCTCCAAAAACATTTCCAAGCCTCTCTTAAATCCAACTACACTAACAACTTTCGCTACATTTTCTGGTATTCCAGAATTCCGGAGTTTGTTTAAGCATTGAGTGAAACAACATTTTCTCCAGGACCAAGCAGGAAGTCCGTCCTCACATATGGGTGACATCAACGCCGATGGAGCCCTTGCGGAGCATTTCCCCAGCTTTCCATGAAAGCCTTTGGGAATGCAGGCACGCATGCGTGGTTCCCTTCCCGCCTAAAGGTGCCATCTTGCTCAGTCTCTCCTTTTCTGTGAAGCCCGTCGGACGTGTGTCCTAGTCCTCCCGGAAAATAGTTGGATTTTTTCGCGATTCCTTTGCTATTTTTTCTCCGGTTCGACGCCGGTTCCCCTCCCGCCAGGTTCGGTACACCAGTATCGAGCCCGATCTTATTTTTACGGTTTTTGCCCTTCGTGGCTGGCGTTCGCGCCCTTTTTTTCTTTTTCCCTGGAAGGCCGGTCCTTTGACCTCGCGGGGACTCTTTTTTTCCTCGATGTCTTCCAGTGGTTTCAAAAAGTGTGATCGGTGTAAGAAACTAATGTCTCTCACCGACACACACGACTGCTACCTTCGGTGCCTGGGTCCTGACCACGATCCTAAGATCTGTGGACCATGTGGAAAGATGTCTTCCAAGGCGCTTCGAAGTCGTCAGCACCAAAAGGAAAGGCTTTTCTCTGACTCGGCCTCCGGCCGGGCCCGGACCTCATCTGAGGCCTCGACATTTCGGGAATCGGATCCCGAGCACCATCGGGGCTCCTCGGACAGGGGTCCCCCGACCGGGAATGAAAGAGGAAGAAGCGGCTCGCGAGGGCGTCATCAGAGGAGGTCCCTGGCTCCTCGAGAGCTAGGTCACAGACCCCCGACCGTCGCCCCGGGCCCATGGAACACGAAAAGCTTCCAAAAGTACCTCGTGTGGAGCTGGAGTCTGCTGGACACAAGTCCTGTAGTCCTCGTGGACTCTCCTCCCAAAGAGCCGACGTCGGGCCCGGTGCTGCCGGGGCCCGAGTCAGTAGCTGCTGAGTCTCCTGAGCTGGGTCTCAGGCTGACAGCCTTGGAGAGCAGATTGTCTGCCTTCATGGAACAGCAGCGGGCACTGATGGCCAGCCTGTCTGGCGCATCTGCCCCGACCACCGGGACATCGACATCGAAGTCGACCCCGGAGACCGAGCCGATACTCGAGACCATGAAGGCTCGATGTCGCCCTCGGTCGCGGTCTCCCTCGACCTCCCGTTCGGGACCGAGGGCATCGACGCCGGTGTCTTCGGCGTCGGGGCAGGTGCTCACAGGCCCCGCGTGGTCGGACCCCGATTCCTCATCGGACGAGTCCGCCTGGGAGACGGAGGACGAGGAGTCTCCCGACACCTTCAGGACTCGGAGCGTCCCGTCGGACTCACCGCAGTCTGAGCCCCGGAGTAGATCCCCTCCGGAGGATACCCGGTTCTCAGAGTTCGTCCAGGATATGGCCACTGCGTTGGCTATCCTTGCGGACCCCGAGGAGGAGCCTCGAGCTGAGGAGCTCGAGGCCCTACAGTATGACTCTCCTCCGAAGGAGGCCTTTACTGTTCCGGTTCCTCCGATGCTGGAACGGCTCCTCTTCCGGATGTGGGAGGCACTGGCCTCGGCGCCGGTTCTAAGCAAGCGGGTCGATTCTATCTATCGACTCCGGAAGAGTCCTGGCTTTCAGAAGGCGCAGCTACCACACCATTCCATGGTGGTGGAATCGACCATGCATCGCCTGAAAAGTCAGAAGATGCACTCCACGGTGCCCCCTGGCAGGGAGGCCTGGAACCTGGATGGTTTTGGTAGAAAGTGCTTCCAGGGCTCGATGCTTGCTTGCCGTGTCCAGTCTTTCCAGCTGTACATGGGCATGTACTTGCGGGACCTGGCCAAGGAGCTGGCCGGGTTCTCTGCTGGTCTCTCCGGGGAACCCTTGCAGAGGTTCAAGTCCTTGTCCTCGGGGATCCGGGAATGCTCCAAGTTTGTCCCGCGCTGCCTACGATGGCTTCGAGGCTTCGGCCTGTGTTGCGGCAGCCGGCATCGCGGCTCGATGCCAGGCATGGCTGCAGTCATCGGACCTCAAGCAATGGGTTCAGGACAAGTTGGTCGATGTCCCTTGCCGAGGTGAGAACCTTTTTGGCAAGCCCATGACCGAGAAGGCCGCACAGCTCGAAACCGAGCACCTCACGAGGACAAGGCTGTCTAGAAAGACTTCTGCCCCTTCTCACAAAAAGAAGGGCTCGGGTAAAAAGCCCTTTTACCCGAGGAAGAGCACTGCCTACAAGCAGTACCCACAGTACCAGGCCTCCCAAGCTCCCCCTCAGGGTCAGCAGGCCAAGGGGCAGGGTAATGGGCCCCGTAGGCAGAGGACTCCCAAGCCTCTGGCCCCTGCTCCCACTCAGCAGGGTGGGTTTTTTTGACTCCTTAGGCATAGCCTCTCCGTCCCTGCTCTCCCAACCCTGCACAGGAGGTCGACTTGCCCTTTTTGCCCACAAGTGGCCACTCATCACTAGAGACAGTTGGGTGCTAAGCATCGTCCACAAGGGCTATATGCTACACTTCCAACAGCTGCCTCCTCCATACTTTCCAGGGGAGCCTCCAAGGCTCCCCTGCACACAGATCTTCTTCTTCAAGAGCTCCAAGGTCTGTTGTGGGACAAGGCAGTGGAGCCTGTGCCTCCCCACCTCCAGGGTCAAGGGTTCTACTCCAGGTATTTTCTTGTACCCAAAAGAACCGGTGGCCTCCGGCCTATTCTAGACCTCAGGAATCTCAACAAGTTCTTAGAGAAGGAAAAGTTCAAGATGCTTACTCTTGGAACACTTCTGCCCTACCTCCAGCAGGGAGATTGGCTATGCTCCTTAGATCTAAAGGATGCGTACACTCACATCCTCATTCATCCAGACCACAGAAAGTACCTCAGGTTCATTGTGGGAGGAAACCATTATCAGTACAGGGTACTGCCTTTTGGCCTCACTTCCGCTCCCAGGGTCTTTACCAAATGCCTGGCAGTGGTTGCGGCCTACCTGAGAAATCAGGTAATCTTTGTCTTCCCCTATCTGGACGACTGGCTCATCAGGGGTCAGATGTGCCAGGAGGCCAGACAAGCCACCCTTCGAACTATTGCTCTTCTTCAAAACCTGGGGATTGTCATAAACTTCGCAAAGTCCACTTTGCTCCCCTCCCAGAACTTGGAGTTCATAGGGGCAAGGTTAGACTCTCTGCTGGCAAAGGCGTTCTTGCCAGAAGACAGAGCCCAAAGACTGATAAACTTGGCAAACCAGTTTCTCAGCAGGTCACTGGTCTCCGCCAGACTCTGCCTGAGGCTTCTTGGCCACATGGCTTTGACAGTACATGTGACCCCCCAATGCCAGGCTCCATATGAGGCCTGCACAATGGTGCCTTCGAACTCAGTGGTCACAGGCCACAGGCAGCCTCAGAGACAGAATAAGGGTGTCCAGACAATTTCTGAACTCCCTCCGCTGGTGGCTGCACCCACCCAATTTACTGCAAGGGGTGCCTTTTCAGAATCCTGGGTTCACGGTGGTGTTGACCACGGATGCCTCGCTGCAGGGCTGGGGGGCTCATTGTCTAAGCAAGTGCATCCAGGGCTTGTGGTCTCCCTGGGAGGCCGCACAGCAGATCAATCTACTGGAACTCAGGGCTATTCGGTTAGCCCTTAAGACTTTCTCTCAAACACTGGCTCATCAGTCTGTCCTGGTTCAAACGGACAACCAAGTAGCCATGTTTTATGTGAACAAGCAGGGCGGAACTGGGTCCAGGCTCCTTTGTCAGGAGGCACAGGACCTTTGCTTGTTTGTTCTCAGGCACAACATGCTCCTCAAGGCAGTGTATCTACCTGGCCAGGACAACTACCTGGCAGACAGGTTGAGCAGGATTCTGCAGCCCCACGAATGGCAGCTTCATCCCTTAGTGGTTCAGAAGATTTTCCTGAAATGGGGACTTCCATCCATAGATCTGTTTGCCAGTCCATCGAACAAACAACTGACAAAGTTCTGCTCCAGGCAACCGCATCCTCTGCGGCTGGCAGCAGATGCTTTTCTGATATCCTGGTCCCAGGGCCTCCTGTATGTGTTTCCTCCCACGCCCTTGGTGGCCCGAACCCTGTTCATAATTCTTCAGGACAAGGCCTCGGTCCTGCTGGTGGCTCCCAGATGGCCGAGACAGCCTTGGTTTCCACTTCTGCTTCAGCTGGCAGTGGATCCCCCACTGCCTCTAGGGTTGCAACCCGAACTTCTCTCTCAGGATCAGGGTTCCCTGCTGCACCCCAATCTGAAAGCTCTCAATTTGATGGCCTGGAGGCTGCAAGGGTAGTTTTGGCTCCCTGGGGCCTCCCTCAGGAAGTTGAGGAGGTTGTCCTAGTCTCTAGGAAGCAGTCCACTAGGAAAACCTATGCCCTGAAATGGAAAAGGTTTTCTGTGTGGTGTCAGCTACGTACAGAAGATCCTTTCTCCTGTGCGGTACCAGTAGTGCTTCAGTACTTACTGCACTTATCAAATCAGGGACTTAAGTCCAATTCTGTTCGGGTCCACCTCTCAGCTCTAGCAGCTCACCACTCACTGGTGGAAGGACATTCTCTGTTTCTCAGAGGCTTGTTCTTGCTCAAGCCTCCAATCCGTCCTCCTGCTCCTGAGTGGGAGTTGAATGTGGTCCTGCAGCAACTGACTCGCCCACCTTTTGAGCCGATGGATACTTGTCCTCTCCGCTTCCTGTCCTGGAAGACACTCTTCTTAGTAGCCCTAACCTCAGCCAGGCGAGTGAGTGAACTTCAGGCCCTGGTCTGTGACAGGCCTTACACCCGCTTCTATAGGAACAGGGTAGTCCTTAGGACTCATCCAAAGTTCCTCCCAAAGGTTGTCTCCTCCTTCCACCTTAACCAAGAGGTGGTTCTTCCAACATTCTTCCCTAGGCCTCATGCAAGCCAGGCTGAAGCAGTTCTGCATACCCTGGACTGTAGGAAGGCCTTATTCTTCTACCTTGACCGTATGCAGGGACATAGAAGAGCTACTCAGCTCTTCATATCTTTTTACCCTAATAATTTGGGGTTAGTTGTGTCCAAGCGTACCTTGTCCACCTGGGTAGCTGACTGTATCACCTGGGCTTACAGGGCGGCTGACCTTCCTTTGCAGGGTCAGGTCACGGCCCATCGTTTCAGGGCAATGGCTGCCTCAGTGGCTCACCTCCGCTCTGTACCATTGGTGGACATCTGCGGGGCTGCAACTTGGTCTTCAAGCCAGACTTTTGCAGCCCATTACTGTCTGGAGAGGGAGTCCCGTAGGGACAGTGCTTTTGGCCAGGCAGTACTCCGGAATCTCTTTGAGGTTTAGGCAACTCCTGCCCTCCAGCCCTCTGTTGGGCTACCGGTGGAGGTTCTGTCAGTGAAAAGCCTTTCTTTGATGCTGGGACTAGAGGGAGTTCTCTTGTTCAGCCTGGGTTCCCTGGTAGCCCAGAGCTAGGGAGTCACCCATATTTGAGGACTGACTTCCTGCTTGGTCCTGGAGAAAGAGTAGTTACTCACCTGTAACAGGTGTTCTCCAGGAGCAGCAGGAATCAGTCCTCACAACCCTCCCTCCTTCCTCCCCTGGGAGTTGCAGTTGTACATAGTTTATTTTTACATTTTTGTATGCTGTTTTTAGCTATGTCATTTGACTGAGCAAGATGGCACCTTTAGGCGGGAAGGGAACCGCGCATGCGTGCCTGCATTCCCAAAGGCTTTCATGGAAAGCTGGGGAAATGCTCCGCAAGGGCTCCATCGGCATCGATGTCACCCATATGTGAGGACTGATTCCTGCTGCTCCTGGAGAACATCTGTTACAGGTGAGTAACTACTCTTTCTCTGATTTGTCTTAAATGGGCTACATTGTAGCTTCATTGCATGTCACCTAGTCTTTTAACTTTTTGAAGGCATAAAAAGCAAATCTACGTTTACCCATTCCACTCCATTTATAGATCTCCATTATATCTCCTCTCAGCCATCTCTTTTCCAAGTTCAAGAGCCCTAACCTTTTAAGCCTTTCCTTAGAAGGCTATCCTTCCATCCCCTTTACCATTCTGGTCGCTCTTCTCTGTACCTTTTTCTAATTTTGTTATACGCTTTTTAAGATATCGTGACCACGATTGCACACAGTATTCAATATTTGAGATAGTTAAATACCTCTGTGACATAAATGCACAGGAGGAGAGTCTCTTTCAAAACAGCTCTGCAACCAGGGGCATAAGATGAAGGTGAAATATGTGGAAATATTTCTTTACAGAAAGAGTGGTAAATGCGTGGAGTAATATGTGGAAATATTTCTTTACAGAAAGAGTGGTAAATGCGTGGAACAGTCTCCCAGTGGAGGTAATAGAGACCAGGACAGTATCTGAATTCAAGAAAGTATGGCACCAACACAGAAGATCTCAAAGTGAAAAAAAAGGGCAGACTGTGGTTTTTTTTCTGCTGTCATGTTTCTTTGTTTCTAAGGTGCGATCCCACCATTATTGTTTATTGTTTATAATCACTTGATATACCGCCTCCCATTACATCGAGGCGGTTTACAATAAAACTATAAATATATAAAATGATTAAAAAGAAAAGGAAAATAACAATACTTTAAAAAAATACTTTTTTCTTAAAAAGGATAGGAGAAAAAGAAGGTCAGGATAGAGAAGATAGGTTGCAAATAGGAGCAAATCATAGGAGAAGCAGAAATCACTGGAAAAGATTAAAAGTAGTAGAGAAAAAATGTGTTTTGAGATGGGAGCGGAAAGTAGGAATGGACTGTTCTAAACGGAGGTCAGTGGGGAGGGAGTTCCAGAGAGCAGGACCAATGTAAAAAAAGGCTGATTGCCGGGTAGAGTGAAGGTGAGCTTGAGAGGGAGAAGGGAGAAGGGAGGTGCAAGCGATTAATATGAACTGAACGGAGACTGCGGGTGGGAGTGTGAAAGGTTAGTAGATCGGATAAATACTGAGGTGTGTGCAGATAAATAGCCCAATGGACAAGAGTGAGGATCTTAAACTGAATTCGAAAGCTATACAGAGGCACTATAATATCCTTTCATTCCTTTATGATTCCTAATATTCTATTTGCTTTCTTGACTGTGGCAGCATTTTGGGCAGAGGGTTTCAACGTATTATACACAATGATGCCTAGATCTTTTTCCGGGATGGAGATTCCTTGCATCATGTAACTGTAGTTTGGGGTGGTTCTTCCCTAAGTGCATAAATTTCATCTGCCATTTGGATGCCCAGTTTCCCAGTTTTTCAAGGTCCTCTTGCACTTTTTCACAATCCTCTTGTGTTTCAACAATTTTAATAATTTTGTGTAATCTGCAGATTTGATCACCTTGTTCATTTCCAGGTCATTTATGAATGTTAAAAAAGTGGGCCCACTATTCACCTTTCTCCATTAAGAAAATTGGCCACTTAGCTCTACTCTCTGTTTTCTATCTTTTAACCATTTCCTAATCCACAATAGTACACTTCCTCCTATCCCATGACTTTTTAATTTTCCCAAGAGCCTCTCATGAGGGACCTTGTCAAAGGCTTTCTGAAAATCCAGATACACTATATCAAGAGGATCTTGAAAAATTGGGAGACTGGGCGTCCAAATGGCAGATGAAATTTAATGTGGACAAATGCAAAGTTATGCGCTTGGGGAAGAACAATCTAAACTATGGTTACATGATGCAAGGTAGGAATCACAATTCAGGAAAAGCATTTAGGCATCATCATGGATAATACATTTAAATCATCTGCCCAGTTTTCAACCATGGCTAAGAAAGTAAATAGAATTCTAGGAATCATAAGGAAAGGAATAGAAAATAAAATCAAGAAATATAATGCCTCTGTATTGCTTCATGATGCAACTGCACCTTGAATATTGTGTGCAGTTCTGGACACCCTATTTTAAAAAGGATATAGCAGAATTGGAAAAGGCACAGAGAAGAGCGACCAAAATGGTAAAGGGGATGGAAGGATACTCCTGTGAGAAAAGGCTTAAAAGATTAGGGCTCTTCAGCGTGGAAAAAAGACAGCTGAGAGGAGATAGATATGATGGTCTATAAAATAATGAGTGGAGTAGAATGGGTAGATGTAGATTGGTTGGTTGTTCTTTCAAAAAGTAGAAAGACTATGGGGCACACAATGAAGCAAAAAAAGTGGCACATTAAGACTAATCAGAGAAAACGTTTTTTCACTCAGCACATAATCAAACTTTTGGAAATAATTACTGGAGTATTTAGTAAAAACCGTTAGTGTAGCTGGGTTCAAAACAGGTTTGATGAGTTTCTGGAGAAAAAGTCCATAAACCATTATTAAAGAGGACTGGGCAAATCCACTGCTTAACACTGGGACAAGCAGCATGCAATTGGAATGTGCATACCTTTGGGAACCTGGCAGGTACTTGAGACCTGGAATGGCCATTTGGAAACAGTTGCCCTTTTAATCTGTCACTTGGCTTTAACACCTCTTTAAAACAATTTTGCAGTTCTGCTACCTCCTAACTGGAAGGCCTCTTTGTAAAAGATCTCTAGAAAACAATTTATCTCTGTATACGCAAAAGAATATTTATTCTATTCTGCTTTTTCTGTTAAAATATACCCTATGGGGGTCTTTCTGAGCAGCGTTTAGCAGGGTTGTATGTCTGGTTTGGACATACATCCCAACTAAATTCCTGGCCCTCGATGCTGGGTCTAGAGCTCCCTGAACGTACATAGGAGATAAGCGGGGAGCTCTGCATGGGGGTGGGCAGGGGAGGGGTCTGGAGGAGGAGCGGTGGTGGGGCGGAGCGGAGGCTGGATCCTGACCCTGGATATATATGGCTGATTCCGATGACGGTCCTGTACTTTCAGGGTTGCTGACTTAGAAGGGGGACTTATTCTCCTTCTGACGCCAGAGGAAAGCGTGGTAGGACTACCACCGGCAAGGTAGGCAGGCCAACAGGATCCTTATCACCCGATTCCGGCCCTGGCAGACCCAATCAGGGATTGGACAGCAGGGAAAAGGAGAAATGAAAAGCTTGCAGGCATTCGGGGTTCCTGCATGGCATCCCGGTGCCATAGCGACTGGATGCAACCGCATTGGGCTCCATGCAGGGGCCCTGGGAGGCTTAGACAGGAAGGGCAGTGAATGTGCAGCGGGTCTGAATCGGGGCATGTCCTGCCCGTCGAGGCCTGTTAAACCAGATTCTGCTCCCGCGGTAATATCTAGCTCTGGGTGTGGAATCGGGTGCAAATCTGGCCCATCCAGATTTTGGATGTCCAATTGGGCCTTGAATGGCATTGGTCTCCACATGTCTTTAATGTAACTGATGGCTGGCTTGTAATACTATGCCCTAATTGAATTCCTACAACCCTGAATTTTAAAATACACAGATTTTATAGCTTTAACCCAAAGAATTCAAGTTTTTCCCCAAGTTTTAGAGAATTTCCCATCAGGTAAATACTTAGAAGTGCAGATTCCTTCCTAGCAGTTGCAGTCCCTCTTGGTAGTCCTTCAGTGTTTTAATCTGTTTAGCCTACGCTTTCCACATTGTAGGTGGAAATCCTGCCCTATTTCTAGCTTGGAAAAGCTGTGCCATGTCTGGAGTTTTTCAGAGTGGGGTAGGAGACATGTAAGGTGTCCTGTCTCATACCATAACAGCAGAATTAAATATATCTTTTTCAACAGCCAAGAAGCTTTGGAACTGCATGTCTGAAGAAATTAGCACTGCTTTTCACATATAATAGCAGTGATATATCATTTAAACTCGGGAAAGGGGGTGAAGGATGGAGAATAAGTTCAGGACGTCCCTCCCAGCAAAAACATAACATTGGAAACAGCCACACTATTAACCCACACATCAATGGTACATGGGAAGAGACATGTAGAACTAAATCCATGCAAAATGCAGGCAAGCCAGTCAACAAATGCTGGAAAGCAATAAGAAGAAATGCTTGAAGCACAGCCAACAGAATTCCTGACCTGGAAGTCCTAATGGTGGAAATGGACTTGGACATTGTGGCCATTACAGCAACATAGTTTAACGAGTCACATGAATGGAAATAGCCATAGCTGGCTATAATTTATTTAGGGAGATAGAGAAGGCAGAAAAGGAAGAGAAGTAGTCCTGTATGTCAAAAGCAATATTAAAGCTGCTGAAATGCAGGGGACATGGGGCAAAAAAGAAGCGCTGTGGATTGTGTTGGAACGAGGAGATGGCATTAGCATCCATACTGGTGTAGTCTACAGGCTTCCAACTCAAACCGAAGAAATTGGTAGAGACTTGATTATTGATATTACAAAGGCAGCCATGAAGTGGGAAGTGATCATATTGGGTGACTTTAATCTATCCGATGTGGATTGGAGTATTCCTTCTGCAAATCTGGAAGGAAGTAAAAAAAATTGTGGATGCCTTCCAAGATGCATTGCTTAGACAAATGGTGATGGAACCGACCAGGAAAAGTTTGATGCTGGATTTAGTGCTCTTCAATGGATATAGCTTGTCAAATGTCCAGGTGGGTGCCCATGTGAGCAGCAGTGATCATCACATGGTGTGGTTTGATATAAAATCAAAGGCAGAGTTCAATCACATCAAGCTCAAAGTTCTAGACTTCAAAAACACTAACTTCAGTAAAATGGCCAAGTGCCTGAAGGAGGAGTTGGCAGGGTGGGAGGAGGGTAAGGGAAGTGGAACTGTAGTGGAGGCAATAAAAGAGGCAACAGATACATATGTAAGGAAAGTAAATAAAAACAAGAGGAAAAGGAAACATTTGCTTCTCCAAAGAAGTGGATGAACAAATAATGGCAAAAACAGCTTTCACAAAATTCAGAAGTTCGCAAACAGAGAAACACAGAAAAGAATAAGAGATAAAGCTAAAAGAGATAAAAAGAGAAATAAGGATAGCAAAATCAAAGGCAGAAGAAAAGATGGCTAAAGTTCTAAATTGTGATGACAAAATTTTTTTCAGGTACATTCGGGAGAAGAGGAAAATCAGAGGTGGACTTGCAAGACTCAAAAGTGCCGAGAACTGATTTGTGGAAAGTGACATTGAAAAAGTGAAAATGCTAAAAAAAATACTTCTGTTCAATTTTTACTCCAGAAAATCCTGGAGGAGGACGACCTGTGATTGACAAATATACAAATGGGAATGGTGTAGATACCACACCATTCACAGAAGATGATGTGTTTGAACAGCTTGCAAAACAGAAAGTGAACAAGGCCATGGGACCGGATGAGATACATCCCAGGATACTGAAAGAGCTCAGAGGTTCTGTCAGGGCCTTTAAAGGATATTTTTAATAGATCCTTGGAGACGGAGAAGTTCCACAGGATTGGAGAAGGGCTGGTGGTAATAGGGAAGAAGTAGCAAACTACAGGCCAATCAGCCTTACCTCAGTGGGTGGAAAAGTAATGGAGGCGTTCCTGAAAAAGAGAATAGTGGATTTCTCAAAACCAATAGGTTGCATGATCCAAAGCAACATGGTTTTTATCAAAGGATAATTATGTCAAACAAATCTGATTGAGTTCTTTGACTGGGTGACCAGAGAACTCGATCGAGCATGCGATTGATGTGATACTGTTTGATACTTTTCCTCACAGGAGGCTTATCAGTAAGCTGAACAGCCTGGGGATGGGTCCCAAGGTGGTGAACTGGATCAGAAATTGGTTGACTGACAGACGATAGGAGATGATGGTAAACGGAACTCACTCGGATGAAAGGAAGGCGATTAGTGGCGTGCCCTAGGGATCGGTCCCGGGACCAGTACTGTTCAATGTATTTGTGAGTGATATTGCTGAAGGACTAAATGGAAAAGTCTGTCTTTTTGCAGATGACATGAAAATTTGCAACAGAGTGGACTCCCCTAGAGGAGTGGATAACATGAGGAAAGATCTACAAAAGCTGAAAAAATGATCTAATGCTCGGCAGTTAAGATTTAATGTTATGCACTTGGGATGCAGAAATCCAAGGGAACTGTATGCAATAGAGGGCGAGTGGTTGGTGTGCAAGGACCAGGAGAAGGATCTCGGAGTGATTGTTTTTGAGGACCTCAAGGTGGTGAAACAGTGTGACAAGGCAGTGGCCAAAGCCAGAAGGATGCTGGATTGCATACAGAGAGGAATTACCAGCAGAAAGGAGGAGATACTAATGCCACTGTATAAGTCGCTGGTGAGGCCTCACTTGGAATATTGTGTTCAGTTTTGGAGAGCGTATCTCGCAAAAGATATAAAAAGACTGGAAACAGTTCAGAGGAAGGTGGCCAAAATGATTTGGTTTCTGCACCAAAAGACATATGAGAAGAGACTTGAAGACCTAAATGAATGTATTTATTTATTTGGTTTTATATACCTTGCTATTTTAAATCAGTGCAGTTTACATTGTAACAACTGATACATCGAACAAGTATACATAGAAAAGTAGAACTTGATACATATAACAATTATACATAGAACAGTAGAACTTGATACAAAAAATAAACAAACATGGAACAGTTAGAAACATAGAAACATGACGACAGAAAAAGACCTTAGAGTTAATCATTGTAGCAGGTGATCGTGGATTACAATGTAGCAACTATTTACAATCAATTTGGTATTGGGTAGGATGGGGGCGAGATCATTAAAGTGGGCTATGTTACATGTTCAAAGTATAGATGGAAGAGGTGTGTCTTTATTGCCTTTCTAAAGGTGGCGAGGTCAGTGATGAGTTGGATTGATGCAGGTAGGGAGTTACAGAGCAAAGGGGCAAATAGTGTGAAGGCTCTTTGTCTGGTAAATTGGGAGCACTTACTAGCCATAGTTGGGGTAGCGAGAGTGTTAGTCAAATTTGTTCTTCTGACTCTGCTGTCGGGTGTCCAGTGTAGAAGATTTTCAAGGGAGGTTGCAGAAAGATTGTGAAGGATTTTAAATGTAATAAGAAGGGCTTTGAACTTGAGGCGACTGGTGATCGGAAGCCAATGTAGCTCGATTAGGAGAGGTGTAACATGCTCATGTCTGGAGACTCAATAGATGGTTCGTGCAGCGGTATTCATGGCCATTTGTAATGGATGGAGGGTGTAGACAGGTAGACCGTGCAGAATGTTGTTAGCGTAGTCAAAATGAGGAATGATGATAGCTTGGAAGATGGTGTGGAAGTCAGCAGGTTCAAGTAGTGGTCGTAGATGACGAAGGGAGCAAATTTTGCAGTGAACAGCCTTGGTGATATTGTTTATATGTGCTTCCATATTCAGTTGCTGGTCCAATGTGATGCCTAGTTATCGTATCTCTCTTTTAGTCTTCATTTTGGTGTCCTTAACCTGTATGAATTCTGGTGGTGTAAATGTTGGATCCTTTGAGATGAATAAAACTTCCGTTTTATTAAAGTTGACTTTCAGGTTGTGAGAATTTAGCTAGTCAGATACTGCATTAAAGCAGTCAATAATTTTAGTGTAGTTAGGGTTGTTTATGGAGAAAGGTGAGTAGAGTAACACATCATCTGCATATATGTGGTAAAGTATACCAAAGGATTGTATGATCTCACATATTGGTTGGATTTATAAATTGAATAGTAAGGCAGATAAGGAAGAGCCCTGCGGTACTCCTTGAGTTTGTTGATACTCTGATGATGATTGAGAGTCTATGCAAACTAGTTGGCGATGGTCGGTTAGATATGAATGACACCAGTCTAACGCTAAGTCCTGAATGCCCTTTAGTTGTAGTTGGTCTAGCAGGATTTTGTGAGAGACTGTGTCAAAGGCTGGTGCAATATCCAGGAAGATCAAAATAAAGTCTTGTTTTTTTATTTATTCCCTTTATCAGGTTGTCCATGAGTGAGGTAAGCAGGGTTTCAACACCATGTTGCTTTCGGAAGCCATGTTGTTGCTGATCCAATGGTGCGTAGCAGTCAGTATGGTCCTGGATCTGCTGTTGGAATATCTTCTCTAATATCTTAGCCAAGAAAGGGAGGCTAGATATAGGACGATAAGAATTTGGGTCTTGAGGGTCTAGGTTAGTGTTTTTTAGAAAGGGTCTGATGGTGACTATTTTCAATGGTGCTGGAACTAGACCTTTAATGAAGGAGAGGTAAACAATCCTTGATATATGAGGGCTTAACTCTGAGCATGTTGATTTTATCCAGTGAGCGGGGCATGGATCTGCAGGTGAGGAAGTAGAGTTGAGACCTCTTATTATGTTCTCTATCTGTTCAGCGGAATAAGGGTAGAAGGAGTTTAAAGCAGGTATATTGGTACTATCCTTATGAGGAATGTCCCTGTGAGAATCTCCTACATTGTGGAAGGTCAATTTGTTTTTATTTTGGAAGTGAGAGGCGAATTCTTGTGGGTTGGTAATTTTACATTTTGTTGACATGATAAGTCTTTAGTGAGCGACTGAACTAGACAAAAGAGCTCACGGGGCCTGTTAAGGGAGCACATAAGGATTTTGGTGTGGTACTCTTTTCTCTGGATGATGCTAGTACGGTGTTCTTGCAATGTCTTCATATACATTTCTCGAACCTGCGGGAGCCTGGAATTGCGCCATTTTCTCTCAAGTTTTCTAAGATGTAGTAAGAATTTATGTATATCAGCTGTGAACCAGGTGGCGGTATGGGAGCGTTTCTTGGATTGGGCTGTTCGGGATAGGAGTGCCGCCTGGCTTATGGTGGAATTCAAATTGTGTATAAGGTCCACTAAATCAGGGTTATCGGGGTTAAGAATTGAGAGCGCTTCTTCAATGAATGTTTCTTTACTGAAAGGTTTGAAACAATGAGTTGGTAATGATGTTGTCGTGGAGGCAGCATTTGAATTCGGGAGGGTGGATGGGATGTGGAAAAGTATGGCTTTGTGATCTGACCAGGGTACTGGCATAATTTGTGGTGGGGGAAGTTTACTGGTTCTTAGGGTATCTGAATGTATATACTCTAGAGGAAATAAGAGACAGGGGAGATATGATACAGATCTTTAAATACTTAAGGAGTATTAATGAACAAA
Source organism: Ichthyophis bannanicus (assembly GCA_033557465.1). Classification (NCBI taxonomy): domain Eukaryota; kingdom Metazoa; phylum Chordata; class Amphibia; order Gymnophiona; family Ichthyophiidae; genus Ichthyophis; species Ichthyophis bannanicus. The sequence continues at coordinate 9,592,258 of CM066045.1, read as the reverse complement.
CAAACCTTTTTCAAAGATGGGGAAGCTGCAAAACTAGAGGACAAAACATGAATCTTCAAGGGGGTAAACTGAAAGGCAATGTCAGGAAATACTTTTTCACTGAAAGGGTGGTAGATGCTTGGAATGCTCTCTTGATGGAAGTGATGGGGCAAATACAGTGACAATTCAAAATGGCATGGGACAGGCACAGTGGATTTCTTTATAGCAACAGTATAAAATCAACATAATCTCTCTGCTATCTCAACAAATAGGGGTGATCTGTACAGAGCGAAAGGGGCACCTACTCTTGCCAACTTGCTGGGCAGACTAGATGGACCATGATGATCTTTATCTGCTGTCATATACTATATTACTATTCAGGTATATTTCATTGATGAAGGTCTAGACTTTCTTCCAGAAGGTGATGACTGCTCTGAACCTGAAGTTCGCATATCCCATTAGAGGCTAGTTATGGGACAAAGAGCTCCATAGCAGGCATTTAGAGAATATTTTATTTCTTTTTTATTTATTTATTTAACCAGTTTTCTATACCACCTTATCCTTCAATCAAAGCGGTTTACATTATGTAATCACTACAAACAGGTACTGGATACATGCCCTTGTCCCCAAAGGGCTCACAATCTATGTGTACCTGAGACAACGGAGGGGTAAGTTGCTTGCCCAAGGCCACAAGAAGTGCCTATAGGACTAGAAACTCCAGTCCCTACGGCCTGAGATTGCTGTCCCCAGGTGGGACTTGAACCCACTGGCCCTCCTAACCACTCAGGCCACTAAGGCAAAGACAGAGGTATCAACATGAACAAGCCAAAGGAACAATATTTTGTAAATCTTTGCCCTAAGAACATAAGGTATGCCATAATGGATTACACCAAAGATTCATCGGACCCAATATTCTTTCTCCTGTAGGACAGGACGTTTCTGTCAATATTTGGTCAGTAATTTTGAGATTGAGAGAAACACAGAAGGAAGTAGTATGTAAGTTCAGGGAGTGGAGTAAAGTCATCCTGATTCCATAAAAATGTGGAAGCAACTGGATGGTACTTTAAAATAAGGCATACATAGCATTCCCTATTTTAAGTGGCTTATGCCATGGAGGCCACAAAATTGTAAAAGAGCTGTGATTTTTACTCACAGGGCATCGTTGTTTTTGTACATAATGAATCTGGAAAGAGTGTAACAAAATGTAATGTGTATGCATTTTGATAAGCTCTCCTTTCCTCCTGTGTAACATTATTATCAGCAAGATTTGTTTTAAGTGATGTGTGGACATTGTTTATGAAGGAACTGTGAATAAACTTGAAAAATGGTATGTGTCGGGGATGCACCTGTCTAGATGGGCATATGGTAGCTTTCAGGAGTGATGGTTTATTCGTCATTTGATATACTGCCTTTCACCAGCTAAATAGCTGTCTTAACTAATCGTGCCTTAAAGGTTTTTGAAATCACAGATTGCAAATCATAGATCAAAAATTCAGTTAGTTAATGAGCTTGAAACAGTCTGTTGCTTTTATTCAGTGATCTGGTTAACTTTGATGAATCTTTGATCTATGATTTGCAATTTCAAAAACCTTTGTGGGATCACAAATCACAGATCAAAGTTTCAGTCAAAGTTATTGAGTTCAAAAGACAGTCTGTGTCGCGTTTGTTCAGTGATCAGGTTAACTTTGACTCTTTGATCTATGATTTGTGATCCGTGATTTCATGTTTCACATTAAGAATAAAAAGGAAACTTTGTTACGAAAGTGACTTATAGCCCCTCCAGACAAAGAATCCAACATAACCTCTATCATTCGCCCAACCCTCGAGAAACATAATCTGGACTTCCATCATCCCACATCTTTCAGGCCACTAGCAAGTCTCCCATTCACTGCCAAAATCATCGAGAAGATAGTTCAACAGCCACTCCAAGACCATCTAAACATAAACAACTCACTAGACCCACAGCAAGGTGAAATTAGACTTATGGCCAGTCTAGTCCCGGACCTCTGGGTTCCCTATCTCATCCAGCAGCTTTGGAGACTGGGAGGCGCCCTCTTTTTGTGATGTCACCGGTGTATCCCCTCGGGATCCGCCTCCTGCCATCAGTAACCTATTGACAAAGCAGACTCACCAGAGACACAATTAAACATATAAGAGAATCACTAACTACAGAACCTTTAAACCAGAAAACTGGACAGGGCGCTAAAATACCATGACTTCAACTGAAGCAGGCTACTCTCTTCACCCTTAGAAAGGGAAGAAAACCCTCACATCAATGCCAAATAAACATTGACTTCATTGTCTCTTTTTTTTTTTTTTGCAAACTATCGAATATTCGAAAGACCACCTGCAACTCCTAAGGAATCGCAAGGCACAAAGTATTCTTACCTGTAACAAATCCCCATCCAGCACACCACTGCAGAACGAGAAACACCAGGGAGGGATATGGGACTAGACTGGCTACACTCCAGGAACAACAATTAGCAGGTAAGTCTAATTTCACCTTCCTGATCGTGTAGCCAGTCTAGTCCCGGACCTCTGGGTCTGTACCAGAGCAGTGAAAAGAACTTTAAACATGGGAGGGACCTGGAAGACCAGTGTGCAGTACTGCGAATCCAAAGTAGGTCTCTTCCGCCCTTTGCACATCTAGGCGGTAATGTTGCATAAAAGAGTTTAGGGACGACTAAGTCGCCGCCTTACAAATCTCCGCCGGAGGCACTAGCCGCACCTCTGCCCAGGAGGAGGCTTGCGCCCCTGTGGAATGTGCCCTAAGCCCCTCTGGCACCGACTTACCTTTCAAGATGTAAGCTGAAGCAATGGCTTCTTTAAGTCACCTCGCAATGGATGCTTTAGATGCTGTTTCACCCTTTCTTGGGCCCGCAAAGAGGACAAAGAGTCTGTCCAACCTGTGGAAACTAGACGTCCGACGAAGGTATTTCTTCAATGCTCTATGGACATCCAGCAGGTGAAAGTTTCTGGACCCCGATGCCCCCGCGTCCGGGGAAAACACTGGCCAGGAAATCTCCTGATTCATGTGAAAAGGAGAGACCACCTTAGGAAGGAAAGCTGGTACCGGTCTTAGGACTACCTTCGTCTCAAAAAACGACAGAAAAGGCTCCCTGCAGGAAAGCGCCTGTAGCTCTGATACTCGTCTCGCCGAACAGTTGGCCACTAAAAACACCACCTTAAGAGTGAGATCTTTCAGCGACACCTTAGACAACGGCTCGAAGGGCTTGCGCTCAAGCGCGTCCAGCACGAGTGGCAGCTGCCACTTAGGGATGATCTGTCTGGCCGGAGGCCGCACTAGTGCCACCGCCCTGAGGAATCGCTTAACATACCACTGACACCCGAGGGACTTACCTCCTATCCTACCTCTGTAACACGACAAGGCTGCTACCCGCACACGCAGTGAAGCAGCCGCTAGTCCCTTGTCAAATCCGAGCTGCAGAAATTCTAAGATCAGAGGGATCGAGGATTTTAAGGCCTCACACTTCTTTTCTAAGCACCACGCTTCGACAACCCTCAGATACGGACATATGCTAAGGAAGTGGACCTCCTCCTGGCCTTTAACAGAGTAGTTATGACTGCCGCCGAATACCCCCTTGACCTCAACCATGCCCTCTCAAGAGCCAAGCCGTAAGCGAGAACCGATCCATGTGAGGCATGAAGAGGGGCCCCTGTGACAGTAGATCTGGACGAGGGGAAGTCTCCAGGGCTTCGCCACCAACAACCTCACCAGATCCCCATACCAGGGTCTGCGAAGCCAGTCTGGGGCTATTAGAATTACTTGACCGTTGAACCACTCGATGCACTGCAGAACTCTGCCTATCAGGACCCATAGTAACACCCAAATATCAATAACTACCTTCTAACCACTCAATCTTTCCTCAGCCGCACACTACACTACAATACTCCACACTATGTATATAGTTACTCTTGTTGCTGTTCTCTGTATATAGTTGCCCCTGTTACCCAGGTTTGACTTCCCTGTTATATGTAATGAACAGATATATGTAACTTATCTGAAGTTTCTTGTTCCATGTAAACCGCGCTGATGGTGAATAGTGCGGTATAGAAAAACTGTTAAATAAAAAATAAATAAATAAATAAATTTGTTCACTTCGTAGGCTCTACTGTATGTTATACTCAGCCTTATATTTTTGGACTGTTTGGCAAGCTGATGTTTTCAGTAAATTATTTCTAGTTGAGTTTAGGATAACCAGCTGCTCAGCTGCCACTTCCTTTCTGCCTCAAGAACGCCCCGACAGTAGCCAGCTAGCGCCGGGGCACTTAATAGCTGCAACTGGGGATATACAACAGCACTTCCTTATCGGTCCTACAGTTCAGTCCTCCACCACTGGGTAGTGCACCTCCTCCTGCAACATGGAGACTGGACAAGTCAAACTTGTGACATCACCGGGTATATCCTGCTGGTCTTCTCCCATGATCCCCCAGTGTGTCCAGTCTCCATGCAGCATGAGGACGTAGTGAGCCTAGGTGCTGGGCTCACTTGAGAAGCAGTTTAGGAGCAGTTAGTCAGGATTTGATTTACCTTGCATTTCTTTTGCCCTTCTTTAGGTGTAATCCTGTAAATTGAATTCATTTTCATTTTCATTTAATTTCATTTACTTTTACTTTATTTATTTTCACCTAGTCTGCCTTAGTGTAAAGGGGGGTTCTGTCCCTTTTCAAAGTTCACGCTGCCAGCTAGCCTCTCTGCTTGGGATTCTTCGGTCTCTGTGCCCGGTGATGATCTCTCCCCCAGGACTGTACGGGGGAGAGCTCTGTGGAACACCTGCATTTTGGCAGTGTCCATGCGGCAGATTCCCATCGCGGCGGGAGCCTCAGGCCGTTCGAGGTTCTTTAGCTGGTGGGCCGGGGCTCGCAGCGTCTGCTACTTCTGGTGGCGCGAGGCAGCAGCGTGTCTGGACAGCTCTTCACCCCGCAGCTACAGCGGGGTAACTGCTGCATCCCGACGCCACAAGGCAGTCTCTCGAGTCCGCATGGAGGGGCTCTGAGCTCTTGCCGCCTCTGTGGTGTTTGGCGCCAAACGGGCCTGCTTCGGATTGGCGCCATTTTCTCGGCAGGGCTGAGGCCTCGTGGCGGAGAGCGGAGCAGCCCCGCGTTTGAGCAGACGACGCTGTTCCACGCGGCTACACCCAGATAAGGACTTCCTTTTGCTGTTACTTTTAATTTTAATTCTAATTTTAATTTCCTTTTAATTTTAATTTCCTTTTAATTTCATGATAGTTTATAGTTCTTTGAATGCAATGTGATTGGTTTGGGTTTTACTTCTTGGGGGGTGCCTTTACCTTTGTCTGCATTCTGGCAGTTAGCGACGTCTGTCAGCAGCAGGTGTCCGTGCTAGGATTTGGCCATTCAGGGTCATCGGCGGCACAACCACCTACAAATTGAGCCCTTTCTGAAATTGTCATTTACATAAGGATGCTATTTCCATGTTTATACGCTTGGAAATTGTGCAGACAGCCTCTAAATGTCGTTATGCCATCTGCAAATTTGATCGCCATGCTTGCTGATCTCTTTTCCAGATCATTTCAGTGCAGTAGATGTTACCAGATGCCAGTTCCAGTGCAGATCCCGAGACATTCCACTATTTACGGGTCTCCTGTGAGAAAACTGGCCATTTAGTCCTATTGTGTTCCTGTTTTTGATCCATTTCCCATTCTATAATAGCACATCATCTCCTTCCTCAGGAGAAGTTCATAAGGGGCTTTGTCAAGTACCTTCTAAAACATCCAGATACATATCATTTGGCTTACTCACATGTTTATTAACCCTTTGAAAAGACAGCTTGGTGCTGCTTTTCAGAACAAGTTCTATCATTTAACTGGCACTGAACTCAGATTCATTGGTCTGTAGTTTCCAAGATCGCCTTTGAAGCTCTTTAAAAAACAACCAAAAAAAAACAACAACCAATTAGTGTTACATTAGTAACTCTTCAATCTTTAGAGATCATTAATACTAATGTTATGATTGAGCCTGGCTGATATTATGAATGATCACTATTAGACAAAAATTAGCTAGGTTAAGACACTTTGATTTGGTTTTCTGCACTATGTTATCAGAGCGCAGCTTGCCCATTTGGCGGGAACACTGCCCATCTGGGCCATCTGGGGAAAGGCCCCTGCTGGGGATCGTGAGAAGTGTTGCTGGATGGCACAGTCCGGGGCTTAGTGTTCCAGGGTCCTGGAAGGGTTGATAGCGGCAGTCAGGCCTCCCTGTCTTTGCTATGACGGTCACCTAGGTTCAAGCGTCCTGTGCTTTGGGTGACAGGAGTGGGACACCTGGACATGTGGTGCTGGATGTTGGATAGGCTCATACTTCTTAGGTGCACTCTCCTTGAGTGCGTCTGCATGTCCGTGTTCCGTCTGTGATCTCATGCTCAAGTGATTGTTGCAGCAATGACAGAGATCGCTTGGGATATCGTGAGCGGGGTTATCATGGTGTTGCATGGGGTTGCCAATGCAAGACGGGGCCATCCTGAGGAGTTTGGGCCTCAGTCATCAGCTTTCCCTTCGATGGCCCGGCTGTCCAGGAGGCACCCCTCCAGATCCGCCGGTCCAGTTCTTCTCTGCCTCTTCTCAATGTGGGCAGGGGGGCTGGCAGATCTGGAAATTCACGTCCACTGCACGTTCTACTGTTTTACTTCTGTCTTGGGGTTCTGAGGTCATATATTCCCAATCATTTGTTTGGTGGGGTGCTGCTGTCTGTTGTGCAAGACAAGGTGGTCAACAGTCGGAGGCTGTCGTCTATTCCCCTTACCCCTGAAGGTGCTCACAATTTAAGTTTTTTGTACCTGCGGAGGTGTATGTTGTTAAAGGCTAGCAGGCGCACCTGTGGGACCAGAATCCTCGGTTCTTCCGACCTTCCGTTGAGGTGCGCGTGTGGGGTTTACTCCCTTGGTCGGCTAGCAACTTGCTTCACCCATTGGGCCTTCCCTTTCCTCAAGGCATCGTTGCGTCCCACTTCTTCGTGGGGGCTCGCCGCAGGGCCTGGAGTTATGCTCAGCCGGTTCCAGCCAGGACTGAGTCCTTGGGGGGAGGCTCCGATCCTAACGATACAGGGAGTGCTGGGATCTGTTCAACCAGGTTCCTTCGGGCCCAGCGTACGTCGTCTTTTGCTGGCCGGTTTAGGTCTTCGGGTCGTGGCGGTGCTCCGAGAAGACCAGTAGGCTGCACAGTGCTTGTCTTGGAGCAAGCGCGGGATATCTGTAGGTTCATATTCAAAGCCGTCCGGTTACATGTCCCTCCATTGTGGAATGCTGTACTAGTAGGCATACTTCATATGCTGGGCTTACAAGTTGGCTTCCGCGCTGCTCGGCATCAGCCAAGGTGACTGCCGGTTTAGGCTGTGGAGTCAGCCTGGAGGAGGGGCCTTGCGTTCTCTGGACAATGCCCTGTTCGGTTGTGTGCCTTGTGGCCCTTATGGAGTTGTAAAAAGGAAAAAAAAAAAAAAAAAAGAATAATCAAACAGGAAAGCCTTCCTAATTGTCCCCACTTCTTTTTTATAAGGTTCTGTCCCTTTCTTCCGGGAGCTTGGCCGGAGCATGGTTAGACTCAGCTACATTTTGGGGATCCTTTAGGTACAAGGCGTTTTAGTGTACGCAGCACGCCCAGTGTTCCATCGTCTGACTGGAACGGTACGCAGTACGTCAGCCGTGGCAGGCGTTCACGGACACGGTAGCGGATCGAGCGCTGTAGGTGCTGTCTGAGATCTCCGGGATGGTGGCCTATTTCGATCGGCAGGGTGGAGTCGGTCGGGTGGTCAGGGTGGCCCGAGCGAAGGGACAGCGTGCGCGGTTGAAGCCTTGGCGGCCTGCGTTTCGGTGGGGACACTGTGGTGGCGAATGTTCTTAGCGGGGTCCGAGTGTTTGCCGGAGGAGTGAGATTGCATCAGGCGCTGTGCGCGCCACGTGTGCTCAGATGCGGTCAGCCCATATTGGACCTCATGGCGACCTGTCAGTCTGCGGTGACGGGTCGATGTTTAGCAGAGGACATATGAGGCTACTGGATAGCGTCGACGCATTGGTACGGGGCCGTGGCCCGGTCCATTCTATGCCTTTCAGAGGTCATAGTGAAAATGGCCGACTGGGTCTGGTTGCTAAGATATGTGCTCTTCATTAGTCAGTGGGGACCATTACCAGTGTATTCTGCAACATTTGCGTGAGCTTGCATAATCTTTACTTGCAACCAATCGAAATAACTGTCCAAAACCAGTTGATGCAGTCACTACTTAAATTTGCCTCGCTTGACAGTAAGAAAAAAAAAAAAGACATATTTATTTTATACCGATAGGTCACTCACAGCATATTTGGCGATTCCTCGTCCTGGTGTTAATCATGCAGATAATTTCTGCTCTAGTTGTGGTGATGGGACTTTTACATCACAAAAATGGCATATGACTGTGGCGGTTCAGAAAGCCTACAATTTATATTTTGGCTGCAGAATAAAAGATCAGGATAAAAGCTAGGCGCCACACATATGCTGCAATACATGTGTAGCAGATCTCAGGCTGTGGATGGATGGGAAAAGACCATCAAAGTCTTTTGCGGTTCCAATGATCTGGAGAGGGCCCATGGATCACGTCGGCGATTGCTACTTCTGCATGGTTCCTCCAATTCCGGAGGGCATATCCAGGTGATGTAAGCGGTTGGCCTACTGGCATTGCGTCGTGGGCGTGGCTACCAGAGTCTCCTTTCTTTTTTGTCACACCATGTAAGACTCCACATCTTCTGAAACAACGCTGGACTCTGGGGCACTTGACACCCTCTTATATGCCCTTGGTGGATCACGCTTGGTTTATTGCAACTCATTGCTTAGCTGCATTCCACATTCTCAATTAAAAAGACTCCAACTGGTCCAGGACATAGCTGTAGAGCTACTTTGTGTTGCAAAGAATAAAGCCCTTAAGAGGTGTGACAAATAGGGTGTTTGACGCTGGTGGTTTTTCCATTTCCCTCATTTTGCTTCCCACCTCTGTCTGGATGGACCTCGGTTCCGTTCTCCCTCGTGGAATCCGGCTGTGCCTGTCTAGTTGTCGGTTTGGGACTTACGCAAGAACACTTTGCTTGTAACCTGCGTTCCTTGGACCTTAGGTGAGGTTCCGTCGCTTTCTGGGAGGTCTCTTCGCTGCCTGTCCCTCCGTGGAGGCGGGTTCTGCGGGAGAGCAGCGGTTGCTAACACTTGACACCCTGGTGGGGTCGAGAGCCAAGGGGGAGCTCAAGCGGATTTTTCAGGCGGAGCTCCGGTAGCCTTCTCAGTAGGTCTGTTTCTAGGGCGTTCAGTGTGTTTGCGATGGCGAGTTTGTCTTTCTGAAGCACTAGCGCTGCTTGGGGCAGAGTTCTGTGCTGTTTTCACCAGTGAAGAGGATCCAAGTGGGCTCTCGGTCGTGTCTTCCTGGTTGGCTTACCGCCTGTTGACATGAGGAGCGGGCTGGGGTCGGTGCCTGCTCTGTTCGTTTAGGGGCCGAGCCGACTGGATAGGTCCCTCCCAATGATTACTGCTCTGGTACATCCCAGTGGTGGAGGACTGAACTGTAGGACCGATAAGGAAATGGAAATTACACTTACCTGGTAATTGATGTTCCTTGAGGGAGTACAGTTCAGTCCTCATTCCCGCCCGGGGATGGATGTTTCAGGCGCGAGGCGTCAGTTCCGAGTATTCTTTCGGATCCTAGAGTCGGCAACGGGCTCTGATTGGCAGGTAATTGCGAGAGCAACCTTTTCTGCCTATACTCTTCCTTAGTTCTCCTTCCTTCTAGCTCTCTGTCTTCCGCTGTTTGGTGCGCAGGGGGACAGGGGCACGGAGGAGGGTGTTTTCGGCCTTTCTTTTTGGGGCCCTGTGATTTTAAAGTTGAAGTTTGAGCATAGCTTTGTATTTAGTACTTTAACTGGTTGTTTGTTTGCTCCTTTGAGTCTGCTTTGACAGTAGGTCACTGGGGGATCATGGGAGAAGACCAGCAAGATATACCCGGTGATGTCACAAGTTTGACTTGTCCAGTCTCCATGTTGCAGGAGGAGGTGCACTACCCAGTGGTGGAGGACTGAACTGTACTCCCTCAGGGAACATCAATTACCAGGTAAGTGTAATTTCCATTTACTGCATTAATGTCACTAAATATCCTTTTGAGCAGCATTTAGGTGGTTTGCGGTTTTGCAAATGCCTTAATGCCTTTGAATATCTCCCCCCCCCACCTCCCATACTGTTACATAGTAACATAGTAAATGACGGCAGATAAAGACCAGTATGGTCCATCTAGTCTGCCCAGTATGATGTCAATAACCATCCTCTACTTTTCTCCCATCAGTCTTTGCCTAGTCAATCGGCACCAGTCTCTCTCTCCTTCCCAAAATGATCTCCTACCCAGACCACACCCCCAGGCTCTCGCTCGCTCTCCTGGAATGTCATCATCTATCTATTATTCATAATCCAACCATTCCCACCCACTATGTCTCTTACATTTCATCCCTTACAAACTGTCTCACATTTTCTTTTTAGCTTCCTCCTCAATTGTTATCTCTCTCTTTAGCCTGCTCCCCAGTCAGACTCTCTTTTCTATATTGAAGGACTAGAAAAGGGGACTGCTACTTCTGGAGAGAGATCTGCATTTGCGAGTATATATTTCTGGGAATTCTTCTGAAGGGACTTCTTTGGATTAAAACTGATTAATCTGTGAACCCAGTGTATTTGTTAAATCAGTCAGGGCCTAGTAGCAGCAGTTTAAGTTTAAATTTAAAACACAGAAGAGAGCTTTCTGGTTAAATTTAGAACCCAACAGAAAGCTTCTAGTTTAAATTTCATAATAAGCAAAGACCTTTAATTTAAATCAAATCAGAATATAACTTAGCATAAAAGGCAAAAACAGGGTCAGTATTCTTTGAACAACAAATAGTCTTCTAGAGACCTTTATAAAGAGGCCTTCTACCTAGGGGGCAAGAGACCTGTGAAACCTTTTCAATAGGTGTTAACACCAGGTGGCAGCTCAAAAGGCCATTTTGAAAGACTCCTTCTATCCAAGCAAGGACTTAATCACCCAGGAAGTTGGTCACAGCTTACCTCAGAAGCACAGGACAGGGTACTGTGTAGCAGCCCTCTTTTAATAAGTGTTATTTCCCTCCCTCCCCCCCCCAACACCCAGCCACCCCTGGGATAATCCTAGCTATATAGGTACTTACACATCTTAAAGGAAAGGAGATGCTCTCAGGTGCAGCTCGTTATCCAAATCAGTCATACACTAAGGACCTGAGATTAATATACCTTGTTCACCTGAAGCTTAATTAAACGTATTAGGTACAATTTTATTAGTATAAGTATCCATAGCAACCCGTAGTAAGTAAAGAACTTAAAGATCTAAACACAAGCTTAAAACCAAGATGCTTAAAAAGGACTTTGTATTGTTGGTTTTAATTTAATTGTGAACCCCTCTGATACCTGATGAAGGGCGGTATATCAGATGATGAATAAACCATACTGTAACTCCTGAAAGCTACCACATACCATCAGCTGAATACCGTTGCTAACTGGATTGCAAAACTGCAATTCTGCCAACTTGGATAGTCAATGCTGGTGGCCAGATATGACCCCATCATTGAATATCTGGTTCTATTTACAGCAGCAATGACTAGCCACTTTAACAACCTTCGCTGAATATCACCCTCCCCTCCCCCCCCCCCCAGTATATTCATTAAACCCTCAAAATATGGCATTAGGATTTGGCAACATTGTGCAGAAGCTACTAAAGAGAACAGCATAAAATAGAAATTACACTTACCTGGTAATTGTTCCTTATCGTTCCTCCAGTTTAGTCCTCCACCTCTGGGTAGTGTACCTCCTCCTGAAGCTTTTAGACTGGGCATGTCAAAATCGTGACATCACTGGATATAGCCTGCTGGTCTCTCCCATCAGCCCCAGTGAACTATTGACAAAGCAGACTCAAAGGAGCAACAAATAAGTAGCTATCATATCAGACTCAATGTTAAAGTCAAACTGAAGACATAACCTAACATATTTAACAACTAAAACCCCCTCTCCTGAAAGAAGGAGACTGCTTTTTGTACCTACTCTTTTCCGCTCTATGCCTAGCCAAGGACAAGAGAAAGAAGAAGAGACAGAAAAGAGATACGAAGAATAGAGCCGGTTAGGCACCAATTAAAAGCTCTACTCACCTGTAGGCTTGCACCTCTCCCAACTAAACCACCACTGTAGACCAATCCATCGCTGGGTGGGAATGAGGACTAAACTGGAGTTCCTCAAGGAAAAACAATTACCAGGTAAGTGTAATTTCTATTTCCTTATCGTTCTTCCAGTTTAGTCCTCCACCTCTGGGATGTAACAGAGCAGTAATCATTGGGGGGGACCTTTCCAGCCAGATCGCAACACTGCCTCACCCAAACAGGCATCGTTCACCGCTAGGACATCCAGGCGGTAATGCTTGCTGAAGGTATGAAGCGAGGACCAAGTGGCTGCTCTACAAATTTCTACTGGTGGAACCAAACTGTGTTCCACCCATGAAGTCGCTTGCGCTCTAGTGGAATGAGCCCTTAAGCCCACTGGCACTGTGCGGCCTTGCAAAAAATATGCCAACGCAATCGCCTCTTTAATCCATCTAGAAATGGATGCCTTCGCCGCCGCCTCCCCTTTACGGGGGCTTCCGAACAACACGAAGAGGCAGTCAGACTTGCGAAACGGTTCTGAGACTCTCATATACTGCTGCAGCACCCTCTTTATGTCCAAATGACGCAAACTGTGGTCTGAGATCTTTCCCCCTGCCGAACTTAGGGAAGGAAGAGAAACCGTCTGATTTAGGTGAAATGGAGATACTATCTTTGGCAAAAAGACGGAACTGGACGCAACACCACCTTTTCCCTGGAAAAAGACAAAAACGGCTTTCGACAGGACAACGCCTGTAGCTCTGAAATCCCACTTGCTGAACAGATGGCTACCAAAAATACTGTCTTTCAGGTTAAATCCTTAACCAATGCCTGGTGTAAGGGTTCAAATGTCTCCTTAACCAATGCCCCTAAAACCAAGTTGAGATCCCACAGCGGAACCAAAACTCTACAAGAGGGCCACAACCTGGATACTGCTTTAAGGAAACGCACCACATCCGCATGCGAACCAAGGGCCACTCCCTGGACTTTGCCTCTGTAGCAGGCCAAAGCTGCTAACTGAACTCTCAAGGAACCAGCAGCTAGACCCTTATGAAACCCGTCCTGCAGGAAACTCAATACCAAGGGAATGGATACCGTAGCTGCACGAACCTGCCTCCGCGCGCACCAGTCCTCAAAAATATGCCATATACGCACATACGAGAGACATGGACTTTTTCCTTACTCGAAACAAGGTCGCGATGACTGCTGACAAGTAACCTTTCTTCCTTAACCTTTCCCTTTCAATGGCCATACCATAAGCGAGAACCGATCCACTTGAGGCATTCGAAGAGGACCCTGTAGCAACAGATTCTCAGACGTTGGTAACCGCCAAGGATCCCCGTCAAGCAACCGAATGAGATCTGCGTACCACGGGCGCCTTGGCCAATCCGGGGCCACCAACAACACTTTCCCCCGATGAGTTTTGATCCATTGAACTACTCCACCTATGAGCGCCCACGGATGGAAGACATAGAGGAGACCCGACGACGGCTATTGTTGTATCAGCGCGTCGATTCCTTCCGACATCCTCTCACGTCGTCTGCTGAAGAAACGACACGTTTTTGCTGACTGAAATGTCGCCATGAGATCCATTATCGGTGGACCCCACCTGCAAACTATCTGTGCGAACATGTCCGGATGCAGCTCCCATTCCCCAGCATCCCCTCGGACCTTGCTGAGAAAATCCACCATCATGTTGTCCTTTCCTGCAATATGTGCCGCCAAGATCGCTGGTAGTCGAGGCTCTACCCAAGAGAACAAAGCCTCTGCTTCCTCCTCCATGGCCACACTTCCTGTACCGCCTTGCTGATTGATGTAGGCCACCGTCGCCGAGTTGTCTGACAGCACTGGCACCACTTGACCCGACACCGTTGATTCGAACGTTTGTAATGCCAGGCAGACCGCTCTCAATTCTAGCCGGTTGATTGTCCATTTGCTCTCTTGCACTGTCCAGGTGCCCTGCGCAAAGAGAGCTCCACAATGTGCTCCCCAGCCCGCAAGACTTGTGTCGGTCAGCAAGGGGGGAGCCACTCCAGCTGCTCCAGAGGCATTCCTGAGTTCAGAGATTCTGAAAGCAACCACCACTGAAGAGACTGCCTGACCCGAAGGGGACAGAGAAGCCGCTTGCTCAGCAAGTCGGACTGATACGACCAACGGCGAAGTAAAGCTCTCTGTAAAGGGCGCATATGAAATCTGGCCCATGAAACTACTTCCAATGTCGCTGCCATGGTTCCCAGCAGGCGAAGATAAGTCCACGCTGAGGGCGCCAGGACGGACCTGAATTTGCGTATCAACTGCCGAAGGACTTGAACTCGACGAACCGGTAAAGACACCATCCCTTTCTGCGTGTTGAACCGTACCCCCAGATAATTGAGATCATGGGACGGAACCAAGCGACTCTTGGCCGAATTGACCACCCAGCTGAAGCTCTGCCAAAATGTCACCACATTGTCCGTAACCTGAACACTCTCGGCCTTTGACTTTGCCCGGATTAGCCAATCATAAGAACATAAGATATGCCATACTGGGTCAGACCAAGGTCTATCAAGCCCAGTATCCTGTTTCCAACAGTGGCCAATCTAGGTAATACGTACCTAGCAGTTTCCCCAAAAGACACAGGTTCCCCAATGCTTGTACTGGGTCAAGCATTGATATCCTGGTTCCCTTCTTAATAATTGTTTATGGACCTTTCTTCCAGGAACTTGTCCAAACCTTTTTTAAACCCAGCTACACTAACAGCCTTTACTACATCCTCCGGTAACAAATTCCAGAGTTTGATTACACGTTGAGTGAAAAAATATTTTTTTATTAGTCTTAAATAGTTTACCCTGTAGCTTCATTGCATTTCCCCTAGTCTTTCTATATTCTGATAACGTAAACAATCGATCTACATTTACCCATTCCACTCCATTCATTAATTTATAGACTTCTATCATATCTCCCCTCAGTCGTCTCTTTTCCAGGTTAAAGAGCCCTAACCTTTTTAGCCTTTCTTCATAGGAGTATCCTTCCATCCCCTTTACCAATTTGGGTGCTCTTCTCTGAACCTTTTCTAATAACGCTATATCTTTTTTAAGATACAGCGACCAGAATTGCACACAATATTCAAGGTGCAGTCTCACCATGGAACGATATAGAGGCATTATAATATCTCTTGTTTTATTTTCTATTCCTTTTCTTATGATATCTAGCATTCTATTTGCTCTCTTGGCCGCCACTGCACTCTGGGCCGAGGGTTTTAACATGTTATCCACAATGACGCCTAAATCTTTTTCCTGGGTGGTGGTTCCTAATGTGGAACCTTGCATCGTGTAACCATAGTTTGGGTTGTTCTTCCCTAGGTGCATAACTTTGCACTTGTCCACATTAAATTTCATCTGCCATTTTGATGCCCAGTCTTCCAATTTATCAAGATCCTCTTGCAATTTTCCACAATCCTCTTGGGTTTTAACAACTTTAAATAGTTTTGTGTCATCTGCAAATTTGATAACCTCACTCGTTATTCCCTTTTCCAGGTCATTTATGAATATGTCAAAAAACAGCGGACCCAGCACAGATCCCTGGGATACACCACTATTCACCTTTCTCCATTGGGAAAATTGGCCATTTAGCCCTACCCTCTGCTTTCGATCTTTTAACCAGTTCCTGATCCACAATAGTACACTGCCTCCTATCCCATGACTCTTTAGTTTTGCCAAAAGTCTCTGATGAGGGACCTTGTCAAAGGCTTTCTGAAAGTCCAGATACACTATATCAACCGACTCATCTTTGTCCACCTGTTCATTCACACCTTTAAAAAAACATTAAACAGATTAGTAAGACAAGATCTTCCTTGTCTAAAGCCATGTTGGCTGTCTCCCATTAGGCCATGACTATCTACATGCTGAGTAATTTTGTTCTTTATGATGATTTCTACCATTTTTCCCGGTACTGACGTCAGGCTCACCAGTCTGTAGTTTCCCAGATCACCCCTGGAACCCTTTTTAAAAATCGCATTGCATTGGCGATCCTCCAATCTTCAGGTATTACAGATGATTTTAAGTTCACAGATTACTAATAGCAGGTCTGAAATCTCATATTTCAATTCTTTCAATAGCCTTGGATGTATACCATCCGGCCCAGGTGATTTTCTACTCTTCAGTTTATCTAATAGTTGTAACACATCTTCCCAATGTATCGATATTTCCTTCAATTCTTCCGCACCTTTAAATACCACTTCAGTCATGGGTAACATCCTTACATCTTCCTCAGTAAAGACCGAAGCAGAGAATTCATTTAGTCTTTCCGCTATTGCCGTGTCGCCTCTTAGTGCCCCTTTAACCCCTCTATCATCTGATGGACCAACTGACTCTCTCACAGGTTTTTTGCTACGAATGTACTTGAAAAAGTCTTTATTTCGCGTTTTTGCTTCCGCAGCAAGCTTCTCAAATTCTCCCTTTCCCTGCCTTATCAATGCCTTGCATTGACTTTGCCAGTGCTTGTGCTGTTTCCAGGTTTCGTCGTTTGGCTCTTTTTTCCATTTCCTGAACGATGCTTTTTTGGCAACAACAGCCTCTATGACCTCACATTTAAACCACACTGGCAGTTTTTTGGACTTCCTTCCACTTTTCTTAAAGCGTGGAATACAGATGGTCTGGGCTTTCAAGATAGTATTTTTCAACAACACCCAAGCTTGATGTAAGTCTTTAACCTTTGCAAGTGCTCCTTTTAGTTTTTTCTTAACTATTTTCCTCATTTTATCATAGTCCCCCTTTCGAAAGTTAAAAGGTAGTACTGTGGATTTCCTTACTGTCCCTCCTCCACTAATTAAATCAAATGCGATCATGCTATGATCACTATTGCCAAGTGGCCCCAACACCCTTATCTCTTGCACCAGATCTGGTGTTCCACTAAGGACTAGGTCCAGTATGGCTTCCCCTCTGGTCGGTTCATGAACCAGCTGCTCCAAGAAGCAGTCATTTATTTCATCTGGGCACTTTATCTCCCTAGCATGTCCTGCCGTGACACTGACCCAGTCGATACTGGGATAATTGAAATCACCCATTATTATTACTGCGCTGTAACGTTTGTTAGCTTCCTTGATTTCTTTGAGCATTTCATCATCCATTTGTTCATTCTGGCCAGGCGGTCGATGGTACACCCCCACTGCCATCGCCTTCCCCTTTTTACATGGAATTTCAATCCATAGAGATTCTACAGCAAATTTTGTTTCCTGCAAAACTTTAATCCTTTCTGACTCAATGCCCTCTCTAACATAGAGCGCAACCCCGACACCAATTTGATCAGCTCTACCATTACGATATAGTTTGTACCCAGGTATCACAGTGTCCCACTGGTTGTCCTTCCACCATGTCTCTGAGATTCCACTCATATCTAACCTATCATTTAGTGCTATATATTCTAACTCTCCCATCTTATTTTTTAGACTTCCAGCATTTGCATACAAGTATTTTAGAGACTGTATTTTATTCATATTAATCTGGCTATTGGTAGGCATGGGTAATTTGGGATCTTTAAGCTCTGTCTGCTCCATACTCGAGGGCATTTGGGCTACTTTACTCTTTTTTGGAACCTCTCTGCTTTTGGTAGTATCCTTCAAGGATACTTTCTTCCAAACCATGTGCTCTTGGGCGAATGTTGGCTTTCACCTATTATCTAGTTTAAAAGCTGCTCTATCGAGATAAGGGTGAACCAGAACACCTTCCTTTCGTAATGCTGCCACTACCACAACCATGATCTTGGTGAAGGTTCGTGGAGCCATCGCCAGGCCGAATGGCAAAGCTTGGAACCGATAATGTCCCCAAGGCAAAGCGAATTGCAGAAACCTTTGATGAATGTTTCTGATCAGAATATGCAAATACGCCTCCGTGAGGTCGAGAGAAGTCAAGTACTCCCCTTTGTGAACCACCACGATGACGGACCTCAAGGTTTCCATCCTGAAATGCGGTACCCGAAGGCAGCGATTCACCCCTTTGAGATCCAGAATGGGATGGAAGGATCCATCTTTCTTTGGCACCACAAAATAGATGAAGTAGCGACCCACTCCGTAATCCGCTTTTGGCACCGGCACGACCACTCCAAGCTGTAACAGGCGTGCTAACATACGATGAAGCGCCAGTGTTTTCTTTTGAACTTTGCAGGGAGACATCCCAAAGGAGTCCAGCACTGGTTTTGCCAATTCTAGCGCATAACCTTCGCGAATGATCTCCAACACCCACTGGTCAGAAATTATTTGGGTCCAGGCAGGAAGAAACTCCCGAAGATGACCTCCTATCGGTTGGCTTCCCACCGGGACCCGCCTCATTTCATTGTGGTTTTCGAGAAGTCACGGAGGAAGCCACTGCGAAACCTCTACTTGCTCCACGAAACCCATGAATCCCCTGGGCTCTAGAAGCAAATCTTCCCCTTTAGAAACCACCCAAGCAAGACGTGCGAAATCTCCTGAAATCTCTAAACTGGCCCCGAAAGGCCATCAGTCTTCCCTTGTTTAGGCTTATTCTTCGGAAGTCTGTCACCCTTGGACTCTCCTAAATCCTTTACTAACTTCTCAAGATCCTCTCCAAACAACAACTTTCCTTTAAAAGGAAGCTTACTGAGACACGACTTAGAGGAACCATTAGCCACCCAATTTCTCAACCACAGTGATCTCTGGACGGCAACAGTGAAGCCATACTTTTTGCAAGTGCTCTGATCAAGTCATAGTGCACATCCGCCAAGTACGCCGATCCAGACTCTAGGCGATCTAGCTGCCTAACACTGTCCTGCTCCAGCTGCGGAGCCTGGCGCAAGCATTGAAACCATCTAAGACATGCTCTCGCCGCCCAAGCACCACAAATGGAAGCCTGCAAGGATAAAGCGTTGGCCTCAAACGACTGTTTCAACAAACCATCTACCTTCCTATCCTGCGCATCCTTTAAGGCCGCGCTGCCTTCCACCGGGATATTGGTCTCTTTTGTGACCGCTGAAACTGCGGCATTAACTCGCGGGGACCGGAATTTCTCCTTGTCCTTATCCACTAAGGGATAGTCTGTTCATGGTCCTGATCCCTCTAAGCCCTGCTTCTGGCTAATCCCACTCCTCCTGGATCATCCGATCTACTATCCGGTGGATGGAAAACACTACCTTAGAGTGCCTCACTGCTTGAATGACAGGTTCCTCCACTTCGTCCTCTTCCAAAGGTTGCGCCGTTGCAAGTTTCAGTGTCTGGAGGGATTTCGTAATGAGTGCCGTCAGTTCATCTTTCCAGAACACCCGAATGATTTTTGCCTGATCCTCAGGTTCAGGAATTTCCCCTTCTTCCAACTCATCCATACCGACTTCGAGTTCCCCTTCGGCCTCATCTGCCTCCTGCCACTCCAATTCCGGTGGAGACAGCTCAGAAGGCCTTGACCGCTTTGGGGCTTCGGGGACACGCTACCAGGTTCCCCCGCTCGGGGATGCTGCGTAGAAGTCGCCATTGGTAATGGCTCAGGCAACTTTCCCTGATGCCTCAAACAGAATGCCTGATGCATAATTAACACAAAATCTGGACGGAAATCCCCTAGCTGCGGACCTGAACCTACTATAGGTAATGCAGTAGAGGGACCAAGAAGGACCTCTTGAGAGGATCCTGGCGCAGTGGCCACCAGTGCCTCCTCTCTGATCGCAGTCAAACGACCGAAGGAATCTAGAGCCCCAGAATTCTCCATCTGGTGTTCCATGCTGGTAGAAACAGCTACACAGCCCCGACAGATTCCGGTGTCAGCGACCGTGCCTCTGCGGGAACCGCAGACCACACACTGTGGCCGCGATGACATCAGCTATACCCCTCAAACTGCTTGCCAAGAATGAAAAGAACAAACTGCAAGAACAGCTATGCTACTTAGCTTTTTTTTTTTAAACCCAACTGAAGCCTCCGACAAAAAACTAAAGACTTTAATTAACCAAAGAGTCCCCCCATGTAAATGGAAGGGAAAATAAACAAAAATAAACAAAGGAATCAAACTGAAGTAAAATGACTGAAAATGGAGCAAAGAGGCAAGGCCTGAAAGAATGCCTTCTTTTCCTGCCAGTGCGCTTTTCCCAACGTGGGCCACTGCAAGAATCACCACGCAGCACCGACGGAGGGAGGAAGAAAATGGCGCCGGTCCCCGTCAGGCTTCAATTGGCACCAAAACCCTCAATGCTGAAAATGGCACAATAAAACAAGAAACCCCGTTCTTAGCCCGAAGGCCCTACCTGTGGCGCTGAAACCACCAGACTCGCTGCTCCCACTCTGCAGAGAGCAGCCTCTCGAGCCGCAAAACTCTCTGGCGCTGCCGTGGCGAGAGCTGCTCTTACCAGCACCAAACACTGGCCAATGATTCCTCTGGGACCTGGCGCTGCCGAGGCTCACTCCCCCAGAGAGCGCAGGTACGGCCCGTGGAGCTCTCCCCCGTGCAGTCCAGGGGGAGAGATCCAAATTAGTGAGGTGCCTGCCCGACGAGAAAGGGAAACACAGAAAGCCAGGACTCTCTTCTTTTTTTTGTAAGTATTTAAAGGGATAGTACTTAAATAAATTAATCTAATTTAAACTATAGCCAGTTATAGGAAAATGAATTAAACCAATTAGAATTAAAGCCAATTTAAAATAAAACTGGATGAATGAAATTTGTTTGAAAATGTAAACCCTGACTAGATCTGCTCCTTATCTGTTCCTCCTGAGCATAGCACCTAGGCTCACTAAGTCCTCCTGTTGCATGGAGACTGGATACACTGGGGGCTGATGGGAGAGACCAGCAGACTATATCTAGTGATGTCATGATTTTGACATGTGCCGTCTCCACGCTGCAGGAGGAGGTACACTACCCAGAGGTGGAGGACTACACTGGAGGAACGATAAGGAAAAAGTAATCATTTTGCAAATTAACGTGTTCAGTCCTGGTACAAATTGGGAAGGTGTTAGGTGGATGATAAACCTTTTACCAGCTCAGACCTAGCAGAAAAATTGTTAAATAAAAGCCTGACCTACCTGAGCATCATCAGGGGAAATAAGGCTGATATTACAAATAAAATGCATCCTCATCCCAAAAGACAGAAATGCCCATGTCTTTACTTTGATGCTGATCTCACTTTAGTTTAATATATGCCTTGAAGTCTAAAGCAGTTGATGTTACTATCAACAATGTATTATGGCATGATGGTATTTGAAGAGTTAAAAGCACTTACTATGGAAGATAACAAAACCAAAGGTGAAATGGATAACCTTGATCACTTAGTATATTTGACTACTTCTAAATGAAAAACTGGTGGTCAATGAGAATGCTTTTCAGCTTGATTGATGTTGGTACTATTCCCGGTTTTGTTTGGCTGAGAAATCATCCTGCTTGGAACAGCAGATTACTTCAAGGAAGATGGTGCCGGTTTCTTACTTGGTTGGATGAACAAAGGAACTATAGATTAAAACCAAGCCTACAAAATGCCATGGGGGAAATGTTTACAGTGTGCTCTCTGTCCAAGGGCAACAAATCATCAAATGTGAGAACTGCAAAATATCTGAGTGCAGTTGCACATAACTACCTTACAACCACATTATGGTTGTTTGCATTCATGTACATATCTTTTATATTTATGCTGATGACATGCAGATTTTTATCCCTTTTTCAGGGTCTGGGGATGGATTGGAGATCTTGATCCAGGGGCAAATGTCTGTGCTTGTGGGGTGGCTTTGGTTTTTGGATCTAAAACTTAGTGTTTCTAAAAATATTGTGGTGTTATTGACTAGCGAGGGGATAGTGAATCTTTGCCCAATGTGGGTTGGATCCAGCTTGGTACCGCTTGTGTCACATTGTTGGGACCTTGAGTTTATTCTGGATTTGACCCTTAGTATGGTTTCCCACATTTCCACGGTGGTTAAGAATACAGTATGTTCCTTTTGCTGAGGTGAATTTGGTCTTATTTGACAGAAGGTTTTTTAGGCACAGTAACACAGGCGTTGTTAATGCTGCAGCTTGATTACTGCAATGCCCTGTTGGTTGAGCTTCCTCAGAAGGATGTGTCTTGGCTGCAGTTAATGCAAAATACTGCTGCTAAGTTGATCAAAGGCTTATGGAAGTTTGATCATGTGACACCAGTCTTGGTTCAGTTACAGTACATTGCTTGCGCCTGGCTTTCAGTGTACAATTTAAGGTTTTAGTGCTAATGTCTAAGGTGTTGCATAATCAGGCACCTGGTTATCTATGTTCTAGGTTTCTGGTTTACTCACTGCACTGTACATTGCATTCACAATCAGATCGTTTAGTGCTTGCGTCCATTTGAATGGTGCATAAAGCTCGACATAAGGATACAGCAATCTCTATTCAAGGCCTGCTCCTCAGGAGCTTCAATTGTTGGGTGATTGCTGCAATTTTGAAAGGCTGTTAATTTTTTTTTCTTTTTAGGCAAGTTTTTGATTCTGTCATGGAGGTTTAAAGATTTTTTTGGAGGTGGGGGGTGGGGGGGTTGGTATGGTTCTCTTCCATTTGTTTTTTTATTTTATTTTATTATTGTTTTTATGATGGTAGTGTTTGTTATGGTGTGCACTGTGCTAGGCGGTTTTCTGTTGTGCCGTATAAAAATGCAAATAAATGTTTAAGTGAGTAACTGAAAAATGTGTTTTTCTGAGAGATTTCTCCTCAGTTTATTAAATTAAATTGGTTTCATGGGAAATTTTTAAAGACTAAATAAAAATGTGAATAAAATCAGGTTTTTCAAACAAATTGTAATGCGCATGCGTTTTGATAATAGTTAACACAGAGGGAAAGGAGAGCTTGTGAGCAGGATTTCTGCTATCTCCAGGAACAAGCAGGAATGAGTCTTCACATATGGGTACGTCGGTACCGACGGAGTCTGCGCGGGAACGCTTCCCAGCGTCCAATCAGAAAGCCTTTGGAAGCATCCCACCACGCCTGCGTGCTGCCTTCCCGCCTTCCCAACTGTCTCTCCTCAGTTTTTGTTTTTCCGCGGAGCCGGCAGGATGTCCTCCTGTCACCGCAGAAAATTCTTCTTTTATTCTTTTATTTCTTGTGGTCGCGGCTGCCTTACCCGACGCCACCGGTACCGCCTGTGTTTCTTTTTCCTTTTCTTGTAAAATTTTTCCCTTCAAAGGAATATTTTTTTCTCTGTAGTGTCTCACGGTTTCTCAGGCCTCTTAGGCCTCTCCATTTTCCTTCATGGAACCGCCAGTCACTCTCCTCAAGAAATGTAAAAACTGTGGCGGTACAACCTTATTTTTAGACACTCACAATTGGTATCTAACCTGCTTGGGTCCTGACCATTTTCCTCCAGAGCCCTCGGGCAATACTATTGTGGGAAGAAGTTCTCAACGTCGAGTTCCCCTCGACACGCGGTCCCCATCCAACTTCAGGGTACTGACCATATCTTCTACACAGGATCAGGTAACCCAAAAACAGTCTGTTAAGACTAGCCAGTCCTCGAGCGGCAGTCTTCATGCAGGGCATGGAGCTGCCTATGGCCTTGCCCTCGGGAATCCACTGGCTTCAAAACCCCGGTGGGAGTCTTCGGCCTCCAAAACCTGTGTGGGGTTTCAGGTTGTTCCTGAGGTTCACCCCTCACAGAACATACCTGAGCCATGCCCGGTGGTGGCATCCGCTTCGAGCGGTACCGATACCCCGGCATCGGCAGTGGTGTTGGATGAAACACGCCTCGCCAAGGATCGTCGTCTAGCGTTCTCGGTACCTACGGGGCCGGTGGATATGCTCCAGACCAACCTTCCAGTATCGGTACAGGCACCGATACTACTACCGACGTCAGTACCCTCCAGACGTGCATCGATAGACTCGCTTCCTTCAATGCCGAGTCTGGAATCGATCTCCAGTCTGGAGAACTGGGTACCGACTCGCCTTGGTACCGACACCCGTCGGTACCGAGGGCTCGGTTCCAATGCTTTGGTGCCGCAACTTTCAGTTCCTATGATACCGTTAGAGTTGCCGCCGGCTGGCCTTCATCCACCGGTATCGGATACGGTACCGAAGCCGGTACTGAGGTCCACTTTACCATTGCAGTCGGTGCCTTCCATGCTTCTCTCGTCAGGATCGCTTCCCTCGATACCGAGTCTGGAATCGATCCCTAGCATGGTCGATCTGCTACCGACTAGCGCTGGTCCCGTCATTCCACAGTACCAGCGATCATCCTATAAGGATTCCATACTGCACCATCCAGGATCTTCTATTTCTAAAAGCTGGGATAGATCCCTCGGTGCCAATGCTAGTTCTGCATCAGCTCTAGCCTATCCAAGGGAAGTTCCCTCTGTGGATCCTTCTTTTCAGGTTTTCATCCTGGATATGGCAAAATCTCTTGCCATTTCTGTTCCTGGACAGGGTCCTACACAAGGCAATACAGGATCCCTTTATAGTCCTGAAAGAGCAAAGGAAAACATCATGCTACCTTTGCATCATTCCTTGCAGGACCTCCTTCTACGAATGTGGGAAGCTCCTTTGAAGGTACCCCCACTTTCCAGAGCAACTGATCTTCTATATCAGGTGCCCCCTTCTCCAGGATTCCAAAAGACTCAACTTCCTCATCATTCCATTGTTGTAGTATCAGCAATGAGGCGGGTGAAGAGTACTAAAAAGCACTCTTCTTATCCGCCAGGTCGTGAGTCTAAAACTTTAGATGCCTTTGGACGTCAAACCTTCCAGGCATCCATGCTTTCAGCAAGAATTCTCTCATATATTTTTTATATGGGTTTATCTCTTGAGGAGGTCACAAAGAAGTTACATCTTTTGACTCCTTTTCTTCAAGAGCCCAAGAGTGCAGACTATTCCTCACTGGTTAGTCATGCTCAGAATATCTCTAGGTTTCTTACTCGTGCTTCCCTAGACTCCTTTGAGTCTGTTAGCAGGACGTCTGCTATAGCTATAGGAGCACAACGTAAAGCCTGGCTTCAAGCTTCAGACTTGGACAAATGGGCACAAGTTAGACTGGGAAATACTCCTTGCACTGGAGAAAATCTCTTTAACAAGGAGTCTTTATTCCAGGTTGCTCAGTTAACAACTGACTATCCTGTTTCCAGGGGCTGTTCAACGCCTTCTCCTTTCCCAGTTGGTAGGAAAGGTCCTGTCAAAATTTCTTCCCCTAGGAGAAGAAAATTTTATCCATCTTCTGCCCATCATACAGATGTTCCCGAACAGGGGAAACATCATCCTGGGTTGATGAATCCGCAACTTCAGCAGGGTCAGCAAACCCAGCAATTGCAGGACTTCAAATAGTTCATCATTGCAATTCTTGATTGGGGGTTAGAGTAGCAGTCTGCTTCTTTTTATTTGCAGTGTCTGCACTAACTTTATTCTAACCTTCTTTTATATCTCTTATGTGAGATATTTTCTCTTCAACCTTTAAAGGTTTTTATGATGATCATGCCCATATTTACCAGGGTTTTCCTCTTCCTCTTGAAGGAAAGAGAACTAACAACTATTAATAGACAGTTGTTTTCCCTGTACTGGCATGTATCATCTCACCTGTCAGAGACTTCCTCTATAGTTAGTCTTTTTCAACATTGGCTTACCCCCTCTTACTATACCAGTTGGTCTGTAAGAGGGACCCCTTTTACGCTGGTAAGCTCCTATAGTCCTTTACTTCTTCTACAGGGGGATCCTCCCTTCTGGAGTTGTCTCCCCCCCCCCTTGTTATCTTAGGGCAGCCCATCAGACAATAGGAAATCCTACTAGGTCTGTTGTTTCGATTTTCCACATCCAAAAGAGGGAGAGGAAAGAGAGATGTTCTCTGCTGCCCTGGTACGTTGCTGCAGATACAGCAATTCCTAGTGTTAAGCCACTGGTTATGTCCACTACACAACCAGGGATTCTCCTCCACTAGCAATCCTTCTAGCCTCACTGCTAGGTCCCAAACAGGTTATCAACTTCATTTGGGAAACCCTCTTATCAAGGCTTTGTTGGTTAATTTCTATTCTTCGACTCCTTGTCCTGGGCAGAATAGTTGGTTGCCTGCTGGTTTTCCACAAACACTTTTTCTTCTAACCAACCTGCAGCATGCTCTCTGCAACTCTACAATGTAGCTTTGCACTATGGGCCCTTGCTAGTGAGCATTACTATCTTGTCTAACAGATAACCCCAGAGGGTTAACAGGATTCCCCCAGTCATGTTCCATGACTGGTAGGTATTCCTACCCTTACCATCTCATCTTAAATCTCTTTTGAGACATCAGTCTCGGGCTTTTCATTACGTGAAAACCTAAAGAAGGGCCAGTTCCCTAGCCACATCCCCTCTGGTTTTCTCCTCAGAGATAATTTTCTTCACTGGCAGTTAGGGAATGCCCAATACCCTTCTTGCCCTCAAGGGCAAGTCGCTAGGGTATCTTCCTCCAGTGGCGTCCTTTATACATTCTCCATATGGCAATTCTGGAGAAATCTGGCCTTCCTGCCTACAGACTGAAATTATCCTCTGCCTTTTTCACGTAGACCATCCTGGTTATTCAAAGATTCTTCTTGTCAGGGAGACCTCTCTCATAACCAGGAAAAGAGAATTCTCTGTATATCTATTCAAGCAGGTATTTACCTTCTTGCTGTTAGATGAATCTTTCTCCTAGGGGGGATCAGTTTCTTTAGACCTCTCTCCTTCAACATACCAGGAGATATGCGTCTATAGGTCTATATATTCATATATATATATATATATATATATATATATATATATATTCATCTATTATCTATCTGTGTGTTTTCTGCCCATACATATCTCCTGTAGATATATGCATATACATCCTATATGTGTATATATATCCAATATTTATATCTTTATATACATAGATATATTTTTACATCTACTGAGATATATTTTCAGATAGATGTGTATCCATATACTTATCTATCTGTTCTGTCAGGTTCAAATGTCCTTCATTCCTATATGATCCTGACAGATGGGCAATACCCCTATCAATGTTATGCCAGCATACTTAGGGGTCTACACCTATAACCACTTCCTGTGGTAGTTAACACCTGCCATGTAGGTTAGGTACTCCTGAAGCTCTCCATATACCTTCTTCTTTCCTAATTGACCCCATTTAGGAAAGACATTGTGGAGCTTCAGTCAATCTAAAGCTTAGCGCTCCTGAGTCTGTCCTTACTTCTTGTCAGATACAGGGGTCTCCATACCCTTTCCTTCCTACATGGACTGATTCCATCCCAGTCCACTTAGTCAGACTCAATTTTCCTGTTGGTCCTAAATTTGTACTGTTTTTGGACCTGATCAGCTTGAGCTTTCTGTCATGCTACCTTCTGCGTCTCCGCTGAAGTTCTACCTCTTATACTACCCCAGTTTTTCCCCTGGGGCTATTTCTCACCCTAAATAGTTCTGACCTCCACTGTTTTTCTCTAATCTTACTACTTCCACTTCTCAGTGAGGTACCCCTTTAGCACATTCACTGGCTCTTTTAACAGATCCATATGTACCTCAGTGAACTTGTGCAAGATCAACAGGGGAGGCCCAGATTACAAAATATTTTCTATACAGGGTATTTCTCTTTAGTAACCCTGTTCTAGCAGCTGTTCCACAGCTCCTTTTCTGTTTTCAACTCCTACCCTCCATCCCAGGATGCCTGAGGTTTTAAGCAATAGCATGGCTCGTTCTAGACTTGCAACATGCTAGGACTCCCCCTAGGCATCTGAGCTTGGGAGTCCCCATATGTGAAGACTCATTCCTGCTTGTTCCTGTAGATAGCACAGTTACTTACCTGTAACAGGTGATCTCTGGGAACAGCAGGAATAGGTCTTCACAACCCACCCACCTCCCCTAGGAGTTGCATTTTTCTATATCTCTATCATTCCCTTCCTTGCTCTCTCTCTCTCTCTTTGTCTCAGCTTTCAAACTTAACTGAGGAGAGACAGTTGGGAAAGGCGGGAAAGCAGCACGCAGGCGTGGTGGGATGCTTCCAAAGGCTTTCTGATTGGACGCTGGGAAGCGTTCCCGCGCAGACTCCGTCGGTACCGACGTACCCATATGTGAAGACTTATTCCTGCTGTTCCCAGAGATCACCTGTTACAGGTAAGTAACTGTGCTTTCAGTGATGTGTAGACTTTGTTTATGAAGGAACTTGAAAAATAGTATGTGCCAGGAGGCGCACCTGATTAGTTGGGCATGTGGTAGCTTTCAGGCGTTATGGTTTATGGTTTATTTGTCATTTGATATACCTCTCTTCACCAGGCATCAGAGTGGTTCACAGCTAATTTAAAATCTACAATATGAAGTCTTCTTAACACTAGAAGCCCCAAAAGGAATTTTACCTAGAAACCCCAAAGTACATCAATTGACGCATTATCACGGCGACTGCGTTTAACATGAAATGCAGATGTGAATTAATGTGAAGTTACTTATTTGTTAAATACATGCAGTATGTGACGTCATTACATGACATCATCGTGTGTTTATTGTTTGTAATGTCAAAGTAAAACTGTAAACAGTGATTGAGATGCGCCACCTAGTGGGAACATGAATTTATACCTAGAAGCCCCAAATTACATCAAATCTCCAGGAACAAGCAGGAATGAGTCTTCACATATGGGTACGTCGGTACCGACGGAGCCTGCGCAGGAACGCTCCCCAGCTTCCCAAAAAGGAAAGCTTTTGGGAGCATCCCACAGCGCCTGCGCGCTGCCTTCCCGCCTTTCCTAACCGCCTCTCCCCAGTTCTTCTTTTCCGCGGAGCCAGCAGGTCGTGTTCCTGTCACCGCTGAAGAAGTTCTTTGTTTTATTTTATTTCTTTGGTCGCGCGTCTGCCTTCTCCGACGTTGGACCGGTACCGTCTTTCTTTCTTTCTTTTCTTAAAAAAAAAAAGAACATATTTTTCTCTCCCTTAGTGTGTTTTTCCTCTTTTGGGCCTTAGGCCTCACGAAAAATTTTCTTCATGGAAAAACCAGCCTCCGGGTTTAAAAAATGCACTAAGTGCAGCGGTACTATTTCTGTTACCGACACCCATGAATGGTGTCTCAAATGTTTGGGTCCTGACTACTCCATTTTGGATTGTTCGTCCTGCTCCTTGATGTCCAAACGAGGTTTACAGAACCGAGCAGCCAAGCTCCATGTTCTGTTTCCCTCTGATGCAGCTTCAGTGGCATTGACGTCTTCCAGGGCTTCTTCTTCCTCCCATGGATCTCAGGTAACCAAACATAAATCCAGCCGGTCCTCGAAGGGTAGATCTCCTTCCAAGCATCGAGATGCCTCCGGGCTTGCCCTCGAGGATCCTGCACCGGCAAAACTACCCCGGCGGGAAGCTCCGGCTTCCAAAGCTCCACCTATGGGGTTACAGGTTGACATCGATGGCACGGCCTCGACCGATCACCTGTTAGAATGCTCTGGGGTACCGGCACAACCTTCCGGTACCGAATTCCAGGCATTCATGGCGTCGATGGATCAGAATGTTCTATCCATGCAGCAGGCTATCACGGCCTTCATTCAAGCTGCGATGCCGCTGATACCACAACAAACTCCGTTGTCGGTATCGGCCCAGGTACCGGCATCAATGCCAGTACCGGTACTGACTGCATCGACATCGGCCATGGTGTCGTCTGCAGCGGTTCCCTGCCTAGGGATGCCCATTGATACCGAACCGGTACCGATAACGCCCAATTTCGATACGGCTCGGTATGCGTATCAAGCTTTGAAAGAGAACCCTGACAGTCGATACTTTGATTCCTCCGAAGATTCTGATGCATCGGAGGCATCTGCTGAAGTATCCATAGCCCTTCCTGAAGAGCCTTCTTCTCCAAAAAGAAGAATGTCTCCTCCAGAAGACTTGTCCTTTCAAGACTTCATAAGAGATGTGGCTAAAGGGCTCTCTATTTCAGTAACCTCTGAATCAGAGCCTAGAGCTAAAAAATTGGATATCTTAGGTTATTCTAAGGCTCCTAAGGAGGCAGTCACCTTGCCAATTCATGAGATTCTTCATGATCACATGATTGACTTATGGGAGACTCCTCTCACTATCTCTCCTCGTTCTCGTAGGTTGGACACCATGTACCGTGTCCCTCCTTGTCCTGGTTTTCATAAAACACAGCTTCCTCACCATTCTATTGTAGTGGAGTCAGCTATGAAAAAGATAAAGAGTGCAAAAAGACACTCCTCTGCTCCTCCAGGAAGAGAATGCAGGACCTTGGATGCTTTTGGTAGGAAAATCTTCCAAGCCAGTATGCTCATTGCCAGAATCCACTCCTATAGTCTTTATATGGGAATGTTTCTGAAAGAAGTTGCAGATGAGCTGCACACCTTCCTCCCTTTTCTTCCAGAGGATAAAAGGGAAGAATTTCTTATTTGGCTTAAGCATACTCAAGATATTTCAAAGTTTTCCAACCGTGCAGCTTTTGACTCCTTTGAGGGTGCCAG
Organism: Ichthyophis bannanicus; assembly: GCA_033557465.1. Classification (NCBI taxonomy): domain Eukaryota; kingdom Metazoa; phylum Chordata; class Amphibia; order Gymnophiona; family Ichthyophiidae; genus Ichthyophis; species Ichthyophis bannanicus. The sequence goes on along the minus strand of CM066045.1, from coordinate 9,561,761 downwards.
CAGAGCTTCGGTCATTGCCATAGCTGCACGCAGAATTGCTTGGCTCCAAGCTTCTGATCTAGAATTGTGGGTCCAGGATGGCTTGGGAAATCTTCCCTGTACAGGAGAAATCCTGTTTGGCAAAGATTGGCAAATAAAAGCCACTCAAATGGATGCAGAAAATTCTGCTTTGGATAGACTTTCAAAGTCAACCTCCATTCCTGCCAAGAAAAAACCTTTCAAGAAGTCTTTTTTCAAGAAAGGCAGATTCCATCCTGCTTCTGGCCAACAATCATCTACAGGTCGTTTTGCTGCTAAGCGTCAGCAACCTAAACAGGCCAGGCCTAAGACTACAGGGGCTGCTGCAACTCAGCAGACCCAGCCTCCTCAGGGCTTTTGACTTGATGCTATAGAACTTAGCCTTTCTGGCTCTGAAACAGCCAGAGCCTCTCACCATTCCAGGAAGGTTAGCTCATTTTGCTCCCAGATGGGAGCAAATTACAACAGAGCAGTGGACCCTCTCCATCATAAGGGTGGGGTACAAACTTCATTTCTCAAACCTTCCTCCTCACACCATGGTGAGACATTTCAATTCTCCAACATCTCTCCTCGACCTTCTAGGTCAGGAGGTGGCTGCCCTTCTTGCCCAAGGGGCAATAGAAGAAGTACCTCTTCTTCAACAAGGGTCAGGGTTTTACTCCCCCTACTTTCTGATCCCAAAGAAAACAGGGGGCTACAGACCCATATTAGATCTCAGAGAGTTGAACAAATTTCTATGCAAGGAGAAATTCAAGATGCTTTCTCTGGGCACTCTCCTTCCATACCTTCAGAGTCAGGATTGGCTTTGTTCTCTAGATCTCAAGGTTGCGTACACACATGTCCTCATCCATCCATCTCACAGAAGGTTTCTCCGTTTTCTTTTCCAAGGAAAGCATTACCAGTACAGGGTGCTTCATTTCGGTCTGGCCTCTGCTCCAAGAGTGTTCACCAAATGCATGGCAGTAGTAGCTGCATTTCTGAGCACTCTGGGAATATTTGTATTCCCATACCTGGACAACTGGCTCATCCGAGCTCCATCTCAGTCAGAGGCCCAGACTTCCCTGGACTGCACAAGGCGCATTCTGCAGTATCTGGGACTTGTGGTAAACCTCCCAAAGTCCCAGCTCACCCCTACTCAGTCCCTAGAGTTCATAGGGGCCTGGCTAGATACTACCACTGCAAGGGCCTATCTTCCTCAGGCCCGTTGCCTACGCCTAGTGCAGTTAGCCTCCCAGATTCAGTCAAAGAGCCATTTAACTGCCCGGGAGATGCTACAACTGCTAGGCCACATGGCATCCACAGTGCATGTGGTCCCCTATGCTCGCCTTCACATGAGAGCAGCTCAATGGACTTTGTCCACCCAGTGGACTCAAGCATCAGGGGCTCTGTCAGACAAAATAGCAACCTCCAGGTGCCTCTTTTGGTCTCTCCAGTGGTGGAAGTCCACCCAAAATCTGTTGCTGGGGTCCCCCTTCCAACAGTTGTTGCCCCAAGCAACCCTCACAACAGATGCCTCCCAAACAGGTTGGGGAGCTCATCTACAAGACCTCTCCACTCAGGGCACTTGGTCTCCACAGGAGACCTCTCTACATATCAACCACTTGGAGCTCCGAGCAGTTTTTCTAGCTCTCAAGGTCTTCCATACCCTGCTCAGCTACAAGACAGTCCTCATTCATACGGACAATCAGGTAGCCATGTTTTACATAAACAAGCAAGGAGGAACTGGCTCTCTGTCGCTTTGCAACGAAGCTTTAAGATTGTGGGCCTTCGCCAGAGAGCATCAAATCCATCTCCTGGCCGTATAACTTCCAGGAATCCAAAACTCTTGGGCAGACAGACTCATTCGAGTTCTGCTTCCACACGAATGGTCCCTGCACATGGACCAGGTACTCAGAATCTTTGAAGAGTGGGGAACCCCGGACATAGACCTCTTTGCAAGTCCGTGGAATGCCAAACTTCCCCGGTTCTGTTCCAGAATTCCGTGTCAGGGAGTTCAGGCCAAGGATGCCTTCCTCCTTCACTGGGGTCAAGACATCCTGTATGCCTTTCCACCCATTCCCTTAATTCCCAAGACTCTGTTCAAACTCCAGAGGGATCAAGGATCTATGATCCTCATAGCTCCACGCTGGCCACGCCAAGTGTGGTACCCTCTACTTCTGCATCTCTCTCAAGCTTCCTCCCTAGACTTTGGAGCTGCTCCAGACCTTCTGTCCCAGGAGGAGGGGACTTTGTGGCACCCAAACCCCACGTCCCTTCACCTCAGGGCTTGGTTGCTGAAGGCTTAGACCTTCAAGGTTGGAATCTTTCTCAGCAGGTGCAGGATATCCTCCATGCTTCCAGAAAACCTTCTACTAGACGTTCCTATGCTTTTAAATGGAAAAGGTTTTCCATTTGGTGTACTGAGAAGGGTCTTGATCCTCTAGCACTACCTTTGAATTCTCTATTGGAATATCTCCTGCATCTCAAAGTTTTACCGTAATGCTATCTAATATATCAAAAGACAGTCTAATAGCCAGAAGCATAAACACTACTCCCTAGAATTAAGAAATTTTGGATTTAATTACAGCTGTACACTATATTCTCTGCTCTGTTAGTTGTTTTATACAAACAGTCAATCATTATTGTATTGTAGATAGTTACCCTTGTTGACCAAGTTTTCTGCCCTGTTATCTGTAACTCATACGTATTTCAAATGTACTGAGATTGTTCTGTTCTATGTAAACCGCGCTGATGATAAATAGCGCGGTATATAAGAGACTTTAAATAAATAAATAAATAAAATCTCTCCAATGCAGGCCTTAAAACGAATTCAGTAAGAGTCCATTTGAGTGCTATTGCAGCATCCCTTAAGCCTCTCAATGGACAGCCTATTTCCTCTCATCCTCTTATTGCAAGATTCATGAGAGGCCTAACTTTAACTAAACCTCCCATTAGGCCTCCTCCGGTGGCATGGGACTTAAATCTGGTTCTTGGTCAGCTTATGAAGCCACCTTTTGAACCCTTAGCCACCACCTCCTTGAAATTTCTTTCCTGGAAGGTTATTTTCCTCATTGCAGTCACCTCAGCTCGCTGCATCAGTGAACTGCAGGCCTTAGTGGCTAATCCACCTTATACAAGGTTCCATCATGATAAGGTAGTCCTTAGGACCAATCCACACTTTATGCCTAAAGTGGTCTCACCTTTTCATCTTAATCAAGAGGTGTATTTACCTGTCTTTTTTCCAGGTCATCATGCATCAAGTGCAGAGAGGAATCTTCATACCCTGGATTGTAAAAGAGCTCTTGCCTTTTACTTACAAAGGACACAGCAACATAGAAATTCTTCTCAACTCTTTGTTGCTTTTGATCCCTCTCATTTGGGACTTCCAGTCTCTAAGAGGACACTGTCCAATTGGATTGCTCAGTGTATTTCTTTCGCCTACCAGAGTAAGAACCTTTCTCTGGAGGGCCATGTCACAGCTCATAATGTGAGGGCCATGGCCACCTCTATGGCTCATCTAAATTCTGTGTCCATCGACCATATCTGTCAAGCGGCCACCTGGGCCTCGGTTCATACCTTCACAGCCCATTACTGTTTGGACAAGGACTCCCGCCGGGATGCCTTGTTTGGTCAGGCTGTTCTCAAACACCTGTTCCATGCTTAATCAACTCCTACCCTCCTTCCCTGGATGGATGCCTGAGATCCATAGGAGGAGGTAGAGCCCTTCTTAGGGTCTCACAACATTGGGGATCTCCCAGGCATCTCTAGCTAGGGAGTCCCCATATGTGAAGACTCATTCCTGCTTGTTCCTGGAGATAGCACAGTTACTTACCTGTAACAGGTGATCTCTGGGAACAGCAGGAATAAGTCTTCACAACCCACCCACCTCCCCTAGGAGTTTTATCTCTCTTTCTATCTTTCCTTTCCTCTCTCTCTTTGTCTCAGCTTTAAAACTCGAACTGGGGAGAGGCGGTTAGGAAAGGCGGGAAGGCAGCGCGCAGGCGCTGTGGGATGCTCCCAAAAGCTTTCCTTTTTGGAAAGCTGGGGAGCGTTCCCGCGCTGGCTCCGTCGGTACCGACGTACCCATATGTGAAGACTTATTCCTGCTGTTCCCAGAGATCACCTGTTACAGGTAAGTAACTGTGCTTTGTCGCATCCAAGACAATTGAGTGCATCAGTTGACGTACTTTGGGGCTTCTAGGTATAAATTCATTTTCCCGCTAGGTGGTGCATCTGTCATTAATTTTCGTTGCACATATTTGAACATCTTGACCTTGCTAACAAAGTCATGGAACATGACTGACATGGTTCTAGCAGTGGCGCTGGTATACAACTTCGAAGATGCATTTGCGTCAATTGACGCACTTTGGGGCTTCTAGTGTTAAACAGTATGGGGGAGGGGGATATTTAAAGGCATTTAGGCAGTTTGCAAATCTGCAAACCCCCTAAATGCTGCTTATCAGGATATGCAGTTAGTGCTGCTGTAAATCCACAGTTGCAACCACTAACCACTGGAGGGTTCTGGAGGCAGAATAGAGGTGGCATTCAAGAATAACTGACTAGCAGCAATCCAGTCATCGACGGAATATCGTTTCTGACCTGATTGCAAAACTGGAATCCCGCGGGGCCAAATATGGCTCCCATCATTGAATATCCAGGTTCACTATACAGCAGCGATGGCTAGCTGCTTTGACAGTTTTAGCCACCGCTGCTGAATATTGACCCTCCCCCCATATGTCCAGTAAACCCTCAAAATGTGGAATTATGATTTGGCAACATTGTGTGTTCCCTGAGTTGGGGATATCCTTTAGAGCAAAGAAGCTTCTAAAAGAACAGCACAAACAAGTAATCATTCCATATTGTCCTGCTAGACCAGCAGTTCTCAAACTGTGGGTCGCCACAGGATTTAGCAGGGGTCGCCTCACTCCAAGTTAAAAAAAAAAAAAAAAAAAAGTGCACAAATTGCTACTGCTGCCAAGTCCGCTTCTTGGCAGCGGCAAACTCACCACCTCCAATCTTCTGCAGCCGTGGTTCCCTGTCTCTTAGGGAACCGCGGCTGTTCCTGTGACAATGTTGCGGAGCCGTCCAGTCTCTCGACGGGCTCCGTGCAGCATTGTCCGCCTCCAAAGGAAGTGGTAAACAACTTCCTTTGGAGGTGGGACAATGCTGTACGGAGCCCGTCGAGAGACAGAAAGGCTCTGCAACGGCTTCACAGGCACAGCCGCGGTTCCCTAAGAGACAGGGAACCGCGGCTGCAGAAGAACAGGGCAGTAGCAGGCAGACATAGGGAGAGGGGAGGAGGGGGCAGGGAACCTGCAATGGGGCTGACATGAGGGAAGGGGGGAGGGAGGGAGAGGGCTGACATGGACAGAGGGGGGCTGACATGGAGGGAGGTAGGGAGAGAGGGAGGGGGGCTTACATGGATGGATGGGGAGGGAGGGAAGGGGGGTTGACATAGATGGATGGAGGGAGGGAGGGAGGGAGCGGGGGCTGACATGGACAGAGGGGGGCTGATATGGAGGGAAGGAGGGGGGCTGACATGGATAAAGGGGGGCTGACGGATGGATGGAGGGAGGGGGCTGACATGGACAAAGGGGGACATACTGGACAGACGGGATAAATGCTGGACAGAGGGGAGGGACAGTGCGTGTTAGGATTATAATGGGCTGATGGGGGGGCTAGCACTGGTAATGGGCAGATCGGGGGGGGCTAGGACTGGTAATGGGTTGATTAGGGGAGGCTAGCCCTGGTAATGGGGTTGAGGAGGGACTAGCACTGGAAGTGAGCTGATTGGGGGTCTTTGACTGTGAATGGGCTGATGGTGGGAAGGGGAGGATAGAGCTGCTGGCCCTAGAAGAAAACTGGGGGCTAAGGCTACAAATGGGCTGATACGACGTGTGATAAGGAAGCTTATCATAGTTCATGAAGAAATTACACAAGAGGTGAATTGGCTCTGAATAAGCAACCTGTGCTAGCTGGTAAAAGCACTAAAACAGAGTGTTTACCTAAAAGACTACCAGACCCAGAATGCACTGGTTTACAGAAAGCCTCTAGGAGAGCTGAAGTAGGGAAACGTGTGCCTAATCAGAGAAGCAATGATGTAATCCCTAATCACACATCTCCTAGGGCAGGGCTTAATTCAGAACACCTGGAGTGTGCTAGGGTGGAGCAGCCATCTAGGCACTTTAAAGCTAGAAGAAATGTATCATACAGATGGCAGGAGCAAGGAGAGCGATGGTGGCAAAGACAGTAAGGACAGCAACGGGAGCTGGAGAAGGAGAGACTGATCGTGAACAGAAGGAAGAACAGCAAGACGTCCAGAAGGTCTAAGAAAGGAGCCCAAGGCAGTACGTATACTGGGAGAGATTCCTGGGGCAAGCATTCTTCATTGGACTGGAAGAAGCCAGAGGCTTGGAGATATACAGCCAGGAACCCTCGGACAGCACCTGTAAAGGAGACGGCTGCATCTACAGAAAGAAGGAGCTCTAATACCTATTTAAGGAGGTATGGGAAAAGAGACCTAAAGTCCAGAGATTCTGACTGGAGAGCTGGGCACAGAGGTTTTGCTACCTACTGGCCAAAATACCCAGAGAGGAAACCTAATGACAACGTGATCTCAGGTATGAACTCTGATCTGTTCCCTAGCTATGCACAAGGAAGACAGCAGGGAAACAGTTTCTATCCTGGTAGAGATCAGTTAGAGAAATCCTCTGAGCCAGTGTATGGAAGTGATCCTATGATAGATATTTCAAGAGCAAGGGGAAATATCAGATGAGGAAGTTGAATGCATGGATTGTTCTTTTTCTAAGCTGCTGTTCTAAAGTAATCCTCAGATAAGGATCAAACACCAAAAGGAACTGTACTGTTTTTTAGCTTCCCAGAAAAGTTTCTTTGAGAGAAAGCTTTGGGGAAAGTTGGAGCCACGTGGAGAGTGAGCCAGCAATGGTTTGCAGCTGGTTAAGCACCTGTGATTAGAGCAAGGCACAAGTGCACGTGGGACTTTAAAAAAAAAGCTGCTTCTCTGTGTGAAAGGAAGAAAGCTGTTTTTTTTTGATAAAGAGAATTTTCCTTTTGAGTTTCTTTTTCATTCCAGCACTGCTAAGAAAGTTTATTAGCAGGGGCTAGAAGAAAGACCTTTTCTGTTCCATCAAGGTCTTTACTAAGTTGTTGCATAAGTAATTCAGTTGCCTTATTTGTTTTGTTTCCTGAATAAAACTCCTGGAGAAAATTATCCTGTTGATGTTACCAAGCATATCTGTGCGAGGGAATAACACCCCATAAATAAAATCTATTTTCTGCTTTACACTCGAGCAACTACAATTCTTTATTCTTGTTAAAGGGCTAGTTTTTGTGTGAAGGAACTACAAGACCCACAATCCTTTGCAGGTCAAGTAAATTCATGTCCTTGCCAAGATTGTGGAACTTTCACAACAAGCACCCCCGTTTACAGACGGGATGGAAGAATGGAACTGGAAGGGAGTGGATCTGAGAGCGGCAGCCATGGTATTTGTACTAGAAGGGACTGGTCAGTGGGGAAGGAGGGGGACCGGAAGGGAATGGACACTAGTGGCAGTCATGGGAATGCAAGTTGACATTGGAAGATACTGGGAGTGAGGACTGGAAAGGGGCTGATACTGGGGAGGGTTACTGGGAATGGAAATAGGCTGATGGAAAGAAGTGAAGAAAACGAAAGAAGAGATAAGAAATGGCAGATGGACTATAGACCACAGAAAGAGAGCTAAGAGAAGACAGGAAAGCAGAAGCCTCAGATCAGGACCAGCATGATCAGAGAATAAATTGGTCAGACAACAAAGGTAGAAAAAATAATTTTATTTCATATTAGTGATTTGATTACAAAATCATGATAATTTTGAAATCAAATATTGTTACGTGTTATTGTGATTAATTATTGTGGTTTAAGTAAATTTTATAAATAAAAACATATTGCAAAGTCCTATAATATATTAATAATTCAACAAATGATTACAGCGACAATGCGTTAACGGTAAAGGAAGAGAGACTCATTTGATTTTATCATTGGGGGTTATCACAAGTTGGCCAATGGTAAAAGGGGTCACGGTACAAAAAGGTTGAGAGCCACTGTGTTAGACCAATCCAGACAAGTGTGTGGAGACAGAAAAAAATGAAACATTCAGGCTTCTGATGATAACACCATGCCTGAGTTACTAGGGGCAAAATCAGTATTCTTCTGTCTGCAGCAGACAGTGGAATTATTTGTTTCAGCTCTGAAAGATTCTGAACAAGCAATGATTTGAATGTGGAAAAGATTGATTTTGCTCATGAACGACCACCTGCGGGTGACTCTCTCACTTGAGCACAATATGGGAGGTTCCACTATATGGTCTTTTTGGTAGCAATAGGAGGAGGGAAATTGGTTCAGCTCCACACTCTTATCCTGCTAACTCTTTCCACTTGGATATATTTTCTATGTCGATCATGCCAGATTGTAATAAATTTTAACAAGAAGCTGCCCAATACAAAAAATATGATATGCGCATTCTACAGTAATCATGGGGTGGGAGTTAGGGCCATAAATTAGCATGTTATTCATAATCTATATAAGTTACTATGCAAATTACAATATGTTACACTGTTTTATTGTAAACTGACACAAAGTTGTAATGTAAACCACTGACTTAAGGATAAAGTGGTATAAAAATCCTGTTAAATATGTCCCACAGGATGGGACATATGATTGGAATGGGAAAATTTAAATGTTCCATGGGGTGGGAAAGCAGAGTGGAAAGGGTTAAAGGCTTGTTCAGCAGCCAGGAATTTAGAAGGATTTGGAAGGATTGGATTTGAGCTGCCTCATATGACCTCAATGCCACTTTCCTCCTCCTGTCCTTCCTTCTCTCCCCCAAAGACTGAAGCAGACTCTGAGATATGTGACTGCAAACCAGTTCAAAGTAAAACAAAAAAAAGGGACAGCAACAGGGGAATAGCACTGAGCCCAGCATGGTTTTCCTGTCTGGAACTCTCAGGGTGTGAGTATGAAGGCTTGTCTTTCTCATTGTTCCTTGTAGAGGCTCCCGACCTCATCCGTAGCTGGAGCATAGGTCGGTGTGGGCTGCGGGCAACCATTAGTACAGCATTGGTTTTCCCACCTTTTCCCAACACATGCTATTAATGTTTTCTCTTGATATGCCTTGCTACCACACAGCCCTAATGTGTGTTCCTGCCCAAGCACCCCTAAGTTAGTACTGCTACTACTATGACTATTATACTGATCATTTGTATAGTGCTACAAGAGGTATGCAACAATCTGCGTTGTTGTCCGTGTGGCCTTAGCATGTGCTCCTGTGCCTACGTAGCCTTAGCACGCACAAGTGTTGGCCTTGCTTTAACTCTTATGCTAATTTCTAGAGAGCGCTGTTTGGCCCATGGCAAGCAGAGATCCCCATTGCTGGATTTTGAGATCTGCACTTCTCGTATGGCAGCCTCTGAGGCAGTTATGGAGGGCCGATCTCCCCTCTCCCACCAAGGGGAGACTTGATTGATCCGACATTTTCCATTTCGCTGTAGGAGATGATGGATGGAACTGTGGGTAAAGGTTCACTGGCAGGCTTTGAGATCTGATGACTGTGCTTCAGGCCGCTCCCCTTCTTCAAAGGGTTTGAGAATGGCTGTTCCCCCTGAGGTCAGGGACCATGCTCAGGACTGGGAGATCCAGACTCCCCAGAATTCTTTCATTTCTAGAGCAAGCTTGGTAACTTTGGCGTGGTAACTCAGTCCATGGAGCCCTGTATTTCCTTGCTTTCTTTCCGCTTGTTCAGAAGAGGAACAGGCAGTGAGCAGAAGCCCACTCGAGTATCTCCTTCTAAATGACTTTGGTGGACATTGCAGTCTGGAGACTTGGACTGGTTGGTTTTAACTGAGACTCTGACTCTGGTCCTGATGTCTCAGCTGAGGAGTCTGATTTAGAGGAAGAAGTGCCTTCTCTTTTGGTGGATCATCAGGAGGTTGGTGTTATCCACCTGTTCCAGAAGGAAGAGTTGGTGGCTTGGTTTGCTCAAGTTCCATCCATTCTGGGTCTGGCCGATACTCTGGTAGCAGAGCACGGGCCACAATTTATCCACTCCTGCAGGGAGTTTGGAAATTTATAGAGGTCTTCCAATTTCCAGAAGGTTATCTAAATCATGATCTGGTCAGAATGGGACTCGCCCGACTCCCAAAGGGCTGGGGGAAGGGGTGTGGTAGAGGATGTGTGCCCTCTCAGAGGAAGAGTGCATCACATGCTTTATTTATTTATTTTATTTATTTCCAGTCTCTTCTATACCACGCTATTCAACACCAGTGCGGTTTACAATGAACAAAGAACTACACATTTCTTAGGGTACTCTGTGTTTACAATGAACAGGTGTTAAAACTTGGATAACATATGGTAACTATATACAATCGTGCAACAGAGTTGGGTTCGCCACATTGATCTAGCCCTGGATGTCTTGTGTGGTATACATGGATGGGGCTATATCATCATTATCTACCGGGTAGTAAAGGTGGCTGGCAAGTAACAGCAGTCACAAAGTGGACCATCGTTCCTGTGGAAGGTGGAACGACATTAAGGGATCCCTGGGATCATAAAATGGATCCTCTTCTGAGGAGTTAATTTGTAGCAACTGCTGCTACTTTTCTTCAGTTGGTTATGTGTGCAGACCTGATGACTCAAGCCCTTTTCCAGTGGATGCAGTCTCTTTCCCCAGAGGATGTTTCTACTCTTGGAATCAACCACAGCTTTCCTGTCGACTGTGTATGATCTTGTCCACTTGGTGGCAAAGATATTGCTCTCTCGCACAGCGGTGGCATCCAACCGTTGACAAGGCGACATGAGGAGTGCTGGATGGGCCCTGGAGAGGATTCTCCTGGGCGCAGAGGAACTGCCTAATTTTGTCAGCACAACACATTGCTGGGATAGACATTGCGGAGGCAGAATTCCTTAGTCATCACTCCCTCGATCCTGGAGTGTGGGAGTTAAGTCAGGAGGCATTTCAGATGATTTTGTGCCTCTGGGGCCACCCAGAGATGGACCAGATGGTGATCCGATCCAAAGCAAAAGATGGCAGTTTCTTCAGTCATTGCAGTAGTAGTATTCGTAATTCAGTCATGGCCAAGGTGCTGCCTGCTGTATGTTTCCTCTGTGGTTACTCAGGGGACGTGCGTTTCAGCCAACCCGAGGACCTTTATGCCATTCTGGATGTCCTGGCTCCCTTCTCACTTACAGCTTGGCTCTTAGAAACATAAAAATATGATGACAGAAAAAGACCACATGGCCTATCTAGTCTGTCCTTCCATATCAACAACTACAACAGTCCCCTTTTTACCTTTAGAGATCCTCTGTGTTTGTCCCATGCTTTTTTGAATTCATTTACTGTCCTCATCTCTACCATTTCCACTGGGAGACTATTCCACGGATCCACTACTCTTTCTGTAAAGAAATATTTCCGCATATCACTCCTGAATCTATCTCCTTTCACCCTCATCCCATGTCCCCTCGTAGCAGAACTTGCTTTCAATTGAAAGAGGCTCTCTCCCTGAACATTTATGCCACAGAGGTATTTAAACATCTCAATCATATCACCTCTATCCCGCCTTTCCTCTAAGGTGTACATATTAAGATCCTTCAGTCTGTCCTCATATGCTTTATAATGAAGACCACTAATCATTTTAGTAGCCACCCTCCGCACCGACTCCATCCTGTTCACATCCTTTTGAAGGTGCGGTCTCCAGAATTGCACACTGTACTCCAAATGAGGTCACACCAAAGACTTATACAAAGGCATTATCACCTCCTTTTTTCTGCTAGCCATTCCTCTCCGTATGCACCCAAGCATCCTTTTAGCTTTTGCCATCGCCTTTTCTACCTGTTTAGCTATTTTAAGATCATCAGACACAACCATGCCTAGGTCCTGCTCTTCTTTAGTGGACAAAAGTACTTCACCCCTTATACTATATTGCTCCCTTGGATTTCTGCAGCCCAAATGCATGACCTTACATTTTTTAACATTAAATCCCAGCTGTCAAATTCTAGACCATTCTTCAAGCTTAGCTAGATCCCTCCTCATGTTGGATGTCTACTCTATTGCAGATTTTGGTATCATCCGCAAAGAGGCAAACCTTACCTGACAGCCCTTCCGCTATATCACTAACAAAGATGTTAAAAAGAATCAGACAAGGACAGAACCCTGAGGCACACCACTGGTAACATCCCTCTCCTCAGAGTGAGCTCCATTTACCTGTACTCTTTGTTGCCTCCCACCCAACCAATTTCTAACCCAAGCAGTAACTTTAGGGTCCATCCCTAGGGTGCTCAGTTTGTTTATAAGTCGCCTGTGAGGAACAGTGTCAAAAGCTTTACTGAAATCTAAACACACCACATCTAGGGCTCTCCCTCGTTCCAACTCCCTGGTCACCCAGTCAAAGAAATTAAATGAGATTTGTCTGACAAAACCTGCCTCTGGTGAATCCATGCTGCCTCGGATCCTGTAATCCGCTGGACTCCAGAAACCTCACTATTTTCTCTTTCAGCAGCGTTTCCAATAATTTACTCACCACTGAAGTTAAGCTAACTGGCCTGTAGTTTTCAACCACATCCGCTTTTGTGTAAAGGCACCACATGAGTCTCTCTCCAGTCCTTTGGCACCACTCCCGACTCCGAGGCATTGAAAAGGTCAGTCAGTGTAGCTGCTAGAACGTCCCCAAGTTCCCTCAGTATTCTAGGGTGTATGCTATCCGGTCCCATCGCTTTGTCTACTTTAAGTTGAGCTAGTTTCTCACGAACACAATCTTTTGAAAATTGTTCAAGATGTCCCTCACTTATGTTCCTATTTGTGGGTGTTTTCTGAGGTCCTGCTCCTGGTTCTTCATCTGTGAACACTAACAAAAATATTTGTCAAGCAATTCCGCTTTATCCTTATCAGCTTCTACATATTCCTCCTCTGCACCCTTGAGTCTGACAATACCACTTTTGCCCTTCCTCTTCTCACTAATATATCTGAAAAATGTCTTATCCCCCCATTTTATTGCATTGGCTATTTCCTCCTCCTTTTGAATGTTTGCCTTCTTGACTACTTTGCTAGCTTCTCTAAGTTTTTCCAGATATAGATGCCTGTCTTCCTCTCTCTGTGATCTCTTGTATTTCATGATGGCCTCCCTCTTTTTCTTCACTTTTTCAGCTACTTCTTTCGAAAACCATAGCAGTCTCCTTTTCCTTTTACCTTTATTTACCATTTTAACAAAAAGGTTGGTTGCCCTTAAAATATCCCCTTTCAGTTTTGCCCACTGTTTTTCTACATCCCCCAGCTGTTCCCATCCTGCTAACGATTCCTTGAGGTATTGGCCCATCTTCGCAAAGTTAGTCTTCCTAAAGTCTAAGATCCTCACCTTTGAATGGATTCTAACAGCCCTAGTCCTAATACTGAACCACACCATCTGGTGATCACTGGATGCAAAATGATCTCCCACTACAACATCAGAAACACTTTCATCATTGGTAAGCAACAAGTCCAGTATGGCCCCTTCACATGTGGGGTCTGTTACCAATTGCCTGAATAGTTCTCCCTGTAGAGAATCTAGGATCTCCTTACTTCTAGATGATACTGCAGCAGGAATGTGCCAATCAACATCTGGCATATTGAAATCTCCTATCAGTAGCACTTCCCCTTTTTCTAGCAATGCTGCGTATGTCTTCAATTAACTCTCTGTCCACCTCTACCTCTTGTGAGGGAGGTCGGTATATCACACCAATGCAAATAGATTTCTCTTTCCCTCTTTCTAGTTTAACCCACAATGCCTCCCCTCTCCCTTTTAAGCTCTGTAATTCCAAAGCTTTAATAGTAGTTTTTACATATAGTGCCACTCCTCCTCCCCTTCTTCCTCCCCTGTCCTTTCTGAATAAAGTATAGACAGGTATAGTTACAGAAACATGGTTCACAGAAAACCATGACTGGGAAGTCATGGTTTTCTGTGAACCATGTTTCTGTAACTGCCACTAAATCCAAGTCAGCCTCTCCCACCAAAGCTTCAACATCAGGGATCTTATTTCCCATGCTACGGGCATTTATACACACTGCTTTCCATATGTTACCCCTGTTACCCATTTCCATGTTGAAAGACAACATTTGATGAGTAAATGCTATTCTCCTGCAGTTGTTTCTGGGTCTTTCACTCTGGCCTATGGGAGCATCTGGTGTCTTGGAGTGTTGGTGCTGCACGCATTGGTTTATTTCTGAGGCAGCAGATGTGCAGTTCCTACCTGCCTTCCTTCAGGACAACCTGGAAATGGGACTTCCTTTGCTCCGAGTGTTCTGGTGGCACCTTTATCCTGTTAAAGAGGTCCTGTGGCTGACAGTCCATAGCCTAACATGCTGATGTTTCCCACTTTTTTCAAGGTATTTGGCACCTGTGCTCCCCCGCCTTCAGTTGTCCCTTCTGGCAATCTCTGATGTCAGAGCCCTTGAGCCCTTGAAGCAGACTATACTTATTTAAAAAAAAAAAGATAATTTAACTCTTAAGACTATTTTCTTGGTCATGATTTGCTTGGCAAGACGGAATTCTGAGCTTCAGGTGCTGGCCTGCTGGGATCCCTACTTGTTCTTTTCAGAGGAGATTGTATGCATTTAGCTTGTGTCTTCATTTTGCCCAAGGTGTGGTATCTTCATTCCATGTGATTCAAGTGGTTTGTCTGCTCTCCTTTTCTAAGGAGCTGTATCAAGGGAAGGACATACATCTTCATCTGGTGGATGTCAGAAGGGTGCTTCTCTGGTACTTGAAAGTTTCAAACTCTCTTTGTAAGTTGGGCCATCTTTTTGTGCTGTTTGCCAGACCTTGTAAAGAGGACGTGACTGCCATGTCTACATTGGGGCACTGGATTAATGAGGCCATTGCCTTAGCGTGTTACGGAACCAGCTGGTTCCAGAAGGCTGTTCATGCCTTCCACTCATGCACAAGCTTTGTTGTGGGCGGAGCATAACTCGGTAGCTTTCTTAGATATTTGTCAGGCGGCAATGTGAACATCATTTTCCACTTTTGTTGAGCATTTCCACTTGGATGTCCATGCTTGGGCAGACATGACCTTTGGCTCAAAGGTTTCAAGAGTTGCTGTGCCTTTTTCTCGCCCAGTGGAGGCGTAGCTTTGGTATGTCTCACTTGTCTGGATTAGTCTAATAAGACAATATATAAGGTGACATTTTACTTACAAGATGAGCATGGTGATTAGTCACACCATGCGTCCATTTTAGTTTACTTACACTTATACTCTGTAGTAGGTTTCTTGGATGAAGTTTTGAATTTTTACAACTAGGAAAAGATTGAAAGTTACATGTAAAATATACAATCAAGATGGGTAGAAAGTGCAATATTAATGACTTTGTAAAGGGACAAGTTGTCACACTCCATGGTGAAGGATATTCGCAATGTGCTATTGCAAAACATTTGCATATATCAAGGTGTGCAGCTCAGAATGTTCTGAAATCAGGTGGCCGTACATGTTGTTCGAAATGGCGCAGACGGATAACTACTGGACGAGATGACGGATTCCTTAAAAGCATTATTACATCTAGTCCACATACTTCATCTCAACGTGTGGCTCAGTTAGTTAATGATCAAGGAATAAAGATAAGTGCCAGATCTGTCCAATGACGGCTTGTGGATGAATTCAAACTCGTGGCCAGAAGACCTGCCAAGAAGCCAATGATGACCAGGAAACAAATTGCTGCCCGCATAGTTTTGTAGCAAGATGAAAGACAAATCTGCTGAATGGTGGTAGAGGGTAATGTTCACAGATAAAAGTACATTTCAACAAGTACATGGGAGTGGTTACAACAACATCTGTTGACCAGCAGGCGAGAGACTAAATCCGAAGTACACCATTGGTCATGCAATGGGGTGGTATCTCGGCGAATGGACGATGTGGCCTGCACATTTTTGAGAGAGGTGAAAGAGTAAATGCTGCAAAATACATATTCGTGCTTAATAGTAAAATACACATGAATGTTTCTGGCACAACTATATTTCAGCAGGACTCGGCACCATGCCACACTGCAAAAACAGTCAAAAACTGATTTGTGGACAACAAGATCGAACTGCTACCAAGTTGGCCATCAAACTCTCCGGATTTCAGTGTAATTGAAAACTGTTGGAATCTTATGAAAAAAAAGGTGGCAGCACACCGTCCAACTTCAGAAGCAGATATAAAGGACATACTCAAGCATGTATGATAGTCAACGAAATCACTCCAGCATACTGTAAAATGCTAGTTAACAGTATGCCTACAAGAATCCAGGCTGTGCTGAAAAATCATGGACACTGTGGTAAGGAAGCCTATCCTGAGTTAGGGGAAAGGGAAAAAGGCAAAGAGTTCACCCTAGTAAAAGGGCCCCTTTTGCAAGGTCAGGGTAACAAAACCACAACCTCACCTAGGAACCAGAAAACCCCCAGCTGGAACAGGTTTCATGTTTCCCCTAGTGAAATAAGGGAGAGTGAATACAGACCTAAGGTCCAAGACCCTTACGTCAGTAAGCTCCCTGATTACTCAGGTGCCAGAAAGCAGAGTGATCTCCATCACCTGGGGAGAAAGGAGGTGGTGCTAGAACCCTGGAGATATAAGCCTATGCTAGATTATAGTAGAGGGGAAGGAGAAAGAGGAGAAGGAGAGAGGGTGGAAGAAACGCCAGAAGCAAGGGCGGAGGCAATGCAAGAAGAGGAGAAAGAGAGCGAGAAGCTGATACAAGCCGAGGCACAGGTACGAGCCTAAGATGCCTGATTAATGTTAGGCAGTGCAGAGGTGCAGGAGACACTCTCAGCTCTAACGAGAGGCTGTCAGCCGAGCCCAGTGAGCCAGAAGGAGAGTCAGAGTCTATGCAGCTAGGAGAGCCTGATGCTGAGCTGAATGAGGAAGACACCCTCATGGATTGCTCTTTGTGCCAAGCCTTAGCCACAGAAGAGTTGAAGGAAAGCCAGCCCTGAGAGAAAACCCTCCAGAGAAAGGTAACCATAAGAAGCAGGTAGATGGATTGTAAATTCCCACATGGTAAAGAGGGGAAGTTTTACTAAGACATAAGAACAAGCTGGAGTTGTGAATTGTGCTTGTTAACCACCTGCTACCTGTGAAGTGAGACGGCAAGAAGCCAAATTAACTGTGAGGAAAAAGCTTTCTTTTTACTCTTGAATTTTCCTGAGAAACCTGAATAGAACTTTGCTTGCATGTTGAAAGTTTGTTCCTGTTTGGAGTTTTTGTTTTTGCTTGTAAATTGGAAAACAGCCTGGAAAGGTTTGAGACTGGAAAAGAAGGCAAACTGCCACAGAAGAAAGCCTGTTTTGGGTTTTATGCTTTGACCAGCAAGGCTAAAGGAAACTTGTAGCCTTGCTGTTAAAAGGCTATGTTTTTTCTGAGCTGAAGAATACTTTAAGCTATCACTTTGGTTTTGGGTTTTGTTTTGCTTATAACCTGTTGTACTTTGAAGAAGCCTGGAGAAGTATGCCTGAATGTGGTATTTATGAACCTTTTTTGTGCTCAATAAATTTCTTTCATTGCCTTACCCAAGGAGCCCGACTACAGCTTTCTACCTGAAGCCCATATATATAGCAATTAAACTACATTCCCCTTTCAGCCTTAACTGACTAGTTCCCTGCAATGCTTTCTGGGAAAAGTTCCTTATACAACCATGCCCCTCTAAGCTGGAGGCGAGTGGTGAGGGCGTGACAACACCCTATCAAATATTGACACATATATTGTTTCCTGAATAAAACTTTGAAAATGACATATATATCTTTGGTTCTTAAAGCTTTAGACCATGAAAGTGACAATAACACGTACCTTTCTAATAAAATTCTAATATTTTGGACTCTGCCTTAATTTTTTGGCCACTACTGTATCTTTACTTTTACCTGTGTTTAATATATGCCCTGGAAGTCTAAATCGGTTGATGTTGCTATCAACAATGTATTATGACATGACAGTATCTGAAAAGTTAAAGGCACTTACTATGGAAGTTAACAAAACCAAAGGTGAGATGGACAACCTTGATCACTTAGTATATTTGACTACTTGCAAATGCAAAACAGGTGGTCAATGACAATGCTTCTTAGCTTGATTGATATTGATACAATTGACAGTTTTGGTTGTCTGAGAAATCATCCTGTTTAGAACAGCAGATTACCTCAAGGAAGATGGTGCCAGTTTCTTTCTTTCTTTATTGGGTGAACAGAGGGACAGTAGATAAACAAAGCCTACAAAATACCGATATCTCATCAGGCCAATCAGAACTACACTGATTGCACTGTACTACAATACTGTTAAGGGGGGGAAAGGTTACATTGTGCTGCTGTCTGTCCCAAGGCAGCTGAACACAAAGATATGAGAACTGCAAAAGGTTTGTGTGCAGAGAACCTTACAAATCTGTTCTGATTGTTCATGTTAATATATATATCTTTTATCATGTAATACTTTTTGAGTGACTGAAAAAATGGTTTATTCCTGAGAGATTTCATAAGAACATAAGATATGCCATATTGGGTCAGACCAAGGTCCATCAAGCCCAGTATCCTGTTTCCAACAGTGGCCAATCTAGGTCATACGTACCTAGCAGTTTCCCCAAAAGACACAGGTTCCACAATGCTTGTACTGGGTCAAGCATTGATATCCTGGGTCCCTTCTTAATAATGGTTTATGGACCTTTCCTCCAGGAACTTGTCCAAACCTTTTTTAAACCCATCTACACTAACAGCCTTTACTACATCCTCCGGTAACAAATTCCAGAGTTTGATTACACGTTGAGTGAAAAAATATTTTCTTTTATTAGTCTTAAATAGTTTACCCTGTAGCTTCATTGCATGTACCCCAGTCTTTCTATATTCTGATAACGTAAACAATCGATCTACGTTTACCCGTTCCACTCCGTTCATTAATTTATAGACTTCTATCATATCTCCCCTCAGCCGTCTCTTTTCCAGGTTAAAGAGCCTTAACCTTTTTAGCCTTTCTTCATAGGAGTATCCTTCCCCTTTACCATTTTTTTTTTATTCGATTTTCAATCAGTGTAACAACCAACCAAAAAAGTACAAGACAATCAATCATGGAAATGATACAAAGTAGTAATACAACAATCAGGAAAAAATAATGATAAAGTCCACATCATTGGAACCTGGGTATGAATAAGAAAACGAAAAGGAAAAACAAGGCTAAACAGCCCACAAACTAGGAGGTAAATCATAACTACTCTGCCTCACGCTCCACTACTGTACCCTGCCTATCCAGAATAAACTTCTCCAAATGAGTGACATCCGTAAAAATAAAAGTGGAACCTTCAAAAGTTACGGCACACTTACAGGGATATCGGAGAAAAAAAGTAGCACCCAACTGCAGGACATGAGGCTTTAAAGATAAAAAAAAGCCTGCGCCTGAGTTGGGTGCTACGAGACACATCAGGAAAAATGTTAATTCTATGTCCACAAAAAGTAGCCATCTTGAATTTAAAAAAGGCTTTTAAAATAAGAGCTTTACAATCCAAGGATTTCAAAGTGACCACTAAGTTTGACTGCAAATTTATCACCTCCAAGGAATCCTCCAAGAATGCCGTAAGATTAGAAATAGTAGGCTCAATAATATCAAGACCTCCTTCTATGGGATCAATACGCTTAGTGCTACGAGGAATATAATATAAATTAGACACTTCAATAGGATCTTTCAAAAGCAACACTTCTTTCAGGTATTTGTCCAAAAGAATTTTTGGCGCTAACAAGGAAGTAACAGGAAAATTCAAAAAGCGAAGGTTGCTAGAACGAGAAGCATTTTCAAAAGCTTCCACCTTAGTATGTAGCACTAAAGAATCTTTGATCCCTACCACATTAGCTGAATGTAGCGGAAGAACCTGTGATTCTAACCTAATACAATCAGCATCAACACGAGAAATCTTTTTATCCAACTGCTGCAGAAAAGAAACAGTTTCAGAGGAAAATTCACATAAAGAACTCAAAGTAGAGGACAACTTATCATCAATGGCTTTTAAGCCAGCCCAAAGATCCTTCAAGGTAATCTCCTTATCAGCGGGCAGCGGGGGGAGCCCAGTTAAAGCGCCTGCCACGACCAGCTGAACAGGTTTAGGTAACGTAACAACCACATTAGTACTAACCTTAACTGAGTCTAAGATAGTCACCGGAGACGGAGAGGCAGAACCAGAGGGGCAGGGCGGAGGAGTCCTCCCACCAGAACTAAGAGAAACACCTTCCGGGGAAGACTGGGCTACAGGGCTTGGGAAAAGATGTTTATCAATAGGACCGATAACAGGAACACTGCTCGCCCGTCCACCACTGCCCTGCCCAGACTTGGCCTTCCTTTTCCCCATCTGCCCCAGTGCCAAGATATATACACTACCCCAGGAAACTTATAAAGGAAATAAACATAAATACCTCAACACCACCGTGTTGCGCCCCTTTGACCACGCCCCTTCGAGTCACGCTCCGCGGTCCAGTAACACAGGCACTGTATAGGAAAAAGGGTCCTTATTGGGTATAGAGGTCCCCGCGATACCTGCCCACAATTAGGGGAAAGCAAAGCATCCCAGAGAAAGGCTCCTCCCGATGGCAAATTCGGGGCACACACACAGGCTCCCTGCACTTCCAGCACAATCTCACCAGGTCCGAGGAGAAATCGGCAAGGCAGATCTTATACAGCCTGGGTCCTCACTGGCAGTAGATGTCCCCGCGATGCCTGCCCACAATTAGGGGAAAGCAAAGCGTCCCAGAGAAAGGCTCCTCCTGACGGCAAATTCGGGGCACACACACAGGCTCCCTGCACCTCCAGCCCAATCTCACCAGGTCCGAGGAGAAATCGGCAAGGCAGATCTTATACAGCCTGGGTCCTCACTGGCAGTAGATGTCCCCGCGATGCCTGCCCACAATTAGGGGAAAGCAAAGCGTCCCAGAGAAAGGCTCCTCCTGACGGCAAATTCGGGGCACACACACAGGCTCCCTGCACCTCCAGCCCAATCTCACCAGGTCCGAGGAGAAATCGGCAAGGCAGATCTTATACAGCCTGGGTCCTCACTGGCAGTAGATATCCCCGCGATGCCTGCCCACAATTAGGGGAAAGCAAAGCGTCCCAGAGAAAGGCTCCTCCCGACGGCAAATTCGGGGCACACACACAGGCTCCCTGCACCTCCAGCACAATCTCACCAGGTCCGAGGAGAAATCGGCAAGGCAGATCTTATACAGCCTGGGTCCTCACTGGCAGTAGATGTCCCCACGATGCCTGCCCACAATTAGGGGAAAGCAAAGCGTCCCAGAGAAAGGCTCCTCCCGACGGCAAATTCGGGGCACACACACAGGCTCCCTGCACCTCCAGCACAATCTCACCAGATCCTCTTGCAATTTTCCACAATCCTCTTGGGTTTTAACAACTTTAAATAGTTTTGTGTCATCTGCAAATTTGATAACCTCACTAGTTATTCCACTTTCCAGGTCATTTATGAATATGTCAAAAAGCAGCGGACCCAGCACAGATCCCTGGGGTACACCACTATTCACCTTTCTCCATTGGTAAAATTGGCCATTTAGCCCAACCCTCTGCTTTCTATCTTTTAACCAGTTCTTGATCCACAGTAGTACACTGCCTCCTATCCCATGACTCTTTAGTTTTGCCAAAAGTCTCTGATGAGGGACCTTGTCAAAGGCTTTCTGAAAGTCCAGATACACTATATCAACCGATTCACCTTTCTCCACCTGTTTATTCACACTTTCAAAAAAACATAACAGATTAGTAAGACGATCTTCCTTGTCTAAAGCCATATTGGCTGTCTCCCATTAGGCCATGACTATCTACATGCTGAGTAATTTTATTCTTTATGATGGTTTCAACCATTTTTCCTGGTATGATGGTTTCTACCATTTTTCCCGGTATTGACGTGAGTCTGTAGTTTCCTGGATCACCCCTAGAACCCTTTTTAAAAATTGGTGTTACATTGGCGATCCTCCAATCTTCAGGTATTAGAGATGATTTTAATGATAGTTCACAGATTACTAATAGCAGGTCTGCAATCTCATATTTCAGTTCTTTCAACACCCTTGGATGTATACCATCCGGCCCAGGTGATTTGCTACTCTTCAGTTTATCTAATAGTTGTAATACATCTTCCCGATGTATCGATATTTCCTTCAATTCTTCCGCACCTTTAAATACCACTTCAGTCATGGGTAACATCCCTACATCTTCCTCAGTAAAGACCAAAGCAAAGAATTCATTCAGTCTCTCCGCTATCGCCTTCTCGCCTCTTAGTGCCCCTTTAACTCCTCTATCATCTAATGGACCAACTGACTCTCTCACAGGTTTTTTGCTATGAATGTACTTGAAAAAATCTTTATTTCGCGTTTTTGCTTCCGCAGCAAGCTTCTTCTCAAAGTCTCCCTTTACCTGCTTTATCAATGCCTTGCATTTGACTTCCCAGTGCTTGTGCTGTTTCCAGGTTTCGTTGTTTGGCTCTTTTTTCCATTTCCTGAAAGATGCTTTTTTGGCAACAACAGCCTCTCTGACCTCACCTTTAAACCATGCTGGCAGTTTTTTGGACTTCCTTCCCCTTTTCTTAAAGTGTGGAATACAGCTGGTCTGGGCTTCCAAGATAGTATTTTTCAACAACACCCAAGCTTGATGTAAGTCTTTAACCTTTGCAACTGCTCCTTTTATTTTTTCTTAACTATTTTCCTCATTTTATCATAGTCTCCCTTTCGAAAGTTAAAAGGTAGTACTGTGGATTTCCGTACTATCCTTCCTCCACTAATTAAATCAAAGGCGATCATGCTATGATCACTATTGCCAAGTGGCCCCAACACCCTTATCTCTTGCACTAGATCTGGTGTTCCACTAAGGACTAAGTCTAATATGGCTTCCCCTCTGGTCAGTTCATGAACCAGCTGCTCCAAGAAGCAGTCATTTATGTCATCTAGGAACTTTATCTCCCTAGCATGTCCTGCCGTGACACTGACCCAGTCGATACCGGGGTAATTGAAATCACCCATTATTATTACTGCGCTGTAACTTTTGTTAGCTTCCTTGATTTCGTTGAGCATTTAATCATCCATTTGTTCATTCTGGCCAGGCGGTTGATAGTACACCCCCACTGCCATCGCCTTCCCCTTTTTACATAGAATTTCAATCCATAGAGATTCTACAGCAAATTTTGTTTCCTGCAAAACTTTAATCCTTTGTGACTAAGTGCCCTCTCTATCATAGAGCACAACCCCTCCACCAATTTGATCAGCTCTATCATTACGATATAGTTTGTACCCAGGTATCACAGTGTCCCACTGGTTGTCTTCCTTCCACCATGTCTCTGATATTCCAATCATATCTAACCTTTCATTTAGTGCTATATATTCTAACTCTCCCATCTTATTTTTTAGACTTCTAGCATTTGCATACAAGCATTTTAGAGACTGTATTTTATTCATATTAATTTGGCTATTGGTAGACATGGTAATTTTGGATCTTTAAGCTCTGTCTGCTCCATACTCGAGGGCATTTGGGCTACTTTACTCTTTTTTGGAACCTCTCTGCTTTTGGTAGTATCCTTCAAGGATACATTCTTCCGAACCATCCGCTCTTGGGCGACTGTCGCCTTTCCCCTATTATCTAGTTTAAAAGCTGCTCTATCTCCTTTTTAAAGGTTAATGCGAGCAGCCTGGATCCATCCCGGTTAAGGTGAAGCCCATCCCTTCGGAAGAGCCCCTCCTTTCCTCAGAATGTTCCCCAGTTCCTAACAAAGCCAAAACCCTCATCTCTGCACCATCGGTCTCATCCACGCATTGAGACTCCGGAGCTCTGCCTGCCTTTTGGGTCCTGCACGTGGAACGGGAAGCATTTCGGAGAACGCTACCCTGGAAGTTCTGGATTTCAACTTCCTACCTAAAAGCCTAAATTTAGCCTCCAGAACCTCCCTACCACATTTTCCTATGTCATTGGTACCGACATGTACCAAGACAGAAGACTCCTCCCCAGCACTATCTAAGACCTCATCTAAGTGGCGCGTGAGGTCCGCTACCTTCGCACCAGGCAGGCATGTTACCAAGCTATCCTCATGTCCACCAGCCACCCAGCTATCTACATGCCTAATGATCGAATCACCAACTCTAACGGCTGTCCTAACTATTCCCTCATGGGCACATGGCCCTGGTGAAACTTCCTCGGTGCGAGAGGGTTTTACATCACCTGGAGGACAGGTCCTAGTTACAGGATCACTTCCTGCCACACCAGGGTGATGCTCTCCTGTCACGTCCTCCATGGCAACAGGGATGCTGCCAGACTGTAGGTTGGACCTCAGGACTATATCCTTGTAGGTCTCGTCTATGTACTTCTCTGTCTGTCTTATGTTTTTCAAGTCTGCTACTCTAGCTTTTAGAGAATGGACTCGTTCCCTGAGAGCAAAGAGCTCCTTGCACCTAGTGCACACGTAAGATCTCTCACCAACTGGGAGAAAATCATACATGTGACACTCAATGCAAAAGACTGGAAAGCCCCCATCTCGCTGCTGGACTGCTGTCTGCATCTTAGTTTTAAGCTTTTGTTTAGATCTTTAAGTTCTTTACTTACTAAGGGTTGCTATGGATATTTATACCAATAAAGCTGTACCTAATACGTTTAATATATCTTGTTCACCTGAAGCTTAATTAATCTCAGGTCCTTAGTGTATGACTGATTTGGGTAACGAGCTTCACCTGAGAGCACCTCCTGTCTTTTAAGATGTGTAAGTACCTATAAAGCTACATTTATCCCAGGGGTGGGTGGGTGTGGGGAGGGAGGGAAATAACACTTATTAAAAGAGGGTTGCTACACAGTACCCTGTCCTGTGCTGCTGAGATAAGCTATATTCTTATTTGATTTAAATTATAGCTCTTTGCTGCTGCTAGGCTCTAACTTATTATGAAATTTAAACTACAAGCTCTCTGCTGGGTTCTAAATTTAACCAGAAAGCTCTCTTCTGTGTTTTAAATTTAAACTAAAAGTACTTTGCTGATACTAGGCCCTGAGTGACTATTAAATTTAAATTACAAGCTCTCTGCTGGGTATGAAATTTAACCAGAAAGCTCTCTTCTGTGTTTTAAATGTAAACTTAAACTGCTGCTACTACGCCCTGACTGATTTAACAAAAAATAGTAGGTTCACAGATTAATTAGCTTTAATAGAAAGAATTCCTTTCAGAAATTTCCCAAAAGTATATACTCACAATTGCAGATCTCTCTCCAGAAGTAACAGTCCCCTTTTCTAGTCCTTCAAGACTGAGGATCACAGAGCTCTGGTTGAGCTATTTATGCCTGTGCTGCTGAGGTAAGCTGTGACCAACTTCCTGGATGATTAACAGTCCTTGCTTGGATAGAAGGAGTCTTACAAGATGGCCTTTTGACCTGCCACCTGGTGTTAGCACCTATTGAAAAGGTTTCACAGGTCTCTTGCCTCCTAGGTAGAAGGCCTCTTTGCAAAGGTCTCTAGAAGACTTTTTTTTTGCTGTTCAAAGAGTACTGACCCTGTTTTGCCTTTTGTGCTCATCTATATTCTTATTTGATTTAAATTATAGCTCTTTGCTGCTGCTAGGCTCTAACTTATTATGAAATTTAAACTACAAGCTCTCTACTGGGTTCCAAATTTAACCAGAAAGCTCTCTTCTGTGTTTTAAGTTTAAACTAAAAGTACTTTGCTGATGCTAGGCCATGAGTGACTATTAAATTTAAATTACAAGCTCTCTGCTGGGTATGAAATTTAACCAGAAAGCTCTCTTATGTGTTTTAAATGTAAACTTAAACTGCTGCTACTAGGACCTGACCAATTTAACAAAAAATAGTGGGTTCACAGATTAATTAGCTTTAATAGAAAGAATTCCTTTCAGAAAATTCCCATTAGTATATACTCACAATTAATCATTTAGTAGCCTTAATGTTGAAAAGTTGCTTGGTGGGGATAGAAAATCTATTCAGATTCTCAGTATCAACTGGAGAAAGGTGAGAACGTCTTCCAACTTTTATTTGAGTAATGGCTGTGTGCACTATCTTTGAAAATGTTTGCATGCTAGTACCATTTTCTGTGAAATTTAGCTAAGAGATTCCAATGAGCTCTAGACTAATTTACATCCTTAACCAAAGTTTGCATGGAATTATTCATGTATTGCCACAGCCACAAACTTTGTGCATTCAGGCCTTTTGCAATGCATGAAAAATAGCAAAATAAGTGTCCTTAACTCTACAACACCAATACATTAGAAGGCCCCTGCCAGGAGGACCCTGGTAACTCAGTTGGTGTGATGCTCTCTTCACTGCCTTGATGTGGGGCTAAAATGTAAAAAAGGACCTTCACCCCGTCTCCCTGAAGCCCTCACCCCTTCCAAATTAGGGTTGAGTTGGCCTGACTTAACCTATCCCTCCTGTCATTCAACCCTCCCCCCCCCCCTCATCAGTGTCCTGATTATCCCCAAAGGGTCTGGGGTTAATGGGGGCAAGAACAATCCCCACTTACTCCTGCCTCTGTGGCTTTCTTCTTAAAAATTGATCCTAGCAGTAGCCATTGCAATTTGACCCCAAGCAGTAGTAACATTAGACTATTGCTTGGGGTCAGTGATGCCATTTTGGCAAAGACATGCACCAGGGCAAGAGTGAGTAGAGATTGCTCCTGTCCCCATCATATCAGACACTTTGGGATGAACCAGGAGGCTATTGGGGGGGAGGGGAATGGCAGGAGGCATTAGGACAAGCTGACCTGACTCTTGTTTATGGAAGGGGTGGGATTTTGTGAGGAGTTGGGGGAGGTTCTGACATTTTAGCCCCATATTGGGTCTGGGGAGGGGGGTCAGACCTGGGTTTGCAGGAAAGGGGGGGGGGGGTCCAACCATTCAAACCAGTGTGCCCTTTAACTATGGCATGTTGCCACCAAGCAGAGAGCTGTTTTATTTAGCAACATTTGAAATAATAGCTATGCTTTTTTTCTGCAAAAACAGTACTTTCCATACCGTCCTGTTAGACCAGTCCAGCCGAGCGGGTTTTGCCCCCCTACCAGCAGTGGTGGAGAACAAAAAAATATTCCAGAGGTTTCTGATGACATCATCCTGCTATACCAGTCTATGCAGCTAGGAGCACAGCTCAGTATTTCTGTGTCTCCAGCCAGGGCCGGCCCGTCCATTGAGCAAGAATGTTTTTTGCACAGGGCCCCGTGCAAAGAACATTCTGCTTTTTAAAAAAATGAAATTTAAAAAAAAAAAAAACGGGCCGCTGCCGCCGCGGCAGCATGGAGTGTCCCGCGGGGCCCCCTCTGCCCGGCTGAACTCTCCCGGCGCGGCTGAGCCCCTCTGCGCCGGCTTGCAGATACGTGAAGGGAGAGTGTCTCCCTCGCGTCTCTGTTAAGCCCGCAGGGGCAGATGGGAAATTTCCCATCAGCCCCTGCTTCCCATCAGCCCCTGCGGGCTTAACAGAGACGCGAGGGAGACACTCTCCCTTCGTGTATCTGCAAGCCGGAGCAGAGAGGCCTCAGCCGCGCCCGGGAAAGTTCAGCCGGGCAGAGGGGCCCCCGCGGGACACTCCATGCTGCTGCGGCGGCAGCGGCCAGCTTTTTTTTTTATTTTAATTTCCATGAGCCGATGGGGGGGGGGGGGGGGTTAGGACTGGTAATGGGCTAGGGGGGTTTAAGACTGGCAGTGGGCTGTGGGCTGATGGGGGCTGTCTGGAAATGGGGTGATGGGGGGTTAGGATTGGTAATGGGCTATGGGGGGGGTTAAGACTGGCAATGGGCTTTGGGCTGATGGGGGCTGTCTGGACATGGGGAGATGGGGGGTTAGGACTGGTAATGGGCTAAGGGGGGGGTTAAGACTGGAAATGGGCTGTGGGCTGATGGGGGCTGTCTGGAAATGGGGTGAAGGGGGGTTAGGACTGGTAATGGGCTAAGGGGGTGGGGGATTAAGACTGGCAATGAGCTGTGGGCTGATGGGGTCTGTCAGGAAATGGGGTGATGGGGGGTTAGGACAGGTAATTGGCTGATGGGGGGGTAAGGAATGGTAATGGGCTGTGGGCTGATGGGGGGGTTAGGACTGGTACTGGGCTATGGGGGGGTTAAGACTGGCAATGGGCTGTGGGCTGATGGGGACAGTATGGAAATGGCGAGATGGGGGGCTAAGGACAGGTAATGTGCTATGGGGTGGATAAGGCTGGTAATGGGCTGTGGGCTGAGGGGGGGGTGAGGACTGGTAATGGGCTCTGGGGGGTTAAGACTGGTAATGGGCTGTGGGCTGATGGGGGGGTTAGGACTGGTAATGGGCTATGGGGGGGTTACGACTGGTAATGGGCTGTGGGCTGATGGGGCGGTAGGACTGGCAATGGGCTATGGGGGGGTTAAGACTGGCAATGGGCTGTGTGCTGATGGGGTCTGTCTGGAAATGGGGTCATTGGGGGTTAGGACTGGTAATGGGCTATGGGGGGGGTTAAGACTGGCAATGGGCTGTGGGCTGATGGGGGCTGTCTGGAAATGGGGTGATGGGGGTTAGGACTGGTAATGGGCTATGGGGGGGGGTTAAGACTGGCAATGGGCTGTGGGCTGATGGGGGCTGTCTGGAAATGGGGTGATGGGGGTTAGGACTGGTAATGGGCTATGGGGGGGGGTTAAGACTGGCAATGGGCTGTGGGCTGATGGGGGCTGTCTGGAAATGGGGTGATGGGGGTTAGGACTGGTAATGGGCTATGGGGGGGGTTAAGACTGGCAATGGGCTGTGGGCTGATGGGGGCTGTCTGGAAATGGGGTGATGGGGGTTATGACTGGTAATGGGCTATGGGGGGGTTAAGACTGGTAATGGGCTGATGGGGGGGTTAGAACTGGTAATGGGCTATGGGGGGGTTAAGACTGGTAATGGGCTGTGGGCTGATGGGGGGGTTAGGACTGGTAATGGGCTATGGGGGGGTTAAGACTGGCTGTGGGCTGATGGGGGCTGTCTGAAAATGGGGTGATGGGGGGTTAAGACTGGCAATGGGCTGTGGGCTGATGGGGGCTGTCTGGAAATGGGGTGATGGGGGTTAGGACTGGTAATGGGCTATGGGGTGAGTTAAGACTGGCAATGGGCTGTGGGCTGATGGGGGCTGTCTGGAAATGGGGTGATAGGACTGGTAATGGGCTGTGGGCTGATGGGGGCTGTCTGGAAATGGGGTGATGGGTTAGGACTAGTAATGGGCTATGGGGGGGTTAGGACTGATAATGGGCTATGGGGGGGTTAGGACTGATAATGGGCTATGGGGGGGCTAGGACAGGAAATGGGCTGATGGGGAGGGGTTAGGACTTGAGGTGGGCTGATGTGGTTAGGACTGGTAATGGGCTGTGGGCTGATGGGTTTAGGACTGGCAGTGGGCTATGGGGGGCTGACTGGAAATGGGCTGATGGGGTTAGGACTGGAAGTGGGCTGATGGGGGGTTAGTACTGGTAATGGGTTATGGGGGGCTTAAACTGAAAATGGGGTGATGGGGGGTTAGGACTGGAAGTTGGTTGACGGGGGGCTAGGACTGGTAATGGGTTGGGGGTAGCTAGGACTGGAAATGGGCTGAGCGGAAGGGGAGGCTTGAACTGCAAATAGCTGATGGGGAGGGGGCTTGGAATGGAAATGGGCTGTGAGGGAAGGGAGCTAGGACTGAAAATGGGCTGATGGAGCAGCTAGGATAGGACTGGAAATGGGCTGTTGGGGGGAGCTAAGATTGGAAATGGGCTGTGGTGGGGGCTTGAATTGAAATGGACTCATGGAGGGGCTAGAACTGGAAGTAGGCTCATGGGGGGGCTTGGACTGGAATTGGGCTGAGTGGAGGGGAGCTATGATTTGA